>JASDDO010000028.1:201796366-202996366 GCA_030015575.1 Agapanthus africanus | reverse complement strand
ACGCTTAGGCGCTGTGCGCTTAGGCGCGAGCGCACCACGTGCCCGGCACATGGGCGCTGGGCGCTCGACCGCTACCGCATCACGTGTCCGGCACGTGGGCGCTGGGCGCTTGAGCGCTTGGGGCGCTAGGCGCTCGGGCGTTTGGGCGCCGGCGAGGAAAATATGGCTTTTAGTCCCAGAAATAGGATTTAAAATCCCAAAAGAGGATTTAGAGTGGAGTTAAACTCCTAAGATGTTTTGGAGTTGATGAAAGGGGTTCTTTTTTGGAGCCCTGGGTCTTCCCCAAAATGGGGTTTTCGGAGATGAGCCTCCTTCTTCCCCCTCTGTTGGCAGGATCTTGAAGATCAAGAGATGTGGGATTTTAAAAATCTCTTCTTTTTGAGATCTGATTGAAGATCTGAGTTCCCCTTAGTGGGTTTTGTGGTGAAAAACTATATAGTTTTGGAAAAAGAAGAGTAAAACTCTTGATTTAATTCAAAAGAAAGAGAAAGGTTTTGAACCTTGAAGAGGGAGAAGATCACAGATCTTGATTTTTTTTTGGAGAGAGAAAAAGTTGTTGGGATATTTTCATTATCTTGGCCTTTATAGGCTATACACTTTACATATAGCCCCTTGGGTTTTACAAAAATGGTATTTTGCCCATCCCATGGCTCATGTGCCATTTCTTTTTGCACATAAGCCATGGGCTTTATAAAAATTTGGCTTTATGCCCATTTTCTTACATTTATTCATAAAATAAAAATAAAAGAAATACAACAAAATTATTTATTACAAAATTTTTATTTTGGCATGTGGGGAGGCCGGCCGCTTCATGTTCGGGCACGACCCGGGCATTGACCCTCTTGACCTGGGCTTAGGCCCGCTTGGCTTGGGGTTGACTTTGATTTTAACTTGGTCAACCGGGGTGTAAATTTTGACCCCAACAATGAGGGCTTTAGACCCTTAGCGTTGATGGGTAGGAAGATACCTGCTAGGGATTGGCCAGCATTAAATTGCTCGGCGGTCTCGTGATGAGGGCTTTCGATCCTTAGCGTTGATGGGTAGGAAGCTACCCGCTAGGGATTGGCCAGCATGAAATTGCTCAGCGGCCTCATGATGAAAGCTTTCGATTCACAGCGTTGTTGGGCAGAGAGCTACCCACTGTGGATGAGCAGGAAGACATTCGTCGGCCCTGCATGGAGTTTCAGCATGGAAATAAAGGGAAATAGTTCAGATTGCAAGGAAACAAGAATTTTTATTATCAAATAAGTACAGTTTATGTGATTCAGTTTAAATTCTCCTGCATTGAACGATCGGTTTCGGTAGGTGTCCTTGTTGTTCGGACTTGGGTCAGTCGGCGATGACCATGATCTATTCGATCGTCAGCTCTGCGTCTTTAATTCGTATGTCTCGTAGGTACTTTGCTAAGTGTCCCGAGCGGATCAACTCCTCGATGTAATCACGAAGCTGCTTGCAGTTCTCGGTCGGGTGACCCTGGATCCTGTGATAGGCGTAGTACGGGCCGCGGAGACGCTTGCCCGCTCTTTGGGTAACTGGTGGGAGATCGAAGAACCTTTCGCTCTTTGCTTCCTCCAACAGCTCGGCTTGGGAGATATTCAGAGGAGTGTACTCCTGGAACCTCGGGGACTAAGGTATTGAACGGTCAACTTTCTTTTTCTCTTCCCTGCTCCTTTTCTTCTGGTCAGCTTGGTCGCCTCTGGGCAGGTTGAAGTTAACCTCGGACTCGAGCTGGATTTCTCGCTCGGTCCATGCTTTCACCTCAGCCATGGTCTTAGGTTGCGCTAATGCAAAAGAGCGGAGCTACTCTTTATTCCTAAGTCCTGACCTCAGCGCGGCGATGACCGTTTCATCACGGTGCTCGGGGACCTCGAGGAGCGTGTTGTAGAAGCGGGTAACATATTCTTTGAAGGATTCTTTGTCTCCGCTCTTGATGGTGAAAAAGTAGTAGACCGTCATTTTTCTGCCGTCGATTCCCGACGAAGTGGCCGAGGAACTGGGTAGCCAACTCGTCAAAAGTCGAGATGGAGCATGGCACCAGCCCCCGGAACCAGTCCCGACCATCCCGGATTAGGGTGGTGGGAAAAGCGCGGCATTGATCTGCGTCTGAGTTATCTTAGAAGCTCATGCCCGCTGTAAATGCGTTTAAGTGATCTTTCGGGTCGGACTTTCCGTCGAAGAGCGCCAACTTAGGCGGCTTGTTCATGGATGAGACGCGCTCGGCCGGCAATTCCTTGGTGAAGGGCTTCGTAAGGGAATCCGCGGAATACCTTTCCCCTTCGCCGGACGGATGGCCGTCTCGCCGTATACCTTCGATCTTCTTTTTGAGGGCCTCGAGTCGGTGGTGGTAACCCGAAGATTCAGCACAGTCAGTGCGGCAACTGTCCCCGCTCCTGGTCTGTGCGACGGTGTGGCTTCGATTCCGCTCTATCAGATTTCTCAGATCCTCGGATGAGGATCTTTTCGAGTAGCCCTGATGTGTGCCTCCGCGGTCTTGACGCGAGTGGGGGTGTCGGTCATGCCTGGAAGCAGGCGAGCTGACTGACACCTCCTCAGAGGGTGTGGGCACACGTCGGATTTCGGGGCGATGGCCCAGTCTTCCCCGAGACCGGCGTGTAGAGCCTTCCAGAACCCAGCAGGTCACGGAATCATGGCCTGCATGAAGGCCGTGGTTGTCGGAGTTGACACGCCGGCGCTCGATGACGCCGAGGGAAGTGAAGTCATCCGCCCTTCTGCGTACGTCGTTGTCTCGAGGAGGGGGGACCGTGATCTAGTGAGCATGGCCCGCCGTCTGAACGCGGACGAGGGCGTCCACCATTTCCATGAGTCTGTTGATTCGAGCCGATAAGGCGTTGATGATGTTTGGAGGAGGGGAGGAACCGCTATCGCCTCCGTTGTGGGGGGCGTGGCGGCTAGTATTGGGATCGTCGCGGTTTGCGCTCGCCATTGGGTCGAGGGCAGAAGATCAACTTTGATTGGTGGAAGAAACCTTTTCGTTTCCCACAGACGGCGCCAACTGATGGAGGTTGGGATCTTCCTCAGATGCTGTCCTCCGTCGATCTGGTGACGAGTGACTTGGACGGTTGAGATTTGATTTGGCAGTGGTTGAGCGTGTGGATCTCAATGGATTGTATATATATGAAAGCCGAGCTACCTGCAAAGAAGTCCTGGGGTGGTTGTACCACCGAGGACCCTCCAACGATCAAGTTAGTGCCAAGGAGTTTTGGCAGAGTAGTGGCTTATCGGAATCAAATTGCCTTACCTGAGTCGTCTGAAAGAGGGGTTTATATAGTGGTCGCATGGAGCGAGCCAGTACGAGATCTTTGCCGTCAGTTACGCCCTTACGTTACGCCTGCTTTAATGGCGGGATCCGCTCATTAATGGGGGAATGAGCCTGCGTGGGACGCGGAGAGTGGGGCGGCGGATATCCCGCTTTGGCGAGATACGCGGAGCCATTGCGGAGGCGCTTGGGCTCCACGTTCTCAGTTGATCGAGAGAGACGAGGAAGCTCAGCACGTCAGACGGCTCGGAGACAAGCTGGCAAGCAGAGGAAGCTCGGCACGTCAGACGGCTCGGAGACGAGCTGGGAGGCCGAGGAAGCTCGGCACGTCAGACGGCTCGGAGGCGATCAAGAAGACTAAGAAAGCTCGGAGACGAGTTGTTGGTAGTTTCCTACGTGAAGGTGGAATGTATTCAGTGAGGTCTCCCGAAAGGTCGGATACATTCCTCGAGAAGGGGATCCCGAGGAATGTCCCTGATGCAACTCACTTATTCCACCCCCGTAACCTTAGGGACACGTCGTCCACCACGTGTCGTAATATGAGGAGACACCACTTATGAGCATCATCAATATCGATGAATAAATCCCTTGAAAACAGGATTAGTTTATTAAAATACCAAACATTTCGCTTACTACAATACTTGTTGTATGCCTGTATAATTTGATTCTTTTTTGCCATAACAAAATAGGTCATGGGTTGAAATTTTGGGCATATGACATATGGTTTGCTTTGTTATTCTCTAGGCTCTTTTGCTCTGGCGGAATAACATGAACTTCAATGGGCCAAGGAACCTTTGCTCGAGCGGCAATGGCACTTCCCCATTTGGTGGAATCGGTATCAATTTTCTCTCCAACGTGAAAGGTCGCAAGTTCGATCCCAAAGGGTGTTGATTTTAAATATAAAAAAAACTTCAATGATGATGTTCGTATAGCTTCCCTTCAGTTGGTTGGTTCTGATGATGCTCAAAAGTGGCGTTTCCTCATATTACGACACGTGGCGAATGACGTGTCTCGAAAGCTACGGGGGTGGAATAAATGAGTTGCATCAGGGACATTCCTCGGGATCCCCTTCTCGAGGAATGTATCCGACCTTTCGGGAGACCTCCCTGAATACATTCCACCTTCATCTAGGAAACTACCAACGGCTCATCTACAAGCTTTCTCAAGTCTCGTTGCTCGTCTCTGAGCTTCCTTGGCCTCCAAGCTCGTCTCCGAGCCATCTGTCATGCCGAGCCTCCTCGGCCTCCCTGGTCATCTCCGAGCCATCTGACAGGCCGAGCTTCATCGGCTCTCTCGATCAAGCGTCTCCGCAATGGCTCCGCGTATCTCTCCAAAGCGAGATATCCGCCTCCCCACGCTCCGTGTCCCACGCAGGCTCGTTCCCTCATTAATGAGCGGATCCCGCCATTAACGCGGGCGTAACATAAGGCGTAACTGACGGCGAGGATCTCGCACCGGTTCGCTCCATGCGACCACTATAAAAACCCCTCTTCCGGACGACTCAGGTAACTCGAATCCATTCCAATACGCCGCTACTCTGCCAAAACTCCTCGGCACTAATTTGATCGTCGGAGGGTCCTCGGTGGTACAACCACCCCGAGACTTCTTTTGCAGGTAGCTCGGCGCAACATCAGCCCACTGAGATACACACCCTCAAGCATCTACAAAACCAATCTCAGCCTTCAAAAGACGCCATCACAGGATCGGCGGAGGACAACATCTGAAGGAGATCCCGAGCTCCATCAGTTGGCGCCGTCTGGGGGAAACGAGAAAGTTTCTTCCACCCATCAAAGTTGGTCTTCCGCCCTCAACCAGATGGCAAGTGAAAACCTCGAAGATCCAAATACGATCCACCATAATGGAGGCGGGAGCGGCTCAACCCCCCTAACGCCATCAACGCCTTGTCCGCTTGGATAGACAGGCTCACGTCGCTGGTGGATGCCCTCGTCCGCGTTCAAGCGATGGGCCCTACCTACCAGACTGCAGTTCCCCCTCACCGAGACAACTATGTCCACGCAAGGGTTGATGACTTCGCTCACCTCAGCGTCATAGAGCGCCGGCGTGCCGACTCCGGCCACCGTAACCCGCATGCGGTTATTGATTCCATGACCCGCTAGGCGCCGGACAACTCCACACCCTGTTCTCAGGGAAGACTGGGCCTTCGCTCTAATACTCACCGCACGTTCTCGCCCCCCGAGGAGGTGTCGGTCAGCTCGCCTGCTTCCAGGTATGACCGACACCCCCTCCTGCCGGAGTCGCACGAACGACGAACGCCGGGGCTATTCGAGAAGGACTTCGCCTGAGGATTTGTGAAATTTGATAGAGTGGAATCGAAGCTGCATTGCCGCACAAATCAGGAGCGAGGATAGCCACCACTCTGACTGTGCAGAATCCTCAGGGTACCACCACCGGCTCACAGCCCTCGAAAAGAAAATCGAAGGCATACGACGAGATGACCAAAGGTCCGGCGAAGGGGTCAGGTATTCCGCCGATTCACTCACAAAGCCCTTTACAGAAGAGCTGCTAGCCAAACACGTCTCGACCAGGAACAAGCCGCCTAAAGTAGCCCTCTTCGACGGGAAGTCCGACCCGAAGGATCACTTGGACGCATTTACAGCGGGCATGAGCTTCCAAGATAACTCGGACGTGGCTCAGTGCCGAGTTTTCCCCACTACTCCATCTCTACCTTCGACAAGCTGGCTACACAATTCCTCGGCCATTTCTTCGGCAACCGACGGCTGAAGAAGACGGTCAACTACTTATTCACTGTCAAGGGACGAGACAGGGAATCCTTCAAAGAGTATGTCACCCGCTTCTACAATGCCCTCCTGGAGGTACCCGGGCACCTCGACGAAACGGTCATCACCGCGCTGAGGTCGGGTCTTAGGCACAAAGAGTAGCTCCGCTCTTTTGCATTGGCGCAACCTAAGGCCATGGCCGAGGTGAAAGCGTGGACCGAGCGAGAAATCCAACTCAAGTCCGAAGTGAACTCCAACATGCCCGGAGGCGACCATGTTGACCGGAAGAAGAGGGGCAGGGAAGAGAAAAGGAAAGACGATCGTCCAAAACATTACACTCCGAGGTTCCAGGAGTACACTCCTCTAAACGTTTCCCAGACCGAGCTACTGGAGGAAGCTAAGGGCGAAGAATTCTTCAGGCTCCCGCTAGCTACCCGGTGGACGGGCAAATGGCTCCGAGGCCCATATTGTGCCTATCATCGGACGTAAGGACATCCAACCGAGGATTGTAAACAGCTGCGCGATTACATCAAGGAGCTGATCCGCTCCGGTCACTTGGCAAAGTACCTGCGAGACAAACGTCAAGAAGATAGAAAGCAAGCCGATCAAATTAAAGACGGAGAGCTGACAATCGGACAGATCATGTTCATCACCGACTGACCCAAGTTCGAACAACAAGGACGCCGACCGAAACCGATTGTTCAATGCAAGAGAATTTAAACTGAATCACAGAATCTGTACTTATTTGATAATAAAAATTCTTGTTTCCCTGCAATCTGAACTGCTTCCCTTTATTTCCATGCTAAAACTCCATGCAGGGTCGACGAATGCCTTCCTACTCATCCACAGCGGGTAGCTTCCTGCCCAACAAACGCTGTGGATCAAAAGTCCTCATCATGAGACCGCCGAGCAATTTCCTGCTGGCCAATCCCTAGCGGGTAGCTTCCTACCCAACTGCGCTAAGGATTGAAAGCCCTCCTCATGAGGCGACCGAGTAGCTTCCTGCTCGGTTCATCCGCAGTGGGTAGCTTCCTGCCCAACAAGCGCTGTGGATCAAAAGCCCCCATCACAAGGCCGTCGAGCAATTTCCTGCTGGCCAATCCCTAGCGGGTATCTTCCTACCCAACTACGCTAAGGATCTAAAGCCCTCATTATGAGGCCGCCGAGCAATTTCCTGCTGGCCCATCTGCAGCGGGTAGATTCCTGCCCAATAACATTGTGGATCGAAAGCCCTTCTCACGAGGCGGCCGAGTAGCTTCCTGCTCGGTTCATCCGCAGTGGGTAGCTTCCTGCACAACAAACGCTATGAATCGAAAGCCCTCCTCACGAGGCGACCGAGTAGCTTCCTGCTCGGTTCATCCGCAGCGGGTAGCTTCCTGCCCAACAAAAGCTATGGATCAAAAGCCCTCATCACGAGGCCTCCGAGAAATTTCCTGCTGGCCAATCCGCAACGGGTAGCTTCCTACCAAACTATGCTAAGGATCGAAGCTCTCACCAAGAAGCGACCGAGCAGCTTCCTGCCCGGTCTATCCCTAGCGGGTAGCTTCCTACCCAACAACGCTAAAGATACAAAGCCCTCCTCACAAGGCCGTATAATCGAGCAATGCCGACCTATGCAAACTTGGCCATCGTTTGATCCAAACTCTCGATACGCGATCGCCACCTCGGCTCCGGGGGAAGGAAGGGTACCGACCTTCCTACACTTGTCTATCATTCAACTCACACTCGACACGCGAGCACCGACCTAACACTCGAGAGATGAAAAGTATACGAGCTAAAGTACTTGCGCAATGAGCAGACATTTGGAGCAAGAAAGAAGTATATTTTATTGATGATCAAAAATATATACAAGGTATTTTAGGCTCCTCAGCCTTACAAAAATGCCCAGAGGCTTACAAAAATCCTAAAAAGAAAAAAAAGGGAGAAGGGGGAATAGCTCAGGCCGTCTGATCGGCCGGGATCTCTCCCTGCTCAACGCCCTCGCCAGGGACCGGAGCTTCAGCCTCTGGGTCGGCGCTTCCATCGGCGGTTTCGTCCCCAGTGGCCACCTCGGCGCCTCCCTCTTGCAGCGCTTCCTCGGAGAGAGGGTACTTGGCCCGGAGTTTACCGTCGGGGAACTCCGGCATTGACACCTTGACGGCATCGAGGGCGTCATGCCAAAAGATGGCTGCGGATTCAGCAAGATCGACGTAAAACTAGTCGGAGGCTTATATCCCTCCACGGCCTTCGCCGCCCGGCTCTCGACGAGCTTCACCGCGTCTAGCGCCACCTGAACGTTCTTCCTGAGGGCGTCCCTCGACTTCTTCATCGCTTTGTAGAGGCTGTTAGCCTCATCCAACTTGGCGTGAATAACCCGGTGGGACTCCTTCAGCTTGGAGTTCGCCAACGCCTCGACGACCAACCGTGAGTCGAGGATAGCCGCCTTCTCCTCCGCCTTTTCCAGCTGAAGGCGAAGTTCTTCTTCCCGCGAGGAGGCTTTGCCCGCCTTCTTCATGGTCGGCGCTACGTCCTCGGACTCCATAGCGACAAGGAGGGTGCAGTGATGAAGGACCTGAGGAAAGCGGCAAACGTGTTATAAAACTCAAACCGGGGAAAAAATACTTAAGGAACTTTTGAGAAAAGAAAGATACCGACCTGAACTGCCTCCTGCGCTATTGCGGCCACCTGGGCCGTCATAGTTCCCCGGGGAATCTTCTTCCCGAATGCCGCCTCCATGTCCACCAGCAAGCTGTCGGCCACGGATAGCCCGGAGGGCACCTCAATGCAAAAGTCGCCCTCCTACACTGGGATCCTAGAAGTAGACGCCCAAGACACCGTCCTCTTATGTCTTTTGAGGGGGATCTCGGCGGGCTCAACCTCCTCCTCCTCCTCCTCCTCCCTTACGCGAGGCGCCGGGTCTCGCGCGTGCTTATGGCCCCTCCCGCGGCGTTCCTCCAGGGCTTGGGGTGCGGCGGAAGGCTTGTTCGGTGGGGTGGGCCTCGGGGCCGAGCTCAGACCGGGCCGGGACGAGCCAGCGCCCCCGGTCTTCTTCTCATGGGCCTTTGCAGCCATGGCGGCTAGGAATTTTGATCAATCCATGGGCTCTGCAAAAAGAAGAACACACAAACAAAAGAGCGTTAATGACGATGAAAAGGCAAAGGAAATTTATCTAAAGTCTAAACAGACCATCTAAAGCCCTGGCTTACCCAGAAAACGCGCAGGGCTGAGTCCAGCCCAGCTCAGAGCGTGCTCGGACAGCAGGACATCGGCCCGCTGGATCGGCTCCCACAAGAGCACCGCCCTTGCCTCAAGAGAGGATGACTGTTTTTCCCTCGGGCAGTCAGCCATATGCCACTATGTGGGCACAGGCCAATCCTCTCCCTCAGGTGGCCCGACGAATATATACTTCTCCTTCCATTCATGGATGGAAGAAAGGACGACTACTACTCCCGACTCGGCCATCCCACCCTTACGTTTTTTGAACAAGAAATACACCCAGCTCGGCTCACTCTTGCTGGTGCCGGGGTAATTCTTATAACAAAGGAAAGAGACAAGGAGAGTCAAACTGAAGGGGATATTTTCAAGTTTTAACCGGACCATAAAGCCGAGGAGGATTCTCCACGAGTTCGGCACTAGCTGTCCCGAAGTGAGATGAAAGCCATGAAGTACCCCACAGACCTCAGTTGGGAAGGGTAGAAGCATTCCGGCCCGGAATGCTTCTAGATACAGGGCAATCTCCTTGCCCCGCACATGGTCCGCCCGCTCGCCCTCTCTAGCTAAACGGAGCGAAAAGTTGGAGGAGATGTGCAACCGAGCCCGAATTTTGGAAAGCTCGTCCAGACTCCTCAAAGTAGAGGGCGCATCGCGGGCGTTCCCGATGCGCATCTTAGGAGCCCTTGTCGCCGCCCGACGGTGGGTGACAGGGGCGGCCCTGACTCTTGGGGGCGAACTCGACACAGAGGATGAAGAAAAAGAAGAACCCACTTTGCTATCTAAAGTCAAAGAAGAGGAAGACCCACTGGAATCGGCCCCAGCAACTAGAGCCTCATCGTCCGACTCTACGCTTACTACCTCTACAGACTCCTCGGATGAAGACATCTAACCTGATTCAAAGGAAGGGACTCGTCGAGAAAAAATCAACAAAGGATCCGATCTAAGAGGAGGAGCGCCGAGCAATTTTTAGCAATGAAAGAGAATTTGAGCAAAGTATCAGCCCGAAGACGGCCCCTCCTATTTATACACCCCAAAGGGGGACATCCTACAGCCCTGATTGATTCCCGCCAAAACGAAACGTCGCGCCCAGCGACCGGCGGGGCTCCATGTGGCGATCGGCCATTGGGGACGTCTTTTCGACTGCAGGAGTCAGAGACAACCTGTCACTTCCGCCAACAGACGTCCGACACGTGGCCCGTATCCCAACTGGCAATCGGCTGGAACGGCGCCCCTCTTTAGAGCGTGATCATTTCATTTATCCGATGACGCCATCGGGGATGTAAGTCGATGTACTACACCCCACGACTTGCGGGGAGGCGGAAACATGAAAAACGATCTTGTTCTTTGCGTAAACATCGACTAACCGAAGAATCTTTGCTAAACTATAACTAACATGAAACATAGAAATTGTTAACTACTATGAGAAGTGATTATACCTAATGAACCTTGTCCTTCGTCTTTTCGTTCTCCACCTCCTCTCCGGCCTTCTCTATGTAGTAGATGATCCGCCCGAGAGCTTTACTCTAAGCTTTACCTCTAAACTTGAGGTAACTAGGTTTCTTTAGTTGCTAATCAAAGTACCTAGATGATATAGAGAAGGGTTATGGATTAATTAGTCTATTCTAATCCTTGGTCTCAACACATAAGTGGTAGGATTAGGGTTTGAAGAGAGAGTGAGCTTGAGGAGAGAGAAGGTGAGCATGAGAATGAGAAGAGATAATGAACTCATTTGAATATATGAAGCATTATCTTTTATGAAATAAATAAATAAAATCATTTAACAACCATGCTTCATTTATTCATATGAGCGATTCATCTCATGAGTCATTAGATCAATAAATGATGCATTAACTCCATGGATGAATCACACAAACGAGTCATTAAAACAATAAATGCAAATGCCACCTAAACCCTCAAATCACCATCCTTGTAGAAGCTTCCCGTGAAATTACGAGAACGCCCCTCCTATCCGTGAAAACACAGAAAAACTTTAGACTGTATAAATCCAATAATCCGATACTAGAATCTGGTTTAAACCAAAGCCGGCTAGTAAAAACTGTCCGAATGTCGTACGTGCGTAAACACACGTATGCGTCCGAACCCTTATCGTAAAACCATACGACCTCTATATCGTTTCGCCTGGAGCAGGGAAACTCTCTGTGTGGGACTCTAAAGACTCGACTACTACGCTGGCAGTGGGTTTAACCACAGACCGCAAGCGGCACTAGCTGTACGTAACGGTCCCCAGGTAGATGTCGATAAGAAGGCCGATGAGGAAACCCATCCGAACTCCTACTGAGCCTGATGTGACAATCTCCGTACAGTCCGGTCTGTTCGTCTATGACTATCGCATATCGGGCCTAGGGGGCGGCAAGCGTCAGTCTCCTAATAGCGGTATAAGTCGTGTCGGAGTGAAGCCCATTACACCCTGAGAAACTACTGGAACCTACCAGTAAATCTCGCTTGCCCTGGCCAGGGACTTTGCGTAATAGCTCTCTGACACAGCGTGATACCAACTCCCAATACCGGAAGAGAAGAATCCTGTCTAACCGCCACTGCCTCCAAGTGCTCGGGACTGCACCCAACTGCTACCTGTTTGCACGATTCCTTTGAGCCGTGGTAGAGTAGCAATCTAAGAACAGTGGGACACTCTCGAGACGAAGTAGCAGTGTTAAGTCTGCGGACTATGCTGTACTCATGTCACCTGGGAACTGTTAACTGACGACGGGTATAATACCAACCAACAGTTCCCTGCGAGTCCTGTCCGGTGTACCCGTAACCCAACGAGCACCTATATATTATCTCCAGTACAACGTACTGACGGCTGTGGGACAGACCATCTCCCCAACTGGGATGAGAAGCGTATACACTGGTCTACTCCGAAGTATCGATGCCCTGTCTCGATAATCCTACGACTAGGGACCTGAAAAAGATGTGCTTGTAGACTACCCAGCCCCCACTAGTGTGACTGCCATCACAATGCTGGTAGTCAAGAAAGATCCTAAGGGCTCTATCAATACGTATATTCACATATTAAGATAGATAAAACCAAGTAGCATACTACCATATTTAGCAAGACTGTTATATAACTGCGAATATCCCAAGCTTCCATTAAGTAATATACAAGCTAGTATGATACAATAATGGCCCCTAGGGCATATACACTAACAATCTCCCACTTGCACTAGGGCCATGTACTGGCATATCGAAGACCGATGATCTCGAGTAGCCTCTCGAACTGAATCTGAGGTAGGGCCTTTGTGAATGGATCAGCAATGTTCTCTTCAGTAGCAACTCTCCGGACCTCGATCTCCCGGCGACCTATGATCTCCCTGATCAGGTGATACCGCCTTAAGATGTGTCTGGACTTCTGATGGGACCTTGGTTCCTTCGCTAAAGCTATAGCTCCGTTGTTGTCGTAATACAGAGGTATTGGATCAACAATGGTAGGAACCACCTGATGTTCTGTTAGGAACTTCTTCGTCCAGACCGCTTCTTTTGCGGCATTGCAAGCAACAATATACTCCGCTTCCATCGTCAAGTCAGCAACGGTGTCCTGCTTGGAACTCTTCCAGCACACCGCCCCTCCATTGAGGGTAAAGACATAACCTGACATGGACTTGGAATCGTCCTTATCACTCTGGAAGCCGGAATCAGCAAAGGCCTCCGTCTTGAGGTCTTTTCCGCCGTAAACCATGAATATCTCTTTAGTCCTTCTCAGGTACTTGAGAATGTTCTTTACTGCTATCCAGTGCTTCTCCCCTGGGTCTGAATGATACCGGCTTACCACGCTCAGTGCGTAAGCTACATCTGATCTGGTGCACAACATCGTATACATTATAGAGCCTACCGCAAAAGCGTAGGGTATAATCGACATGCGATCCCTTTCCAAATCAGTCTTGGGAGACATATCTTTGGATAGGGTGATTCCGTGACAAGCCAGTAGATTACCGCGCTTAGAATCTTCCATACTGAATCTTTTCAGTATAGTGTTGATATACCTGGACTGTGAAAGTCCCAACATCCTCTTGGATCTATCACGATAGATCTGGATCTCCAGAATGTAAGAGACATCACCCAGGTCTTTCATGGAGAACCTGTGTGACAAGAATCCTTTGACAGATTGTAGCATAGGAATGTCATTTCCTATTAATAGAATGTCATCCACGTACAAGACAAGGAATACGACAGTTCTTGCTACAACTTTACTATATATACATGGTTCATCTGGATTTTTGATAAAGTCATATTCTTTGACTGTTTCATCAAAACAGATGTTCCAACTCCGCGATGCCTGCTTTAGTCCATAAATGGATTGAAGCAACTTGCACACTTTCCCGCTGCTCCCACTCTGATTGAAACCTTCTGGCTGATCCATATAGACGCACTCTTCTAAATTACCAATCAGAAAAGCCGTCTTTACGTCCATCTGCCAGATTTCATAATCATGGAAGGCAGCAATAGGAAGAAGGACCTGAATGGATTTGAGCATAGCCACTGGAGAAAAAGTTTCGTCATAGTCCAAACCAGGTCTTTGACGAAAACCCTTTGCAACAAGTCTAGCCTTATAGGTTTCTACCTGTCCATCTACACCAATCTTTTTCTTGAAGATCCATTTGCATCCTATGGGTTTTACCCCATCTGGAGCAAAGTCCAAAGTCCATACATTGTTGGTGTACATGGACTCCATCTCGGTCCGCATTGCATCTAGCCATCGTACTGAGTCGCCGCTCTGGATGGCCTGCTGGAAGCTAGTAGGTTCATCATCATCGATGATGCAATCCTCTCTATCCCCATCTATGAGAAAACCGTAGTATCTCTCAGGCGGATGAGACGGCCTACTACTCCTGTGGAGGGGTGCGGGAATGTCCTGTTCTTCTTGAATTACTGGTTCTACCAAACTTTCAGTAGTAGTTTGTGGTTCTGGAATTTCTTCCAGTTCTATTTCGCTCCCACTTGTATCTTTTTCTAAAACCTGCTGTTCTAGAAAATGGGCATTACGAGAAACAAAAACCTTTTGTTCCTCTGCGTAATAGAATAGATACCGCTTGGAGTTCTTTGGATATCCCACAAACTTACACTGTACTGATCGTGCCTCGAGCTTGTCCACATGCTGCTTTTTAACAAAAGCTGGACATCCCCATATCCTCAGATACTGAAGATATGGTTTCTTCCCACTCCACATCTGATATGGCGTGGTAGGCACAGTCTTGGTAGGAACCCTGTTCAAAAGATATGCCGATGATTCTAGCGCATAACCCCAGAAAGATCGCGGTAACTCAGCATTACTCATCATGGAACGTACCATATCCAATAGGGTTCGATTCCGTCTCTCCGATACACCGTTATGCTGTGGAGTGTATGGAGGAGTAAGCTGAGAGAGAATTCCTTTCTCTTTTAGGTAACCTAGGAACTCGGCACTTAAGTATTCACCACCTCGATCAGATCTTAGTGTCTTGATACTTTTGCCGGTTTAGTTTTCTATTTCATTCTTATACTCTTGGAATTTCTCAAAAGCTTCGGATTTATGTTTCATCAGATAAATGAATCCGTACCTAGAGTAATCATCCGTAAAAGTAATGAAATAGGAAAAACCACCTCTTGCATGTGTAGACATTGGACCACATACATCGCTGTGTATGAGTCCTAAGAGCTCGCTCGCTCTTACTCCATGTCCAGTGAATGGAGTCTTTGTCATATTTCCTTTGAGACATGATTCACAAGTGGCATAAGTTTGATATTCGAACGGGTCCAAATATCCTTCTCTATGTAACTTAGTTAACCTTGTCTCATTGATGTGACCTAGTCTACAATGCCATAAGAAAGCCTTATTGTCATCTGGAGAATTTCTTTTTAGTGTGTTCTTGACATTGAAAATATGTAGTTGGTTTAAGACATATATACCGTTATCCAGTGTACCGGACCATATCAAACTATGATTAAGGTGGATATTAACAACATCACTTACAAACGTGAAATCATAACTTTTATTTGATAACAAGGAAACTGATATGATATTACACGTTAAGCTAGGTACACAAAAACAGTTATGTAAAACCAAAATGTGTCCACTTGTCAATCCCAGGTGATAATCCCCGACGGACACAGCTCCCACGCTAGCTCCGTTAGCAACCTTTAGGGTCATATCACCTTCCTTCAACACCGTACGGTTTCTCAGTGCCTGCAATGAATTGCATATATGAGATCCTGATCCGGTATCCAATACCCAGGAAGTAGAGTTGATTGACAGACAATTCTCAGTTACAAACACACCTGAAGTCAAACCCACAGCTTGCTTCGGTTCCTGGTTCCTGGTTCTTGGCGTTCCACGCCTTGCAATCTTTCTTCCAGTGCCCTTTCCTATGACAATGGAAGCACTCATCCTGGGCCACTACTGGCACTACGATCTTTTTCTTTCCCTTCACTCTCACCTTACTAACACCTCCTCTAGGTTTGGTGGCGGCCTTATTCTTCCTTCCTTTGGCCTTAGCCTTGGACCCGGAAGAAGAAGCACCGCGAACAAACGTAGCGTGTGTTTCCCTTGCCTTCTGCAAGGTGCCCTCTGCACTCCTCAACATGTTAAGGAGTTCTAAAAGTTCAACTTCTTTTCTTTGAATGTTGAAGTTCAGAATAAACTGGGGGTAGGTGGAAGGGAGGGCCTGGAGAATAAGGTCTGTATAGAGCTCATTATCCAAAATCGTCCCAAGGTCTGCGAGCTCTTCAATATAGCCAATCATCTTTAGGACATGTTCTCCTACCGATGATCCGACGGCCAACCTCGCCTGAAACAGCTTCTTTGAGGTCTCGTATCTTACTATACGAGATTGCTTTCCATACAGATCTTTTGTATGGAGAAATATGGATTCAAGATCCATATCCTCGTGCCTCCTCTGATGTTCATTGTTCATCGAGGCAAGCACGATGCACTTGGCCTTCGCGCAATCTAACTCCCAGGTTTTGCGGATTTCCTTATCCGCATTACTGGATTTGGGACCTGGGACTTCATGTGCCTTAGTGGTGAGGACATATCCCAACATATCATAGGTTAAAACCATTTTGACATTCCGCAGCCAATCTTTATAGTTTGGTCCTGTCAGTATATTTTTTTCTAAAAGTAACTTAAGTCCAGTCATTTTCAGGGTCGCTGCAAGTAGGAGAGAGAGAAGAAACACTTTAGCATGATGCTCTTGCAAGTTTAGAGTGGTTTTTAATTTATCTAAACTGGATGGCTCCCACTGTTTTTCGAATCCCTCCTCAAACCAAAAAGGAAGAACTAATCAGGACTATTCTCACCGTACAATACTTGCTTAACCGTTCAGCCAGGCCAGTGTCGATACTTCGAGGGAGGTTTTCCAACGCTTTCGCGAAGTTCCTTAATTAAATAACCTCTTTTCTCTGGGGGCGTATCCCCGCTGACACCTTTCTTGACATCTACTTGGTTTATAGCATTGATCGTTAAGTGACGAATCTCCTGATAAGTACACAGTAGGATCGGGATCCAAATATCATCGTATGATAATGTTGAAGGAATCCTACCAATATTCATCAAATTCCAAATGGTATGCACCTCTTTGCAAATTTCAGTTTCTTTAGAAATTTCTGATATTAATTTTTGCCCCATGCTCTTATGACCTTGGCGTTGGTCAAAATGTCATAAGTCACATTTCAAGTTCTACCCATCATTATCTTGTTAATTTGAACCCATCCGTACATATCCCTGACGTTGGCCAAATGATAATACAACTGTTCCAAACTAACTTATCTATCTATGCAACAAATGAATACCCAGCAGCTACCAAACACTATGCCTTGGCGTTGGTCAAAATGCATAGCTTGAATACTACTGAATACCCAAATGAAATGACGGAGGGCTACGAATGGTTTTGGCGAAACCGTGAACGTAGTGAACTTGATATAACCGAAGGAACCTGATAGCTTTTTAAAAGGAGTGGTTAAAGCTCCGCAATTAAAAATATCTTCTGTTTTAAAAATAACCGAGTGGTTTCTTTTAAATTGTTCCAACGATTAAACTTTGGTTTATTTTCTTTGCATTAATAATAATGCGTCCCATCATTAACCTATCATTGCAGAAAATAACGAAAATACAACGTCCTCTTATGCCATCCGCATTCGCCATTGGGTCCCGTCATCACCCGTTAGGTTACTTAACTAACGACAGAGCGGGGGCTGGGCTAGCGCGGGTGTAAAACATAAGTGACGTCTAAATAGCTATCATATATAGATATTGTACATTCGTCAGACGCAATAATAGGTATTCCAGATCACATATGAACATTATTGGATATGCAAGCAATCCGCGTTTCTTTTGAGCCTGCAACGAAAGACGAATTACACTGTTGTGATGAATAGCCATAACCCCAATCTAGACCCCTACGGGTACGGCAAACTACCCGCCAAGTACCCGAAGTGAAGCGGTCTCCCTCAACAACGTGAGTAGGCCACTAAACACTTCAAAGTACCCGGTAGTTTGTGCACCCCACCTTGGGTCTATCCTAGGAGCAAAAACAGTAAAATGAAATAATACAATGGTGGCTACAACCGCAACCTGGATGTGCCCCACAAAATAACATTACAACATATTACAATTACATTGAATGAATGAATATAACAACCCATCACAAACCCTGGCTAATCATCACAACAATCCAATACAGTTCATAACCACAAACAGTAAAATCCATTACAGAAATGTGCAACCCCCTGCCAACCGACATACTAGCAGTTAGGGGAGGTTTACGAACACATTATACAGTCACAGATATAATCAAATTAGCAAAACATCGTAAAATTTCGATCGAGCAAACACTGTAGATTCTACTCCAAAACTTCTCTGTGCACTTGAGATCTTAGCAGAAAATAAAATATACCAGAAATATCATTATTAACACATAAGAGTTACTGAAGAAATTTGGGCTGACTCGGCCCTAACTCGGCCGTGGATCCGCGGCGGATCGCATGAATCCGCCGCGGTTCCGCGGTGAGTTTGCCGAGTCACGAGTCCAAATTTCTGCAGTAGCCTTATTATTCCCTGCTTGTATCTTTAGAGGTCCCTGAAAAATTTTTAGATCACGTTTTAAATTCGACAGAAACTGTGTTAAATCGATGATTTTTCCGGTTCTTTTTGCATTCGAAATTCTTACGACTTTGCTAATAAGTTAATTATTGTTTAGCGAGGTTCTAATACCACTGTAAGTCGATGTACTACACCCTACGACTTGCGAGGAGGCGGAAAAATGAAAAACGATCTTGTTCTTTGCGTAAACATCGACTAACCGAATAATCTTTGCTAAACTATAACTAACATGAAACATAGAAGTTGTTAACTACTATGAGAAGTGATTATACCTAATGAACAGTGTCCTTCGTCTTTTCGTTCTCCACCTTCTCTCCGGCCTTCTCTATGTAGTAGATGATCCACCCGAGAGCTTTACTCCAAGCTTTACCTCTAAACTTGAGGTAACTAGGTTTCTTTAGTTGCTAATCAAAGTACCTTGATGATATAGAGAAGGGTTATGGATTAATTAGTCTATTCTAATCCTTGGTCTCAACACATGAGTGGTAGGATTAAGGTTTGAAGAGAGAGTGGGCTTGAGGAAAGAGAAGGTGAGCATGAGAATGAGAAGAGATAATGAACCCATTTGAATATATGAAGCATTATCTTTTATGAAATAAATAAATAAAATCATTTAACAACCATGCTTCATTTATTCATATGAGTGATTCATCTCATGAGTCATTAGATTAATAAATGATGCATTAACTCCATGGATGAATCACACAAATGAGTCATTAAAACAATAAATGCAAATGCCACCTAAACCCTCAAGTCACCATCCTTCTAGAAGCTTCCCGCGAAATTACGAGAACGCTCTTCCTATCCGTGAAAACACGGAAAAACTTTAGACTGTATAAATCCAATAATCCGATACTAGAATCTGGCTTAAACCAAAGCCGGCTAGTAAAAACTGTCCGAATGTCGTACGTGCGTAAACACACGTATGCGTCCGAACCCTTGTCGTAAAACCATACGACCTCTATATCGTTTCGCCTGGAGCAGGGAAACTCTCTGTGTGGGACTCTAAAGACTCGACTACTACGCTGGCAGTGGATTTAACCACAGACCGCAAGCGGCACTAGCTGTACATAATGGTCCCCAGGTAGATGTCGATAAGAAGGCCGATGAGGAAACCCATCCGAACTCCTACTGAGCCTGATGTGACAATCTCCGTACAGTCCGGTCTGTTCGTCTATGACTATCGCATATCGGGCCCAGAGGGCGGCAAGCGTCAGTCCCCTAATAGCGGTATAAGTCGTGTCGGAGTGAAGCCTATTACACCTTGAGAAACTACTGGAATCTACCAGTAAATCTCGCTTGCCCTGGCCAGGGACTTTGCGTAATGGCTCTCTACACAGCGCGATACCAACTCCCAATACCGGGAGAGACGAATCCTGTCTAACCGCCACTGCCTCCAAGTGCTCGGGACTGCACCCAACTGCTACCTGTTTGCACGATTCCTTTGAGCTGTGGTAGGGTAGCAATCTAAGAACAGTGGGACACACTCGAGGCGAAGTAGCAGTGTCAAGTCTGCGGACTATGCTGTACTCATGTCACCTGAGAACTGTTAACTGACGACGGGTATAATACCAACCAACAGTTCCCTGCGAGTCCTGTCCGGTGTACCCGTAACCCAACGAGCACCTGTATACTATCTCCAGTACGACGTACTGACGGCTGTGGGACAGACCATCTCCCCAACTGGGATGAGAAGCGTACACACTAGTCTACTCCGGAATATCGATGCCCTGTCTCGATAATCCTACGACTAAGGACCTGAAAATGATGTGCTTGTAGACTATCCAGCCCCCACTAGTGTGACTGCCATCACAACGCTGGTAGTCAAGCAAGATCCTAAGGGCTCTATCAATACGTATACTCATATATTAAGATAGATAAAACCAAGTAGCATACTACCATGTTTAGCAAGACTGTTATATTACTGTGAATATCCCAAGCTTCCATTAAGTAATATACAAGCTAGTATGATACAATAATGGCCCCTAGGTCATATACACTAACAGGGGATACGCGCGAAGATTCAGGCAAACGATGAGGAGACACGTGGGCCCAAAGTTCGAAACGACGTAACCACCAAACGCCATGCCGTTCCTGGACGATCCGCATTATGATTCCTTGGCGCCAAAATGAACAAAAGAAAAACCGAACAAGCCACTCTCGACCCGACCCATAAATAGATCGGAACGAGAGTGGGAAGCTAATGATGATGCTCACAAGTGGTGTCTCCTTAGATTACGACACTTGGTGGATGACGTGTCCCGAAAACTACGGGGGTAGAATAAATGAGTTGCATCAGGGACATTCCTCGGGATTCCCTTCTCGAGGAATGTATCCGACCTTTTGGAAGACCTCCCTGAATACATTACACCTTCACTTAGGAAACTACCAACAGCTCGTCTCCGAGCTTTCTCAAGTCTCCTTGCTTGTCTCCGAGCCGTCTGATGTGCCGAGCTTCTTCGGCCTCCCTGCTCGTCTCCGAGTCATCTGACAGGCCGAGTTTTCTCGACTCTCCCGATCAACCGAGAACGCGAAGCTCAAGCGCCTCCGCAACGGCTCCGCGTATCTCGCAAAAGCGAGATATCCGCCGCCCCACGCTCCGCGTCCCACGCAGGCTCGTTCCCCCATTAATGAGCGGATCCCGCCATTAACGCGGACGTAATGTAAGGGCGTAACTGACAGCGAGGATCTCGCACCGGCTCGCTCCATACGACCACTACAAAACCCATCTTCCAGACGACTCGGGTAACTCGAATTCATTCCAATACACCGCTATTCTGCCAAAACTCCTCGGCACTAACTTGATCGTCGGAGGGTCCTTGGTGGTACAACCATCCTGGGACTTCCTTTGTAGGTAGCTCGGCGCAACATCAGCCCACTGAGATCCACACTCTCAAACAGCTACAAAACCAATCTCAGCCGTCAAAAGACGCCATCACAAGATCGACGGGAGGCAACATCTGAAGGAGATCCCGAGCTCCATCAGTTTCTAACGCTCCTTAGAAGCTGCTAATGATTTAACAGGTTTTAATAGTGGACGTAGTTATATTTTTTTCTACTAAAGTTGTTTTCTTTTGGGGATCGAATCATTGTGTACATACAGTGTTTTATTTTTAATTTGTTATTTACCTTGGTTTTTATGATATGATGTAGAAATTTTATCAGATTATGCAATTGTAATGATAATTTGCAAACATGATGATAGTTTCGGGTTAATTTGAGATTTTTTCGGGCAGCTTCTTTTTCCAAAACTTTATTATTATAACTGGAAGTACTTCTTAGATGATCTCATTAATCAACAAAATATATTTTAAAAAATGACAAAAATTCCAATAGCCAGGGTTAAGACTCGAAGATGTCCATCCCATCTATCAGAAAAGACAAAAATAAGAAAATGAAAAGCCGACATTTCTCTTTCTGTCTCTCATTCATTACACAATCTCCCTCATACTCCAAAAACCAAAAAGTGATATGCCTTACAAATTTACAGATAATCTCTTATATTTTTGTTATTTTGTGTAACTCAAAAATTTCTCAATTCATTTATCATTACTTTTTCATACGTTACTTCGTCACAGAGTCCGGTGGATACCGCCGGTAGCATTGATTAGTCGCCTGCGCCAGCGGATCTCATTGGTGTGGGAGGGGAGCAAGAATTAGGACAGGTTCAGTTACTTCATCAGAGCCCGGTGGGGCCCGGCCCATAAGAATGGTCGTCGTCGTTGGAAATTGACGGGAATCTCAAGAGAGGGGCAAAGTTTGGAGAGCAAGGCACCTCGTGGGCCCCTCTTCTTTTGACGCCACCTCCAAGTTTACGAAGTTAATAAAAGTTCCTCCAAAGAGGCGCAAAAGTCAATGCAGATGCCACGTCACTGTTAGAACGTGGAAGCAGTTGAGATTTAACAAAATAAAAATAACAAGCTTAAGATTAGTTAGGAGTTGGTTTTTGATGGAGCTGGAATCTCCTTCGGATGTTGTCCTCCGTCGATCTGGTAGCGAACAGTTGGGAGCGGTTGGGATTTGGTGTGAGATTTGAATGTGTGGATCTCAATGAGTTGGTGTCAACATCAAGCTATCTGCAAAGGAAGTCCAGGGATGAGTGACCACCGTAGGATCCTCCGACGATCAAGTTAGTACAGTGGAATAGGAGCAGAGTAGCGGCCTATTAGAATAAGTCTGAGTTACCCGAGTTGTCTGAAAAAGGGGTTTATATAGCGGTCGCAAGGAGCGAGCCGGCGCGAGATCCGTGCCATTCGTTACGTCCCTGTGTTATCCCCGCATTAATGACGGGATACGCTCATTAATAAGGGGACGCGCCAACGTGGGACGCGGAACGTGGGACGGCGGATATCTCGCGTTGGCGAAATACACCGAGCCGTTGCATGATTGCTTGGGCTCCGCGCTCTTGGTTGATCGGGGAGACCGAGGAAGCTCGGCTCGATGGATGGCTCGGAGACGAGCCGGGAGGCGGAGGAAGATCAGCCCTGCAACAGCTCGGAGACGAGCAAAGGGGGCGTAAGTTTGGCTGCTGGATTGCTCGGGGGTAAGAAGTGGGGGTGTAAGCTCGGAGACTAGGCCTCGAGGAAAGTCTTCGATGCACCACACTGATTCTACCTCCGCAGCCCTAGGAGCTTAGCGGGCTTACGTGGAAGACACGTCATCCGCTACGTGTCGTGATCTGAGAAATTCCTACTTATGAGCATCATCATTAACCCCCAACTCTCGTTTCGACCTATTTATGGGTCGGGTCGAGAGTGGCCTGCTTGGTTTTCTCTGCTCAGCTTGGTGCCGAGAATTCTTCGTGGTGGATTGTCCGGGAACGACATGGCGTTTGGTAGTTGCGTCGTTTCGATCTTCGAGTCCACGTGGTGTCTCACCGTGCGCTTTAATTTTCGCGCGTATCCCTGATGACGTCAGCTGATCGGTGAAATGATTGCGCTTTAAAGAGGAGGCGCCGTTTCACTTAATCGTCAGTTGGGCTACAGGCCACGTGCTCAACATTGGTTGGCGGGACGCGACAGGCAGTCACTGACTCTTGCCGTGAAGAGACGTTTCCAATGGTCGATCGCCACATGGAGCTTCGACGGCCGCTAGGTGTGACGCTTCGTTTTGGCGGGAATCGATTTGGGCCGTAGGATGCTCTCTTTGGAGTGTATAAATTGGAGGGGACCATCCCAGGGCCGACACTTTACCTTAGTTGTCTCTCGTCGTTTGAAGATTTCCCGGCGCTCCTCCGCTTAGGTCGGATCTTCCTCTGAATTTTCCTCGGCGAATCCCTTTCCTTGAATCAGGTTAGATGTCTTCCTCCGATGTGTCTGTGGTTGTAGTAGGGGTAGAGTCGGGCGATAAAGCTCCAGTTGCTGGGGCCAAGTCCAGCGGGTCTTCCTCCTCCTCGGCTTCAGATAGCCGAGAGGGTTCTTCTTCTGCGTCTTCTGTGTTGGGCTCGACCCCCCAGAGTCAGGGGCGCCCTTGTCACTCGCCGTTGGGCGGCGACAAGGGCTCCCAAGGTGAGCATCGGGAATACCCGCGACACGCCCTTTGTCTTGAATCGTCTGGATGAGCATTCCGACATCCGGACTCGATTCCATATCCCCTCTACCTATTCACTTCGTCTGGCTAGAAAGGGTGAGCGGGCAGACCAGGTGCGGGGCAAGGAGATTGCTCTGTATCTAGAAGCATTCCGGGCAGTAATGTGTCTGCCCTTCTCATCCGAGATTTGTGCGGTGGTCCATTGTTTCCGTCTTGCCCCGGTCCAGCTAGCGCCGAACTCGTGGAGGATCCTCCTAGGTTTCTGGTTCGGTTAAAACTTAATCGGATCCCTTTCGATTTGAGCCTCCTCCTGTCTTTTCTTTGTTATAAAAATCACCCCGGTACCAGTAAGGAAGAGCCGAGCTGGGTGTATTTGTCGTTTAAAAAATGTAAGGGTGGGGCGGCCGGGTCAAGGGTAGTGGTCGTCCCTTCTTCCATCCATAAATAGAATGAGAAGTTCGTTTTCGTCGGGCCACCGGATTATGAGGATTCGCATGTGCCCACCCAGTGGCATAGGGCCGACTGCCCGAGGGTGAGGCAGTCGAACACCCCCGAGGCGAAGGTGGTGTCCCAGTGGGAACCGATTCAGCGGGCGGATGTCCTGCTTTCCGAGCAGGTATTGAGCTGGGCTGGGCTCAGTCCTGCGCGTTTCTTGGGTAAGTTAGGGTTTTTGACGACTTGACTAGACTTTGCAAAAATTCTTTTGTCGTTCCAATGTCACTGACCTTTTTCTCATGTGTGTTCTTTCCTTCCTTTTTTTGCAGAGCCCATGGATCGATCAAAAATTGTAGCTGCCATGGCCGCCAAGGCTCAAGGAAGAAAGACCGGTGGCGCAAGCTCGTTCCGACCCGGTTCAAGCGTGGCTCCTAGGCAAACTCCTCTGGCCAAGGCTTCCGCAGCGCCCCCAGTTCCGGAGGAACGCCGCGAGAGGGGGGACAGAAGCATGTGCGGGACCCGGCGCCCCGGGCTAGGGCGGAGGCGACTCCCCCCGCCGAATCCCCCCTCAAGAGACAGAAGCGGGTGGTTTCTCGGCCACCCCCTGCAGGGATCCAAGTATAGGAGGGTGACTTCTGCATTAAGGTGCCCTCGGGGCTATTTATGGCCGACAGCTTGCTGGCGGACATGGAGAAGGCAGCTGGGGCCAAGATTCCCCGGGGAACCATGAAGGTCCAATTGGGTGCAATAGCTTAGGAGGCGGTTCAGGTCGGTAGCTTTCCCTAAATATTTCCTAAGCTTTATTTCATTGGTTTCAGTTTTTTAACATATTTGATGTTTTTCTCAGGTCCCTCACCACTGTGCTTTCCTTGTCGCCATGGAGCCCGAAGAGGTCGCCCCGGCAATGAAGAAAGCGGGTGAATCCTCCTCGCGAGAGGAAGAGTTTCTTCTTCAATTGTAGCAAGCGGAAGAGAAGGCTGCCCTCCTTGACTCGAGATTGGCCGCCGAGGGGCTGACGGTCTCTAAGCTGAAGGAGTCCTATCGGCTTCTAAACGAGTCTAACCGGGCTATCCAAGCCCAGATAAAGGAGACAAACGGCCTTTTCAACGCCATGAAAAGGTCGAGGGAAGCCATCAAAAAGGATGTCCAGGCGGCCTTAGATGCGGCGAAGCTCGCTGAGAGAAGAGCGGATAGGGCCGTGGAGAGTACATGGCGTCTGATCAGTTTTACCTCGATCTTGCCGACTCCGCGGCCGTCGGGTGGCACAACGCCCTCGGCGCCGTCAAAGAGGCCATGCCCGAGTTCGTCGACCGCGAGCTCCGTGCAAAGTACCCCCTCGAATCCGAGGAAGCACCGCAGGGGAGTGGCGCCGAGCCGGCCGTAGAAGGCGAGACTGCTGGCGGAAGCGCCGACCCTGAGGTCGCCGTTGCGGTCCCCGACGGAGGCGCCGAACAGGGAGAGGTGGCGGCTGAGCCGACTGTCTGAGCTATTCCCCCTCCCTATTTTTTCTTCTTTTTTAGAATTTTTTAAGCCTCCGGGCGTTTTGGTAAGGATGAAAAGCCCACAATACCTCGTACATACTTTTGATCATAAATAAAGCACATACTTTTTCTTTTTGCTCAAATGTTTTCATTCTGCAAGCACTTTTAGCTCACAAGTCTTTTTATCCTTGCCAGTTATCTCGGAGGGCGTTTTAGGCCGGTGTATACCCAGTCGAGATGACGATCACGTATCTAGTATGAATTGAACGATAGTCAAGTGTAGGAAGGTCGGTATCCTCGATTCCTCCTTGTTGTGGGTCTTAGATCTACGTATTCGTAGGGCAGGAAGCTTCCCTTTGTGGATAGACCGAGTAGGAATCTGCTCAGCGGCCTCGCGATGAGAGCTTTAGATCCTTCGTTGTTGGGCAGGAAGCTACCCGCTGCGGATGGGCCGAGCAGGAATCTGCTCGGCGGTCTCATGATGAGGGCTTTGGATCCACAGAGTCGTCGGGTAGGAAGCTACCCGCTGCGGATGGACCGAGCAGGAGTCTGTTCGGCGGCCTCGTGATGAGGGCTTTAGATCCACTTCTTTGTAGGGCAGGAAGCTACCTATTGTGGATGTGCCGAGCAGGAAGCTACCCGGTCGTCTCGTGACGAGGGCTTTGGATCCACAACGTTGTTGGGCAGGAAGCTACCCGCTGCGGATAGGCCGAGCAGGAATCTGCTCGGCGGACTCGTGATGAGCGTTTTGGATCCACTTCTTTGTGGGGCAGGAAGCCACCCATTGTGGATGAGCTGGGCAGGAAGCTATCCGGTCGCCTCGTGATGAAAGCTTTGGATCACAAGCGTTGTTGGGAAGGAAGCTACCCGCTGCGGATAGGCCAAGCAGGAATCTGCTCGGCGGCCTCGTGATGAGGACTTTGGATCCACAGAGTCATCGGGCAGGGAGCTACCCGCTGTGGATGGATCGAGCAGGAGTCTGCTCGGCGGTCTCGTGATGAGGGCTTTCTTGCCTCTCTAGTATCTCCTTGGGGCGTTCGACTGCCTTCCGTGACCCATGTAGGTGGGAATGGTGACCGTTGTGGATGAAACGTGGCAGTACTATATCAGGAAAGTGCGATATTCCGTGATTTGAGTCTTGCGCGAGTAGATCTTGGCCATTGGAAGATATTTGTTGAGGCTATAAATACCGAAGGTATATTGGTTTCTTCCTAGTCTTGCATTCCACGAAGATGACTGGCCGCATTTATACCATCAGGAAGATCGTTTCTTATGACGATGTGTACTTTTATAACCTCGATCGTTTCGAGGAGATGTACGAGGCGGTGATAGAACGCTTGGAGGGCCACTGTGGACGCCTACTTCCCCGGCGATCTCCTCTCCTTCAGGTGCTAATTTATGCGATATGGAGGACTTCCCCGGGTCTGTACAAC
The DNA here is from genome assembly GCA_030015575.1 of Agapanthus africanus. Taxonomy (NCBI): domain Eukaryota; kingdom Viridiplantae; phylum Streptophyta; class Magnoliopsida; order Asparagales; family Amaryllidaceae; genus Agapanthus; species Agapanthus africanus. The sequence continues at coordinate 202,969,187 of JASDDO010000028.1, read as the reverse complement.
ACCCTATCTCCGCAGTTGATGGACGAGGCGTTTGACAAAATGCACACGGTCCACGAGCTTAGTCTGATCTCAAAGAGCAGGCGGGACCGCTCGGTAGACCTTCTTCTTGAGAGTTTCCAGCAAAGGTTGGTCGTTGTATCTTGCTCGGCGGATGGGAACCCCGGCGAGTCCATGGCTTCTAGGGTCCATGGGTACCGTCAAAGGGAGCGAGCTGAAGCTGCTTGGGCTCGGCTGGAGGAGCTTTCTTTTTAGTATCACCGGCAGTGTTTTCTTAATCCCCGCCCTCCTCTGTTGTTGTAATTGTTGTAAGGCCGGGGGGGCCCTAATACCTCTGAAATAAATAAATTTATCTTTGGTTGCAGTGTATTGCATCTTTTTCTCCCCTCGGGACATTTTATGTTTTTTCTTAAAAAACCTTCGATTTCGCGGAATTGAGAAAAGAAACAAAGGGCTGGAGCCCCATGGTGGTGCCAAAGTCTCTTCTGTGAGAGGGCCCAGCTTGTAAGATTTAGTTTAATGCTGAAAGGAATTTCATTATTCAAAAGAGGGTATATGTTTATTTATTTATACAACTTAAGCTTTTCGGCGTTATAAGGCCGAAGAAAATTACGCCCCCGACGTCCTGTAGGCGGTATGCTCCATCGGGCAACGTTTCTGTTACGAGAAACGGTCTGTCCCACTTCGTGGAGAACTTGTGTAGTCTTCCTTGGTCTACAAACTCGTTTTTTCGTAAGACCAAATCTCCCGTCTTGAAGGTTCGATGCTTAACTCGGGTATTGTAGTAGCGAGCGGTTTGCTGCTGATAGACGGCTGCTCTGATTTGCGATCGATCTCGCTTTTCCAACAAGATGTCCAAGTTGCTTCGGAGCGCCGAGGTGTTTGCTTCATCGTCAAAGTGTTCGATTCTATAACTGGGCAGTCCAATTTCTGCGGGGACCATTGCCTCGGTACCGTAGCAGAGGCTGAATGGGGTTTCTCCCGTTGGTGTTTTTTTCGATGTCCGCAATGCCTATAGCATCCGTAGCAGTTCCTCGGCCCAGCCGCCTTGCTTTCCTTCCAAACGAGCTCTGAGACCGCGGATGACGTCTCGGTTCGCTACCTCGGCCTGCCCGTTGCATTGTGGATGTGCGACCACAGAAAATTTCATCAGTATATGGTAGTCGCTGCAGAACTCTTTGACTTTATCGTTTTCGAAGTTGGTCCCATGGTCGGTAACTATGCACCTCAGGATTCCAAATCGGGAGATTATGTTGTTCTGCAGGAATTTTATCGTAGAGGCGGCGTCCAGTTTCTTGATGGGCACGGCCTCTATCCATTTCGTGAAGTAGTCTACAGCGACAAGGATGTATATGTGTCCGCCCGTGCCGGTAGGGAGTTGGCCCACCATATCCATCTCCTATTGTGCAAACGGCCAAAGGGAACTGAGTGGCGTTAGTTCGGTGGCGAGGAGACGATGTATGCTGCCGAAGAGTTGGCAGTTCTTGCATCTTCTGACCAGCTTCTCGGCATCCTGGTGTATTCTCGGCCAATAGTATCCTTGGAGCAACGTCTTCTGGACCAGGGTGCGGGCCCCTTGATGCGCTCTCCTGACCTCTTCATGTATCTCTCGCAGAACGTAGTCTGCCTCGTGGGGGTCAATGCACCGGAGCAGAGGCTGGGTGTATGGCTTCTTATGCAGGTTTTCGTTGCTCCAGATGAAGTGGCGAGCTTTTGCCCGAAGCCGGCGAGCTTCTCCTCAGTCTTCGGGAAGTACACCGTCTTTCAGGAATTCCACGAGGGGCTTTCTCCAATCTTGGCCTTCTCTCCTAGTTGTGTAGATTTGGAGCGTTACCTCCCCATCTTCCACGCTGGGCCGTGATAAGATTTCGAAGAGGATATTTCTTTTATGGCTGGCCAAATAGGAAGAAGCGAGCTTGCTCAAAGCGTCGGCCCGGGTGTTCAAGTTTCTGGGAATCTGCTATACTTGAACTTCTTCGAAATTCATCCGAAGCCTTTTCACCTCGGCCAGGTATTTTATCATAAGTGGCTCTTGGGCCTCGAAACGCCCGGTTACTTGGCCGACGACTAGTGCGGAGTCGCTGCATACCCTGATGGTCTTCAGCCCTACTCCGGAGACGATTCGTAAACCTGCCAACAAAACCTCGTATTCCGCGGCGTTGTTTGACACCATAAAACCGAGCTTTAAAGAGTACTCCATTTCTGCTTCATCTAGGCCGCGGATGATCAGGCCAGCGCCGCTCCCTTCCTCTGTGGAGGATCCGTCCACGTAGAGTACCCAGTCCAGGACTGGGTCGGGCACCTCCTCGACCGAGGGACGTGACTTGGGGCCCCGCGCCGCCGTTCCTTCTTTGGTGGGGATGGTGCATTCGACAACAAAAACTGCTAAAAGTTGTGCTTTGATGGCTTGTCTGGGACGGTATTTGATGTCGAATTGAGACAATTCCCACCTCCATTTCTCCAGACGGCCTGATGATTCATGGGAGGCAAGAATAGACCCTAAAGGTCACTCAGTGAGGACGAGGATTGTGTGCGCTTGAAAATAGTGCCGAAGTTTCCTGGAGGCGACGACAAGTGCCAGGACTATTTTTTCTATGGCCAGGTAACTTGTTTCCACATCCTTGAAAACATGACTCACGTAGTAGACCGGCCTCTGTATGCCTTCGAATTCTCTGACGAGCACTGAGCCTGCAGCTTGGTCGGAGACCGCTAGATATAGTAAAAGCTCGTCACCCTCGACCGGTCGGGTGAGTAGCGGTGGGGTCGCTAGGTGCGCCTTGAGTTGTTCGGAAGTGTTCTGGCACTCCTCAGACCATTCGAACTTGGGAATTTTCCTTAGGGCCCTGAAAAACGGGAGACACTTCTCTCCGGATCTGGACATAAAGCAGCTCAGGGCAGCCACCCTCCCCATGAGTCTCATGATGTCGACATTGCTCATGGGCGTTTCCATATTGAGGATGGCGCTGATCTTTTCCGGGTTTGCTTCGATTCCTCGGTGGGTAACCATGAACACGAGGAACTTCCCATTGGTGACTCCGAATGCACATTTAGCTGGGTTCAGCTTCATTTTGTACTTGCGCAGGACGTCGAATGTCTCACCGAGGTCTTTAATATGCCCGTCCGACGAGGTGGATTTTATGATCATGTCGTCGACGTAGACTTCCATGTTTCTCCCAATCTGTGGTTTGAACAGCTTGTTAACAAGCCGTCGGTACGTGCCCCGGACGTTCTTGAGTCCGAAGGGAATCACTTTGTAGCAGTAGACCCCCTCCAATGAGTGGTGAAGGCGGTAAGTTCCTCGTCTGCCGGGTTCATCCTGATCTGATTGTAACCGAAGAAAGCGTCCATAAAGCTCAGTAGTTCATGACCGGCCGAACTATCCACTAGCTGGTCTATTCGAGAAAGTGGATAGTTGTCTTTAGGGCAAACTTTGTTCAAGTCCATGAAATCGACGCACATGTGTCATTTCCCGTTTGCCTTCTTGACCATGACCACGTTTGCCAGCCAATCCGAGTAGTCTAGGTTTCTGATGAAGTTGGCGGCGAGCAGTCGATCCACCTCGTCTTCTATCGCCTTTTTTTAACCGGCGTAAAACTTCTCTTCTTCTATCGGATAGGCCGGGCCTTCGGGTCAACCCCTAGCTTGTGGGAGATTACCTCGGGGTCGATCCCGAGCATGTCCGCTGGCGTCCAAGCGAATACGTCTGAGTTATCTCGAAGGAACCGGATCAGGCCCTCCCGGTGGTCCCCTGTCAAGAGAGAGCCGATCTGGACTATCCGGCTGTCGACTTCCTCTGCGATGGAGACTTCCGTCAACGCTTCCACCGGGGCATCTCGAACTTCCTTTTGGTCGTCACGTGTATCTAAAGACCCCTGGAAGTCAGGTACGTCTTCAAAATCGCTGCCCTGCTCTCCGACGGGGGATGTCGAGGTGAGGCAAATCTTGGCGGTTTGCTGGTCCCCATAGACCCGGCCTATCCCCCTTTGATCCAAAGGGAATTTGATCGCAAGATGATAAGTCAAGATCTGAGCCCGGAGAGCGTTTAAGGTAGGACGTCCCAGAAGAATGTTATAGGATGAAGGGACCTTAGCGACGAGGAAGTTCACTGGTATGGTTCGCGTATTGTCCGCTTCCCCAATGTTGAGGAGGAGGGTGACCGACCCCTCGGCCGGGACGGAATGGTTGGTGACCCCAGAGAGGACATGGGAGGTCGGCTGAAGGTTGGATGGTCCTAGCCCCATACGCTGGAAACAGTCGTGGAACAGGATATCCGCCGAGCTCCCTGAATCGACCAATATTCTCTGGACCTCGTAACGGTGGACTCGGGCTGTTATCACGAGAGGGTTATTGTGAAGAAGCGATATGCCGTGAAGGTCGTCGTCGGTGAAGATGGTTGGGTCATCCTTCCTGCACTTCTTATGGGGTGGATCACTTACCTCCTCGACCGGCAGGAGGCGGTGGTACTCTCCACTTTCCCGAGCTGGATCCGAGGTAACGACCATGATTTGCCCGATCGTTAATTCCTCGCGAGGGGTTTGGTCATTTTGCTCCCGCTCCGCCTGCCGCTTGTCCCGTAGGTATTTCTCCAGGTGGCCGGAGCGGATCAACTCCTCGATGTAGTCATGGAGTTATTTGCAGTTCTCCATCGGGTGACCCTGCAACCTGTGATAGGCGCAGTACGGGTCGCGGAGACGCTTGCCTGCTCTTTGGGTAACTGGTGGGAGCTTAAAGAACCTCTCACCCTTAGTTTCCTTCAACAGCTCGGTCTGGGAAATGTTCGGAGGGGTGTATTCCTGGAACCTCGGGGAATAAGGTTTCGGACGATCGACTTTCTTTTTCTCTTCCCTGTCCCTTTTCTTTCGGTCTGCTTGGTCGCCTATGGGCAGGTTGGAGTTCACTTCAGACTCGAGTTGGATTTCTCGCTCGGTCCAAGTTTTCACTTCGGCCATGGTCTTAGGTTGCGCTAATGCAAAAGAGCGGAGCCACTCTTTGTGCCTAAGACCCGACCTCAGCACGGTGATAATTGTTTCATCGCGGTGCTCGGGAACCTCCAGGAGGGCATTGTAGAAGCGGGTGACATACCCCTTGAAGGATTCCTTGTCTCCGCTCTTGACAGTGAACAGGTAGTCGACCGTTCTCTTTTGTCGTCGGTTTCCGACGAAATGACCGAGGAATTGGGTAGCCAGCCCATCAAAGGTCGAGATGGAGCGCGGCGCAAGCCCCCAGAACCAGTCTCGGCCAGCTCGGATTAGGGTGGTGGGAAAAGCTTGGCATTGGGCCGCGTCCGAGCGGTCTTGAAAGCTCATGCCCGCCGTAAATGCGTCCAAGTGGTCCTTCGGGTCGAACTTCCCGTCGAAGAGAGCCACTTTGGGCGGCTTATTCCTAGACGAGACGCGCATGGCCAGCAGCTCTTCTGTAAAGGGCTTTGTGAACGAATCGACGGAATACTTGGCTCCTTCGCCGGACATATGGCCATCTCGTCGTATGCCTTCAATTTTCTTTTCGATGGCTTCGATCCGATGGTGGTACCCTAAAAATTCAGCACAGTCGGAGTGGTGGCTACCCCTGCTCCGGGTTTGCGCGATGGTGCCGCTTCGATTCCGCTCTATTAAATTCCTTAAATTCTCGGGTGAGGCCCTTCTTGAATAGTCCCGACGTTCGCTGTTTGCGCAGCCTCGGCGGGAGTGGGGGCGCCGGTCGTGCCTGGAAGCAGGCGAACTGACCGACACCTCCTCAGGGGGTGTGAACGCGTGGCGAGTGTCGGGGTGACGGCCCAGTCTTTCCTGAGAAATGGGTGTGGAGCTGTCCGGCGCCCAGCAGGTCATGGAATCATTCGCCGCATGCGGGCCATGGTTGCCGGAGTCGGCATGCCGGTGTTCGGCGACACTGATATGAGCGTGAGTGAGATCGAGAGCTTGAGCTTGGCCATCCGTTCTTCTGCGGACGTCGTTATCCCGGGGAGGGAGGACTGCGGCCTGGTGGGTAGGGCCCGCCGCTTGAACGCGGACGAGTGCATCCACCATCGATCTGAGTCTGTCGATCTGAGCGGATAAGACGCTGATGACGTTGGGAGGGGAGACGAACCGATCCTACCTCCGTTATGGGGGGTGTGGCGGCTCGTATTGGGATCGTCGCTGTTGTCGCTCGCCATCGGGTCGAGGGCGGAAGAACAACTTGATGGGTGGAGAAGCTTCTGATTTTCCACAGACGGCGCCAACTGATGGAGGTCGAATCTCCCTCAGATGTTGTCCTCCGTCGATCTGGTAGCGAGCGGTTGGGAGCGGTTAGGATTTGGTGTGAAGTTTGAATGTGTGGATCTCAATGGGTTGGTGTCAACACCGAGCTATCTGCAAAGGAAGTCACGGGATGGATGACCACCGTAGAACCCTCCGACGATCAAGTTAGTACCGTAAAATAGGAGCAGAGTAGCGGCCTATTAAGATGAGTTCGAGTTACCTGAGTCGTCTGAAAGAGGGGTTTATATAGCGGTCGCATGGAGCGAGCCGGCGCGAGATCCGTGCCGTTCGTTACGCCCCTGCGTTATTCTCGCATTAATGGCGGGATACGCTTATTAATGGGGGGACGCACCAGCGTGGGACGTGGAACGTAGGACGGCGGATATCTCGTGTTGGCGAGATACACGGAGCCGTTGCAGGGTCGCTTGGGCTCCGCGCTCTTGGTTGATCGGGGAGGCCGAGGAAGCTCGACTCGATGGATGGCTCGGAAACGAGCCAGGAGGCCGAGAAAGCTCAGCCCTGCAACAGCTTGGAGACGAGCAAAAGGGGTGTAAGTTTGGCTGCTGGATCGCTCGGGGGTAAGAAGTGGGGGTGTAAGCTCGGAGACTAGGCCCCGAGAAAAGTCCCTAATGCACCACACTGATTCTACCTTCGCAGCCCGCAGGAGCCTAGCGGGCTTACGTGGAAGACACATCATCCGCTACGTGTCGTGATCTGAGGAATTCCCACTTATGAGCATCATCAGTTTTTCTATCATCCTTAATCGTCCCTATATAGCACCATGAATGCAGGATAACATACTTCCATATTTTTATATCAAATGGGGATTCTATAGACGCCGTAGGAGGTTTAGAGCTACATCAGTATATAAGTTATGGCCGTTGCATGAAAAATGGTGCCATATTGGCTACCGCTTTAATCTCAAAAATCATGGTATTTAAGTGTAATCTAAGCTCTCATTTTTATCCTTACCGTTTTCCCCTCTTCAAATTGCAAGAATTGAAAACAAAACTTCTAGAAACAAATACTTAGAAGTAGAAATAATGCATGTGTCGTTGCAGTTTTCTGCATCTCAAAATCATATTTCTACTACTGTGATACAAACTCTCATTTGAAAATTTTGCCTAAAGATATCATTTTTCATATATGTCAAGATCATATTTCTAGAAACCTCATCAGTTATCATAGAGATACAAGTTCATGATAAATTGAACTCATATGTCATAAAAATGATTATTTGCTCCTCTCAATTACCATGAGCTATATAATACCTACTCGATAGCAAAAGTTTAGAGTAGTTACAACTTATTTGACGCTCGTATGGAATAAAAATAGATCGAAAAATTAATACCAGTAAACCAAAGCCCGTCCAAAACATCTTATTTTTCGAAGAGTTTGCATTTTTACATACTTTCTGCTTATTATTTTGCTCATAAGCGTCATTAACAACCAATATGCATAATGCACACGATTGTGCATTCATACTTACGAAGAAGTATTGGTTTTTTATGGTAAAAATTCCTCTCCAACCTTAACGATCGTCTGTTCAAATATAGTTCTTACATTAGATTTACTTAAGCAAATGGACTTGTTCTTTGGTTTAAAAACATCCTGAAAATGCTCGAATTATTATATGGTTTTCACATTAGTGTTACCGTAAAAAAGACTTGAGACTCCAAAAAATTAAAAATTAAGAGAAAAGTATCTTTATTTCACAAGAATCACATTGGCATTTGTATTTTTGTTTGAATATCTCTTCGTAAAACACTAAATTCTAACCATAAAATATGAAAAGCTTAATATATCCCATGAATTTCGAAGCCCTATGAGAAGGTGCATGACCGTTTCTTCCTTCGTATCTTTGCAAGGATTACAAAATTATTTTCTGATTTACTTTGATTAAATAAATATAAATCTTTGGTTAGCAAAGAATGATGTCTCGTGAAAGTATAGAGATGCATTGCATCTGGCCAGTAACTATCACATTCACTATTGCACGAGTATCGTTAATTAGATTCTAAATTAAAGTGTTTGCACCAAGAACAAGACTTGCAAGTTTTTAATTAGAAAGATTAAGGTAATTAATCATGATCAGGGGCGGAGCCGGGTGTGGGCAGGTGTCCGCAATTGCCCACACTCTCGGCTCCCAAAATAATATGCATATATAACCGTCAAAAAAAAAACCCCAGAATATTTCTTCGGGAATCCAATAAATCTACCTATAAATATGGTTAACAAATATTTTAATTAACTAATTCTCTCGATTAAAATATAATACTACTTGAACTTTGTTATGCTTTATTTAAACACACGGATATGACTATCTACATATATGTTTATATAACAAATTAACTACCCATATAAATACCCATATAAATACGTAGCAAATCAACAAAATATTTTATAACAATTTGTTAAAGTATTTTTTTTCCCAAGATATGAAAACTATCAATTATATCTTTTGTGTTCTGCCGTATGACACTTTTTTTTTATAGCAATATCACTTTTAATATCACGTTCAGCAAATACGTTCCCAGTTTATGTTTTTGCATATATTATAGTTCGTCCTCACTCGTGCAATTTTCTGGCTCCACCTCTGATCATGATTGATTAATCTTGGGGGAAGAAGAAAGCACCCAAGTCTATGTTGGTTGGTAGAGAGAAAGGAGAAAGAGACTTTGATGCTATATATTTTAATATAAAGGGTAAATTATCAAAAAGCTCCCAGCCCGTTTCAAACTTGTGTATATTTGCTCTGGTTAAAAACTCATGGGCCCAATCAAAACCTCATGTATACCAGTTGTCTGTAATATCCAATATCTAAACGGTTGCAATTGCATGTAATATCTAAGCAGTTTCCTGTAATATCTAAACAGTTGAGATAATACAAGGTCTAAATGAAATCCAGTTCAGAGATTTTCGCACAAAGATTTTGTACGGTAAGCCCTTCCCAATAATTTAAAAAATTACGGGAGTTCCTAGACAACTCCCAAGCGGTCCTAGGCTGTTTTGACAATTTACCCTAATATAAAAGAAAAGGTAACAAGTGTAACAATCATTAGAAACTATTAATTGAAGTATTATTCAATTAAAGGCCTACGGTCTATATGAGCACAGTGATGCGGTGAAAAGAGTTTGAATGGAGAATACAAATGTTGTAGGCCAACAACTTTGACTTTGTTTCATTTCTCGATTATAAACTTTTTATATATTTTTATTTGGCTAGATTTCACTGACCACTAAGTTCTAAGTTTTGGATGTCTCATATAACTGCTTCTATATTTTAGAATGCTACATAACTTTCTACATTTTTCTGACTTACGAAAACCTAAAACGTAGATTTGCCGACAAGTTACTTTCTCTTTCGTTTTATTTCACTTCGACCTTTCGCTCCACTTTTCATTGCTTCTTTATTTCTCCTTTCTCATTCTTTAAATCCTTTATTGTTTAGTAAATTGGTTTGTAAAACATAAAGGAGGGAGGGGATTAATGAGAAAGAGAGTCAGGTAAAATTGGGAATGGATCAAACAGAAGATATTGTATTGAAAAATTTTGTCAGTAATTATTTTTTATCTGTTATATTAATCTTTTTCCTAAAACGAAAGGTCTATAATAGATAAAATAAATAACTTTTGATGGCACATTATGTATAAGCATAGAGTGATGATGTGATACATACTTAAAATCTTAGATGGCCTTTTGTTTCAGTTTAAAACATAAGAAGGGTTATATGATACAGCCCCCAAACTTTATGGGGTTCAGTGAAATTTAGAATTTTTAGTCAATATTGAATGCGAAACTAAAATCTAACTCTGGTTTTCTTTAATATTTAGATAGCTGATAAAACACGAGACACAAACTAGCACAGAAGTGAACTGCTATAAAGGATAACGAGCAACAGTCATAACATGTAACATGTATCGTTTTTTTGGTTTTGCTCTTCGATCAGGTAAAATGTTTTGTACGAAAGAAATGATCTTTACATCTCAATTTTTATCCCTTTCAACTTTTTACCAGAGGTTAATAGTCTCTCATAAACCATAAAAGGATATAAAATAGATGACCTTTAGTTAGTAAGGGACCGGCTTTTTTCAGTAATGAGTTATAATTTCATTAAAACAAATCCAGATCCTCCCTGACATGCTTATTTCCAAAATTTTCTTCCCCTCATTTTGGGTTAGAAGAAATCATAAAACACAAGGAACAAGAAAAAGTATTAATTATTTATTGATTCTCTTTAATACATCTAAAATGCAATAATTTCTTATTATTAAAACACAATTTTCTTTTTTGTTTTTCTTAATAAAAAAACATAAGAATTTACTTCATTGGAAGTACGTTTACTTCCTTCTTCAAAATTTTTTACATACAAACATTGAAAGTAAGTTTAAAGTTTACCTTTTAGAAGTTGCTTCATAACCATTTTCTGCACGTCCGGTATTTCAGGCCATCCAAACGGACCCCAAAGAAACTTTGACCTCTAAACAATTAATCTTCTTCCCATGTTACTTGACAAAAAAGACTAGCTTTATTTAATGTGATTAGCACACGTGAGGGAAATTGTATAGGGTGTCGGAGGCACACATATTGTTCCGTGATTTGAGGATGCATTTTAAAAAGATCCTAATAATTTTCATACTGTTTGGGGGCTAAGCAATGCAACTCTATGCATCTATTCTGTCGTTAATAAATAGGGAGAAAAATAAAATGAGGCACTCAAATTCTTAGGAAGATTTTGAATCTATGTGGTGAATGTATCCATCAAAAAGTCCGATGAATGATTTGAAACCTTGAATTTCATTTTCTAGAGCCATGAAGTAGACAATCTAGCATCAGTTCTAAAGTAAAATTTCATCGTCCAAGACTTTTTTTCCGCTAAAAGCAACCTATCATGGAAACTTTTGATAAAGTTTTATGACCAACCATACTGACCATTTGTCGATCAATTCGCAAATTCCTAAACTATGAAAATGAGTCATAATTCTAAATGATCAACCGGGCATCAAAATTCTTGTATATTTCTTAGAAAAAAGATGATAGACTTGCTGCATATAATCCAACAAAGATGAAACAAAAGACTTTTACCACTTATGGACTCAAATAATGTGCATACATTAAAAGCCATAACTTCATAAATGAGATGGAACAGTCCCTAGACAATTGGATTTCATTCATTATATGATTTTAGAATCTTTTTATTTCAAGTCAAAATTGAAACAAAGGATGATTTGACTTCAAACAGTTCAGTTGAGGACATTCAAAGGTCTGTAGGTCCCACTACTTTTATATATGACCATTATAAGAAACAAGATGGTGAAATGTTTCTATCTTAAATAAACTATGTACTAATGGGCCAACATCCAACTTCTAACAACGTCCAGGTGCACTTGGTCTTTTTAAGGTCACAATTTAGTCGAGGATGCAGAATGGACACAGTCAAAAAGCAAGTGCTTTCAAAAAGTATCATATAATTTTAGCAGCCTAGACATTTGGAAGGTTGCAGATATTATAATTTGTGCAAGAATTGCAATTAACATTATAGCTATAAGTTAATGAAAAAGTTCATGAACTAAGACACAAATGGTTTGAAATCAGAACAATTGGAAAAATGAATGATTTTAGGTTCTGTGCACAAACGAAAGTTGGATCCCAGCAGTTTTTCCCATGAAATTTTGTAAATCTTAACCAAAAGGTAATACATACAATAAGATGAGAAACCAAACAAAACCTAAAACCTAACCTTGATTCACTCTGTACATGATCCGCGAGCAATCAAACTGATGGTTCTGATGTTTGAGCCTGCTTCTCAATTAAATTCAGCACCCTCTACAATAACCATTGAGTTGCACATTGTTATACGGAAAGCTAAAAGGTATGGCAGCTGAAGCAAGGTACACAAAAGAATAAAAAATATATATAACAATAAGAAATAAATTAAAAAATCTACAAAAAAAAAGTACATCTAGATACCCATATTGAAGTAATATAGAGAGAGCAGAGCAATTCTCGGGGACCCAAAAAGTGAGACGGATTGTTTTTGTATTGTTGAATAGCACAGCTTTATGTCATACAAACACAACTTTTAGATCGAGCTAATGTTAGAAATGTAGAATCTGGAAATATTCTGCACAAGTGTGGGATATTGAACCAAAAAACTCAGAAATTGATTAATGACATACAAATGATGTTCTCTTGGAATTGGAAGCATTATATTTCTTACCAATGTTATATTGAAAGTAGGGAAGGCCATCATCTATGACAAATGTTAATCCCAAAGATCAAACCAGGTGTGCATTTGTGTGTTCGCAGTATGTGTGAAAGAGATTATGATAATTAGCTGTGCGAACGTGTGTGCACATGGGTGAGTGTGTGCGTGTGTAAGTGAAATATACTCTCTGCAAACTCTTGGAGAGATGGAGAGATTTGACATTTTGGAATTCAATATTTCCTCGGCAAGCATCCCAATCCCATGTGGCATTATTAGGCATTCAATTCATAAAAGGAAATATACATTTCTCTTTTCATACAAGTCCTTCATATTTTGAAAAATTCAATATGAGCATTAGATAGCAAACTCTTGAAATTGATGACTAAAACTTAGGCCTATAAGCAGATCTCACTTCACACACACACACACACAAAGAATGTTATGATATATTCGTAAGTTACAAATGACCAGTTTTGTTCACCTCTTTCTCCTCTCTTTCTTCCCGGTAAAATGTGGGGGCGGGTTTTTTTGTTTTCTTTTTGAAAGTTTTCGAATACTTTGTGATGAGCTTTTTAGTATATAATATCATATATGAGTCGAATTCCCAGTAGCCCTACTCATTTTCTCAAGAAAAGAAAAGAAAAGTAAAAAGCACAATTCCCAGTGGTCTTAAGTGGAAACAACAGTGGTGCCTGTAGAACTGGGTGAACATAAAATTTTGGAAGGTAAAAAACAACATTACTGAGATACTGAATTGTTACCTTCACAGAGCTTTCAACCTCTTCAAGTTTTTGCATCATTTCTCCTGGAGGAGGTAGAAGATCATGCCTAAGAGATCTTGAAGGGGTGGTCTGCATCAAAGAAAACACATAATTTGGCGAGTCAAATTAGAAAAGGTGTTGCATTTTAGAAGCTATGAATGAGAGAGAAATTATCTTGGATATAAGTTGACAAAATAAACTCAAGGATATATTTGATGGCCGTCAATAGTTGAGGCCGTTAAGAAATCTCAGATTGCTAAAACTGCCGCAGGAATGAATAATCAAAAGACAGTACACAAAGAAATTTCAGTTCTGGACTCTGATATTATAGAAAAATCTGTCAGCGTAATTATAAATTGGTCATTTATGTTTCTCTGTCAATCTTAATCAAAGCAATTAAAGTTATCCTGACATTATAACTTGATTCGGGTAAGTTTTATGTTAATTAAAGGTCCTCTGCACCAAAACTCCGAAATTATGATGAGTGAGGGTATCTATTTTTATAATCTAGCATGCCTCACAAGTTGAGCGCCCATTTTAGGGCCAAATCCAAAGCTTTTACAGTGGTATCTTTATAAACTAACCCACTTTAAATACATGTCTCATGGGATTTGAACCGGAATTGCTCTAATACACTTTTCAAAGTCCGTCCCAGTGAACCAAGACTCCAAATTTATGATGAGGGTTGAGGCATATATTTTTATATTCTAACAAGCATTAGTAAATCTTCTTGACAGCTAAAAGGGAAGAAACAGGAATGAGTTTTCCATTGGACCAGAATAAGAGCCAACGGATTGGACATCAAGCATGTTACGATAATTAATAATTTCCATACCCAAGCAGGTGGAGGAGCAGAACCCAAACTAAGTGCATCTTCGTTTATGAGAGCTTGCCGACTGGAGCTTGCAATCATATTTGAAAGGCGCATTAGAACAGCCTTAGGAAAACATGAACAGAATTAGCATACTTTGGTACAACAGATTGAAAATGTACAAGGGTATTTTTATGTGCGGCCCACAAATATTTCTAAAAAGACCCCCTAAATCCTCATATTTTAAAAAAGATCTCAAGATCATCTGGTTAAACTATTTAAGTCCCCATGGTTACGAAAAATGCCGTCTTCATGGAATATTCCATCAACTTTTGACGATGGATTTTTACTTAACGGAATATGAAGATTCCAAAATTCATAAACAAAATAAAAAATCATGGGGTTAAATAGTTTTATCAGATGATTTGGGGGATTTTTTTTAAAATATGAACATTTGAGGTCAAAATACGGAATATTTAAAGGTCCTATATTGGGGGGAAAAGCAATGTAAAATAACCTTGCGGAATTCACTAGGATGAACAATTCCTTGGATCTGAACATCATCGCTAGCAGACTTCCTAACACCAGCATTCTCGATCCTTACAGAATATATTCCAAAACGAGACTGTAGATACCCTGGCACCAAAGAAACAGTTACAAAGTGAGAAGTGGTCCTCAAATACATCACATGTGAACTGAAACCTCATTTCGAATTGAAAGACAGCAAATTAATGCACAACACAGATATAAAAGAATTTAGCTAAGAAACCCTTGGACTCTGGCTTACTATAGCAAACCCCTGGGTGAAATCTAAACATCTTTAAATTTAGCAATTTCCACTAAATGCTAATTGGAGAACAACAAATTCGCTATACTTACAACCGCAAACTTGGTTTGCTCCCTGCAGATTGCACAAAGATAGACCTGTGCATAAATACATTCTATTGGAACACTATTCATCTGATGAGTCACATTTTACCTTGTTCAATTACAATATCTGCAACTGAAGGGAGAAGAACATACTTCTCCTTCTTAAATACCCCAAAACAAGGGAAAACAACTGGTCTGGTGACCTGCAAAAGATAAAAATAAGTGAATAACCAGGTGAAAATTGATATGAAAGTTATACCTGTAAATAGAAGAAATTAAGAGTCGTCGAAATATGATGAGCAACGAGTGCACGAGTGAAGTAGTTTTTTAGCAAACAAGTGTGAGTTCTTCCCTAGGGTAGATTATTCCAGAGACGAGACAGCCGTATTAAGTTGCTTTGACGTTGCGTGCACTTAAACTAGAACAAGCATGCAAGTCCTCCAAGTTATGTGGCTTAAAAGCAAGATTGAAGCTTAACCCAAGTTTCTGTTTATTTTTTAGCAATTCCATCGCATTCTTGTTTGACTTCAGTTCGTTTTAAATAATAAAAAAAAGGAGTAATTCATAGTTTATAATTTTCACTTGTGAAGTGCCAACCTGTTAATTATCTGAATACATAAATTCCCAATTGGTTTGTCCATCAAATTCCTGAATTCAAGAACAAGCCATGCACATAGCCATATAGGAATATTGCTAACTCATCGCCTTACAATACAATCAGAATAACTATCAATTTACAAACAACAATGACAACTACTACAAAGAGTTTTTGTTCCAAATCCTTGGCTCAATTACATGACTGCTCTTTTTTTTAATTCAGCTCTCTCAAAGAAGCAGCTTGTCTGTTAACAATTACCACAATTTTTTCTTCCTATCCCAATTCATATTTGTGTAAGGGCTATCATTTTCCTTTCTAACCATCAACTATGATCCTGTGACTCCTACTTTGTGCACTCATCGGTCTACAGTGAAAACCAAAATAGCATCGGGTGTGATGAAACAAAAGCAACCTAAATGCACAATATCTTCAATGCAAAATGGTATAGTGAACATTTGGTCAGCATTTAGGTAGCATTATCGCTATTCACCTCAATAATACATCAATGACCTGAAAAGGTGACTCCAATCTTGCTCAGGAAAGAACTTCTATAGCAAATGCTCGGTCAACTATATAAAAGAAGACGTATAAAAAAGGGTCTACAAAGAGTTTCTGTTCCAAATCCTTGGCTCAATTACATGACTGCCTTTTTTTAAATCCAGCTCTCTCAAAGAAGCAGCTTGTCTGTTAACAATTACCATAATTTTTCTTCCTATCCCAATTCATATTTGTGTAAGGGCTATCATTTTTATCCTTTCTAACCATCAACTATGATTCTATGACTCCTACATTGTGCACTCATCGGTCTACAGTGAACTAAAATAGCATCGGGTGTTATGAAACAAAAGCAACCTAAATGCACAATATCTTGAATGCAAACTGGTATAGTGAACATTTGGCCAGCATTTAGGTAGCATTATCGCTGTTCACCTCAATAAAACATCAATGACCTGAAAAGGTGACTCCAATCTTGGTCAGGAAAGAACTTCTACAGCGAATGCTCGGTCAACTATATAAAAGAAGACATAAAAAAAGGGTACTGAGCAAACTTTAGAGACAAATGATTTAGTTTTCTAGTTGTTAGCGCTGTTGTTTGTCTTGAAACCATTACCCAAAAGAACAAGATAGGTAAAGCTACTTGCAGATGGAAGTTAGAAAGGAAAGGTTGCAAGGTCTCCCCAAATGATCAGCAAATTTTACCCAGTCCACTAGGTCTAGATGATAAGACTCGAAATGGAAAGGAAAAGGAAAGAAAGCGGAATGCAAAATACTAGTCCTGAGATCCACTTTGAAAGATCCACAGAGATCTTGCATAAAAAATCAGTTAGACGGCTCAGATAGTTTAGTAGCTATTGGCCATGGCTTTTAACTGTCAAGGTATTTACTTAGCATGATTCCAATTGAAAGTATCATGCATACTTGTGACAGCATGAATCCAGCCTCAAATGCACAGTCAAACGCAAACAATAAAGAAATAGGAAAGGAAAGCAATATCACTCTGAAAGTTTAAATAGTAAAACGCACAATGATTGTAAAAAGGGAGCATATTATTATCAATCCTGGCACAAGACACAGCAACAGAATGCTTCTTTTTTTAAGCACGGTTACACAGCTTACAGGGAACATACAAGCAGGGCAGTAATGAGATAGCAAGTTAGTAATGTACCTTGTAAACAATGGCATCAGGAGTCACATACAACTTCCTAGACCGGAAATCCTTTCGTAGTGTGTATCTTCGTACTGGTAGATAAAGCAACATCAACACTCCAATTCCCCATGCCAAAATCAGAAGCAAAGAATAGAGAACCCACTGAGCTGTTTGATACTTAACATAATTATCTTCCAACTCTTCGAAAGATGCATAATAGAGAATAGTTTCATCGTTGGCTTCACTGTACTCCTTTGGTGCAGTGCGTTCTAACAAGCCTCTCTCCAAAGAATCTATTTCCACAACTTCATCTGCCGAACTCATGTGAACCAATGAGGATCTGCAATAAGAACTTTGGTAAGCATGTCGTTACTGACCAAATCTTACCAACAAATAGGAGCTCATTAAATGGTATAATTCAGCTGTATTGACGATTTGAAGCATATCTGGAAACATAATTTTCGTGTATCACATTCCTAAAAGCTCCTAGTCAGAATTTATTGCATTTAAGGAACACATATGGTTGCCTATCAAGTATCGGAGAGTTGAGAAGTCTTGTGCCGAATATAAATGTCCAAGAATAGAATAAACAATATCGAAGTAGTACTTAAAGCATAGAATCACAAATTACTAGCAACAGATAAATAATGCCCACTTATGAAATACAATAAATAATCACCGATTCACTGGAACAGTAGATTCTTTAGCAAAATAATTCAGCTCGACGCCTTCATAGTGCCATGCTTCTCCGATTCCATAAATATGGGAATCATAGCATCAGACCAAACTAGACTTCGTAAGAAAGCATATTACCCAAAGAAGCATTATTTTGTAATTAAAACAGCTACGTGTGCATTAATATTGGGTCCTAAGGATTAAGCATACGAACCGGATGACAAGTTACTGCATCAAAATCTGCGCTGTAATTGCAGGTAGTCTACACTCTTAGAAGCATGATAACTAAGTGTTGGAATTTGCAAAGTTCCTCTAGTGAACCTCGCATGTGCCCTAGGCCGAGATACATGTCAACTCAAGTTTAATCCCTGTAGGACAAGATCAAGCCAAGTCATCTCTAGATTTCAGTTAAGGTTTTTCTTTTCTTTTCTTTTTTTTGGGGGTAGGAGTAGGATATAATTCATTGCATTTTAGTTAATTAAGCTACAAAGTTAGTTTGCTTACGAAAGTGAATGATTTGATAAAAAAATTGGTTGGATTTTATTTTATTAGATTTTATGTCCTGTCTTTTAGAAAAGCTATCAAGGCATGCAACTGTAGCCTATAACCTATTGAGTTCAGACTTTGATCAATAAAATTATTTATCTCTAATTTTGGCAGGTTGCAAATCATTCGTGGATTCAAGTCGTTGTGGATTCAAACGACTTCTATCACATTGATGATCCATTCGACAATATCAACCTACCCACCACAAACAACTGTTGCATCACTGGTAATCGACTTATAATTAGAAAACAGTAGTAAATAACAAACAAAATCATTTCCAAATGGCACTACCATTTCTTTCAATAGCTAATGGTGCTGATAATTTTAATTGACGTATTAGAGTTGTAAAACCTCTACCTCTGCATCAGGGAATCAGGAACCTAGTCCTCGTCATGCAATTTAGTATGTTTCATCTGAATCACAAAATACTTTTCATAATATCATTATAATGCATGAGGTAATCAAACCTAAGTTCATAGCTCTTCCGAAAGTATGGGGTCATCTTGAATTAAAGAGAAGTTTTAGATGGTCCATAATCTCACAATCACCCTCAACGTCATCCCAGCAGTTTTCCTTTAACCCATTCTAATGAAAAGGCCATGGGCCTGACATTATGCTCTTCGGATCATGAGACTTGAAAGGGAATGTGTTCTATTTGCTCTATGCTTTGTTTATGCTTAGAATTCGATGCAATTTCCAATCTCAAATCCTCCATCTTTTTTCTTCCCATGTATCTTTTTCCCAATCTTAAAGTTTTCTACTCGAAAGCCGAGCCAATTTTGCAGGTTAGAATATGATTATGCTGTTACAAGAATTGAACTTTTAAGGGAATAAGAAAATTTTCTTGTGCATGTAAGCACTGCAAATATCATGAGCTTCAGAATTAAGATATTACAAAATCCAAAACCCTAATTTCATCCACTGTCATGTTACGATCTAAAATAACTTGCACAGAGGGATTTTAACAAAACCAAAGTCTCTTATCTATTCAGTTTAGCTACAAATCCCCATTTGAAACTAGACACTCTTGATTCAATACCAAGCGCGATACAATTAGAGAATCTACGTGAAATCTAAACGCGATGCCCTAAAATCAACAAATTCGATTAAAAAGTTAAGAATTACAAACAATAAAAATAGAAAATAAGAGGGAGAGATCGAATTGGACCTGAGAGAATTCGAGAGAGATTCAGCGAATGCGAGCTATTTTCGCGCTCATCGGATCGCTCTTGGTTTTAGTTGTGAGTGGCGGTTCAGAGCGTGAGCCGGCGCTGTGGCTTGAACCAGGTTCAAGGGTTCTTCCCTATTTCAAATAAAACGTAAAATATTTCTATGTAATCAGCGATGGTCGTTAATCTTGATCGATATATTCTAAGCAATACATTTATTAGGAAGTATGTGGTTTCGACTTGTATTGCTCTTGAATTGGATGATTGTATATTTAATGTTGCATCTTTAACGGAAAATCATGAAAATGATGATCAACTAGTATCATCAGCGGCGGACATATGCTTTGCACCATGAATCATGGGGGGTGGGGAAAACATTGAGGGATGCCTTTTGACCAATCTACTGAAGAAATCCTCTTCTTCAGAAAAAATATATGAAATATATAGCATTAAATGCTCAGGCCACTAGAAAATTACAATAATACGAAAAAAACTTTCTCAAAATGTACATGTAGATTGCTCATCCTGTATTTCTTGGTTAGAGCACACATCTAATTTTTTTCCTCAAACAAAAATATATATTAATAAAATGTCTAAATACAACATAAAACAACACAAACCACAAAACATGGTCATGCTCATCTTGAGCAGAAATTTTAGAACCGATGCGACAAACTAGAACAGTCTAAAGTCCACAATACAAAAACATGAGACTCATGTAAAGAGCTGTTTGTCTGCTGGAATCAAAATACAAGAAAGGAAATTGAGGCCTTACAAAAAAAACTGTCTCTTGGAATTGTCATTCCCTCATTTCTCTGTAACAATGCGCTTGGTAGGAGATAATATAGACGGTAATCCCAAATTATCATAAAATATTACAAACGCTTGTTTAGATGTAAAAAATATTCTTGGGAATATAGAATTACCTAAACCAATGATCATATTTCATAGTAATCATATTCCTCAAAAAACATGAGTTTATTCTAAATTACAAAGAAATTTCTCATTTAACATAAAATGAGGCATGACCATCCACCGTCAGCCTTCTTCGCCATCTCCCGCCGCCCATCGTCTGTAACGACCCTAAAATTTCTATATCCTCATATCATTCTTCTTTTTATAAAATACTGCGCTTATTTGTTTTAGGGTAGCCATGTATTTTTTATTCTTTATTAAATATATTAGTTTATCACTCCTTCTATTTTGCTCATTTTATAATTTTTTAAAACCCAAAACCCAAATCCAAACAGATCCATTTGACCTTTTTTTCTTAGCCCATTTTCTTTTCAAGCAACAACATATATTTAATTCTTATTAAATATGTTAATGAACAGTATTGTAGTTCATTGGTTAAATCCTTGCATTGTTATTGCATAGGATACATGTTTGAATCCCTAATTTTGTAATTATTTTTATCATTTTTTATACTCTTCTCATAATCTTGAAATGAGACCTCCTCAACCCATCTCATCAATTCAAGTTAATTTGAATTAATATGACATAACTTTTTATAATTCATTTTACACTTTTCTACTTATTCTTTTAAAAAATGAGAGAAGAACAACTTCTCTGATTCTATTCTTCCTCACAAATATAATTCATCTCCTTCCATCTAAAGTTTTCGAAGAAAAACACGAAGAAACATTTAAAAAAGGTCTTGCTAGTAACGCGAGGCCATCGTCGGATAGAAAAGATCGGTGGCGATACCGTTTGTGCATGTAACTCCCTTTTCTCTCCCCTCCGTCTCTTCTCTCCTCCTCTTGTCATGTTCCATAAACCCATTGCTCTCTTTGTATCATAGTTCCTAAATGATTAATTAAATAGAAAATTATATAAATAATGAACACACACACAAACACACACTCGTATATAGTTTGTATAAGTCTTTTTCATTACTCTCAATTCATTTGTTAAGATTTCGGAGACCAATTAGGACTACATCGTTTGTCGCTGTATTTTAAATTACTTTATTTAAATTTTATAAAAGAAAATAAAGTTACGAATAAATATCATAGTTTCCTCGGTGTCACTTATGACATATCAATACCTTTATCTTCGAAATAATTTTTAGAAATAATTTTTTATTTCTGAAAATCCTAGAAAAATTAGGATAAATACTAGATATAATTTCATGTCTATAGCAGAAAAAATTATATCGAACCGAACAACGGTTTGGGACTTATAACGGTTTTAGTCGCTGTTTTTTTTTTTGAAATCGGATAACTGCTTTTATCGATCAACTTCTAAAACTAATAACTCGATCTACAGTTGTCCAAATTGAGCAAATTCAGATATTTAGGATATCTATATCGAAAGACATAGCTTTTCTTAGTTATGCTGATTTCCTGAAAATCGACGTAAAATATAAAAAACTGTATTACAAAATTAAGTGACGAATCTGGACAGAATTTGTCCTGATTCGCACACTGTTTTTAAATACGACATAACTTGAGTTTCCGATGTCCATTCATGA
Organism: Agapanthus africanus; assembly: GCA_030015575.1. Lineage (NCBI taxonomy): Eukaryota > Viridiplantae > Streptophyta > Magnoliopsida > Asparagales > Amaryllidaceae > Agapanthus > Agapanthus africanus. The sequence continues at coordinate 202,947,195 of JASDDO010000028.1, read as the reverse complement.
CAAAATTTAGATGTATAGATGAAAAACTGACAGAACTAGAATTTACCATATATTTGGTGACCCGGAAATTTATAAAATGAACCGATATATGCCCGAAAATACACCCCATAATGGGTCCAGAAATCAGAATTTTTGTTTTAAACCCTGATATTAAAATGACCATAAATAGAGATTCAAAAATCCAAATCGCGCAAAGTTTAGTTGTTTGGATAAGTACATCGAAAGATATATAAGTTTCTAATAATTTTCGAAACCTGAAACCCGACAGAAATTGACTCAAACTGTGTTTTAAAAATGTACGACGGTGCAGGACAGATTCTGATCTATTCTGCATAATGATACGAAAACGGGTATATCTCTCAAACCAGTAGTCGTATTTAGGCACGACAGGAACTCACGCGTGCATAACACTTAGAGCTATAGTTTTTCATTTATATTCTGAATCCAATTGATTTGAGTAATTAATCGTACATAACACTTTTTATAGCATTGTTTCTGGTCGTTACTTGAACATTATACTTATATCATCTTATGCTATATACCGCTTGATTAGCGTATCTACATGATTTACATGAATAAATTTATTGTATGCTTGACTCGACTTGACCCGAACCATGAATACAATATAACATGAATACTCAAAACTTGATATGAACAACTGATCTTGACATGAACCCAATCTTGAAAACTTGATGTATTCATGGATTTGGGAAAAATTCAAGACATTAGCTACAATGTAGAATACGCGAGGTGTTGGAGCAGTTTGAGTTATGAGTCCAATAGCCCCATGCCAACAATCTCGAATACTAACAATCATGAGGGCCCGTATTTCCTTGCTCCTGAATTACAATCTGTTGAGTTTGGAATACTTTGACGGTGGTCGAAGTCCCGTTACCAACAATCATAAGGGTCCATAGTTCTTTATCTCTGAATTACAGCCTGTTGGGTTCGAGAATACTCTTGAAATTTGATTGATACTCACATCTTGAACCGGCGATAGTTAGATGACCCTTTTAGTGATTCTTTAGTACACATTACTATTCATTACATGTTTAGCGCTTTTATTTGTTACATGCTCACTATACCCATACTACATGGCCATGCTATACTTGTTTTTCATGCGCATGCTCATGTTACATTTCCATGCTTATATACATAATTTCATACTTATGATAGCGGCCATATGCATATAGTTGCTAAGTTTAATTGACACCTGATGGAGGTCCTTTTCGGGTCTCCGTCAGATGTTGTCTTCCATCGATCTCTCAGTGGATTTTGGAGGTGATCTCCTGTTGCGTGTGGGTCTCAATGGGTTTTGAGGAGATTGGTGATTTGAGGAGTTTAGCGCCGAGTACCTATAAGGAAGTTTCGGGGTGGTTTGGTACCACCGAGGACCCTCCGACGATCAAGTTAGTACTAGATCTGAGCAGAGTAACGGCTAAGTGGAGAAAAGATAACTTACCTGGCCCCTCTGTGATGGGGGTTTATATAGCGGCGGCAGTACGCGGTGGCAGGCGCGAGAATTTTGCCGGCAGTTACGCTCCCGACGTCACGCCTGCATAAAGAGCGGATCTCCTATTAATGGGTATTATGATGGCGTGGAACGTGGGGCGTTGCTGGCGGAGAATCTGCGCGTGGCGAGATTTACGGTGCGGCGGTTATGCCTGTGAGCGGTGAATTCGGTCGGCCGGAGGGACTAGGGGAGACGGCCTCGGCTAGGGAGCTCGGAGGCGAGCAAGAGGGCCAAGGAATCTTGGTCTTGTGGCAGCTCGGGGAGAGCCGAGGGGTCGAGGAGGCCAATTTGCAGGGGGCCCCGAGGAGGGCCGGCTTGTGCTAGCAGGTCGGGTACAGGGGTAGCCTGGTCGGCCATGTAGGCACTTTCTTCTGAGTTCTGGGACACGTCATCTGCCACGTGTCCTGATCTTGGAGATCGCCAATATTGAGCATCATCATTAGCCCCTCACTCCTGTCCCGACCAGCTAGCGGGTCGGGTCAAGAGTGGACTGCCGGGCCGCCCGGGGTGAGCTCCCTCCTAAGGTTTCGTCGGGACGCGTCCCCGGGCCTTCAGCTGTCTTTACTGCCAGCGAATCAGAGCGAGATCTCTGCATTTAAGGAAGGTGCACCGGTTCGAGCGCCCTGCCACTGAAGTGACGGTCCAAATGTCAAGCATCGGTTGGCCGACGCGACGTGTGCAGATCCGTGGCATCTGATGGGGTGCGGTCCAGTGTGGCGACGACAAGTGGAGCAATCGGAGCCGTTGGACGTGAGGAGGCGTTTTGGCAGGAAACGAAGGGCGCCGTAGGATGAGATCGTTTGCGGTGATAAGTAAGGGTGGGGCCCGCTCCAGGGCCCCTACTCCTTCATATTTCCCTGTTCTAAGTCCTGATTGCTCGGTGCTCGTCTTCTTTCTTCCGCTTTCGTTCCCCGAGGATCCCTCTTCTCAAGGTTAGATGTCTTCTTTCGTAGGGTTTGTAGATGTCGTAGGAGTAGGTTTTAGGGACCCTTTAGTTGAGCCTGAGTCCTCCCGGGGAGCAAGGGTCGGGCCTTCTTCCCGGGATCGTGCGGCAGGGGCAGCCCCCAGGGAGGAGGCGGTAGATGCTGCCCCCGACGCCTCGTGTTGGGTGAGACATGAGGACGAGCTCGCTAATGCTCGGGCCCACTTCCATATCCCCTCACGTTATACGCTTCGTTTGGCCAAGGAGGGAGAGAAGGCAGACCAAGTACGGGGTAGGGAGATCACCCTGTACTTGGAAGCTTTTTAGGGTGGAATGCGCCTGCCTTTCTCTCCCGAGGTCGTCGAAGCGTTGAACTTCTTCGGGTTAGCCCCTGGCCAGTTAGTGCCGAACTCGTGGAGGATTCTCCTCGGGTTCCTGACCCGCCTGAAGTTACAGGCGATTCCCTTCAGCCTCTCCCTCCTTGATTCTTCTCTCGTCTTTAAAAATCATCCCGGTGGTCTAGCGGGCGACCCGAGGTGGGTCTACCTCTCTTTTAGAAAGCGACAGGGGGCACCGCCAGGACAGGGATTGTGGCCCTACCTTTTTCTATCCACGACTGGAAGAAGTTCTTCTTCGTTTCCCCTCCCGAGGGTGAGGACTGGCCCGTGCCTATCGAGTGGTCTAGGAAAAAATGCTTGCCGGGGAACCAGTCCAGTGACCCCGCTGCGGTGAGAGTGGCGTCGTGGGAGCCCATCCCTTGATTCGACGTGTTGCTGTCTGAAAGGGTCCTGAGTTGGGTCGGGCTCAGCCCCGTTGAGTTCGTTGGTAAGTTTAGGCTTGCTTTTTGGCTTGTATATTGCTTGTGTTGCTGACTTCTTTGCATTTGGTTTTGTGCAGGACCCATGGATCTGGACGAGCTCCGAGCCTCCATGCGCCAGCCGAGGAAGGTCACGAAGGCTGGAAGCGCCAGCTCTTCTCGTGCGAAGCCTGCCCCGGCTCCTTCCCCTCCGGTGGTCACGTCCCGTGAGCGTTCAGAGGCGGATCCCGCCCCAGGGCCTAGCAGAGCGTCGGGCCGGAAGCATGCTCGGATTCTGGAAGACCCGGACTCGGAGGAGGAGATCGGCTCTCCATCAGAGCCGCTCAAGAGGGGGTCCTGGAGGTCTTCTCGGGTCCCGCCCTCGCCGATCATGGTGGAGGAAGGAGGCATCCAGCTCACGGTGCCTTCTGGGCTATCTGTCGCGGATAACCTGCTTCATAAGATAGAGAAATCGGCGGGGGGTAGGGTCCCCGGGGGGACCTTCAGGGCCCAGATGGCATCCATCGCCCAGGAGTCCGTGCAGGTAAGTGTTTAGCTTTTTGTGAGATTCGGTGCCTCCTTCGTCTTTTTGATCTCTTTCCTATCTTTCAGGTCCTCCAACACGTTGCCCTCGCCTTACGCATGGAGGCCGAGGTGATAGCCCCAGCGATGAAGGCTACGGGCCAGCTCGCTTCGCTGGAAGAGAGCTCCAAGCAGGAGCTGGAGGCGATGATGGCGAGGGTTACCGCCTTGGAGGGCGAGGTGGAGGCCGGGAAACGGGAGGTTTCCCGGTACCACGAGGCCGCTATGGCTGTCGAGGCCAAGCTTGAGGACGCTCAGGTGCTCGCCAGCAACCTGAAGAAGACGGTGAAGACCCTCCATAAGGAGCTGGGGGCGGCGTCCTAGTCGGCGAAGTCGGCTGACTTGAGGGCGGCAAAGTTGGCCGACCTCTTGGTGACGAAGGCGGTGGAGGGCTACAAGAAGTCACAGGACTTCTATGATGACCTGGCCGTGGCCACAACCCTGATCTGGCATGAGGCCCTTGACACCGTTAAGGCCCGGATGTCGGAGTTTGCTGACGAAGAGCTCCGCGCCGAATACCCCCTCGTGGACGCCAAGGAGCAGGGGAAAGAGATTCCTGATGAGGAAGTCGCCGAGGACCCTGCTCGTCTCGTGGCGGATTTTGGGGATCCCGAGGTCGCGCCTGGCGCCGAGGCCTAAAGTCCCCATCTTTCTCCTCTTTTATTTTATTGCTTTTTTGTAAGCCTCCGGGCAGTTTGTAAGGCTGGGGAGCTAAAAATACCCTTTGTAAAGACTTTGCCTTTGGTAATAAAACTTTTTTCTTTAATTTCATCGGTTTGCACTTTATCTTCTGTTTGTGACGAATGCTCGTAAAATATCTCTGCTTGCACTGTTGGGCTTCCATCTCAGGTCGGCTATCTGTCTAGTGATCAATCGTCGAGTTGACTTCGATCACTTACCAAGCGTGCCAAGCACTGCTGCGAAGGAGGCATCTCCATGGCCCCGAAGTCAAGGGGGGATCGCTCAACCTTAGATAGGCCTAATGCCCCTTGTTGGGGCCTCGGATCCTTCGCATATGACGGGCAGAGGGATGCCCGCCGTATTTGTGCTGAGTATGAATGGGAAGCTGATCAGTTGCCCCTTGGCGAGGGCTTTTGACTTCTGGCATTGCGAGCAATGACCATTAGCTGGGGATGGTCGAGCGAAGGTCGGGCTCGACTGCCTCTGGGAGGGCTTTGGATCCTTAGCGTTGGAGGGGCTGTAAGAAGCCCACTAAGGATGACCGGGCAGTGAAACTTCACGGCTGCCTCTTGGCGATAGCTTTGATCTCTGGCGTTGTGGGTAGGCAACTACCAGCCTGGGATGACCGAGCGGGGTAGCCGCTCGGATGCCTCTTGTGAGGGCTTCGATCCCTGGCGTCATGGGTAGGGAGCTACCAGCCGGAGGTGACCGAGTAGGGTAGCTGCTGAGCTGCCTCTAAGGAGGGTATTGATCCTTCAGCGTTGGGGGGCTGTAAGAAGCCCACTAAGGATGATCAGGCAGTAGAGCTACGCGCTTGCCTCTTGATGAAGGTTTTGATCAATGGCGTTGTGGGTAGGCAACTACCAGCCTGGGATGACCGAGCAGGGTAGCCGCTCGGATGCCTGTTGCGAGGGCTTCGATCCCTGGCATCATGGGTAGGGAGCTACCAGCCGGAGATGACCGAGCAGGGTAGCTGCTTGGTTGCCTCTTGCGAGGGCTTTGATCCTTCAACATTGGGGGCCTGTAAGAAGCCTACTAAGGATGACCGGGCAGTAGAGCTACGCGGTTGCCTCTTGGCGAGGGCTTTGATCTCTGGCATTGTGGGTAGGCAACTACCAGCCTGGGATGACGGAGCGGGATAGCCGCTCGGATGCCTCTTGCGAGGGCTTCGATCCCTGGCGTCATGGGTAGGGAGCTACCAGCCGGAGGTGACCGAGTAGGGTAGCTGCTGAGCTGCCTCTAAGGAGGGTATTGATCCTTCAGCGTTGGGGGGCTGTAAGAAGCCCACTAAGGATGATCAGGCAGTGGAGCTGCGCGGTTGCCTCTTGGCGAGGGCTTTGATCTCTGGCGCTGTGGGTAGGCAACTACCAGCCTGGGATGACCGAGAGGGGTAGCCGCTCGGATGCCTGTTGCGAGGGCTTCGATCCCTGGCATCATGGGTAGGGAGCTACTAGCCGGAGATGACCGAGCAGGGTAGCTGCTCGGTTGCCTCTTGCGAGGGCTTTGATCCTTCAGCATTGGGGGCTGTAAGAAGCCTACTAAGGATGACCGGGCAGTGGAGCTACGCGGTTGCCTATTGGCGAGGGCTTTGATCTCTGGCGTTGTGGGTAGGCAACTACCAGCCTGGGATGACCGAGCGGGGTAGCCGCTCGGATGCCTCTTACGAGGGCTTCGATCCCTATAGTCATGGGTAGGGAGCTACCAGCCTGAGATGACAGAGCAAGGTAGCTGCTCGGTTGCCTCTTGCGAGGGCTTTGATCCTTCAGGACGGGGACCAAGCAGGGTTACTGCCCAGTGCCTCTTGGCGAGGAATTGATCCCTGTCGGTTGTGGTAGGAAGCTACCGGTCGGGGATAGCCGAGCAAGGACTCGATTGCCTCTGGGAGTACTTTGGTCCTTAGCGTGGGAGGGGCTGTAAGAAGCCTACCAAGGACCCTTGGCCGGGCAGGGTTACTGCCCGGTGCCTCTTGGCGAGGGCTTTTGTCCTGAAGGATAGCCGAGCGAGGGATCCTCGGGCTCGACTTCCTTTGGGAGGGCTTTCTGATCCTTGGTGTTGCGATAGGGAAGTCACCCGCCAGGGATAGCCGAGCGAGGGTCGGGCTCGACTGCCTCTGGGAGGACTTTATGATCCCTGGAGTTGCGGTAGGGAAGCTACCCGCCAGGGATAACCGAGTAGGGTAGCTGCTGGGTTGCCCCTTGGCGAGGGCTTTGATCCTTGGCGTTGCGAGTAAGGAAGATACCGGCCAGGGATAGCAAAGCAGAGAAGCTGCTCGGCTGCCTCTACGGAGGACTTTGATCCTCAGCGTTGGAGGGGCCTTAGGAGGCCTGCTAAGGATAATCGGGAAATGAAGCTGCGCGGTTGTCTCTTGGCGAGAGCTTTAATCCCTGGCGTTGTGAGTGGGGAAGCTACCGGCCAGGGATAACCGAGCAGGGTAGCTGCTTGGGTGATTCTTCATGAGGTTTCGCCCGACCATCCGGTTGCAGGTATGGGGAACAAGAACGGTCGCGGTGAACGTGCGCGTAGCACGTGCATCGATTGTGCGGGGGGGGAGGGGGGGCGAAGCGCCAGAGTCGCGTCATTTCGATTCCGTCAGAGGAGGCTCAATGATCACCCAGCGGACGAGTATCGGCCCGTGAGATCTGTGGCCATGGGACGTAGCCTGCCGGTGGTCAGCCATGCCGACGAGGGCATAGTCTTCTGGAGGCGGAGGAGTGGTGATCTGGGGCCCTGGCCTGGCTGTTTGGACTGTAGTCGGTCTATTCGATCGGCGAGGGCGTTGATGACGGTCGCCGGAGGAGGTTCATTCACGCCTCCGATGAGGGGGAGGCGGCGGCTGGTGTCTGGATCTTCAGGGTGATCGCACGCCATGTGGATGGAGATCGGAAGGACAACTTTTGTTTTTGTGGAGTTTTGTTCCCACAGACGGCGCCAACTGATGGAGGTCCTTTTCGGGTCTCTGTCAGATGTTGTCTTCTGTCGATCTCCCGGTGGATTTTGTAGGTGATCTCCTGTTGCGTGTGGGTCTCGATGGGTTTTGAGGAGATTGGTGATTTGAGGAGTTTAGCGCCGAGTACCTGTAAGGAAGTCCCGGGGTGGTTTGGTACCACTGAGGACCTTCCGACGATCAAGTTAGTACTAGATCCGAGCAGAGTAACGGCTAAGTGGAGAAAAGATTGCTTACCTGACCCTTCTGTGATGGGGGTTTATATAGTGGCGGCGGCACGCAGCAGCAGGCGTGAGAATCTCGCCGGCAGTTACACTCCCGACGTCATGCCTGCGTAAAGAGCGGATCTCCCATTAATGGGGATCGTGATGGAGTGGAACGTGGGGCGTTGCTGGCGAAGAATCTGCGCGTGGCGAGATTTGCGGTGCGGCGGTTACGCCTGTGAGTGGTGAAGTCGGTCGGCTGGAGAGACCGGGGGAGACGGCTTCGGCTAAGGAGCTCGGAGTCGAGCAAGAGGGCCAAGGAGTCTTGGTCTTGTGGCAGCTCGAGGAGAGTCGAGGGACCGAGGAGGCCAATTTGTAGGGGTCCCGAAGAGGGTCGGCTTGTGCTTACAGGTCGGGTACAGGGGTGGCCTGGTCGGCCCCTGTGGGCACTTTCTTCTGAGTTCTGGGACATATCATCTGCCACGTGTCCTGATCTTGGAGATCGCCAATATTGAGCATCATCAACACCCTTATATAACCATATTAGAATTCATATTCTACTTACATATTGTCCTTTACCATATTCACATTCTTATCCTTTTTAGGGACTTACCGAGCGCAAGTTCACTGACGGACATTTCATCCATCTTTTTATTTTCTTGGAATCTTCGTCGAGTGGCTTAAGAACAAAGGAGGAGGAACTGACTGAAAGGGATTTCAACCAGTTTGTACGTGAAGCTGATCACTAATTTTCTTTCCAGCTTTCATTTGCAGTATGCCACTGTTTAGATTCTTTATGTTTATTTTTCTTGTTCAGGCATCTTGTATCAGTTAAAACTTTATGGAATCTTAAATGTAATAAATCGGTTTGTTGGAATTTTCATTATCCTGTTCATTTCTTATTATTTTATATTTCTTATATATGCTTTGTTTCGAGAAATCACTTTCTTGGAATAAATACGCCGCGAATCTCGTCACGTGTCTACTCCTGTCTTTTTGAAAGCAGGGAGTGACATTATCGGTCGACCACGACGGTCATCGTCAATCATTCATGGCATACCGATAGTCGATCGGTCGTTTGCCGTCGGCCGGCCGCCGATCGGACGTTCGTCGCCGGCCGGCCTCTGATCATCGTCGATCGTTCATTGGCCAACCAGCCGCCGATTGGACGTGCGCCACCAGCCGACCGGAGTTCGTCGCCGGTCGTACGCAGGCTGGCTCATTGTCGATTGGTCGTTCGTTGCCGGTCTCACCGCCATCCATTGGCCCTCCTCCGACCTCACCATCGATCGGTCGTACGTCGCCGATCTCGCCATCATCCATTTGCTCTCCTGCGGCCTCACCGTCGGTCAATGGTTGCACATACATATATTACCATGAATGATTAAAGTATACTAAACACGTTAATGCAAAATTCCTTGGAATCATATGTCCGATTATCCCATTTCTGGGAATACAAGAATTCCTGGTAATCTACCGTTCCAAGTAGCAAGCGTAACCTGAAGAATTGGAATGGTGTCACGCCCCGCTTCCCAGTGTATGGAGAAGTGGACGTGGCATGGTACGCGATGTGTTTACTCAGAAATAAACATGTTAAGCTTAAATAAGCAATATATAAATAAAAGCACAAGAATGACAAGAGATATAATATGAACAACAACTTTTATTAACATTCGAATTTACATTACAACTGCTTTTGAAAAGGAAAATACAATGCTGAAAGCAATACCTAAACAGTGGCATATGAAATGGAAATAGGTACAGGTAATCTAGAAGTCTATCTGGGCCTCAATCTGCTCCAAGTACTCTTGGCTAGGCTCGATCTCCTGAGAGTCGGGTCCTCCTGACGAACATTCCAGAGAAAGAAGAAACATGAATGTCGTCAACTAGCGCTCAGTAAGTCCCAAAGAAAGAATGTAATAGACAAGTAAAGAGAATAGGACCGTTAATTGATACAAGTATAAGTTTATTACACCAACATAGTTGTTTGTAACTTGATACAGAATGTATCAGTGTTTACAAGAGGAGTCCAACTATCCCGTGAACTATAGGAACAAGAAAGTACAAGTCCCCATCAATACCCACGGGACAACAATAATGAATATTTATCTACGTCTTTTAGTGTCCATCATTGTGCCACTTTTAATACATTCCGTACCATTCTACCCCGTTAAACCCCGTAATGTATATTGTATTAATTGTAGTTATCAGACTTGCCGAGATCATGGATATAAGTTGTTCATGTAAACGGTTTCAAGATGTATCAAGTAGGCATGTAATCAATTCAAGATATAGCCATGGTTCGGTTAAGTCAAGTCATGTTTGCATATTGCTCTTGTTATGGTATTCAGATTCAGATTCAAGTATACATGTTGGATTCATGTTAGATTTGGATTCATGTTTGGATTTGGATTCTGCTTGGAATCGGATTGAGTTATGTCACGCCCTGCTTCCCAAAATATGGAATACGAGGGGTGTCTAGGCCAGCCATACTCCTACGGTCAGGGAATAATCCCGCTGTAGTCACATTTCGGCTTCTAGCATTATATGGTAGTCGGTAAACAGTGCAAGAGTAAAGGATATCACAGTTCACAACTTTATTACATTACAATAAGAGAGTTTGAGATATATTTATTTTGCACAATGAAATAAATACGCAACGAAAAACAATTGCTTAAAGCTAAAAAGGAATGACGCTGATGTTGCGGTCTAGACCTCCGCAAGCTCGAATAGCAGGTCCTGCTTCTTGACCAGGTCCATTTCGTCCTCTGAGCATGCACACTCAGGTCATCAGGGTGACACATATAACAATAAATATATATAATGGGTACAATGTTATTAAACATGAAAGGTGCAACAGAATACAGAGCATGAGAATAATGAAAATCATATGAATATGAATAGTGTGGTATAAGCATCATATCAGTAAACCGCATAATGTGTATGTTACTACTTAACAGTCACTAAGTCAATAAAATCAATTGGTGGAAAGAATGGTTGTGTTTAACAAGGGTCTCGTGCATGCCCGAGACTACGGTCCACTATTGCCCGGGACATAACCCTGCAGCTGTGCCGCTAGGCCCATGACCTAATGTGTGTGTGTGTGTCACTAATAGCGAATGATAATCCTCTAAGTCACTATACCTCGCTAAATAAGAGTTCAATTTCACCTTGATTTCCCCACTTCCAAGGTTATAGTATGTATTAGATAGGTTGTGAACAAATACGTATCGCTTCCACTTATTAATATCACTTTTATACGTGCCACAACCCAATCACTAACACTTATATATTGACCATGCGCAACAGTCGGTAGGTCTCAATGTAAACAATCACTATGCAGAAGGTGTAAAGCAAACACAAAATATTTAGAAATGCACCGAACATATATTCACTAAATTACGACACCCAACGCCATACGACTTGCAAAATTTACCATAAATCATAAGTATAGAATCGACCAAAACAATATAAGAGGCGTACGAGGTAAACTTGATTATATAAGCAGTAAAATTAGTTTCATGTCAAACGGAATTCAGGTTCGGGACTTATCATCATTTCAAATCAACGATCAGTGGCTGGAATTCCAGTTTCAGAACTGGAAGTCCAAATTCACGTGCAGTTTACTCGGGATTTTGTTCAGATTAAGGTATTTCCCCAGTTGAATAAAACCTATATCTATCTGTTAGGTTTCCAACGCATCAAACAGATTAACAATTGCATTTCTTTACTAGAAATTATGTCCCGTTTAATGTGAATGTGTAAGAAATGTCGCTGCAGAAACGGCAAGACACGTTGACATTCTAAAATACAAACTAGATATCAAACGACTGTGAAACTGCACGGTACTAAATTCATGTGTTAGCTAACTAAATTATCTATGCGACCATGTAGAACTCTGTGCATTTTCATTTTTATGTAGGGATGTGCAGATATTTAAATTCAGGTATCCTCGAGGAATGTTGCCCCGGACTGCAGTCCAGCGTCGCATTCCCAGTCAATTCTCGTTATAGTGGCCTATTAGTATTGATGGGTGAACTATACAGGGTTCTATCTTATCGAGTCATCTTCGATATAAACCCTAGAACATTAGGTTTTGATTTGCATTTAATTTACAATGATTTTAATAAAGCAACATGCGCGGTAAAATTTCAGATTTGACGTAACTAGGCGGAGGTATCATTCATAGTGATGAAGTCAATATTTTTCCCTCAAATTCTTACAAGTTATCTATTATCATTATAGGGATTCATGGGCCATAAATTATGCCATTTTAAATAGGGTTTTCATGTAGGGTGTCGTGTCAAATACATAGGTTATGTATAGGCATCAAATGAAACATCCGTTCTCATTAATCGATCCAAACTAAGGTTATTCAAATGAATGCTATAATGATATTGACATAGGATGGTAAACTTTTAATATAATCGAACGAAATGGTTTGCTACAAAACTAATTGATTATTAATTATCGATATAGCTATATCCATAAACACGTATACACCATATTATCTAACATTATTATTTCAATTAACTAATATGATTATTTGCATGAGTAAGTAAGGGAAGATGGTTCCAGTTGCCTTAGACGATAGACGACAACACGGCAGTGAACGACGACGGATAGCACGGGCTCGACGCACACACAGGCAAGGCACGACACGACAATAGCAACGAGCTTGAGTGCTCGATGAACTGCTGGGCTCGTCGGCGACGGCAATGGCGTGGCGACGACATGGGCAGTGGATTTGCAGTGGTGGCGGCAACGGGGCAGTGGGTTGCCGGAGGGTTCACAATAGCTTAGGTGAGGAGTTTGGGGGGCTTGGCATGATGCAGAGGTGAGCATGGAGGTTTTGGCACGGCGGTGAGGTACAACGGAGCTCCGGGGTGGTGCAGGCGGCGAAGCGGCGGTAGGCTTAGGCTTGGGTGCAATGGGTATGAGCTCGGTGTTGGGAAGTAGAGGAGGCTGCTCCGATGATGGCATGGCGGTGATTGTCGAAGAGTAGCTCGGCCAAAGGAAACAGAGTTGAGGAGATGAGGAGGTCGGGGCTCGTCGGTGAGGGTGCAGTGAGTGGTGGTGGTGTTGATGAAGGAGTGGGGAAGTGCAGTGGGTAGTGGGTTTGGGTGCAGTGGGTGTTGGGAGGAGCTGATGGGGATGGCCGGAGGAGAAGGCTCGTCGGTGAGGTGGAGCTCGGAGCTCGACAAAGGAGGAAGCTCCGGTGGAGTGATGGCTGGTCGTGGTGAGTGGTGTTGGGTGTAGTGGAGACGGGGAGCTTAGGAAGGAGAGGGAGGCGATGACGACGAAGGAGGAAGCTGGAGGGGACGTAGAGAGTGATGGCGAGAGAGAAGGAGTGAGGTGGGAAAAGGGAGAGGGGCTCGATCGAGACATGGGTGAGGCGAGGACATTGGGGAGAGGGTCTCACGGCGAGGACGAGAGGCGGGAGCCGTTGGAGAGAGAAGATTTGGTGGAGGGGATCGCAGAGGAGTTGGCGAGTGGGGCGTGGGTCTCATGGCGATGGGCGCGGTCGTGGGCGAGTGCGAGGAGAGGGGAGGAACGTTAGAAGAAAAGGGGCGGGAAAAAAAGAAGGCGAAGAAGAAGAAGAGGCATGAAGAGTCAGCTTGGGTCGGGCGTCGGTCGGGTTGGGTAAGGGGTTGGGTAGGTTTAGAGTTTTTTTTGAGTTTAGAAATAAAATAAAATAATAAAAATATATATAAAAATGGAAAAAAAATTAGGAAAAATACGGAAAATATATATACAGAAACTGGGGATTTACATCATACCCTCCTTACAAAAATTTCATTCTCGAAATTAAAGAAAGAAAACAAAGGAACAACGACACTACTCGAACAGGTGCAGAAAACGTGAACGGATGTCCTCCTCACGTTCCCAGGTAGACTCTCATGGAGAATGACCACTTCAAGAAATTCGAACCAAGGGAATGACCTTGTTCTTTAGCACTTTTTCCTGACGATCGAGAATGGTGGTAGGCTGCTTCTCGTAAGACAGATCGGTGACCAACGTTAACTCCGAATGGTCCAGAATATGGCTGTCATCCCGAACGTAGCTCCTTAATTGAGATACATGGAAAGTATTATGCACACCAGCTAGCGATGGAGGCAAGGCAAGTCGATAAGCCACCTCTCCTACTCGCTCTAGCACCTCAAAAGGTCCGATGAATCGGGGACTGAGTTTCCCGCGACTACTAAACCTGATCACTCCCCGAGTGGGCGATATCTTCAGAAACACGTGGTCACCAATACCAAATTCCAACAACCTTCTGCCGACATCTGCCCAACTCTTCTGTCGGTCCTGAGCCACCTTGATACGTTGCCTGATCGTCTGAATCTTACTCACCGTCTACACTATGTGCTCAGGGCCCAATAACCTTCGTTCACCCACGTCATCCCAACAAAGGGGGACCGACACTTCCATCCATACAGAGCCTCTAATGGTGCCATCTGGATGCTAGCTTGGTAGCTGTTGTTATACGAAAACTTTACTAGATGGAGGTGATCCTCCCAAGAACCCTGAAAATCAAGCATGCATGCTCTCAACATATTCTTGAGCGTCTGGATAGTATGCTCGGATTGCCCGTCCGTCTGCGGATGATAGGCCGTGCTGAACTTGAGACGCGTGCCCAAACTCTTCTGTAAGCTCTTCCAGAAATGGGAAACGAACCTAGTGTCTCGATTAGACACGATACTAACGGGCACCCCATGCAGCCTCACAATCTCATGCATATTCTTCTCCGTAAGCGACCCCGTCGATTGTCCGACTCGAAAACGTATGAAATGTGTTTCCTTCGTGAGACGATCAACAATAACCCAGACAACATTGTTGCCCCTTGGGCTTCGAGGTAGTGCCGTCACAAAAATCCATGGTGATGTGTGTTGGGGTCAAAATTCACACCCCGGTTGACCAAGTCAAAATCAAAGTTAACCCCAAGCCAAGTGGACCCAAGCCCAGATCAAGTAGGCCAATGCCCGGGTCGAGCCCGAACATGAAGTCGCCAGCCTCCTCCATGCCAAAATAAAAATTTTGTAATAAATAATTTTGGTGTTTTTTTATGAATAAATGTAAGAAAAATAGGCATAAAGCCAAATTTTTGTAAAGCCCATGGCTCATGTGCAAAAGAATTAAGCACATAAGGCATTGGTTGGCACAAGTGCCATTTGGCAAAGCCCAAGGGGCTATATGTAAAGTGTGTAGCCTATAAAGGCAAACATGATGAAAATATCTATGATAACATTTTCCATTCTAAAAAATTCTAGGGTATGTACCTCCGTCTCCTTTCTCAATGTTCTAAAACCTTCCCCCCTGTTAAATTAAATCAAGAGTTTAACTCTTCCCTTTTCCAAAATGAAATTGTTTTTCACCACAAAACCCTTGAAGGGGAGCTCGGATCTTCAATCAGATCTCGAAAAGGGGAGACTTTTAAGTCTCACACCCTTTTCTCTAAGATCCAGCCGATCAAGAGGAGGAAGAAGGAGACCCATCTCCAAAAATCCAACTTTGGACAGATCTAAGGCTCAAAAGAAGCTCCAGGGCTAAAGAGAGAAGAGAGGGGTCCCCTTTGATCACCTCTGAAGATCTTTGGGGAGTTCAACTCCAAGACCCAAATCCTCAAAGGAGTTTAACTCCTATTCCAGATCATTTAGGAGTTTAACTCTAAATCTAAATCTTTTGGAGTTTAACTCTACTCAAAATCCCTTGAGAGTTTAACTCCTAGCCCAGGGGTTAAGCTCCTTTTTCGCTGGTGTTTCCAATGGTCGCGTGCCGCGCACGTGACCTGCTGGGGCCCAGCGATCGCATGCCACCCACATGACCCGCGGGCGCCCAGCGCCTGCATGCCACGCACGTGACCGGTAGGCGCCCAACGCCCACACACCTGGCATGTGACCCGCGGGTGCCAAGCGCCCACGAGCCAGGTACGTGACCTGCGGGCGCCCACATGACTGGTACGTGACCCGCGGGCACCCACGCGCCTGGCACGTGACCCGCGGACGCCAAGTGCCCACGCACCAGGCACGTGACCCGTGGACGCCCAGTGCCCACGTGCCATGCACGCGTCTTTGAGACGCTCCTCACCCCTCATTTTTCATACATTCTACACTCAAAACAGGTCCCCTGCTAGGAAATTTTTTCTAACGGGGCGTTGTCCCGCACCCCGCAAGGGGGCTGCTAGCCCCCTTAACCCCTAACCTGCTATCTAGGTAGCAGGACCCCCGTAAAAACTCTGCGGGGCCCCCGATATCTAAAACCCCTTCAAAACACAACACTGCACATTGAGTTTGCATGACCTGTTTGACCCGTCAATCGGAGGTTATCTCTCTCCAAAGGCGAGGAATAATTAACAGCAGCTTAGTCCGCGGCTGCCGAAGATTCGGATCCCCACAATCAATAAAACCCAGCTTACCCAAGGCAGGGAGAATATGTAATGCGCCTGACAAGCGCCCGCGTATTCCCATCTCAATGGGGTGACGAAAAATACCCTACAGATTCTGGCACGCCCGGTGGGATATATCTTTCCTCCTATATCTCGGGTCAAGTGTTCATGCGAACTCATTTAACATATATACCGATGTTTGTACTAAAATAATGTTTTTTCCATGCAGCAATCAACTTTCAACGATGATGTCCCCGAAGATGAATTCAGCTTCCGACATGACCCTGATCTCATATGTGGTCAAGATCAACGCCCGTGTGGTTCTCCCTGCCAGTCTCAACGAGCAATGGGAGGAGCCACCCCACCAATTTGGTTCTGTCATCATCTGCCCTGCTGGAAACGCTCATCTTGTTGGAGTTAGTGCCCTCAGAGTCAATTATTGGATCACAGGCACGTGATTGCAATGATTGAGGGAGGACCTATCCCGGTAGGACAGTCTTACTCGAGATGATAGTATGCTATCTGGTTTATCTTTATCATCGTGTACTGATTTAGGTGACCTGACATGTCGCTATTACACGTTGATAGAGGCCCTAGGATTCTTGCTTGACGACCAGCAGTATGATGGCGATCATATACGTGGGAGCTGGTAGTCTATAAGCACATCCTTAAAAGGTCCCTAGTCGTGGAAGTTTCGAGACAGGGCATCGATACTCCATTAGTAGACTAGTGTATACAGTCGAGACCCCGACGAGGGGCGGTGGCTGGTCTCACAAGCCACTGGTGTCAGTTGGTTCACCTAAGATGTATACAGGTGCTCATTGGGTTATGAGTACACCGGACAGGACTCGCCGGGAACCTGCTAGTTGGTCTTGTACCAGATGTCAGATAGCAGTTCCCAGGTGACATGTGTACAGGTTAGTTCATCGACCTGAGATCGTCATTTGTCTCGTGTGAGTTCCCACTGTGCTTTGATTACTACCCTACCACGGCTCAAAGGAGTCGTGCAAACAGGTTTTAGTTGGGTACAGTCCCGAGCCACATGGAGGCAGTGAACGGATCTGCAGGGGTTCGTCTCTCCCGGTATTGGGGGTGAGGTCGCGCTGTGTCTAGGAGAGCCATTATGCAAAGCCCTCGGCCGAGGCAGGAGATTTACTGGTAGGTATTCCAGTAGTATCTCAGGGCGTTCTGGGCTACGCTCCGACACGACTTGTACCGTTTTTGGGGGTCTGACTTTCACCAACCCCCTAGGCCCGCCATGCGATACTCATAGACGAACGGACCGGACTGTACGGATATTGTCACTGACAGGCTCAGTTGGGTGTCGGGGTGAGCTTCCTCATCGACGTCCCTTTTGGTCAATAGCTGGTGGCCCGTCACGTATTGGCTTATACCTCTGACGTGCCAGTGGTTAAATCCACAGCCATAGTATTGACGAGTCTTTAGAGTCCACCACACTTTCAGTTACTCAGCTTTCGGGCGAAACGCTGTAGAGGCCGTATGGAGATATGGCAGGGTCCGATCAGATACGTGCGGTATTGCACGGATCAGGATCGGACAGTATTGTACTAGTAGCCGTATAGGTATATGGCAGGGTTTGATCTGATACGTGCGGTATTGCACGGATCAGGATCGAACGGATTTTACTAGCCGGCTTTGGCTTAAGCCGGTCCTAGTCTAGTACAGTGTAGATTTTGTCTCATTGCATTTGTATCCGGTCGGAATACAGATGCGGGTGTGTATGCACAGTATCAGGGGTTTTCCTGTAATTTATTACGGGACCAGTTTTCTGGAGTTGCCAGTTTGCATTCCGTTCCGGCCGGTTTTCCTTTGTTCTTTCCCGGCCGGACTTTTCCGATGGAGGGGGTTATTTGCAGTTTTGCAAATAACACTTTGTGGAGGGTTTTCTTTGCATATTGTATTGATTATGATAGATTTCATATCTTGCATCCATGCTTGCTTTTATGGTGAGATGAAAGGTTATGGGTTGAATAGGAAAAAAGGCATGGTTGATGTTTTGTTGACCTTGGATGTGGTTACCTCCACCTTCTCCTACACTCACCTCCCTTCATGTTTATGTTATGATATTCATTCCTCCACCACTTGTTCATTCTCACTTGATGAAGATAGAAAAAGATGAGAGAAAAAGAAAATGAGAGTTTTTTCATCTTGAGAGTTTCTTCTTGATCTCTTCTTCTTGCTAAGAAAAATGCAAGCACCATTTTTCTTATATTGTTTCCTCCATCTTCTACAAATGGCAACAAACCCCAAAGTGAGACAAGCACTCTACATTACACTTCCTACAGCACATCTTGAGCATGTCGAGTTGCCGGCTTCATGCGCGAGTTGCCTCGGTATTGAGGCGGGAGCCCGTAAAAGAAGAAGGCGATGTGGTGCCCTTTCCGGCGAGGAGGCGACGACGTGGAGGCAACACTTTCCGCGGGAGATCGGGACGATGACGAGAAGACCGGAGGACTCGGATCACTCGGTATACTTCTCACCCCATCTCTAGTTTGCTAGTATTAGGTTAATGGTTACGATCCGGGTTATTGTCCGCGGTAGCGCCGGTTTCCGAGCAAGGAAAATTTTTTGATTCCGCATTTTGGCCTCGAGTACGAGGCCAGGGCGCTCCCGTGGCGCAACACATCTGGCCGAGGTCCCAACAAACCAAGCGGCCAAACTGACCTCAAAGGGCAGGAGGCCGAATGTCATGGTTGCCAGAGCTTCCCACACTAAATGCAAATCTGTATTCGAATGGCTATCCATTGTTCCAACTAGGGTCAAGGCCGTCAACACCAATGGGGCCACAAAGCAGCTCCAGCAAGCTCAGACGTTGCCCTTGATGATCGAGCAAGCAGGCATATTCTCTGGATTCTCTGTTAGTCGGTCTACGGTGGCTTCCTGAAAAGCCGTAACCAGCCAAGTGCTCAAAACAGAAAGGCTGAGACAGAAGCGGCTCAGGTATCGAGCCAACAAGAGGGCCAGGACTCCGGCCAAGTGGAATCTTGTGAGATTCAAAGAGATGAGTCATCCTGCGACGATGGCTGAGTTGACCGTAAAAGTCAGCAATTCTTTCGAACCTCTGAAGTGGGTTCAGAAAAATGCCATGACCGCCAGAATCAAGACGACAACGGTCCGAACAATGCCACAAAGGGACGTGTCCCAGCCCCAAAAGAGAAAGCATGGCACCATCTCCTCAAAGGTCTATCAGGCGCTCTGCGCCGCGCGAAAACAGCGGGGCAAATCCAGAAAGGAAGCACCAGCACTATTCAAAATCCCAGTCAGGCCAGCCGCTTTCAGTCGATTGCCCGTTACCAGAACAGGAGGGTCATGACAGCGATCCGTGAAATCAGCCGCCGGTAATAAAAAGACAGTGGGATATGTTATCCATACGGTCTATATGGTGGGCGCACGTCCCAGCGACAACTTGCGCAGCAAAAGAAAGGATGGGGCCACCACATTCCAAGCCCAATCTGGCTTGTATGTGGTTGCCGCTCCCTAAGAACAGCGGCCTCCGCTGGATGATGAAACCCTCTTGATGAGGATGATAGGCAGAAAGACCCCTCGGTCCATGCAGAGTCAAGCTCGAACAGCGAGGAAGAGCCGACTTTCTACCCCAAAACTGCAGAGCAAGAGCTGCTTCAAGAGCTTCGAAAACAGCTCAAAAGCAAAGATAAAGAAATGGCCAAGCTTTACTCCAAAATCGACTACCTGACGAATGTTGTGATGCAGCTCACGGCTCAAATTGCTCGAGCGCCTTCCAATCAGGCACATGTCTCTACTCATGAGCCGGGCAATGGCAACCCGAGGCAACCGATGGCTGCCCCCTTGGGTCCAAGATTAGGTGAGCCGCACGAAAACCGGCCACATTCTGCTTCTGGGGACACCTTGGCCCTAGATAGCACCATCCCTCTGACACAAGATCGGATAATGGATTTGGTCACCAGCAATGTTAAAACATTGGTGGCCGAAGCCGAAGCTCAGAAAGAAATTGGCAGTAGTGGGCGACCATATCCCACACAGTACAATCTGATCGAGTTCCCCAGCGATTACGTCATTCCTAAGTTCGGAAGATTCGACGGGACAGGAAACGCATATCAGCATGTGGCCTACTTTAAAGCGTCGTGTGGAAATACATGGGGCAATGATGCGCTCTTTCTTCGTCAGTTTGTCAACAGCCTGACTGTTGTTGCTTTCGACTGGTACGCGAGCATACCAGACGGGTCCGTCATTACTTTTGCCTAAATGGAGTCTCTGTTTCAGCAAAGGTTCATGAGTGTCAGTGATAAAATCTCAATTGCTGACCTTGTGAGGACCAAGCCGGGGAAGAATGAAAAAAACACCGACTTTATCGCCCGATGGCATAATTTCACGGTCAAGTGTGAACCGCCACTGGAGCAGGACCAGTCCGTCAGCCTTCTCATTGGGAACCTCAGCAATTGAATGGTCCCATTCTTGTGTACAACAGGCCTCAAGACATTTCAGGAGCTAACCAAGAAAGTCCAAATGCTAGAACGCTCGAAGCAAGAGTTTACCCCAGACTCTCAGAAAGATAAGACTTGGAAAAGCAAGAGGGACAACAACCGTAGAAGCGGGAATTCCACCAGTACCAATGTCTTCAATATGTCCGTCAATGAAGACAAGTGAAAGGCAGGCGATTCCAAAACCAACCGATCTCAAAAGCTATTGCTAGGAAGAGAAGGGCCTTCCGTAGAGGAGAAAAAGAACAAGGTTTACTCTTTCAGAAAGGACAAGGTCCGCAAGATATTCAAAGATGCCTTGAACAATGGTCTACAATTGCCGGAGTCGAAGAGACCGCATGAAGCAAAAATGACCGACAATCCCCTGTATTGCCCGTACCACAAAGTAGTGAACCACGCGATCGAGAATTGCTATATTTTCAAACACTGGGTCGAGAAGCAGTACAAGACTGGAGAGATCGAGCTGTCCAAGAGTGTGTTGGTAAATAACCAAGCTGCAACCACCAACTTCATATAAACACAAGCTGAAGCCTTCTGGGAGCAGACGGCTGAACCCGCTGCCCTGAGAAATGAAACTGACTCACCGCAACTTCCGTGGCGTACGCACATATCTAATAAGACGAAGAAGATGATAAAGCTACTTCGGAAAGAGTCCAGAACAGAATGGGAAGGGCAGAAGAAGCCCACCATTCTAGCTGCCAATTCGGCTCAATCAGGTTCAAAATCCAAAATGCTCAAGAAGAAGAAAAGTACAGCTCGACGCGAAAAAGAGTCTGCAGGGAGATTGACCATTCAAAAATATATTGATTCCCTTGAAGACTATGAACAAAAGAAAAGAACTCTAATTCAATTGAAAGAGTTCTTCCCTGTAGAAGCGGCTAAGATTCTGGAGAAGCTAGAAGAAGACTCCGATGAAGAGATCCTTATAGTGACCTGCTACGCCATCCATCTTGGCAGCGACTCTGAAGAGGAGCTCTGTTTTCCCGAAGAGGACGAGGAGTTCATCACAAAGGCCAACCAAATCCAGCTCAGAAGAGGCAGGGCTCTACCGCCAAATCAGGAAAATGCCCCTAAAGGAAAGGAAAAATAGGTGGCTAATGAGGAAGATGGTAGAGAACCGGCTAATGAAATCTCAAGTCCTTTCTCAGTGGACTACAACGTCTTGGCTCATCTCCGGAAGCTTCTGTCTCTCCTGAGCATCTACGATGCCTTAGTCCTATCTAAGGAGCATAGAGATGTTCTCATTCACGCTCTACAAAACTCCGAGCGGTATCAGGCTCGCTTTGCGGAAATTAATATGAAAGAAGTCCAATACGCTTTGCATGCCGCCGCAGTCACGTTTAAGGACGAAGACTTGCTACTGGGAATGGCTGAGCATAATCGGTCGCTTTACGTGACCGGGTCAGCGACGAAGGTCGGATTAATCGCATATTGATTGATCTGGGATCCTCGGTGAATATCATGAACTTGCAGACTCTGAAGAGATTGACAATGGACGTCCGACACCTGTCAAGAGAAAGGATTATTATTCAAGGCTTCAATCAAAACTGCCAGCAAGTTCTAGGGTCTATACCTCTGCCAATCAAATTTGGAGATCTGCAAACTGAAGCTAAGATATACGTGATCGACGTTGACATGTCTTATAAAATTCTCTTGGGACGGTCATGGCTCCATGATTACGGCATCGTTCCGTCAACTCTCCATCAATGCTTGAAGTATACTAAAAATGGCGAAGGAAGACGCATCGACGGAGACATCCAGCCGTTCGGTGTGCACGAAGTTCGATATGAAGATTCTCGGTGTTTTGTGGATTCCTAAAATACTGAGCCACGACTGACCAAGGACAGAACAGCTCCGAAGCTCAAAAGCAGATCCAAGCGGCTATCACTTTCAAAAGCAAAAACCCCCAAGTGCGTCCGCATTTCGGCAGTGACACTGATGAGTCCGACGCTGGAAGTCCGTCTTTCCGTAAAACTCGCCCTCATTTCGGTAGCGATACGGACGAATCTAATACTGAAGGCCCATCCGACAGCAAAATTCGCCCTCATTTAGGCAACGACACTGAAGAGTTGGAGGAAGAGAACCTGCCTTGCAGCAGCTATACAGATTGGGCCCCCACTCAACAAGCAAAGCTGCGAGAGACCTTCGAAGTTGCAGAAGGGTCTCTAGCCGTCACAAGGGTACCGGAGCAGATGTGCAAAGAGCTCGATGCATTGTCAGTCTCTACCATGAATCAGCTGAAAACTTTCTACATTCCCGAAAAGAAAATGGACAGAAGGGCATCCTGTTTTATGGGTCAAATCCTGTTGTGCACCCGGACGATTTGTCTGTCGCGTTCCTTCCCTATGAGAGAGGCATAAGAGCCATCCTCAATTTCAGATACTATACGCCCGAGATGCAAGGATATTTCAAAAGGTGCGGATGCCGGTTATATCAAACGGAGTCCGAAGCAAAGTTTTATGAAGGGCTGTGACATCTGCCTCAGGTTCGAGCACTCATCGATTGACGAATTTCAGATAGACAGGGCATAGCTTTCATTCAACATGATTCTAAAGAATGCTACATTATCCATGTTGGTGAAGCCAACGAAAGGTCAAATGATGATGACGAGATAGCCGAGCCAGAAGAAGCTCCTCAAAAGCTCGAAGATGGCGGACAAGCAGCCTTTGATGAGCTAACCGAGATCGATTTGGGAATGCCTGATAATCCAAGGCCGACCTACATCAGCTCACTCTTGTCAGAGAAAATGAAAGAGCAGATAATTGCCCTGTTGCATGAGTGCGCCGACTGTTTCGTGTAGACGTACAAAGAAATGCCTGGCCTTTCCTCTGAAGTGGCCGTGCATAAGCTGGTTATATCTCCTGATGCTAAGCCAGTCAAACAAGCTCCCCGAAGAATGAGAAGGGAACTGGAAGAAAAGGTCATCGAGGAAACCAAGAAACTCATCGATGCTGTCTTCATCAGGGAAGAGAAATATGCGGACTGGATCGCATGCATAGTCCCAGTGAAGAAGAAAAATGGGCAGATCCGAGTTTGTGTCGATTTCAGAGATCTTAACAAGGCATGACCTAAAGATGATTTCCCGCTACCGGTCATGGAAATGATGGTCGACGATACCTCAAATTTCGAGATGTTCACCTTCATGGATGGCTCGTCTGGATATAATCAGATCAAAATGTCACCCGAGGATGAGAAACACACAGCATTTCGAATCCCGATCAGAATATACTGCTACAAGGTGATGCCGTTCGGATTAAAGAAACAGGCGCTACATATCAAAAGGCAATGACCAGTATCTTTGATGACCTAATCCATAAAGTCGTCGAATGTTATGTTGATGATTTGGTCGTCAAGACTAAAGCCAAGACCGATCACACCCAGAATCTTAGGACCGTTCTCACTATACTGAGGGAATACGATATGAAGATGAATCCTCTGAAGTGCGCTTTTGGCGTGTCATCGGGAAAATTCTTAGGCTTCATAGGCCGACATCGAGGGATTGAAGTTGACCCATCCAAGATAAAGGCCATCATGGAGATGCCCCCTCTGAAGAATCCGACATAGATAAGATCTTTTCAAGGCAAGCTTGCTTATATACGAAGGTTTATCTCAAATTTATCGGGGAGATGTATGCCCTTCTCAAAGCTCATGAAGAAGGGAGCTCCTTTTGTCTGGGACATTGAATGTCAAGAAGTGTTCAAAAATATCAAACAGTATCTGTTGGACCCTCCGGTGCTTGCTGCTCCTATTCCAAATAAACCGTTGATTCTCTATACTGCCGTGCTAGATGAGTCACTTGGTGCGCTCCTTGCCCAGAACAATGAGGAGGGAAAAGAAAATGCCCTCTACTACCTCAGTCGAACTTTAGTCAGGGTGGAACAAAACTATTCCCCGATCGAAAAGCAATGCCCGGCTCTGATATTTGCTGTGAAGAAGCTGTGGCACTATCTACTCGCTCATCGGGTTATGCTGATCTCCAAGGTCGACCCGCTCAAATAGTTGATGACCAAAGCAAGCCTAGCCGGTAGAATGGAGAGATGGGCTGTCATGCTGCTTGAATTTGACATAATCTATACTCCCCAGAAAGCAGTAAAAAGGAAAGCTCTCGCTGACTTCCTTGTTGCTCATCCCATACCAGAAGGGTCACCGCTCAATTGCGAGTTACCCGACGAACAAGTGCTGCACCTCAAGGATGATGAGCCATGTTGGGAGCTCTACTTCGATGGAGCTTCATCAATGAGGATATCCGGCAAATCAAGCATACCGCAAATAAAAGCATAGATAAGATTGGTGTTCATCACGCCATCGATGGGAACCCTACGACGTTCTTTTGCTCTTACCGAGCCTCGCACAAACAACGAGGCTAAGTACGAAGCTCTAATAGCTGGCCTGGAGCATGCCATAGAAATGGAAATCCTTCGGCTACGAGTCTACGGGGATTCCCAGCTTGTCGTAAAACAAGTAAGCAGCGACTATAAGATATAAAAACCCGAGTTAGCTTGGTACAGAAGTCGGGTGGTGGAGGTTATGAAACAGTTCACCCACATTGAATTGAAAAGAGTTTCTAGGGCGTTGAATGGAAAAGCTGACGTACTCACTCGTTTAGCTAAGGAGCTGGCTGATCCCGATGTGGATGAAATTCTGATAACAGTCAGAAGTCGGAAAATTCTACCTCTGGTCTCTTTGCGTGAAGAGGGAAGCGTAGAATAAGAGAACAATTCTACCGAAGAAGCTCTGATTATCTAAGATGAGCCCGATTGGAAAGAACCTTTCATAGAGTACCTCCGATATGACAAGCTACCCGAAGGAAAATCTGCGAGGATTCAGCTGAAGAAGAGAGCTCTTCGATACGTGTTTGTAAATAATACGCTATATCACAGATCATATGACCAACTCTGGCTCAGATGTCTGTCATCGGCCGAAGCCCAAAAAGTCAAGAGAGAAGTTCACTCAGGCGTCTGCGGAGCTCACCAATCCGACCCCAAAATGCGGCTTTAAATCAAACGGCTTGGATATTACTGGCTTACCATGATAAGGAATTGCGAAGAGCATGCAAAAAAGTGCTATCTCTGCCAAATTCACGGTGACTTCATTCACAAGCATCCCAATCCATTGCATCTTACGGTGGCGTTGTGGCCCTTCGAAGTTTGGGGCGCCGACATAGTTGGCCCAGTTGACCCTCTGTCATCCAAAAGCCACCGGTTCATATTGGCCGCAACTGATTACTTCTCCAAATGGGCTGAAGCTGTCCCGTTAAAAGAAGTCAAGACAAAAAATATTCTAACATTCTTCCGGCATAATATCCTATACCGCTTCGGTACACTAAGAAGAATCATATCTGACAACGGACCTTCTTTCAGGAGCTTCAAAGTCTCAAGATTCGCTACTCAACACAAGATAGACTGGGGATATTCCTCCATCTATAATCCAAGAGCCAACGGGCTAGCCAAATCCTTCAATAAAACTCTATGCAAGCTCCTAAAGAAAAATGCCTCAGCCAATAAATGAGACTGGGATCTGAAGCTCCACAAGGCGTTGTGGGCATATCGTACCATGCACCGCACTCCAATTCAGTCCACTCCATACTTATTACTCTTTGGATTGGAGGCGATCCTCCCCCTCGAAATCGAAGTTTCAAGCTTAAGAATGGTCATCCAGCACAAGTTGATGAAAGAGGAAAACGTGCTTCTTTGGCTCGAAGAGCTTGACGCCCTCGAAGAAAAGAGGCTCACGGTGTAGCAAAATCTGGAGCTATACCGATCCCAAATGTCACGAGCCTATAACAAGATGACCCATCTCCGCGCTTTCAAGAAATGAGAATTGGTGTTGGTCCTCAAAAGGCCGATCATCCCCAATCGACATGCCAAAGGGAAATTTGAGCCAAACTGGGAAGGACCATACGTCATCGAGAAAGTGTTCGACGGAGGATCCTACCAACTAATAAGTGCCGAGGGAGAAAGAGACATGCCACCCATCAATGGCCGATATCCAAAGAAATACTATGCATGAATGCTCCAAGTCGCAGATGAATTGAGCATACCGGCCCTATGGTTTGGATCATACATCCTGTAAAACCGTATACAATCCATGGGCGTAAACGACCCTTATCTCTCCAAGTCTTACTGGCGAGACTACATTTAAAGTCCCACAGTGATGAGGCAAAAAAAATGGTATGTCCACAAGCAAAATGGGCACAGATGAAAACCCGAAAGGGCTCCGTGAGTAAAAACAGCAGGACTGCCAATGAGTTTGTTAAAACCCGAAAAGGCGCAAACTCGTGAAAAAAGATAAAATACCCTTGCAAAGTCCTCCCGACCTTGTGAGGAGAAAATCCCTGCGTGAGATCCTTACGACTCACAAAGGAGCAACACACTTAGGAATCCTCACGATTCCTAAGGAGAACACACACCTACGAGATCCTCTCGACTCGTAGGGAGAAAATGCTTTTATGAGACCCTTACGGCTCAAAAAATTGAAAAGCCTTAGGTGATAGAGATCTGAACCTGTTTCCTGAGCCATCGCTCCCTAATGGGAAATGGCAAATAATGAGTCGCTTCTGGCATTACGCTTCAGTATTAACGATGCCGATGCCGACCCAAAACCCAAATCCTAAGTCTTCCCCAACGGCGAATGATGAGTCTCTCATGGTACCATATTCCAGTGCAGCAATGCAGATGCCAACCAAAATCCAAATCTCCCAAATTCTCCCAGCCCTATGGCCAGTCCCCAATTTGACTACCGTATACAATACACGGGCTCAAATAATTCTCATCACACCCAGGCCCCACGGCAATCACAAGCCCTGCGGTCGGTCTCCGCCATCAGAATTATGCTCCATTTGGGAAGACCCACTCATATATCCTCACGATACATGGGAGAAAAAAACTTACGAGATCCTCTCGACTCGTAAGAAAACACCTTCGTGGGATCCTTACGGCTCACAAAGGAAAAACACACTTGGGGGTCCTCACGACTCCTAAGGAGAAAATACACCTACGGGATCCTTTCAACTCGTAGGGAGAAAATACTTTTATGGGACCCTTACGGCTCATAAAATTGAAAAGCCTTAGGTGATAGGGATCTAAACCTGTCTCCTGAGCCATCGCTCCCCAACGGGCAACAACAAATGATGAGTCACTCCTGGCATTGCTTCAGTGTTAGCGGTGCTGATGCCGTCCCAAAAACCAAATCCTAAGTCCTCTCGGGGCAAATGATGAATTGCTCCTGGCATATGTGCTTCATTGTTAGCAACGCTGATGCCTACCCTAACCCCAAAATCCCAAACTCCAATTCAATAGACCCCTAAGTCGTTAAACTGGGAATAGGTGATCCCTAAGTCATTAAACTGGGAACAGATGACCCCTAAGTTGTTAAACTAGGAACGAGGAAAACCCCCTCACAACAAATTGTTAGTTATATGTATGCCCTAGAGGCCATTATTGTACATATGATGTATATTATAGTGGATGCTTGGACATACATAGGGAGGACTTTCTTGCTCGACATGATAGTATGCTATCTGGTTACTCTTTATCTTATCATGTACACTGATAGTCTCTCTGTTACATGTTGATAAAATCCTTAGGATGTGTACTTGACTACCTGGATTATTATGCGGATCATACTAGTGGGACAAAGGTAGTCTGTGAGTACATCCTTTAATGTTCTTAGTCGTGGGTGTATCAAGACGGGGCATCGATATACCAGAGTAGACTAGCGTATATTTTCTCGACCCATGTAGATAGGCGATGGATGATCCCATATCCATTGGTGTTTGACATCAGAGATGGTATACGGATGCTCAGTGGAGACTGGGTACACTGGACGGACTCACCGAGAACTCCCAGATGGTATTATACCTCACGTCAGATGGCAGTTCTCTGGTGACACTGGTGCAGGGTAGTCTGTCGACCCGAGATCGTCATAGAGTCTTGTGTGATTCGCACCGTGCTTTGATTTCCACCATACCACGGTTAAGAGATCGTGCAAAACGGTGGTTTTTGGGTACAGTCCCGAATCACATGGAGGCAATGAGCGATAGGAGGGGATTCGTCTCTCCCGGTATAGGGAGTTGATGTTGCGCTGTGCTCGATTGGCTATAACAGGAAGTCCCTGGCCACGGCTGATTCGGATATATATTGGTAAGTGTTATCAGTAGTTTCTCGACTCGTTATGAGCCTCATATTGGCACGACTTATCGAGTTACTAGGGTCTGACGTTTACCACCCGTAGACGAGATATGCGACATATCAGACGAAGAGACCGGACTGTACGGTAGTGTTACTGATTGGATTCACAGGAGTATGAGCAGGCTTGCTTGTTGATCTTCTGATCGCTCAATACCCGGGTGGCCATTACGTTTAGCAGACCGCTTCCGGCTTGTAACAACCCTAATTTTCATATACACTTTTCTGTACTAAATTTTTAAATTTTTTTAAATCCATAAAGGGGTATTTTAATCTGAGCACAAGATATATATAATTAATTATTTTGTTTTAAAATAATTTCATTTTTAGTGTACATAAAATTGTTTTAAAATTAAAGTGTACTTAGGGCATTTAGTGTTGCTGTTACCACTTTAAGTAGTTATTTTTCCACAATAATTACAAGAAAGAGCTTGTAGCTCATTGGTAATACCTTGCACTACTGAACCAAGCCACCAGAGTTCGAATCCCATGCCCCACATAATTTTTATATCATTTTGTTTTAATTTTTTTGGGAAGTCAATCGGTCAAACAGCCATAACTCACAATTTATTGCCAATTATAAAAAATAAAGTATACTAAAATCTCCCCCAGACCAAACCCCACCCGACGGCACCTGACTCGGCCCTGACTTGGCCGAGTCGGCCGGCGACTCGGCCGAATCGGCCGGCGCCGCCGGCAGGACTCGGCCAAGTCGTCAACACGAAAAAGTTTCGTGTTGACTTGGTCAACCCCCCTGTATACTTTAATTTTCCAGTACTGTTACCAATTTTCCATTAAACCTCTTTTAAGTCCTAAAATCAATCCCTTTCGGCGGATTCTCTGAATTTTTAATGATTTTTACATTTTTTAAAAATATTTTTTAATCCAAACCCTAATCCTAGCCTAGCCCTATATAAAGACCCCCATCCTCTACCATTTTACCACACAACTCTATGTCCACTCTCCCAAATTCTCGAGAACTCGGTACGAAGAGCGAGAAGCGAAGCGCTGCCGAAACCGACGACGGATTCCGGCGATCGGATCAGAACCTTCGCAACGTTTTCGATGAATCGACAACCACCACATCTCTTAGCTTCCTTAGCTTGTCCAAACCGTAAGTCCCATCTCTTCTATCTCTCTTTTCCTTAAGGTAAAAAATACGACTTTTTGGAACTCGACGGAAATCGGACAAACCGATTTCCGATTTGGTTTTTCTATAAATTTCCACTTGTCACCTAATACATAACACCTACCCATATTCATGTTGACTATTAATCACCTATAAACCAATTTAATCAAACTTTTTCACATGAAATGATAGCTTCTTTGCAAAACCGTATTCTTTTCATAAAAATACCATGAAGTTCATTTTTCTTAGTTTAATCAATTACCTCACTCTTAAATATATTTATCTGGATCACAAAACTTGTAGAACCCAATTTGAATGAAATTTCACACATGAAATGATAACGTTTTCGAATACCGTATTCTTGCGCTATAATACCTTTAAGTTTAACATAACATGTTTAAACTCTAACTTCACCAAAACTTAAAATAAGTCACGAGGTAATGACCTACCTCTACACACACACAAATATAACCCTAATTGATATATGTCAAAACATAGAATACGAAATTACAGGACTTTTCACTAAAATACCACATTCTTTATAACCTTTTCTTGAAAACTTCAAATTGATTAAAATTTTAAATAAAATGAAAGCACGATTGGTCATGGACATCGATCGTTTATCTAAACTGTCTTGTGGTGTCTAGGCAAGTGTGTCCAAGGCTAGTGGTTTTTAATTAGGCCCACGACTGTGGTTCCTTCCCACTTACCTGGCACTTACCTGGCCGCAATTGACGGTGAAGAGGCGATTTGAGGCTTCTAATGACTCATCGTTTAGACCTTAGAAATAGGCTAGTCGGTTTAGGAAACCCTAATAACTAAAATACGGAAAACTATACTCTTTTGCAAATAAATACCCTATATTTATAAAACCGTTTTCTTAATTGAAAAGTATTTATAAAACCTAAGTAAAGTGCCGCTACAACCCATCTTTGGGGAATCTGTTAGGGATAGTACGGTTCATCGTGGACCCACAGGCTAGTAATGCGAGATTCAGACCTCCGCAAGGAGCATTCGGTCTCAAAAGGTTTAAAATACGATATTTAAGGAAAACGGGATTTTTGAAAATAAAATATTCATTTAAAAATTATCCAAGTGTTTATATATATATAATTATCATTTAAAACACCTATTTTGTTATAATATAAAGTTTCCACTTTTTCCTAAAATTCCAAGATTAAAAGTTACATTAAAATACCATGAATTTCAGATAAAACAATTAATACTTTTATTAGGATATATTCACTAGAATAATACAAATAAAATTCACATTCATTATAATTATAAAGACGATAATAAATACTTGAGGTGTATTTTGAAAACTATACAAAAAATACTTTTTACATAAAACCCCCTCAAGTTTTACAAATTACAATAAGGCCCCTAGCTAATATTGAACTCCAAATTATCTTTCTTTTAGTCTGACTCAGGTTAGAGTCTAACTATTTCTGACTTGAATATGATTCAAGTCAACCTACATTCCTTAATATTCCAACACAATTTGAATACATGAATCCCTGAATCCAGTTAACAATACATTCCTTTTGACTGAATCCAATCATGGATATTCATCCATTATCCTGATATTCCATTTACCTGATTATACAGTTACATCATGTTTACTGATATCATGGTTTTGGTCAGTCACCTAATTTACATATTCCAATACTACAATACTGTTAAAACACTACGGGGTTTAAGGGGTAGATTGGTACGGAAGGTGTTAAAGGTGGCACGAGGTGGTCAGATTAAGACACCTAACCTGAATCCTATTGCTGTTGTACCGTAGTATAACGGTTCCTTGTATTTTCCTTTTGCCCTGATCTCTAGCATATAGAGATCCCCATCGTATACACTGGCATCCTTCTGTACCAAACTACAAACAACAGCGTTAAACAATGTTCCATAATGTTCAACAATATAATACTTTAGAAAATACTGTTACTCTGCCATTCTCATTCTTCTTATTCTTTGGGACTTACCGAGTGACCTGTTCGCTGACGACATTCTATTTCTTTCTTCTTTGAATGTCGTCAGGTGCGTTGGACCAAGCTGAGATCGAGCCCACCGGTGAAGATTTGGAGCAGTTCCACGAAGACCCAGAGCTCTAGATATTGTACCTTGTTCTTTCCAGTATTTTCATTTTTCTGTTATGCCACTGTTTAGGTATTGCTTTTCATTTCAGTTGTAATTTCCTTTCATGCATTGTACAAAGAATGTTATTAATAAAAGTTGCTATTA
The DNA here is from genome assembly GCA_030015575.1 of Agapanthus africanus. Lineage (NCBI taxonomy): Eukaryota > Viridiplantae > Streptophyta > Magnoliopsida > Asparagales > Amaryllidaceae > Agapanthus > Agapanthus africanus. The sequence goes on along the minus strand of JASDDO010000028.1, from coordinate 202,915,131 downwards.
TTTCTACATTATTCGTCTCTTGTGATTTACTTTATATTGCTTAGCTACGCTTAGCGTATGTACTTCTGAGTACATACGTAGCGGACCTTGTCGCATCCACTTCACCGTACACTGGGAAGCGGGGCGTGACACGGCTTTTGGATGTTTGATATGATCAGCACCTACTGCCGGCGTATTGACGGGTCTTTAGAGTCCTACATAGAGGTTTTCTGGATCAAGCGAAATGGAGCAGGAGCACATATGTGATATGTACGGGACCGAGATTAATACTATATGTGATACCGTATTCTATTCTCGCGATTTGTGTTATCGGTCGGTTATATGTGATATAGCCGGGTTATCGAATCAAGTGTTGATTCGATAAGTTGATACACATGATATTAGTCGGTTATATGTGATATAGCCGGATTATTAAATCAAGTGTTGATTTTGTAAGTGCACGGCGGCGCCCCGGCCGTCAATCCGACGCCGGAATGCGGAAACGAAACTTTTTCTAGAACTTAGAAACCGGCACCACCGCGCACAAAAATCCCGGATCGGGCCATTAACCTAACTCTAGCAAACTAAAAGATGGGTAGAGAGATATACCAAGAGATCCGTGTCCTTCGGTCTTCGTCTCCACTCTGATCTCCTCGCGGAATCTCCGGTCGTCGCCTCCTCGTCGAAACGGGCATCACATCGCCGGGTTCTTTTACGGGCTCCCACCTCTGGACCGAGGCAACTCGGGCGCGAAGTTGGCGAGCCGATGCGTCCAAGAGATGCTGTAGGTGTAGTGTAGAAACCATTATCTCATTTGGGGTAGTGAAGTTGCCATGATGGAGGAATCAGAATAATGAACTTTGGAGATGTAGAGTTTTTGGCAATTAGAGAATATGAGGTATGAATAATTTCCCACATCAAAAATGAACTTCCCTCCTTTCTCCTCTCTAGTGGCCGGCCCTTCATATGATGGAGGGAAAAAAAGAAAAACAATAATCCAAGAGGAGAAATGAGAGTGATAGCATAGAAAAAGATCACATCCATTTCTTATCTCATCTAATCAAAGCACCATCTGATAAAAGCAAAGGAATGGTCTCAAAAAGCATCTCATGATGAAAGAACAATCATGAAACCACAAATTTACAAAGGACCCCCTCCACAATAAGTTATTTGCAAACTTGCAAATAACCCCCTCCATCGGAAAGTCCGGTCGCGAAGGAACAAAGGAAAACTGGCCAGAACGGAATACTAACTGGCAACTTCAGAAAACTGATCCCGTAATTAATTACAGAAAAACCCCGCGACTGCATATACATGCCCGCATTTGTATTCCCACTGAACACAAATGCAAAGAGACAAAACTACACTGTCTAATACTAGGATCCGGCTTAAACCAAAGCCCGCTAGTAAAATCCGTCTGATCACGATCCGTGCAATACCGCACGTATTTGATCGAACCCTGCCATATCTCCATACGGCCTCTATAGCGTTTCGCCCGAAACTTGAGAAACTGGTCTGTGGAGGACTCTAAAGACTCGTCAATACTTTGGTTGTGGATTTAACCACTAGCACGTCAGAGGTATTAGCCAATACGTAACGGGCTACCAGGTACTGACTAAAAGGGACGTCGATGAGCGAACTTATCCTGACACCCTACTGAGCCTGTCAGTGACAATATCCGTACAGTCCGGTCCGTTCGTCTATGAGTATCGCATGGCGGGCCTAGGGGGTTGGTAAAAGTCAGACCCCCAAAAGCGTTACAAGTCGTGTCGGAGTGTAGCCCAGAACACCCTGAGATACTACTGGAATACCTACCAGTAAATCTCCTGCCTCGGCCGAGGGCTTCGTATAATGGTTCTCCTAGACACAGCGCGACCTCACCCCCAATACCGGGAGAGACGAACCCCTGCAGATCCGCTCACTGTCTCCATGTGGCTCGGGACTGTACCCAACTAAAACCTGTTTGCACGTCTCCTTTGAGCGTGGTAGGGTAGTAATCAAAGCACAGTGGGAACTCACACGAGACAAATGACGATCTCAGATCGATGAACTAACCTGTACACATGTCACCAGGGAACTGCTATCTGACGTCTGGTATAATCCCAACTAGTAGGTTCCCGGCGAGTCATGTCCGGTGTACTCATAACCCAATGAGCACATGTATACATCTTAGGTGAACCAACTGACACCAGTGGCTTATGAGACCGGCCGCCGCCCCTCGTCGGAGTTTCGACTGTATACACTAGTCTACTCTGGAGAATCGACGCCCTGTCTCGAAACTCCCACGACTAGGGACCTTTTAAGGATGTGCTTATAGACCCCAGCTCCCACGTATATGATCGCCCTCATACTGCTGGTAGTCAAGCAAGAATCCTAGGGCATCTATCAACGTGCAATAGTGACCTGTAAGGTCACCTAAAACAGTACACGATGATAAAGATAAACCAGATAGCATACTATCATCTCGAGTAAGACTGTCCTACCGGTATAGGTCCTCCCTCAACCATTGCAATCACGTGCCTGTGATCTAATAATTGACTCTGAGTGCACTATATGCAACAGATTTAATAATTTAATGTATAATTATATATATTTGATATATTAACTTACATTAACTAGTATTGGCTCACTTAGGATTTCTTTTCTCACTTGATTTTGTGCACATAATGTATATGTGATATATATTTGTGTACATGATTTGTGTCATGCTTGATGATACATGCAATAAGGGTGTGTGTGACTTACACCATGCTATGTATAATGTAGGGTTTTTAATTGATTAGTAATTCAAAAATGCTTGGATATTGGTCATGACTAGAAGCTTGTAGAGCTTGGATAACCATTGACTAAAGTCCACAATTTTTGTTTTGCTTGAGATATTTTATTAACCCAACCATTATCCTAGCCATGGTTAAGTCTCTACAAAGGTTAATATATGATATTAACTCACCCATAGTTGCCATACTTCACTTAATTTTGATAATGAGAGATTTCTTCATCTCCTTCCTCAAATCTCACTAGCTTTTGGGAGATGATGAAATTGAGTGAGAAAATTATTTCTAAAGTGAGCAAAATTCCTACTTCATCATCCTCTGCTACTGGCCATTTAGTATAGGATGTTTGCTTCACTAATTCCACAATTAGTGAAGGGATAGCTTAGGTTAGTGTCTTCTCGACGTAGATCATCTTCGGCCTCGAAGACTTCGTGCAAGCTTGCTCATTTCTTCAAGAGAACCCTTTCTAGAGTTCGGGTGTTCATGATTTGCAGCGAAGGGAATACTACATGGAGTATTAGAAGTGAAGGACCGGTCTACAAAGGTTGTATTCCTCATTCACTTAGATGTAAAGGTGTTTACATATCGTATCGTCGGATTTTCTAGTAACGATTCTAGGGTTAGGGTTGGCTAGAACGACAAATTTTTGAAATTGGCATGGACGATGCCTACCGAAACCTTGCTGCCGTGCTAGACAACCCCGCACAAATGATGATTCGCTTCTGGTACCATATTCTAGTGTAGCGGTGCCAATACCAAACCAAAACCAAAATCCCCAAACCTCTCATGGCAGATGATGATTCGCTCCTGCTACCATATTCGAGTGTAGCGATACTGATGTCAACCCAAATCACAATCAGCAAGATAATCAACAACTTCCCTGGCGGAATCAAGCTCCACCTCGGAAACAAGTCAAATCAAACCCCGACACCGCAAGAAGCGGAGCAAATCAACATCAACCTCGACATCGCAGAAAGCGGAGCAAGTCAAATCAAATCCCGACACCGTAAGAAGCGGAGAAAGTCACCGATTGTCCAAGTCACAAAAAGGGCAGAACCGACCGTCCACGTCGCTAAAATAGTAGCACCGACTGTCCAAGTCACTAAAAGGGCAGCACCGACCATCCAAGTCGTAAAAAGGGAAGCACCGACCGTCCAAGTTGCTAAAAGGGCGGCACTGACCGTCCAAGTCGCTAAAATGGCAGCACCAACCATCCACGTCGCTAAAAGGGTAACACCGACCGTCCAAGTCGCTAAAAGGGCAGCACCGACCGTCCAAATCGAAATAAGGGCAGCACCGACCGTCCAAGTCGCAAGAAAGGCAACACCGACCGTCCACGTAGCTAAAATGGAAGAACCAACCGTCCAAGTCGCAATAATGGCAGCACCGACCGTCCAAGTCGCAAAAAGGGCAGGACCGACCATCCACGTCGCTAAAATGGAAACCTCCACGTCGTCAAAATGGGAACCAAATAAATCAACCTCCACGCTAAAGAAAATCCATAAATTTAATACACACAATCCATATATGTGGTGTGCATTTATTGATGGGGGAAATATGTTGGGGTCAAAATTTACACTCCGGTTGACCAAGTCAAAATCAAAGTCAACCCCAAGCCAAGTGGGCCCAAGCCTAGGTCTAGTGGGCCAATGCCCGGGTCGACCCTGAACATGAAGCCGCCGGCCTCCTCCATGCCAAAATAAAAATTTTGGTGTATTTTTTATATGAATAAATGTAAGAAAAATAGGCATAAAGCCAAATTTTTGTAAAGCCCATGGTTCATGTGCAAAAGAATTAAGCACATAAGGCATGGGGTGGCACAAGTGCCATTTGGCAAAGCCTAAGGGGCTATATATAAAGTGTGTAGCCTATAAAGGCAAACATGATGAAAATATCTATGACAACCTTTAAAATTCTAAAAAATTCTAGGGTTCGCGCCTCCTTCTCCTTTCTCAAGGTTCTAAAACTTTCCCCCCTTTTAAATTAAATCAAGAGTTTAACTCTTCCCTTTTCCAAAAAGAAATAGTTTTTCACCATAAAACCCTTGAAGGGAAGCTCGGATCTTCAATCGGATCTTGAAAAGGGGAGAATTTTAAGTCTTACCCCCTTTTCTCCAAGATCCAGCCGATCAAGAGGAGGAAGAAGGAGACCCATCTTCAAAAATCCAACTTTGGACAGATCCAAGACTCAAAAGAAGCTCCAGGGCTAAAGAGAGAAGAGAGGGGTCCCCTTTGATCACCTCTGAAGATCTTTGGGGAGTTCAACTCCAAGACCCAAATCCTCAAAGGAGTTTAACTCCTATTTCAGATCATTTAGGAGTTTAACTCCAAATCTAAATCTTTTGGAGTATAACTCCATTCAAAATCCCTTGGGAGTTCAACTCCTATCCCAGGGGCTAAGCCCCTTTTTCGCTGGTATTTCCAGCGGTCGCGTACCGCGCATGTGACCCGCTGGCGTCCATCGGTCACGTGCTGCGCACGTGACCCGATGGCACCAAGCCGTCGCATGCTGCGCACGTGACCCGCGGGCGTCCAGCGCTCGCGTGCCGCGCACGTGACCCGTGGGCGCCCAGCACCCGTATACCACGCACATGACCCGTGGGTGCCCAGTGCTCGCGTGCCGCGCATGTGACCCACGGGCGTCCAGCGTCCATGCGCCTGGTACGTGACCCGCGGGCGCTAAGCGCTCACGCGCTAGGCATGTGACCCGTGGGCGCCCAGTGCCCACGTGCCATGCACGTGTCTTTAAGATGCTCCCCACCCCTCATTTTTCATACACTCTACATTCAAAATACGTCCCCTGCTAGAAATTTTTCTAACAGGGCGCTGCCCCGCACTCAAAAGGGGGCTGCTAGACCCCTTGACCCCCAGCCCGCTATCTAGGTAGCCGGAACCCCGTAAAAACTTTGCGGGGTCCTCGATATATCCAAAACCCCTTCAAAACACAACACTGCATATTGAGTTCGCATGACCTGTTTGACCTGTCTATCGGAGGTTCTCTCGCTCCAAAGGCGAGGGGTAATTAACGGAAGCTTAGTCCGCGGCTGCCGGAGATTCGGATCCCCATAATCAATAAACCCCAGCCTAGCCTAGGCAGGGAAATCTGTAATGCGCCTGACAAGCACACGCGTGTTCCCATCTCAATAGGGTGACGAAAAACACCCTACAATGTGCTCCCATTTCCATTCTGGCACTGGAAGCGGTTGCAACAACCTGGCTATTCTCTGATGCTTGGCTTTCACCTGTTGGCATACTAGACACTTGGAGACAAAGCGAGCAATCTCTCTCTTCATCCCGTTCCACCAGAAGTGCTGCCTCAGGTCCTCTATACATCTTGGTTCCATCTGGGTGCACCAAGTAAGCGGAATTGTGTGCCTCAGCTAGAACTTCATCTCGAATACCCCCTTTGGAACACACAGCCGACTGCCAAATCTCATAGAGCCATCCTCGTGAATCTACAAATCCGTCCTGAACCCAGCTTCAACTAACCCTCTGAACTTCTGCAACCGAGAATCTCCAGCCTGCGCGGCTTTGATGCGATCTATAAGCAATGATTGAATCTGCAACTGCCAGAGTTGTCCGGGTACACCTTGTGTAACTACCTCCTACTCGAGTCTCTGAAGGTCATTGAGAATCTTTTTCTGACAAGCTAGCAACGCAGCTGACGGCCTGTGACTGAGAGCGTCAGGAACGACCTTCACTTTCCCCGGATGATATTGCAGATCAATATCGTGGTCTGCCATCAACTCCAACCATCTGCGTTGTTTTATATTTAGCTCCTTCTGGGTGAACATGTATTTCAAACTTTTGTGATCTGTGTGCCCTTCCACTCTTTCGCCTAACAAGTAATGCCACCAAATCTTTTTAGCGAACACAATAGCCGCTAACTCCAGGTCATCCGTGGGGTAGTTCCTCTCGTGAGTTTTCAGCCGACGTGACGCGTAAGCTACCACTCGACCGTGCTGCATTAATACATAACCTAAATCTTTTCCCAACGCATCACTATGAATAACCAAGCTACCTGAGTTGTCTAGCACAGTTAGGATTGGAGCCGTGGTCAACTTCAGTTTCAACAGCTTGAATTCCTGGGTGCATCCGCCGACCAAACATACGACGCCTCCTTCCATGTGAGCTTCGTCAATGGTTCCGCTAAAATGCCGTCACTTGAAACGACATACCCCAAGAATTGCACCTTATCGAGCCAAAACTCGCACTTTCTTAGCTTAGCATAGAGCTTCTCCTCCCGCAGAACCTGCAATACAATTCGTATGTACTCGGCATGCTCCTCTCGACTTCTCGAATAGACGAGAATTTCGTCGATGAATACGACAACAAACTGATCCAAGAACTTAGAGAAAACCCTGTTCATCAAGTCTATAAATATGGCCGGTGCATTGGTAACACCGAACGACATCACAAGAAACTCATAGTGGCCATATCGGGTTCGGAAAGCCTTCTTGCATACATCCTCTGCCTTAACCCTGATCCGGTGATACCCTGACCGAAGGTATAATTTAGAAAATACTCGAGCACCACCAAGCTGATCAAACAAGTCGTCGATGCGGGGAATGGGATACTTGTTCTTCATGGTCACCCCTTTCAACTCTCGATAGTCAATGCACATGCGCAAGGAACCGTCCTTCTTCTTAACCAGTAATACAGGAGCACCCCATGGGGAAGCACTTGGACGGATAAATCCCTTGTCCAAAAGATCTTCTATCTGCTTCTTTAATTCTGCCAACTCAACCGGTGCCATTCTGTACAGTGCTTTTGAGACTGGTGATGTACCCGGAATCAAGTATATTGAGAATTCCAAGACGTGAGGAGGTGGTTGACCAGGTAAATCTTCAGGGAACACATCAAGAAAATCCTGAATGATCTCTGGGGTTGGACTCTCATCAATCTCCATAGCCGTCAACGCTTTTGGCTTGGCTTTAAACTTGGCTGGCTCCAAAGACTCGCTTCCGTCTTCGAAAACAAACTCAGGGTGATTGGGAATACGGAAAGTCACTTTCCTAGCTCGGCAATAGATGATCGCATGGAAGGTACTCATCCAATCCATCCCGAGAATTGCGTCATAGCTGCCCGTCCCGATTAAAAGGAAATTCGCATAGAATTCCCTGCCGTATACTACCACCGGACATAACCTACACTCTTGGTTGGACACAATAATTCCGTTACTCGTATGTATCTCCCAACACTTTGTCAACGGCTCGTGAGGTATAGAGTGTGTGTCAACAAACCACATAGAAATAAAGCAATGCGAAGCCCCGAATAAAAAAGAACTCTAGCTGGTGTAGAATAAATAAGGAAGGTACCTGTAACTACTTCTCTAGAAGTCTCTGCTTGCTCGGTGGTTAGGGTGAAGGCCCACCCATGATTCCGACCTGTATCAGTATGCTTCTGATCAAATAACCGCTGCTGGGATACCAGAGGTGGACCCCTCTGAGCTGAAGTGCCATACGATGGTTGATGTTGCTTAAATCCTCCCTGTAGCTTAGATCAATGGGGACATCCGCTGACCCTGTGCTCACTAGATCCGCAAAGCAGACACTGCCCCTTGGCTCTGCGACAATCTCTTTGCATGTGCCTTGGCCTCTGGCAATAATCGCAAAACAGGGCCCTCCGCTGTGGCTGCTGAGGTAAGAAAGTACGCTTCATCTGCGTAACACCCGGCCTGTGAACTGGAATCGCTCTACGGGAGGAAATAGTAGCCCGTGCTGGAACTATGTGGGGTCTCATATCCACCAATCGTTTGCTCTTAGCCTTCTCCGCCAATCTTTCTTGTACCCGGGCAGCGTTCAACACCTGAGCGAAGGTCGGTAGATCGAGAGACGTGATAAGCTGCTGTAGTTCAATATCGAGCCCCTGCTGAAACCATCTTGCCCTGGCGGCTTCGGTGGTTACCATGTACACTGCAAAGCGACTAAGACGGTTAAACTCTGTGGCATAGACATCCACTGAGCGTCCATTTTTCTTCAACATGATGAATTTCTCCTCCATCTCGGCCTTGGCAATGGCAAAAAAATAGTGATCTAGAAAGCATGCAGAGAACATGTCCCATCCGATAGGTTTCTCTAGCCAGCTTTTCTCTACGGACCACCACATGCCGGCTTCGTCCTCCAGCTGAATCTTCACCACACTCACTCTGTCATCGTCAGGGACCCGAGCGGCCATCAAAAAGTTCTCCATATTGATGAGCCATTACTCGGCCTCGAGTGGATTTGCTGATCCTGTGAAAACCGCTGTATGAAGCCTCCTGAAGTTCGAAACAATACCAACCCGAGCATGTGTAGTCGGTACAAGGGCACCCTCGGAGGCGGCGGGAACAGCTGTAGATCTCTCCAGAGCGGTAATTGCAGTCTCTTGTACTGCCTTCAAACCCTCAATCTAGAGATCAATCTTCCTCTGTTGAGCCCGGGCTAGGGTCGTCAGTGTGCTGAGAATTTTCTCGGTACGATCGTGGGATCCGGCACATAAGGTGTTGCCTGATGAATCCATATTTCTGAAAGATGATCAAGAAAGAAATCATATTCAATCAAGGATTTCATGATGATTCAACGAGAATTAGGAAGTGAAAAGAAATGTAATAAAACACACATCAAGGGTAAAACTCAAACTAGGGATCTCTCGACGGAACTGTAATTTCATCCAAACCCGGCTCTGATACCAACAAAACCATGTCATGCCTCACTTCCCAAAATACCGAATATGAGGGGTGACTAGGCCAGGCATGCTCCTACGGTCAGGGAATAATCCCGCCTTAGTCATACTTCAGCTTCTAGCATTACAAGGTAGTCAGTAAACAGTGCAAGAGTAAAGGAAATCACAGTTCACAACTTTATTACATTACAATAAAAGAGTTCGAGATTTATTTTGCAGAATGAAATAACTACCCAATGAAAAACAATGTGCTTAAAGCAAAAGAGGAATGGCGCTGATGTTGCGGTCTAGACCTCCACGAGCTCGAATGGCAAGTCCTGCTCCTTGACCGGGTCCACTTCATCCTCTGAGCATGCACACTCAGGTCGTCAGGATGGCACAAATAGCAATAAATATATATAATGGGTACAATGCTATTAAACATGAAAGGTGAAATAGAATACAGAACATGAGAATAATGAACATCATATGAATATGAACAGTGCGGTATAAGCATTATGTCAGTAAACCGAGTAGTGTGTATATGTCACTACTTAACAGTCACTAAATCAATGAAATCAATTGGTAGAAAGGATACTCTGGTTTAACAAGGGTCTCATGTATGCCCGAGTCCACTGTTGCCTGGGACATAATCCTACAGCCGTGCTGCTAGACCCACGACCTAATGTGTGTGTGTGTATCACTAATAGCGAATGATCATCCTCTAATTCACTGTACTTCGCTAAATACGAGTTCAATTCCACCTTGATTTCCACACTCCCCAGGTTATAGTATGTATTAGATAGGTTGTGAACAAATACATATCGCTTCCGCTTTCAATCATGTTTCCACTTATCAAGCCACAACCCAATCACTAACACTTATATATTGACAATACACAACAGTCGCTAGATCTCAATATAAAAAATCACTATGCAGAAGGTGTAAAGCAAACGCAAAATATTTAGAAATGCTCTGAACATATATTCACTAAATTACGGCACCCAATGCGATACGACTTGCAAAATTTACCATAAATCACACGTATAGAATCAACCAAAACAGTATAAGAGGCGTATGAAGTACACTTGATTATCTAAGCAGTAAAATTAGTTTCATGTCAAATGGAATTCAGGTTAGGGACTTATCATCATTTCAAATCAGTGATCAGTGTCTGGAATTCCAGTTTCAGAACTGGAAGTCCAACTTCACGCGTGGTTTAGTAGGGATTGTGTTCAGATTCAGGTGTTTCCCCAGTTGAATAAAACCTATTTCTACCTGTTAGGTTTCCAAAAAATCAAACAGATTAATAATAGCCTTTCTTTACAAGATGTTATGTCCTGTTTAATATGAATGTGTAAGAAATGTCGCTGCAGAAATGGCAGGACACGTCGACATTCTAAAATACAAACTAAATATCAAACGACTGTGAAACTACACGGTATTAGATTCATGTGTTAGCTAACTAAATTATATACGTGACCATATAGGACTACGTGCATTTTCAGTTTTATGTAGAGACGTGCAGGTATTTAAATTAAGGTAATCTCGAGGAATGATGCCCCGGACTGTAGTCCAGCGCCGCATTCCCAGTCAAGTATCGTTACAGTGGCCTATCAGTATTGAAGGATGAACTATAGAGGGTTCTAACTTATCGAGTCGGCTTCGATAAGAACCTTAGAACATCAGGTTTTGATTTGTATTTAATTTACAATGATTTTAATAAAGCAACATGCGCGGTAAAATTTCAGATTTGATGTAACTAGGCGGAGGTATCATTCATAGTGATGTCAATATTTTTCCGTCAAATTCTTACAAGTTATCTATTATCATTATAGGGATTCATGGGCAATAAATTCCGCCATTTTAAATAGGTTTTTTGTTAGTTGTATGTATGCCCTAGAGGCCATTGTTGTACATGATTGTATATTACAATGGATGCTTGGACATATATAGGGAGGACCTTCTTGCTCGACATGATAGTATGCTATCTGGTTACTCTTTATCTTAACATGTAGACTAGTATTGTGGTACTGTTTTGCTCTCACATGTTGATAAAACACTTAGGATGTATACTTGACTACCAGGACTATGATGCAGATCATACTAGTGGGGCCAGGGTAGTCCACAAGTTCATCCTTTAATTGTTCATAGTCGAGAGTATATCGAGACGCGACATCGATATGCCAGAGTAGACTAGCATATACGCTTCTTGACCCATTTGATGGGCGATGGATGATACCATTAACTAATATTAAGAGGGGAGACTGGGTACACTGAACAAGACTCGCCTAGAACACCTAGATGGTATTATACCTGACGTCAGATAGCAGTTCTCTGGTGACGCTGGTACAGGTTAGTCTGTAGACCCAAGATCGTCATAGAGTCTTGTGTGATTCCTACTGTGCTTTGATTTCCACCTTACCACGTTCAAGAGAGCATGCAAACGGTGGTTTTTGGGTATAGTCCTAAGTCACATAGAGGCAATGAGCGATAAGAGGGGATTCGCCTCTCCCGGTATTGGGGGTTGATGTTGCATTGTGCTCGATTGGCCATAACAGGAAGTCCCTGTCCAGGGCTAATACAGAGATTAACTGGTAAGTGTTATCAGTAGTTTCTCGACCCGTTCTGAGCCTCATATCGATAAGACTTATCAAGTTACTGGGGTCTGGGACATATCAGACGAAGAGACTGGACTATACGGTAGTGTTGTTGTTGGATTCACAGGAGTTTGGATAAGCTTGCTTGTTGATCTTCTGATCGTTCAATATCCGGGTAGCCGTTACGTCCAGCTAGTACGACTGACGGCTTGTGGGTGACTGATATGATCATCGCCTACTGCCGGCGTATTGACGAGTCATTAGAGTCCTACACAGAGGTTTCCTAGCTTATGCGAAACGAAGTAGGGCACATATGTGATATGTGCGTGACCGAGATTAATACGTGTATGTGATACAGTATTCTAATCACGCGATATAAGTTATATATGATATAACCGGATTGTTGAATCAAGTGTTGATTCAATGGTATGTTTTATGTATATGTGTTATGCATATAAATGATATTAGTCGGTTGTATGCGATACAACTGGATTATTAAATCAAGTGTTGATTTAATAATTTAATGTGTAATTATATATTGATATATTAATATACATTAACTAATATTAGCTTACTTAAGAATGTTTTCTCCAAATACATTTAAATATATATGTGATATATATTAATGTATTTAGTTTTGTGTCATGCTAGATGATACTTTGGACATGGGTGTATGAGACTTATACCAAAATAAAGATAATTTGGGTGTTTAAATATTAAGGGATAAATCAAAATTAGGTGGAAATTAGCATGGCTAAGATGCTTGTGGAAGCATGGAGAAGTTTTGACTAAAATCCACTAATTTTGTTTTAGTCTAGATATTTATTAACCTAATCATTATCTTTAGCCATGGTTTAGTCTCTGCTTGAGTCATATGAGATATTTTCTCACCCATGGTTCACTACTTGGATCACGTGATCATTTTTTTCACCTCCTTCAATTGCTCTCTAGTTTTGAGTGAGAAAAGAAAAGAAAGAGAGAAAAATAATTCTAAAGTGAGCAAAATTCCTACTTCACCAATCTATACCAAACAAGCCATTTAGTATAGGTTTTTTCTTCACTAGTTCATCAATTAGTGAAGAGGTAGCTTGGGTTAGAGATTTTTTGACGTAGATCATCTTCGGCCTCGAAATTCCTTGAGCAAGCTCGTTCCTTTCACCTAGTGGAGCTAAACGAGAGTCCGGGACACCACTACTTGGAGCAAAGGGACAACTACACGGAGCTTTAGAGATGAAGAACCGGTCTACAAAGGTTGTATTCTATTTTCACTTAGTGTAAAGTTGTTTACATGTTTTAATAACCCTAATCCTCTAGTTAGACCCTTGGTTTGGGTTGCTTAGCACTCTAGATTTTTAAAAATTGCATGCTTGATGCCTCCTAAAACCTAGTAGTCGTGCCAAGGAACCCTTCAGTGGTATCAGAGCCAAGCTAGAGAATTAGACGATGTTAGTAGAATTACGAAACCGAAACAACTCCGAAACCTCGAAACCAAAACCCTAGTTTTTGTCATTTTTAAAAGGTTCTCTGAATTTTTTTTAAACAGGTGCAGAATGTTACATGTGATGTAATATAAACACCAAAGAAAAACGAGCCCACTCCACCGGATTTTGGCCGGCGAAACGTAGCAAAAAACCCGGCATCACCGGTTTTGTATTGGAGTTTGAGCATCGTTTTTATTTGGTGTTCCAGTCTCTAGGGTTTGGTGTTTCAGGTATTGTTTAATTTTGCTAAAGATTTCATATGATGTTATCTTTCTATAATGGCAATTCGGAGTGTTTCGTATTCGTAATTTTAACATCGTTTCTGGTTTATATATGTGATACAATATTTGGAATCCACAATAATTAGTTTTGTGAAAACTAGTTTGAATTTTGTAAACCTTGCAATTTAGTCTCATTTGATCGGTTGCCACGGGGTTTTGATATGGATCAAAACTTTGTCGCAATTACATAGTATATGCGGATACTCGCCGGGTAACATTACTAGATAGCCACGTCCCAAAGCCCCAACCAAGTGACTATAGAAGAACCCCGTTACCAAAAGCATCCTCCCGGGTGCTCGCGGCCGTGGTGTTCTGCTTAAGTGCACATCATTGACGGCATCAGGGGTGCGACCGTCTATAAAGTTTCCGACGAGCATTCGACCAGGATGTCGGGAATCTTATTGAATTTCCCGATTGGTTATTGAAAAGTGCTTTCAATATTGAGACTAAAATGCGGGGTTTATAAGGTTAGGCATGAAATTCGGAATATGAGATATTCCGGATTTATGATGTCTAAGGAATTCATTTGGTCAGGTATGAAATCCGAAGTATGTGATATTTCGGGTTTATGATGTCTAAAGTGGTTGCGGATTTCAATTGTTGAGGTTTTCACTTTCTTTTTTATGACCGTAAGTGTAATATATGGTGTATCGCCGGTTTCGTTGCTATACGTCAACGACAATTGGGATACGCATATTTATTTACGTTGATGACATGTGATGTTATGTGTTGCTATGATATGTTATATTGGATTGTCGTGTTTAAATAGCCGGGTATTTTTTTGTGAGATGGGAGTTTTCCATTTTCATTCATGTAAAAACTTGTATGTAATATTCTTTTATTGTGGCACATCCAGGTTGAGGATGATGCCACCATTGATATATATTATTTACTTTTCCGCATTAGGATAGACCCAAGGCGGGGAGCACAAATAACCAGGTTCTAGAGTCCAGTGGGAGACCATCTCGAGAAGTCGAGTCCGGGTCTCCTAACTCTAAAATTGGTAGGGTAGCTTGCCGCTCTCATAGGGGTCTAGGGATGTGAGTTTGGCTATTCATCACGACTGTGGAATTCGTATTTTTTACTGGCTTAATTTAAAACACGGACCTCCTAGTATATCCAATATTTCATATGTTGTCTTCTGCTGCAATGTTCTGTGATGAGATCATATAACTGCGTGAGATGAATGCTTTATATTATATGAGAATAATGGAGAAAAGATGCCATAGGAGGGAATTCCCTCCTATGGCGTCGGAAAAATACCCCCTCCACCAATTTTTCCGACGATCGTCCCCCATCATCTTCATCGTCATCGTCTAAGATGTGCGTACACCAAATTTCATGTGATTCCACAACTTTTTCACCGTTGATTTAGTGGGTTCAAAATTAACGGTTTACCGACAATAGAACTTTTTACATTGCTAAATCAACGGTGAAAAAGTTGTAGAATCACATGAAATTTGGTGTACGCACATCTTAGACGATGACGATGAAGATGATGGGGGCCGATCGTCGGAAAAATTGGTGGAGGGGGTATTTTTTCGACGCCATAGGAGGGAATTCCCTCCTATGGCCTCTTTCCTCCATTATTCTCATATTATATATATGATATACAATAAACGTTGCTTATGTTTTGCATTCAACTCTAGCCCTGCCCCCTCTGTCGTTAGTTATCTAACCTAAGGTCCATGACGGGATCCCGTGGCGAATGCGGATGGCATAAGCGTACGTTGTATAAGTATTTTCGTTTCTTCATCTGTGATACTTAGCAAGTATAAATGATAGGACTTCATTAATGAGATTAATGAAAAGGAAAGAAACCTAAAGATGTTGTAGAATCAAATTTTCAAAAAGGTAGCCCTAGTTCTTGTTTTGCATAGCGTATTCATTGATGAATATCCAACACCTCATTCGATAAGGAAAGAGCCGAGATTCTTTCACCGGGAATGACCTCTTTAGCAAAATCTAGCAGATACTACACCCACTCGGTTTATTTTTAAAAACACAATATTTTAAAAGCGGAGCTTAAACCACTCCTTTTTAAATCACTCGATTCTACAACGATATCAAGTTCATTACGTAAAAGGTTTTCTTAAAAATCTGTTGTAGCCCTCCGTCATTTTAGATAAATACTATTTAGTATTCGTGCTATATTTGTTAACTATGTTAAGGCGTAGTGTGCGGTAGCTGATTAATGCTTATCTGCTAAAGCATATGATGCGATTGGATTAAGATAGTCGTACGACTTTGTTGACTATGTTAAGGGTCGTACAGGTGGGTTTAATTCAATCATGAAATGACGGGTTTAACTTGAATAGCACTTATGATTTGTTGACTATGTTAAGGTCATAAACTGCTAGGGGTAAAATATTATCGGGAATTTCAAGTGTTGAAATTTGCAATGAGATTGCATACCATCTATGAGATAGTTTGATCCCGATACCCACTACGAGTAAGTGTTACTCCTGGAAGAGTTTTGCACTTTAAAATTAGCTAACTAATTAGGTGTCTAGAAAGGTGTCAACGGGGTTATGCCTCTGGAAAAACGAGATTTATTTTAATTAGGTTCGTGCAAAAGCACGGGGAACCTCCTTTAAAGTACCGACACCGGCCTGGCTGAACGATTAGCAAACTTGTAAGATGTAATTAATCCCGGCTAGTCTTACCTTTTAGGGTTTGAAGGAAGATTTGATAAAAACAGTAGGAGTCATCCTGATTAGATAAGATAATAACCAATCTAATCTTGTAAGAGTATACGCTAAGTGTTTTCTTGTCTCTCTCTCCAGGTAGCGACCATGTCACGCTTTAATCAAGATAATAATTTGGATGTATTGACCGAAACCACTTGTTATACTGAGCTGGGGAACGTTGGTTCCACTCTATCTTATAATTGTTATAAGTCTACGTAGGAAATATGGAATGCCAGGATTCCCATGCCACCCGATCGAAGAAAGAACATGTTGATGCATTTTATTCGAGTGTGTTCGTTACTGAGAACTGTTTCTCACTGTGCTCTATGTTCTGGGTATTAGATACCGAATCAGGATCCCACATATGTAATCTGTTACATGGGCTAAGCAAAGGTAGAGAATTGGGAATGGGTGATAAAGATATGAGTTGAAAATGGTGCAATTGTTGCAGCCAAATTAGTTGGCGAATATCACTTTGTATTACCAAGTGGTAATACATTGATTCTGAACGAATGCTATTACATGCCGAACCTGATATGCAACATTATATCAGTATCTTTATTAAGTAAAAAAGAATATAATTTTGTATTGCAGGATAATGTTATGAACATTTTTCTGAATCAAAAGTTGATTGGATCAGGCACGTTATGCAATGACATAAACGTTCTAAATTAAACCACAGTTCTAAGTATACAGAACACATACAAGAGAAAGAGTTCAGAAATGAACGAATCCTTCTTGTGGCATTGTAGACTAAGTCATATCAATGCGACATGACTAGCTAAGTTACATAAGGATGGATATTTGAATCCGTTCGAATTTTCATCTTATAAAACTTACCAGTCATTTCTCAAAGGCAGGATGACCAAAACTCCATTTACTGGACACGGAGAAAGAGCTACGGAACTCTTGGGACTGATACATAGTGATGTCTGCGGTCCCATGTCTACACATGCCAGAGATGGTTCTTCATACTTCATTACATTCACTGGCGATCTTTTAAGATTCGGACATGTGTTCCTGTTGAAACACAAGTTTGAAACTTTTGAGAAATTCAAAGAATATAAGCATGAAGTTGAGAAACATACGGGTAAAAGTATTAAAATCCTTCAATCTGATCGGGAAGGAGAATACTTGAGCGCGGAGTTTTTAGATTATTTAAAAGAGAATGGGATTCTCTCTCAGTTACTCCTCCGTATACACCACGGCACAACGGTGTATCGGAGTGGAGGAATTACACCCTATTAGATATGGTGCGCTCTATGATGAATACCGCTGAGTTACCTATTTCCTTTTGGGGTTATACGCTTGAGACAGCTGCATACCCATTGAAACAAGTTCCATGTAAATCAGTACCTACAACACCATATGATATATGGAGTGGAAAGAGGCCGTATCTTAAACGAGTTAAGATATGGGGTTGTCTGGCCTATGTTAAAAGACGAAATCCGGACAAACTCGAGATACGATTAGTTCATTGCAAGTTTGTGGGATATCCAAAGAATACACAAGGATATATTTTCTACCACGCTGAGGAACAAAAGGTGTTTGTTTCTCAATATGCCACCTTTTTAGAAAAGGAATTTATTGTAAAAGAAATTAGTGGCAAAGAGGTAGAGCTGGAAGAAGATCCAACCGCACAAACTATAACTGATGATTTAATGGAATCAGAGGATTCAGTAGTCCCCAACGAATCTCAGCCTCTCCGCCGATCTAGTAGGGTTCCTCATCCACCTGAGAGATACTACGGTTTTCTCATTGATGGTGGGAGCGAGGATTGCATCATGGAAGATGATGACCCAACTATCTTCGAGCAGGCCATCACGAGTGAGGACTCTGTGAAATGGCTGGATGCAATATGGTCTGAGATGGAATCCATGTACTCCAACAAAGTATGGACTTTGGAAGATGCTCCTGAAGGGGTAAAACCTATCGGAAGCAAGTGGATCTTCAAGAAAAAACTTGGTGTAGATGGAAAATTTGAGACTTTCAAAGCTAGACTTGTAGCAAAAGGTTTCCGTCAATGACCAGGTGTGGATTATGATGAAACCATTTCTCCAGTGGTTATGCTTAAGTCCATCTGGATCTTACTTGCCATCGCTGCATACTATGACTATGAAATCTGGCAGATGGACGTCAAGACCGCTTTTCTAAATGGTGATTTAGAAGAGAGTGTGTACATGACACTGCCAGAGGGCTTCGTAGACAGTGGGAGCAGCGGAAAGGTGTGCAAGTTGATTAAATCAATACATGCATTAAAACATGTATCGCGGAGTTGGAACATCTGTTTTGATGTGGTAGTCAAAGAGTTTGACTTCATCAAAATGGTAGATGAACCTTGTATATACAAGAAAATTGTAGAGAGTAAGGTTGTCTTTCTCGTATCGTACGTGGATGACATACTCTTGATAGGAAATGGTGTTCCTATGCTACACTCGGTCAAGCTCCTCTTATCACAATATTTCTCCATGAAGGATTTAGGTGATGCCTCCTACATCCAGTGATTAAGATCTATAAAGATAGATCTAAGAGGATGTATCATAATCACTAGGTGTAGTGAGTAGGTGTCAATCATATCCTGGGGAGAAATGCTGGATAGCCGTGAAGAACATTCTTAAGTACTTGAGAAGCACTAGAAATGTTCTTGGTGTTTGGTAATGGTGAACTCCAGATGGAGTTCTTTACCGATTCGAGCTTCCAATGTGATAAGGTCGACTGTAAGACAGTCGCGGGTTTTGTCTTTACCCTCAGTGGAGAGACGGTATGTTGGAAGAGTTCCAAACTAGATACCATGGCAGACTCGACGATAAAGGGTGAACACATCGCTGCCAACGATGCTACCAAAGAGATTGTCTGGGTATAGATGTTCATGAGATGAACTTGGTTCCTACCATTGTGGTGACAATAGAGTTGTGGCTTTGTCCTAGGAACCCCGATCCCATCAGTGATCCAGACATATTCTTGGACAGTATCACCTGATCAGAGAGATGATTGATTCCAGACGATCGAGGTCAGGAGAGTTGAGACGATGAATGATACGACGGATCCACTCACCTAGGCCAAACCCCCAGATACAGTTTGAGAGTTTTTGGGACATTAGGTATAAGATACTACAACAACTGGCCTCAGTGCAAGTGGGAGATTGTTAGTTGTATGTATGCCCTGGAGGCCATTGTTGTACATGATTGTATATTACAATGGATGCTTGGACATATATAGGGAGGACCTTCTTACTCGACATGATAGTATGTTATCTGGTTACTCTTTATCTTAACATGTAGACTAGTATTGTGATACTGTCTTGCTCTCATATGTTGATAAAGCCCTTAGGATGTATACTTGACTACCAGGACTATGATGCAGATCATACTAGTGGGGCCAGGGTAGTCTACAAGTTCATCCTTTAATTGTTCCTAGTCGAGAGTGTATCGAGACGGGGCATCGATATACCAGAGTAGACTAGCGTATACGATTCTTGACCCATTTGATGGGCAATGGATGATCCCATATCCATTGGTGTTTGACATCAAAAATGGTATACGGGTGCTCAGTGGAGACTGAGTACACTGAACATGACTCACCGAGAACTCCTAGATAGTATTATACCCGACGTCAGATAGCAGTTCTCTGGTGACACTGATACAGGTTAGTCTGTAGAATCGAGATCATTATAGAGTCTTATGTGATTCCCACTGTGCTTTGATTTCCACCTTACCATGTTCAAGAGAGCGTGCAAAACGGTGGTTTTTGTAAGTCGATGTACAACACCCCACGACTTGCGGGGAGGCGGAAATTTGAAAAACGATCTTGTTCTTTGCTTAAACATCGACTAACCGCACGAATCGAAGCTAAACGATAACTAACATGAAACATAGAAGTTCTATACTACTATGTTTAGGGATTATACCTAACGAATCGTGTCCTTCGTCTTTGCGAACTCCTCCTCCTCCTCGGCCTTCTCGAAGTAGTAGACGATCCACCCGAGAGCTTTACTCCAAGCTTAGCCTCTAAACTTGAGGCAACTAACCTTCTTTAAGTGCTAATCAAAGAAGCTAGGTGATATAGAGTGAGGGTTATGGTTTAATTAGTCTAACTAATCCTTGTACTCAACACATGAGAGGGGAGGATTAGGGTTTGAAGAGGGAGAGCTTGAGGAGAGAGAATGTGAAGATAATAATGAAGTAAGAAGAATGAGTTATCATAATATATATCAAGCATTTTGTTATATCAAGAAAAGAAAAGAAAATGATTTACAACCATGCTTGATAAATATCTTGTGGTGATTCATCTCCATGAGTCATTAAGCAATTATGAAGCATTAATGACATGGATGAATCATCCATATGACTCACTAATCACATTCATTGTATATGCCACCTAAACCTCCTTAGTCACCATCTTCTAGAAGCTTCTCGCGCAATTACGAGACGCCCCTCCTTTCCGCAAAAATACGGAAAAACTTTAGACTGTATAAATCCAATAACCGGATATCAGTAACTGGCTTAAACCAAAGCCGACTGGTAAAAACTGTCCGAAAGTCGTATGTGTGTAAACACACGTATGCGTCCGAACCCTTATCGTAAAACTATACGACCTCTATATCGTTTCGCCTGGAGTAGGGAAACTCTCTATGTGGGACTCTAGAGACTCGACTACTATGCTGGCAGTGGGTTTAACCACAGACTGCAAGCGGCACTAGCTGTACGTAACGGTCCCCAGGTAGATGTCGATAAGAAGGCCGATGAGGAAACCCATCCGAACTCCTACTGAGTCTGATGTGACAATCTCCATACAGTCCGGTCCGTTCGTCTAAGACTATCGCATATCGGGCCTAGGGGGCGGCAAGCGTCAGTCCCCTAATAGCTGTATAAGTCGTGTCGGAGCGAAGCCCATTACACCCTGAGAAACTACTGGAACCTACCAGTAAATCTCGCTTGCCCTGGCCAGGGACTTTGCGTAATGGCTCTCTGACACAGCGCGATATCAACCCCAAATACCGGGAGAGACGAATCCTGTCTAACCGCCACTGCCTCCAAGTGCTCGGGACTGCACCCAACTGCTACCTGTTTGCATGACTCCTTTGAACCGTGGTAGGGTAGCAATCTAAGAACAGTGGGACACACTCGAGGCGAAGTAGCAGTGTCAAGTCTGCGGACTATGCTGTACTCATGTCACCTGGGAACTGTTCACTGACGACTGGTATAAAACCAACCAACAGTTCCCTATGAGTCCTGTCCGGTGTACCCGTAACCTAACGAGCACCTGCATACTATCTCCAGTACGACATACTGACGGCTGTGGGACAGACCATCTCCGCAACTGGGATGAGAAGCGTACACATTAGTCTACTCCGGAGTATCGATGCCCTGTCTCGATAATCCAACGACTAGGAACCTGAATAAGGATGTGCTTGTAGACTACCCAGCCCCCACTAGTGTGACTGCCATCACAACGCTGGTAGTCAAGCAAGATCCTGAGAGCTCTATCAATACGTATACTCACATATTAAGATAGAAAAAACCAAGTAGCATACTACCATGTTTAGCAAGACTATTATATACATGTGAATATCCCAAGCTTCCATTAAGTAATATACAAACTAGTATGATACAATAATGGCCCCTAGGGCATATACACTAACAATCTCCCACTTGCACTAGGGCCATGTACTGGCATATCGAAGACCGATGATCTCGAGTAGCCTCTCGAACTGAATCTGAGGTAGGGCCTTTGTGAATGGATCAGCAATGTTCTCTTCAGAAGCAACTCTCCGAACCTCGATCTCCTGACGATCAATGATCTCCCTGATCAGGTGATACCGCCTTAAGATGTGTCTGGACTTCTGATGGGACTTTGGTTCCTTTGCTAAAGCTATAGCTCCGTTGTTGTCGCAATACAGAGGTATTAGATCAACTATGGTAGGAACCACCTGAAGTTCTGTTAGGAACTTCTTCATCCAGACTGCTTCTTTTGCGGCATCGCAAGCAGCTATATACTCCGCTTCCATCGTCGAGTCAGCAACGGTGTCCTGCTTGGAGCTCTTCCAGCACACCGCTCCTCCATTGAGGGTAAAGACATAACCCGACATGGACTTGGAATCGTCCTTATCACTCTGGAAGCCGGAATCAGCAAAGGCCTCTAACCTGAGGTCTTTTCCGCCGTAAACCAAGAACATCTCCTTAGTCCTTCTCAGGTACTTGAGAATGTTCTTTACTGCTATTCAGTGCTTCTCCCCTGGGTCTGACTGATACCGGCTTACCACGCTCAGTGCGTAAGCTACATCTGGTCTGGTGCACAACATCGCATACATTATAGAGCCTACCGCAGAAGCGTAGGGTATAATAGACATGCGTTCCCTTTCCAAATCAGTCTTGGGAGACATCTCTTTGGAGAGG
Organism: Agapanthus africanus; assembly: GCA_030015575.1. NCBI lineage: Eukaryota > Viridiplantae > Streptophyta > Magnoliopsida > Asparagales > Amaryllidaceae > Agapanthus > Agapanthus africanus. The sequence goes on along the minus strand of JASDDO010000028.1, from coordinate 202,892,290 downwards.
GTGATTCCGTGACAAGCCGGTAGATTACCGCGCTTAGAATCTTCCATACTGAATCTTTTCAGTACAGTGTCGATATACCTGGACTGCGAAAGTCCCAACATCCTCTTGGATCTATCACGATAGATCCGGATCCCCAGAATGTAAGAGGCATCACCTAGGTCTTTCATGGAGAACCTGTGTGACAAGAATCCTTTGACAGATTGTAGCATAGGAATGTCATTTCCTATCAATAGAATGTCATCCACGTACAAGACGAGGAATACGACACTTCTGGCTACAACTTTACTATATATGCACGGTTCATCTGGATTTTTGATAAAGTCATATTCTTTGACTGTTTCATCAAAACAGATGTTCCAACTCCGCGATGCCTGCTTTAGTCCATAAATGGACTTAAGCAGCTTGCATACTTTCCCGCTGCTCCCACTCTGATTGAAACCCTCTGGCTGATCCATATAGATGCACTCTTCTAAATTTCCATTCAGAAAAGCCGTCTTTACGTCCATCTGCCAGATTTCATAATCATGGAAGGCAGCAATAGCAAGAAGGACCCGAATAGATTTGAGCATAGCCACTGGAGAAAAAGTTTCGTCATAGTCCAAACCAGGTCTTTGACGAAAACCCTTTGCAACAAGTCTAGCCTTATAGGTTTCCACCTGTCCATCTACACCAATCTTTTTCTTGAAGATCCATTTGCATCCTATGGGTTTTACCCCATCTGGAGCAAAGTCCAAAGTCCATACTTTGTTGGTGTACATGGACTCCATTTCGGTCCGCATTGCATCTAGCCATCGTACCGAGTCGCCGCTCTGGATGGCCTGCTGGAAGTCAGTAGGTTCATCATCACCTATGATGCAATCCTCTTTATCCCCATCTATGAGAAAACCATAGTATCTCTCAGGCGGATGAGACGACCTACTACTCCTGCGGAGGGGTGTGGGAATGTCCTGTTCTTCTTGGACTTCCGGTTCTACCAAACTTTCAGTAGCAGCTTGTGGTTCTGGAATTCCTTCCAGTTTTATTTCGCTCCCACTTATTTCCTTTTCTAAAAACTGATGTTCTAGAAAATGGGCATTACGAGAAACAAAAACCTTTTGTTCCTCTGCGTAATAGAAATAATATCTCTTGGAGTTCTTTGGATATCCCACAAATATACATTTTACCGATCGTGCCTCGAGCTTGTCCACATGCTGCTTTTTAACAAAAAGCTGGACATCCCCAAATCTTCATATGCTGAAGATGGGGTTTCTTCCCAGTCCACATCTGATATGGAGTGGTAGGCACAGTCTTGGTAGGAGCCCTGTTCAGAAGATATGCTGCTGATTCTAGCGCATAACCCCAAAAAGATCGCGGTAACTCAGCATTACTCATCATGGATCGTACCATATCCAATAGGGTTTGATTCCGTCTCTCCGATACACCGTTATGCTGTGGAGTGTATGGAGGAGTAAGCTGAGAGAGAATTCCTTTCTCTTTTAGGTAACCTAGGAACTCGGCACTCAAGTATTCACCACCTCGATCAGATCTAAGTGTCTTGATACTTTTGCCGGTTTGGTTTTCTACTTCATTCTTATACTCTTGGAATTTCTCAAAAGCCTCGGATTTATATTTCATCAGATAAATGAATCCGTATCTTGAGTAATCATCCGTGAAAGTAATGAAATAGGAAAAACCACCTCTTGCATGTGTAGACAATGGACCACATACATCGCTGTGTATGAGTCCTAAGAGCTCGCTCGCTCTTACTCCATGTCCAGTAAATGGAGTCTTTGTCATCTTTCCTTTGAGACAAGATTGACAAGTGTCATAAGTTTGATATTCGAACGAGTCCAAATATCCTTCTCTATGCAACTTAGTCAACCTTCTCTCATTGATGTGACCCAGTCTACAATGCCATAAGAAAGCTTTATTTAAATCTGGAGACTTTCTTTTAAGTGTGTTCTGGACATTGAAAATTTGGAGTTGGTTTAAAACATATATACCGTTATTTAGTGTACCGGACCCAATCAAACTATGATTAAGGTGGATGTTAACAACATCTCTTACAAACGTGAAATCATAACCTTTATTTGATAACAAGGAAACTGATATGATATTACACGTTAAGCTTGGTACAAAAAAAACAGTTATGTAAAACCAAAATGTGTCCACTCGTCAATCCTAGGTGATAATCCCCGACGGACGCAGCTCCCACGCTAGCTCCATTAGCAACCTTTAGGGTCATATCACCTTCCTTCAGCACTCTACGGTTTCTCAGTGCCTGCAATGAATTGCAAATATGAGATCCTGATCCGGTATCCAATACCCAGGAAGTAGAGTTGATCGACAGACAATTCTCAATTACAAACACACCTGAAGTCGAAGCCACAGCTTGCTTCGGTTCCTGGTTCTTGGCGTTCCACGCCTTGCAATTCTTCTTCCAGTACCCTTTCCTGTGACAATGGAAGCACTCATCCTGGCTAACTACCGGTACCGCAAACTTTTTCTTTCCCTTCCCTCCCACCTTACTAACACCTCCTCTAGGTTTGGTGGCGGCCTTCTTCTTCCTTCCTTTGGCCCTTGCCTTGGACCCGGAAGAAGATGTACCGCTAACAAACATAGCGGGTGTTTCCCTTGTCTTCTGCAAGGTGCCCTCTGCACTCCTTAACATGTTCAGGAGTTCCAGAAGTTCAACTTCTTTTCTTTGAATGTTGAAGTTCAGAATAAACTGGGCGTAGGTGTGAGGAAGGGACTGGAGAATAAGGTCTGTATAGAGCTCATTATCCAAAGTCGTTCCAAGGTCTGCGAGCTCTTCAATATAGCTAATCATCTTTAGGACATGTTCTCCTACCGATGACCCGACAGCCAACCTCGCTCGAAACAAGTTCTTAGAGGTCTCGTATCTTGCTATACGAGATTGCTCTCCATAAAGTTCCTTTGTATGGAGAAATATGCCATCAAGGTCCATATCCTCGTGCCTCCTCTGATGTTCATTGTTCATTGAGGCAAGCACGGTGCACTTGGCTTTCGCGCAATCTAAATCCCAGGTTTTGTGGATTTCCTTATCCGCATTGTTGGATTTGGGACCAGGGACAGCAGGTGCCGTAGCGGTGAGGACGTACCCCAATTTGTCATAGGTCAAAGCTATTTTGACAATCCACAGTCAATCTTTATAGTTTGGCCCTGTCAGTATATTTTTCTCTAAAAGTAACTTAAGTCCAGTCATTTTCAGGGTCGCTGCAATTAGGAGAGAGAGAAGAAAACTCTTTAGCATGATGCTCTTGCAAGTTTAGAGTGGTTTTTAGTTTATCTAAACTGGATGGCTCCCACTGTTTCTCGAATCCTTCCTCAAACCATAAAAGAAGAATTAGCCAGGACTATTCTCACTGTACAATTCTTGCTTAACCGTTCAGCCAGGCTAGTGTCGATACTTCGAGGGAGGTTTTCCAACGCTTTCGCGAAGTTCCTTAATTAAATAACCTCTTTTCTCTGGGGGCGTAACCCCGCTGACACCTTTCTGGACACCTACTTGGTTTATAGCATTGATCGTTAAGTGACGAATCTCCTGATAAGTAGCATATACTCACAGTAGGATCGGGATCCAAATATCATCGTATGATAATGTTGAAGGAATGCTACCAACATTCATCAAATTCCAAATGGTATGCATCACTTTGCAAATTTCAGTTTCTTTAGAAATTCCCGATATAAGTTTTTGCCCCATGCTCTTATGACCTTGGCTTTGGTCAAAATGTCATAAGTCACATGTCAAGTTCTACCCGTCATTATCTTGTCAATTTGAACCCATCCGTATATACCCCTGACTTTGGTCAAATGATAATACGACTGTCCCAAACCAACTCATCTATCTTATGCAACAAATGAAAACCCAGCAGCTACCAAACACTATGCCTTGACTTTGGCCAAAATGCATAGCTTGAATACTACTGAATACCCAAATGAAATGACGGAGGGCTACGAATGGTTTTGGCGAAACCGTGAACGTAGTGAACTTGATATAACCGAAGGAACCTGATAGCTTTTAAAAGGAGTGGTTAAAGCTCCGCATTTAAAAATATCTGTTTTTAAAATTAACCGAGTGGTTTCTTTTAAATTGTTCCAACGATTAAACTTTTTGGTTTATTTTCTTTGCATTATAAATAATGCGTCCCATCATTAACCTATCATTGCAGAAAACAACGAAAATACAACGTCCTCTTATGCCATCCGCATTCGCCACGGGGTCCCGTCATCACCCGTTAGGTTACTTAACTAACGACAGAGCGGGGGCTGGGCTAGCGCGGGTGTAAAACATAAGTGACGTCTAAATAGCTATCATATATAGATATTGTACATTCGTCAGACACAATAATAGGCATTCCAGATCACAGATGAACTTTATTGGATTTGCAAGCAATCCGTGTTTGTTTTGAGCCTGCAACAAAAGACGGATTACACAGTTGTGATGAATAACCATTACCCCACCCAAGACCCCAACAGGTACGGCAAACTACCCACCCGGCAGTTTGTGCACCCCACCTTGGGTCTGTCCTAGGAGCAAAAAACAGTAAAATGAAATAATACAACGGTGGCTACAACCGCAACCTGGATGTGCCCCGCAAAACAATATTACAAAAAATTACATTTACATCAAATGAATTAAATAATAACCCATCACATAACCCCGGCTATACATCATAACAGTCCAACACAGTTCATATACACAAACAAATAAAATCCATTACAGAAATGTGCAACCCCCTGCCAACCGACATACTAGCAGTTAGGGGAGGTTTACGAACACATTATACAAACACAGATATAATCCAACAAGCAAATACTGTATAATTTCGATCAATTAAACACTTTTAATTTTGCTCCAATACTTTTCTGTAAATCTGAAACCTGAGCAAAAATAAAAACTTCCAGAAAATACCAAATATCACAGAGAAGCAACACAGGAAAATTGGGTTCCTGAATCGCCAACTCGGCGGCGGAAGCGCGGCGGATCGGTGCGATCCGCCGCGGTTCCACGGCTCTTTAGGCGATTCAGAGGCCCAAATTTCTTGGGTGTTCTTATACTGTCTTTTTAAGCTTTCTGAACGTCCCTGAAAAATTTCAGGACTTCATTTAAAATTCGACAGAAAACCATGATTTCGGGCTTTTCCGGTTTCGTTTTTTCCGTTCGAAATTCATACAAATTTGCAAGTAAGTTATATATTATTTAGCGAGGCTCTGATACCACTGTAAATCGATGTACAACACCCCACGACTTGCGGGGAGGCGGAAATTTGAAAAACGATCTTGTTCTTTGCTTAAACATCGACTAACCGCACGAATCGAAGCTAAACGATAACTAACATGAAACATAGAAGTTCTATACTACTATATTTAGGGATTATACCTAACGAATCGTGTCCTTCATCTTTGCGAACTCCTCCTCCTCCTCGGCCTTCTCGAAGTAGTAGACGATCCACCCGAAAGCTTTACTCCAAGCTTAGTCTCTAAACTTGAGGCAACTAACCTTCTTGAAGTGCTAATCAAAGAAGCTAGGTGATATAGAGTGAGGGTTATGGTTTAATTAGTCTAACTAATCCTTGTACTCAACACATGAGAGGGGAGGATTAGGGTTTGAAGAGGGAGAGCTTGAGGAGAGAGAAGGTGAAGATAATAATGAAGTGAGAAGAATGAGTTATCATAATATATATCAAGCATTTTGTTATATCAAGAAAAGAAAAGAAAATGATTTACAACCATGCTTGATAAATATCTTGTGGCGATTCATCTCTATGAGTCATTAAGCAATTATGAAGCATTAATGACATGGATGAATCATCCATATGACTCACTAATCACATTCATTGTATATGCCACCTAAACCTCCTTAGTCACCATCTTCTAGAAGCTTCTCGCGTAATTACGAGAACGCCCCTCCTTTCCGCAAAAATACGGAAAAACTTTAGACTGTATAAATCCAATAACCGGATACCAGTAACTGGCTTAAACCAAAGCCGACTGGTAAAAACTGTCCGAAAGTCGTACGTGTGTAAACACACGTATGCGTCCGAACCCTTGTCGTAAAACCATACGACCTCTATATCGTTTCGCCTGGAGTAGGGAAACTCTCTGTGTGGGACTCTAGAGACTCGACTACTATGCTGGCAGTGGGTTTAACCACAGACCGCAAGCGGCACTAGCTGTACGTAACGGTCCCCAGGTAGATGTCGATAAGAAGGCCGATGAGAAAACCCATCCGAACTCCTACTGAGTCTGATGTGACAATCTCCATACAGTCCGGTCCGTTCGTCTAAGACTATCGCATATCGGGCCTAGGGAGCGGCAAGCGTCAGTCCCCTAATAGCTGTATAAGTCGTGTCGGAGCGAAGCCCATTACACCCTGAGAAACTACTGGAACCTACCAGTAAATCTCGCTTGCCCTGGCCAGGGACTTTGCGTAATGGCTCTCTGACACAGCGGGATATCAACCCCAAATACCGGGAGAGACGAATCCTGTCTAACCGCCACTGCCTCCAAGTGCTCGGGACTGCACCCAACTGCTACTTGTTTGCACGACTTCTTTGAGCCGTGGTAGGGTAGCAATCTAAGAACAGTGGGACACACTCGAGGCGAAGTAGCAGTGTCAAGTCTGCGGACTATGCTGTACTCATGTCACCTGGGAACTGTTCACTGACGACTGGTATAAAACCAACCAACAGTTCCCTATGAGTCCTGTCCGGTGTACCCGTAACCTAACGAGCACCTGCATACTATCTCCAGTACGACGTACTGACGGCTGTGGGACAGACCATCTCCGCAACTGGGATGAGAAGCGTACACACTAGTCTACTCCGGAGTATCGATGCCCTGTCTCGATAATCCAACGACTAGGGACCTGAATAAGGATGTGCTTGTAGACTACCCAGCCCCCACTAGTGTGATTGCCATCACAACGCTGGTAGTCAAGCAAGATCCTAAGAGCTCTATCAATACGTATACTCACATATTAAGATAGAAAAAACCAAGTAGCATACTACCATGTTTAGCAAGACTATTATATACATGTGAATATCCCAAGCTTCCATTAAGTAATATACAAACTAGTATGATACAATAATGGCCCCTAGGGCATATACACTAACAGTTTTTGGGTACAGTCCCGAGTCACATGGAGGCAATGAGCGATAGGAGGGGATTCGTCTCTCCCGTTATTGGGGGTTGATGTTGCGCTGTGCTCGATTGACCATAACATGAAGTCCCTGTTTAGGGCTAATACAGAGATTTACTGGTAAGTGTTATCAGTAATTTCTCGACCCGTTCTGATCCTCATATCGACATGACTTATAAAGTTACTGGGGTCTGACATATACCACCCCTAGACTCGATATGCGATATATCAGACGAAGAGACCGGACTGTACGGTATTGTTCTGTTGGATTCACAGGAGTATGGACAAGCTTGCTTGTTGATCTTCTGATCGTTCAATACCCAGATAGCCGTTACGTCCAGCTAGTACTGCTGACGGCTTGTGGGTGACTTATATGATCATCGCCTACTGTCGGCGTATTGACGAGTCATTAAAGTCCTACAGAGAGGTTTTCTAGCTGATGCGAAACGAAGTAGGGCACATATGTGATATGTGCGGGACCAAGATTAATACATGTATGTGATACAGTATTCTAATCTCGCGATATAGGTTATATATGATATAACCGAATTGTTGAATCAAGTGTTGATTCAATGATATGTTATATGTATATATGATATGCATATAAATGATATTAGTCGGTTATATGTGATGCAGCCGGGTTATTAAATCAAGTGTTGATTTAATAATTTAATGTGTAATTATATATTTGATATATTAATATACATTAACTAATATTAGCTCACTTAAGAAAATGTTTTCTCCAAATACATTTAAATATATATATGATATATATTAATATATTTAGTTTTGTGTCATACTAGATGATACATTGGTCATAGGTGTATAAGACTTAAACCAAAGTAAATATAATTTGGGTGTTTAAATATTAAGGGATAAATCAAAATTAGATGGAAATTAGCATGGCTAAGATGCATGTGGAAGCATGGAGAAGCTTTGAATAAAGTACACTAATTTTGTTTTACTCTAGATATTTATTAACCTAACCATTATCTTTAACCATGGTTTAGTCTCTACATGAGTCATATGAGATATTTTCTTACTCATGATTCACTACTTGGATCACTTGATCATTTTTTTCATCTTCTTCAATTGCTCTCAAGTTTTGAGTGAGAAAAGAAAAGAAAGAGAGAAAAATAATTCTAAAGTGAGAAAAATTCCTACTTCACCAATCTATATCAAACTAGCTATTTAGTATCGGTTGTTTCTTCACTAGTTCATCAATTAGTGAAGAGATAGCTTGAATTAGAGATTCTTCGACGTAAATCATCTTCGGCCATGATAATCCTTGAGCAAGCTCGTTCCTTTCACCCAGTGGAGCCAAATGAGAGTCCGGGACACCACTACTTGGAGCAAAGGGACTACTACACGGAGCTTTGGACGTGAAGTACCGGTCTACAAAAGTTGTATTCCCATTTCACTTAGTGTAAAGTTGTTTACATGTTTTAATAACCCTAATCCTCTAGTTAGATCCTTGGTTTGGGTTGCTTAGCACTCTAGATTTTTAAAAATTACATGCTTGATGCCTCCTAAAACCTAGTAGTCGTGCCAAGGAAGCCTTCAGTGGTATCAGAGCTAAGGAAGCCTTCAGTGGTATCAACGGAGCTCCGGGGGTGGTGTAGGCGGCGAAGAGGCGGTAGGCTTAGGCTTGGGTGCAGTGGGTGAGGGCTCGGTGTTGGGGAGTAGAGGATGCGGCTCTGACGATGGCATGTCGGTGATTGTCAAAGAGGATCTCGGCCAAAGGAGACGTTTTTTAGGAGATGAGGAGGTCGGGGCTCGTCGGCGAGGGTGTAGTGGGCAGCGGTGGTGTTGATGAAGAAGTGGAGGAGTGCAGTGGGTAGTGGGTTTGGGTCCAATGGGTGTTGGGGAGAAGCTAATGGGGATGGACGGATGAGAAGGCTCGTCGGTGAGGTGGAGCTCAAAGCTCGACGGAAGAGGAAGCTCCGGTAGAGTGATGGCTGGTCGCACTGAGTGGTGTTGGGTGTAGTAGAGACGAGGAGCTTGGGAAGAAGATGGAGGCGATGGTGGCGAAGGAGGAAGATGGAGGGGACGAAGAGAGTGATGGAAAGGGAGAAGGAGTGAGCTAGGAAAAAGGGAGAGGGGTTTAGTCGAGATATGGGTGAGGCGAGAACGTGGGGGAGCGGGTCTTATAGTGAGGACGAGAGGAGGGAGCCGTTGGAGGGAGAAGATTTGGTGGAGGGGATCGCGGGGGAGTTGGTGAGTGGGGTGCGGGTCTCACGGTGATGGGTGCGGTCGTGGGCGAGCACGAGGAGAGGGGAGAAACGTTAGAACAAAATGGGCGGGAAAAAAGGAAGGCGAAGAAGAAGAAGAGGCATGGGGAGTTGGGTCGGGTCTGGTAAGGGGTTGGGTAAGTTTAGGGTTTGTTTTTATTTTTGAGTTTAGAAATAAAATAAAATAATAAAAATATATATAAAAATGGAAAAGATTTAGGAAAAAATAAGGAAAATATATATGGAAACTGGGGATTTACAAGTTAGACTTAGACTTAGACTCAGACTTGAGTCAGACACTTTAAACAGAATTTTGATCCTGAATTAGGTTTGGGAGTTATCGGCAACTGCTGCACATGGACGTCAGAATTTGTATCTTTTTCCAAGATAATTACCATTAATAACTCCGTTAAAATTTTCTATCTTAAATAGGCAAGCACTCAATTTCTCCGGCTCGCTGAGGCTCAAGAGAATTGATCCCACTTAAACCGATATTTACTAAAGTCCTTAATTATAATTTTATATAACTCGAGGGGGGTTTTATGAAAAAATATTTTATATATTTTTAAAATCAAGCTCAAGTAATTATTTATCGTATTTAGGGTTTTCATGTATGTAAATTTTAATATTTGAGGTATTTTAGTGAATATTAACTTAGCTTAAATAGTTCAAGGTATTTTAGTGTAAAACTTGTCTTGTATTGATTTTTGATGGTATTTTGGTGAAACTTGTTATTCTTTTATTTTTAGAAAAACATGGAATTTTATTATAACTTGAAAATATGTGGTTTGATAACATTTATATATTTATAAAAATTAATTTTTATTATTAAATAGAAAAACTCATTTTTCTTAAAAATCGTATTTAAATTCTTTCGAGACCGGATGCTCCGTGAGGAGGTCTGCATCTCTCTCTACTAACCCGAGGATGTGCGATAATCCACACCATCCTATAGAGGGTTCCCCAAAATGGGTTGTAGAGGCATAATCACAAAGGTTTGATAATACAATTCAAAGAAAGATCGGTGTTTTTATAGTTCATGGTATTTAAGTGAAATATTGTATTTGCCACAAAAAATATGTTTCAAAGAGAATCGTGTTATGTCAATATGTGTGTATGTGAGGGGTAGGTCATTACCGCGTGAAGTTTTCTAAAGGTATGCTAAGCAAAAAATGTTTAAAAGATGACGTATATAACATTCATGGTATTTAAATTTAAAAGTTTAATTAAAGTTGTTTAATATGGAGTTTAAGAATGAAAATTGTTTCTAAATATTAGTTTAATGATTAACAGGTAAGGTATAGAAACATGTATGAGCAATTCTTAAGAAAAATTGTAGTTTTACAGATTTTAGAAACAAATGTCGGTATAACTCCACTTACCGACATGTTTTATGAAAATGAACATTTTATGTAGAAAAAGAAGAAGGGGGTAGAACTTACTAGTGACTTGGGTTAAGAATAGAGAGAGGAAGATATTGAAGTTGTCGTGGTGTTGTGAGATCGCCGGAATTGTCTCGAATTCTCGCCGGAAGTTGACCTTGGGCTAACTCTACTTCTACTCCACTTGTACTTAGAAAATTTTGATAATTTTGGTTAGGGATTTCTGAATGAGGAGGGGTTAGGGTATAGTATTGTATTTACAGTGTGGAATTAGGGTTTTGGAATTGAAAGATTGAATTAAATGCATTTAAAATTGGATTAAATGTGAAATTGAATTCTCTGTTAAATTGCAGAGAAAACAAACAATATAGAGGTAAGCCAAAAGTCATGTGGGCAAAGCACGGGGGCTTTTACCTACGGTTGACCCGATGCCGCCGGCCCAAAGAGGCATCTCGTCGGCCAAGTGCTTGAAGGGGACCGTTGGATTCTTGCCACTTGTTCTACTCAGTGTACACAATATTTTACACATGTTTATTTTTCCCGACTGTTCATTTTTACGTGTATTGCACGTGTAAACTTTTGGGCTTCCAAAAAGTTTAAAAGAAAAATCAGTAAAAATAATATGTAGCTGATGGGATTCGAACATAGCGGCTATGTCACAGCAGTGCAAGACTTTACCAATGAGCTACAAGTGCTTTCTTGTTGCTTTTAAACAAGAATAACTTTTAAATTGTGCTCAACCTTACAAACTCCTTTCTGTACTTTAAAAAGAAGAATTTTGTACAGAAAATTCAGGGTCGTTACATTCTACCCTTCTTATAAAAATTTTGTCCTCAGAATTTATAGAAGGAAGTTGAAACAGATTCAAGAAAAATTTGATTATAGTGGTGGTGAAAATAACTACTGATATGGTATTGCAAGTGCAAGAAAATGTTTGAAAGAACGAAAAGATGCAAGGGTAGTTTTCAAGAAAGCTACGACCATGCAATCAAATAGAAGAAACATAAATCAGAATTGGATTATCAAGGATGATACAAAGATAAAAATAATAATCGAATAAAAATCTGGGAAGGGATATAAGTTAACAAAAAAGACATGGTTCGATGATTTACGGTAAAATATAACTAAATTAAAAGGAAAGAGAATCAAAAGCAGAATTCTAAATCACTCAAGTAGAGTACTACATTGTAATTATACTGCAGTTCATAGTTACAATCACATAACTCTATTTAAATCATCCAAATCCTACCATCAGAGTTAAGGTGGTAAGGTTTAAGAAACAATCAAGAAAAATCAAAGGAAGGTCAAGAGTTTGTAGTTTCGTGTTACGTCGAGACAAGATTAACAGGGAAAATAAGAAAAAATTCAAAGGGAAACAATTCTGTTGCAGGCGTTACAGTTTACCCTCCTTAAAATAATTTCGTCCGTGAAATTCTCTCAGGTTGCGTCATGAAGTATTGTGATGCACCAGTGTCGAACAGTGCAAGTGCAGGAATAATTGCTACTAGTACGGTGCTTAAGTCGTGTGGAGTTGGTTTTAGATACAAGGAAAAATATAGAGATTTACAAGGATTTGAAAAGATGAAAGAATTGGAAATTACCAGTAATAACTTGGCCAGTGGTTTCAGCTTCTCCAACCGGCATAGTGGATCTCTGGCCTCCTGGCACTTTTCTCTGTGCCTGCTGGTATATTTCGGATTGACGAGATAAAGGTGGTCCTCATGAAGATGGTGCAGTAGTATGAGTTTGTATAGTCAGGCTTGGCACGGGGTTTGTATTTGCTCTCTTTTTGAGCAAGCCCTTAGAGTGTGTTCAGGCTATCCAAAAATCATACAAAGACCATTAGCTCGCCTGCAGTTCTTTATTTCATGTCCGAGTTTCTTACAATAATAGAAAGTCTTTACTGACGGTGTTCTTTTCTTTTTCTTGATATAACTATGCGTTGTCCTCAAAACTGCCTTAGTGCGAACCAGTCCTTAGTGAAGAAGAGCAGCCTGCTCATGCTGTCCTTCAACTAGACTCCTGGTTGCTTCAAAGAATGCCATTGATCTTATCAGTAAGCCCTCAACGGTAATGGGTGGTAGTGTCGGTGGTGGAGTATTTCCACTCACGTTGTTGTTCGTATTGTTGGAAGGATCCATAATCTTGATAGAAAAGAAAGATTATGATAGATTTAAGGAATTTGAAATGTAAAGAATGTATAGTTGCTGAATCTTATAATTCTTGTGATATATATTGCTTAGGATTTCATGCAGAATTAACCCGTATGAGCCACCAACAAAACCTGTCACGTCCCGCTTCCCAGTGTAAGGAGAATGGGACGTGGCAAGGCACACGATGTGTTTACTCAGAAATAAACACATTAAGCATAAATAAGCAATATATAAATATAAGCACAAGAATGACAAGAGATATAATATGAACAACAACTTTTATTAACATTCAACTTTACTTTAAAATTGCTTCTGAAAAGAAAAATACATTGTTGAAAGCAATGCCTAAGTAGTGACATATGAAATGGAAATAAGTACAAGTAATCTAGAAGTTTATCTTAGCCTCAATCTGCTCCAAGTACTCCTGGCTGGGCTCGATCTCCTGAGAGTCGGGTCCTCCTAACGAACATTTCAGAGAAAGAAGAAATAGGGATGTCGTTAGTGAACTAGCGCTCGGTAAGTCCAAAAGAAAGAATATAATAGACAAGTAAAGAGAATAGAACTGTTAATTGATACAAGTATATGTTTGTTATACTAACGTAATTGTTTGTAGTTTGGTACAGAATGTATCAGTGTTTACGAGAGGAGTCCAACTATCCCGTGGACTATGCGAATAGGAAAGTACAAGGTCTCATCAATACCCACAGGACAACAGCAATGGATATTTATCTACGTCTTTCAGTGTCCATCATCGTGCCACTTTTAATACATTCCGTACCATTCTACCCCGTTAAACCCCGTAATGTATACTGTATAAATTGTAGTTATCTGACTTACCGAGACCATGAATATAAGTTGTTCATGTAAACGGTTTCAGGATGTATCTAGTAGGCATGTAATCAATTCAAGATATAGCCATGGTTCGGTCAAATCGTCATGTTTGCATATTGATCTTGTTCTGGCATTCAGGTTTAGATTCAAGTATACATGTTGGATTCATGTTTGGATTTGGATTCTGGTTGGAATCGGATTGAATTAGACTTAGACTCAGACTTAAGTCAGACACTTTAAACAGAATTTTGATTCTGAATTAGGTTTGAGAGTTATCGGTAACTGCTGCACATGAACGGCAGGATTTGTGTCTTTTTCCAAGACAATTACCATTGATAACACCGTTATGTTTTTTTTTTTACCTTAAATAGGCAAGTACTCCCCTTTCTCCGGCTCGCTGAGGCTCAAGAGAATTAATCCCGCTTAAACCCATATTTACTAAAGTTTTAATTGTAATTTTATATAACTCGAGGGGGTTTTATGAAAAAATATTTTATATATTTTTAAAATCAAGCTCGAGTAATTATTTATCGTATTTAGGGTTTTTATGGATGTAACATTTAATATTTGAGGTATTTTAGTTAATATTAACTTAGCTTGAATAGTTCAAGATATTTTAGTGTAAAACTTGTCTTGTATTGATTTTTGATGGTATTTTGGTGAAACTTGTCATTCTTTTATTTTTAGAAAAACATGGAATTTTATTATAACTTGAAAATATGTGGTTTGATAATATTTATATATTTATAAAAATTAATTTTTATTATTAAATAGAAAATCTCGTTTTTTTAAAAATCGTATTAAAATTCTTTCGAGACCGGATGCTCCGTAAGAAGGTCTGCATCTCGCTCTACCAGCCTGAGAATGTGCGATAATCTACACCATCCTATAGAGGGTTCCCCAAAATTGGTTGTAGAGGCATAATCGCAAAGGTTTGATAATACAATTCAAAGAAAAATCGGTATTTTTATAGTTTATGGTATTTATGTGAAATATTGTATTTGCCACGAAAAATATGTTTCAAAGAGAATTGTGCTATGTTAATATGTGTGTATGTGAAGGGTAGGTCATTACCCCATGAAGTTTTCTGAAGGTATGCTAAGCAAAAATGTTTAAAAGATGACGTATATAATATTCATGGTCTTTAATTGTAAAAGTTTAATTAAAATTATTTAACATGGAGTTTTAGAATGAAAATTATTTCTAAATATTAGTTTAATGATTAACAAGTAAGGTATAGAAACATGAATGAGCAATTCTTAAGAAAAATTGCAGTTTTAAAGATTTTAGGAATAAACATCGGTATAACTCTACTTACCAATATGTTTTATAAAAAGGGACCTTTTATGTAGAAAAAGAAAAAAGGGGTGGAATTACTAGTGACTTGGGTTAAGAATAGAGAGAGGAAGAGGTTGAGATTATCGTGGTGTTGCGGGGTCGCCGGAATTGTCTCGAATTCTCACCAGAAGTTGACCTTGGGCTAACTCCACTTCTACTCCACTTGTACTTAGAAAATTTTGATAATTTTGGTTAGAGATTTCAAAAGAAGGAGGGGTTAGGGTATGGTGTTGTATTTATAGTTTGGAATTAGGGGTTTTGAATTAAAATATTGAATTAAAAAGCATTTAAAATTGGATTAAAGGTGAAATTGAACTCTCTGTTAAATTGCAGAGAAAACAAACAGTATGGAGGTAATGGGGATAGGCCAAGTGTTATGCGGGCAAAGCACGGAGGGCTTATACCCACGGTTAACCCGATGCCGCCGGCCCAAGGAGGCATGTCGCCGGCCAAGTGCTTGAAGTGGACCGTCGGATTCTTACCACCAGTCCTATTCAGTGTACACAACATTTTACACATGTTTCTTTTTCCTGACTGTTCATTTTTACGTGTACAACTTTTGGGTTTCGAAAAAGTTTAAAAGAAAAATCAGTAAAAATAATGTGACTGATATGATTCAAACACATGGCTATATCACAGCAGTGCAAGGTTTTACCAATGAGCTACAAGTGCTTTCTTGCCGCTTTTAATAAAAATAACTTTTAAATTGTGTTCAGACTTGCAAACTCCTTTCTATAGTTTAAGAAGAAGAATTTTGTACAGAAAATTCAGGATCGTTATAAATAGTTTTTGTCTCCTTCAATATTTTCCTTTGTTGGGTTGAGTAAGAAAAAATGGGAATTGAGTTTTGGAAATTAGATAAAGAGACGAAAGAGAAAGAGAGAAAGTAGGCGGTCATAATTTTTCCCAAATAAAATAACACCTCTAATTTTTTGTGTCATTGGGAATGAGCAATTCCATCCAAAAATAAACTGGATTTGGAATTGCCAAAATGATGATGTTAATTCTCGTTTTGATGATATCAATTTCTAAATCTTGCAATTTCTATTCTATGCAAACAAATAGAGAAATAACAATTTCATGTTTTTATATTTTGATGAGCAGCGCCTTATTCCTCCATTCCATAAACTTTGGCAATTCTATGCAAACCAACAACCCAAAAGGATTTGAAAAGATGGAAGAACAAGAAATGATTTAAAGGAAAACTAATCAGTGATTACAGTTAAGTCTGACCATGCTTATCCAAAAGGGACATGCAACTGCTGGCTTGGAAAGACACACAGACCATGGGCAGATGACAACTTGACAAGGCAACCCATGTGCTTCCAAGTGCTTCGCATGATAGAACACCCGTACACTGCTGGCAAAGTTACTTAGAAGCTAAGGCCAAGCAATAATGATGCATCTAATCGGCATATATTCTCGGAAAAAAACTAAGATGCGGAAGCTTATATGGTGCAAGCCGTTTATGAGAATTTAGATGACTTTAGATTTTGTGTAAGGAAAGTCATTCAAGAGCTTGCAAGTAGCTTGCACCATATAAGCTCCTGCATAGAATTTATATTTTTATATTCTCTATCTTTTAAGTATTATTTAGCAAATTGCATGACATCCATTGGCTGTTGTTCGGAACATAATAGTTTAATTAAATATAATTTGTCCTCTTTGCACTGGGTTTCAAAGGAGTTCAGAGAAATAGCACCATATAATTCCGTCCACTAATTATAAAAAAGCATTCGATCTCTGACTTTGGACTGTTTTAAATGTATGAGTATATGTTGGTAGTGTATATGTCGATATTATTATTATTCAACTAAAACAATGGATTTTTGAATTGCTAACAACAAAATACTTCAATTTATATAAGAATTTTTTTAATAAAAAACATAAATGTAAGTTTATTTTTAAGAAAAAGCAAATATAAGCTTAGCAACTTAAAAAATTAAACCTGAGAGAATAATGACATGTGTCAAGCCCATTACCATAATTATATTTCAAATAAAAATGTTGATTTCGCGGACAGACTAAACTATGAAATTCAAACGTTAACAAGATAACAAAAATAGATAACTAGTTTAAGAAGATCGGTGACCAGATGTCATGCAAGTTTTGGAGAGTTGCAACTAAAAGAAGCAAACAAAAAAACAATTCATTACTGGCAAAGAAAACATAACCTATATCTTCTAGTAGTCAGTAATATTAGGCATGGCAAATGAGGCGAGGGCTCATTTAGTCGTCTCGTGTGAAGGAGATTTTTACTCGCCTCGTCGTTGACACGGACGAGTCAACTCAGGCCGTTGCTTGTTTGCGTGTGTGTGAACCATCCCAAAAGGGAATTAAAGAAAGGATGCCTCTTGGGGCATCTGAGAATGATCCGAGCCATTTGATGAAAACGACTTCTGTCTCTTAACTATAATTCTCTCCTAAAAATCGGCGAAATCAAGACAATCAACACAAATCCAAAGATTCTTAATAACCTGAATAGTCCCCTAACATCGTTGGGATAAAAAATTACATCCCAGTTGACCAAGTCAAAATCAAAGTCCACCTTAAATAAGCGGGTCCAAGCCCAGGTCAAGTGGGCCCATGCCCAAGTTGAGCCCCGCGGCCAGCCTCCCCCGTGCCAAAATAAAAATTATATAATAAATAATTTTGATGTAATTTTTATGAATAAATGTAAAGAAAATGGGTATAAAGCCAAATTTTTCTAAAGCCCATGTTTCATATACAAAAGAAATAAACACATAGGGCATGAGATGGATAAAATGCCCTTTTGTAAAGCACAAACGGTTATGTTTAAACTTGTAAGTCAATATAAGACAACATAATAATGAAATGAAAAAGAAGAATTCATTCCCCTAAAAAATATTAGGGTTCCGTTTCTCCTTTTCCTTCCTTAAGTTTTTAAACCTTTTTCTTGAATTAAATCAAGAGTTTTAACTCTTCTTTTTCAAAAAAAAAAAAAAAAGATTTTCACCATAAAACGTTTGAAGAGGAGCTCGGATCTCCCATCAAATCTCTAAAATGGAAGATTTTTTTTATGTCTCATCCCCTTTTCTCCAAGATCCAACCAACAGAGAGGTGGAAGAAAGAGACCCATCTCCAAAAATCTCACTTTGAGAAGATCCAAGGCTCAAGAGAAGATGCAGGGCTCAAGGAAGAAGAAAGGGCTCAAGGGCCTGTACTGAAAATAATGCTCTTTTATGAAGGATTTCAAGCGATCAATTGTCAACAATGTCTCCAAACATGAACTTAGCTTTCAACACAGCTCCTATCTCCTATACGATGAAGATGGACGTCAGGACGGTCCTCCCGGCCAGTCTCAGACGACAGTGGGTGGAGCCGCTGCTACCATTTGGTTCTATTCTGTTCGTGCTAGCTAGCGTCATCCCTGCTCCTTAAGCTTCAGTGACAGATAAACCGGCCTCAAAAGGGAAAATGCCAAATGTCATGGTCGCGAAGGCACCTCAGCCCAAACACAAATCCGTTTCCGAATGACTCTCCGTTGCTCCAGCTGGGGGCAAGGCCATCAACACCAACAAAGCAATAAGGCGTCTCGGGCAAGCTCCAGCGGTGCCCATGACAATTGCTCGATCGGGTATCTTCTTTAATCTCCCCGTCAATCGACTCACGATGGCTTCCTGGATAACGGATGCCCGCCAAGCCTTCAAAATCGAGAAGCTAAGACAGAAAAAGCTCAGATACAGAGTCAACAAAAAGGCCAGGGCTCCTGCTAAGCTGAACTTCATGAGATTCTAAGAACAGGATTACCCCGCAACAATAGCTGCTGAATCGGCTGTAATGCTCGCTAACACTTTTGAACCACTGAAATTGGCCCAGCAGAATGCCATGACCGCAAGAGTCAAGAAAACTGCGATCCGGACAGCGCCACCCAAAGACCCAGTCAGGCCAACCGTCTTCAGTCGTCCATCCATTTCAGAAAGGAAGGGCTATGACGACGGTTCGAAAAATCAGCCACCAAAGATAAAAAGATGGCTGGATATGTGGTCCACACCGTCTACATTGTAAGCACGCGCAGCAAGAGTAAGGACGGGATCACCACATCTCAAATCCAGTCTGGTGTGACTGTGGCTGCCACTTCCCAAGACCAGCCTTCTCTGGAAGGTAATGAAAACCCGTCCAGTGAGGCTGATAAGCAGAGAGATCCCTCGGATCATCAAGAGTCGGGCTCGAAAAGTGAAGAGGAGCAAATCTTCCGTCCCAAGACCGCCAAGCAGTAACTTCTCCAAGAGCTCCAGAAGCAGCTCAGAAACAAAGACAAGGAGATGGCTAAACTCTACTTGAAAATTGACGACTTGACAAACGTCGTCTTACAGCTCACGGCCCAAGTTGCCTTTCAACCGCCCAATCAAGCGTGGAGCTCTGCTCATGAACCGGGAAACGGTGTCCCGAGACAGCCGACGCTTATTCCCATAAATTCAAAGGTGGGCGAAACGCATGAAAGTCTATCGCATCCTATCTTGGGAAATGTCTTGACTACCGATGACAGCAACCCGCCAACTCAAGATCAAATTATGGATTTGGTCGTCAACAAAGTCAAAACATTGGTGGCTGAACCGCAAAAAAATATCAGCAGTAGTGGGAGACCATATCTTACTCGGTATGATCTAGTAGAGTTTCCTAGTGGCCATGCCATCCCCAAATTTGGAAGATTCGAAGGGACGGGAAATGCGAATCAGCACATCGCCCACTTTAATGCCTCATGCAGGAATACTGGGGGCAATGATGTGCTTCTCCTCCGCCATTTCGTTAATAGCTTAACTGATGTCGCTTTCGATTGGTATGCAAGCATACCAGATGGCTCCATTACTACTTTCGTCCAAATGAAATCTCTGTTTCGGCAAAGATTCATAAGTGTCAGCAATAAGATCACTATTGCTGTCATGCCCCGCTTCCCAGAGTACGCTAAGATGGGCACGTGACATAGCCAACCATGCTACCTGTGGATAGGAAAAATTCCTCCACAGTCACATTACGGCTGCAGAGATATCAAGAATAGGAAAGTAAACTAAACTATCTAGTACATGTCCATGAGCCAGAATAAATGAATCGAGAAATAATATAATATGCGGAAGCAAAAGGTCCAATAAATAAAACATCTGGAAAGTAAAACTAGATACCAACAGGATCCTCACTGCTCGGTCTAGCAGCGGCAGTACTCTTAATCAGCCTGCAACAAAGGTAGAGGATCTGGGCCATGCAAAACCCAGACGTCAGTGCGTCATAACATCAAGCAATAACATAAACAGGGCAGCAAGACCTGCAGGTATGTGTATGAACAGTAAAACAGATATAACAGTAATATAAGTGAGGACAGTGGGGTAATGTGTAGTGAGTGATCTAAACTGGTATATTGGGTTAACCACTCTCAGTTCTTTGAAATCAATTTGATGAATCATCGATGTAACTCAATAGTATCCCGTGCGTGCCCGGGATCACGGTGAAGATTCTCGGGCTGAAACCGAGACATGCCGCTAGGCACTAAAAGGAAAAAGGGTAACGATGAATGATGTCCATAGCATCATCCTAAGGCTGGTTTAGCCTCTGAAAAGGTAGTGGATAACGATGGATGATGTCAGCAGCATCATCCCAAGGCTGGCCTAGCCTCTAAAACTGATCAGTAAAGGTAGCGAACTGTCGAGTTATAAGTCAGGTTTCATCATTGACTTCCCCATACCCCCAGGTTATATGTATTCAAGTCAGGTATTAAATAATCTAGAGCTAATACCAACACAGGATCAGGCAGGTACATGTTTGTCTGGATAGATAACAGGAACTGTCCGTAAGGACAACAGGTCAGGTTTGTTGGCATTAGACACAAGATCAGGTAACAGGTAAAGCCATGGTACATCAGGTCAAGTCAAGTAATGTATATAGGTGTCATGTCATGCCAAGAGTTGCACGGTACCATGTCGTGTCAAGTAATGGGTGTGACAAGTCATGTCAGGGGTGCACACAATGTCATATGGGTGCTCATAATCAAACTAACATAAGCATGGGTATACAAAACAAGCATGAAGTACTAATGGAACAATAAAAATGGAACATTGTAATGTGATACGCAATCAGGTACAGATTAAGGCATACAGATGCACAGTTATGATTAGAGTTAGGGTTATGGTTCCAACATTAAGTATCATACACTTAAATGAATATGGAATATTGAAATCACATTAACATGTATTAAATGACCTAGTGATGCAATTATATATCAAGAATAGGTTAAATGGATGCAAACGGGTGTCCGATAGGGTAGAAACTATTAAAAGATACCGTGGGCTATGCATATAATTATTATGTGATTTAAATATGGATGGGGGTCCCATGTATGGTAAACTAAAATGCAACGGGTATGTTTCAAGTTCTGAATCTAAAAGATATAAACGGAACATCGAACTGTTAAATTGGAACACGTGACTTTAGATTCGATCTATAGGTTTAATATGCAAATAACTAGTTATAAAAGTCATATAGATAGCATGTAGCAAGTTTTACTTGCCTCGGGGATCCACAGATGCACGGCACACAGCAAGAATGCGATAAGACAACGGAAAATCTCCATTGGGCATTTCGTCGAACACTTTACGCACACAAGAAAATAGAACAGAACCATGCAATGCAAGAACGTAACCGCGAGGGTAAGGAACATCCACTGGGTTGCTAGGATCGTCGGCAGCGACACGGCTCCGTCGATCCCCGGAAAACGTGAATCAAGAGAAGAAAAGAGAAGGAGAAAAGAAGAAGAAGAGGAAAGAGAAGAAGGTTGGGTTCTCCGGGTTCTCTGGGACAGAGAAGAAGGCGAGGGGGTGTCGTCGACGATGAGCCGTCGACGGCAGGTGCAAGCGGGGTTTTCCGATGATGGTCGGAAAACAAGAAAGAAAGGGAAGAAGAAGCAGAAGAAGAAGAATGAAGAAGGAGAATGAAGGGGCTGAACTGTAGGTTGGTTTAAAGGGTTCTCTGGTGTACGGGGACAGAGACGGGGCGAATGGAAACGTCGACGACGGGTCTCCGGCGAGGTTTTCGGTGAGGCCAGTGGCTGTTAGGGTTCTACGAGAGGGAGAAGCTCGGGTTGAGAGTTTCTTGGTGCATGGTCGAAGATGGAGAAGAGGGGTGGTTGTTGAAGAGGTTCGGATGAGGGTGACAGGGTGGTAACGGCGAGGCGGTTGCCGGCGGTGGGTGCAGGCGCGGGTTCTTGGATTCTAGGGTGTCGGGTTCTTGGGTTCGGGATCTTGGGGAAGAGGAAGTGAGGAGATGGCGAAGGTGAGGATGATGATGGGATGAAGTTAGGGTCGCCGGAGGTGAGGTAACGGCGACGAGGTCAGGGTTTCAGGCGTGGATAGGGTTGCAGGGGATTCTCGTCGGGTGAGGGGTGCTCGGGTGTTCTTGGGTGAAAGAAAGAGAGGTGGTGGAAGTGGTGGAGGTAAGGTTGACGATGACGAGAGTGTCGAGGCGAAGGGGTCAGTGGTGGTGGCGACGACGAGGCGAGGGCAGACGAGGAGTTTGGGTTTCTCGTGGAGGAAGGAAGAAGGAAAACACGAGGAGGAGAAGAGAGGGAGAGAGGACGTGAGGGGGAGTAAAATATTTTAATTAAGAAAATATATAATAAAGAAGAGAGAGAGAGATAGAGATAGTGGAGAGAGAGAGAGATCTAACATATTAGGATTTTATTTAAAAATATAAAATATATTTTTTTAGTTTTGACAGTTTAATATATATATATATATAATATTTTTTAGTTAAAGAGAAATAAAGAATATAATATTATAATATTAGTCCGTTTGAGATTTTGGCAAATACAAACTTACTCCAAAACACGCCCGGATTAGGTCTAAAAATTCAGATTTAAAATATGAAAAATATATGCGTCTTCCAAATTTCAAAATGAATGCTCTGGTAACGAAAATGCATACCCCCAAGAACGGATGCACGTACGTGCGCGTAGCCATCCAAACATGTCCGTTTCACCGAACGAGACGAGAACAAGATGCGCGGATGCTACCACGGAATTAGGGGTATCATGCAAGCCATGTTATGTAATTTTAAAAATATTTTCTGTGATTTAAAATGTTATATGGTAAAAGATACCATGCCAGGTAAAATGCCAGTATGCGATAAAGTTAAAAATGCACAAGTCTATATAACAGGTCAGGGTGATTCATAAATATGAATCAAACAGGTTTCAAGCAAGCGGGTCGGGCAATGTAAAGTGTAAAATACCCTTCGCACCCAAAAATACGTTAAATCAAGAAATACTACGAATAAAGAAATACGAGAACTGGAATTGGTACAAATGAACTCGAGTGTTACATTATACCCAACTACAAAAAGAATTTCGTCCTCGAAATTCCAAGAACAAGAAAGGATAAACAAACAAGAAATCACAAGAATAGATGTGAAAGCTTCTGTCGGATTTCATCTTCTAATTCCGAAGTTGATTCTCCATGCGAGCGATTTTCCAAAGAAACAAATATAAGAGGGATAACTTTGTTCTTAAGAACCTTTTCCCTTCGATCCATAATCGACATTGGTTGCTCCTCAAAAGTCAAATCTTCATGTACAGTCAGCTCCAAAAGATCCAACACATGTGTTTCATCTCGAACGTACTCACGGAGTTGAGATACATGAAACACGTCATGAACATTCGCCAAAAATGGTGGTAAAACCAATCGATAGGCCACTTCTCCAACACGCTCAGAAATATCGAAAGGCCCAACGAATCGAGAGCTAAGCTTGCCTCGACTCCCAAAATGAATCACTACTCTAGTTGGTGATATCTTCATGTTAGTTATATGTATGCCCTAGAGGCCATTACTGTACATTGGATGTATATTGTAGTGGATGCTGGGACATATATAGGGAGGACTTTCTTGCTCGACATCATAGTATGCTATCTGGTTGCTCTTTACCTTAACGTGTACACTGATTGTCTCTCTGATACATGTTGGTAAAGCCCTTAGGATGTGTACTTGACTATCTGGACTATGATGCGGATCATACTAGTGGGGACATGGTAGTCCACAAATACATCCTTCAAAGTCCCTAGTCGTGAGTGTATCGAGACGGGGCATCGATATACCAGAGTAGACTAGCGTATACCATCTCGACCCATACAGATGGGCGATGGATGATCCCATATCCATTGGTGTTTGACATCAGAGATGATATACGGGTGCTCAGTAGAGACTGGGTACACTGGACGGACTCGCCGAGAACTCCCAGATGGTATTATACCTCACGTCAGATGGCAGTTCTCTGGTGACACTGGTACAGAGTAGTCTGTTGACCCGAGATCTTCATAGAGTCTTGTGTGGTTCCCACTGTGCTTTGATTCTCATCTTACCACGTCCAAGAGGGCGTGCAAAACGGTGGTTTTTGGGTACAGTCCCGAGTCACATGGAGGCAATGAGCGATAGGAGGGGATTCGTCTCTCCCGGTATAGGGGGTTGATGTTGCGCTGTGTTCGATTGGCTATAACAGAAAATCCCTGGCCAGGGTTGCTGAGATTTACTGGTAAGTGTTACCAGTAGTTTCTCGAAGTGTTATAGACCTCATATCGACACGACTTATCGAGCTATTGGGGTCTGACGTTTACCACCCCTAGGCGAGATATGCGACATATCAGACGATCAGACCGGACTGTACGGTAGTGTTACTGGTTGGATTCACAGGAGTGTGAGCGGGCTTGCTCGTCGATCTTCTGATCGCTCAATACCCGGGTGGCCGTTACGTTTAGCAGACCGCTTGCGGCTTGTGGGTGCTTGATATGATCATCATCTGCTGCCGGCGTATTGACGAGTCTTTAGAGTCCTACACAGAGGTTTCCTGGTTCAAGCGAAACGAAATAGGAGCGTATATGAGATATGTGCGGGACCGAGAATAATGCGTGTATGTGATACCGTATTCCATTCTCGCGATGAATGTATCGATTAGGTTATATGCGATGTACCCTAGTTGTCGAATCAAGGATTGATTCGATAAACCGATACATTGGATACTAGTCGGTTATATGTGATATGACCGGATCGTTAAATCAAGTGTTGATTTAATGATTTAACGTATAATTATATATTTGATATATTACTTTGCATTAACTAGTATCGGTTCACTTTAAATGGATTTTCTCACTCGGGTGTGCGCATTGCATATGCGATATGATTTTGTGCACATGATTGTATCATGTTTGATGATACATGCTTTTTGGTTAAGTGTAAAGTATTAAACTATGGTTAAGTGGATGATTATGGTTTTTACTTATTCTTTTATTCATTTATTTGTTTATACATTTTGGAAAATAAATGGAAAAGAGAAAATAATGGTGGCTTTTTTTTTGTTGTTTAGTTGAAGCTTCATGAAACCTTGACCTAGTCCACCATTTTTGTCTCATCCTAAACCCTAACCATTCCATTTAACCATGATTCATTCTCTACACTAAATCATGGTTTGAATATGATAAGGTTTGATTTTCTTTTCCTTTTTTAATCAATACTTATCATATTCTTCATCATCTTCTTCTTCTTCACTTCAAGAAAAAGCTTGAAAGCTTTAATGGCAAAGTCAGAAAAAGAGTGAGAAATCCAAAACTAAAGTCTACCCACTTCCTATTTCTTCATCCTCTACCTCTTGCCAAGTAGTAGAGTGTGTTTCCTTCACAAGTTTTCATGGCTTGGTGAAGGTGGAGCTTGATCTAGCGATGCCTCGACGTAGATCATCTTCGGCATGGACATCGACGACCTAGCTCGCCATTTCTCCGACGAAGCCGACGCTAGAGCCCGGGAATTCATTTGGACAGCGAGGGGACTTCGTTGCGGAGCTATGGAGGTGGAGCACTGGATCTACAAAGGTTTTATTTCCGTTTAAACTATAGTTAAGTTGTTAACTAGTTTCTTTTTCGCCTAGATATCTAGTCAACGATCCGTTGTTTAGGGTTTCTGGGCACCGTAAATTTTGAAATTGGCATGGTTGATGCCTTGTAAGACCTCTTGAGAGTGCCTAGGAACCCTACAGTGGTATCAGAGCCAAGCTAGAGCCTTAGGCGAAGTCTAGACGGAGTTTGAAGTCTGAACGAACCCGAAAACCCATTTCAAAATTGCTCTCTGTCCTTTTTTCAAAAACTGGGATTTTTCCAAATTAAAAATTGCTAAAAAATTCAGCAGGGAAAAATAAGAATTACGATGCAAAATTTTTTCGATGAACAGTATTTATTGCGGCGGAACCACGGCAGAAGCCTAGCTTCTGCGGCGGTTCCGCGGCTATCTGGTGACGTCAGCCTTCATTGTTTGCACAGTAATTCCTGATAAATTATGCTGAGTTTTCTGGGAATTTTTAAAATTTATTCAAGAGTTGAATTTTCTGGGTAGTTTTGGGGATTCGAATGTTCGATCGGATTATCAGATTTTGTCTATGTGGCTTTCTGGATAATTTTTAGAATATGTTAAAAAGTTCGACCGGATATAAATACCCAATTTTTCCCCTGTCGGGAAATTTCCTAGTGTTGGATTTTTCCGTAGTTTAACGACGTTCTAAGTAGTGCAAGTAACTTGATGGACCCTCTAGAAGACAACAAACCTTAACTCGATTATGTGACCGTCTTGAACTGCCCTTTGAATCTTCGGATTTGAGGCAGTACGGCGTGCCACATGTGAGGCGTTGGCTTGACCCTTCTACGGCTGGACCGTTGGTACTGAGGCACGAACTGAATGTTGTTAGACTTATTTCATGTGTTGAGCTGTACCGGGAAAACTTGGGTGTTCGATTGTTCGATCGGAAAGTCTAACATTTTCTAATTATCTGGAATGTGATACAATAATTGGAATTCACAAAGAGTTATGAGATAACTGAATGAATGTTATAAACATAGCAGTTTAGTCTCACTTGATCGGTTGCCACGGAGTTTTGATGTGATCAAAAGTCCGTCGCAATCACGTAGCGTACGCGGATACTCGCCGGGTAAACTTAATAGACAGCTACACCCCATAGCCACGACCAAGTGACTGTAGGAGAACCCCATCGCCGAAAGCATCCGTTCGGGTGCTCGCTGTAGCGGTGTTCCGCCTTGGTGCACTTCGTCGACGGTATCAGGGGTGCGGCCGCCTACTAAAGTTTGCGACGAGCATTCGATCAGTTTTTCGGGAATCTTGTTGAATTGCCCGACTTGATATTGAAAAGTGTTTTCGATAATGAGACTAAAATGAGGGGTTTATAATTGTTAGGCATGTGATGTCTAAGGAATTCATTGGTTTAGGCATGCGATGTCTAAGAAGGTTGCGGATTCCAACTGTTGTAGTTTTACACTTTCTTTTCTGTGACCGTAAGTGTAATATGTGATATCGCCGGTTTCATTGCTATATGTCAACGACAATTGGGATGTGCATATTTACTTATGTTGATGACATGTGATGTTATGTGTTGCTGGATATGTTATATTGGATCGTCGTGTTTGAATAGCCGGGGGTTTTTATGTGAGATGAGTGTTTTTCATTTTCATTCATGTAAAAACTTGTATGTAATATTCTTTTATTGGGGCACTTCCAGGTTGCGGAAGATGTCACCCTCTGTATATTATTTTCTTTTCCACACTAGGATAGACCCAAGGAGGAGGGCACAAGTAACCGGGTTCTGGAGTCCAGTGGGAGACCAACTCGAGGAGTCGAGTCCGGGTCTCCTAACTCCAGAATTGGTAGGGTTGCTTGCCGCTCTCGTAGGGGTCTAGGGGTGTGGGTTTGGCTATTCATCACGACCGTGGAATCCGTGTTTTATACTGGCTCGTATTGAAAACACGGACGTCCTAGTATATCCAATATTTCATATGATTCTTCTGCTGCGATATCTGTGATGTGATCATGTGATGTTCTGTGATAGATACAGCATATAGTATATATGATATATTATATAGACGTTACTTATGTTTTACACCCGTGCTAGCCCTGCCCTGCTCTGCCGTTAGTTACCTAACCTAACGGTGCACGAGGGGACATCGAGGCGAATGCGGATGGCATAAGTGTACGTCGTATTTATCTGTGATGATTAGGTACTTAAATGATGGGACTTCATTAATGTGATTAATGAAAGTAAAAGAAATCTAAAGATGTTGTAGAATTGAATTTCAAAATAAAACAGGTAGCTACAGTTCTTTCTTTGCACAGCGGTATATATGATATATCCTGCACCTTATTCGATGAGGAAAGGACCGAGATCCCTTCACCGGGAGTGACTCCTTTAGCAATAACTGGCAGATGCTACACATTCGGTTTGTCTTTTGATTGCTTTTAAGTGTTTTTACTTTGCACAGTGATATATATGATATATCCCGCACCTCATTCGACGAGGAAAGGACCGACGATCCCTTCACCGGGAGTGACTCCTTTAGCAAAACTAGAAAAGCCTCAAAAACACTCCATTTCAAAATTCATTCGATCCTACAACGATATCAAGTTCATTACGCAATAGGTTTTCAGAAAAACCTGTCGTAGCCCTCCGACATTTCAGATAAGTTGTATATAGTATTCGTGCTGCATTTGTTGGCTTTCGTCAAGGTGCAGTGTGCGGTAGCTATATGCTGCTTATCTGCAGCATACGATGCGATTGGATTAGGGTAGTCGTGCGGCTTTGTTGGCTTTCGTCAAGGGTCATGCAGGTGGGTTTAATTCGATCAAGAAATATACGGATTGAACTTGACTAGCGGGCTATGGTTTGTTGGCTTTCGTCAAGGTCATAGCACGTTAGGGGCAAAAGATTATCGGGAATTTCAAGTGTTGAAATTTGCAATGAGATTGCATACCTTCTATGAGATAGTTGGATCCCGATACCCGCTGCGAGTAAGAGTTACTCCTGGGAGAGTTTTATACATTACAATTAGCCGATCAAGTAGGTGTCTAGAAAGGTGTCAACGGGGTTACGCCTCTGGGAAAACGAGGTTTACATTAATTAGGTTCGTGCGAAAGCACGGGGGATCTCCCTCAAAGTACCGACACTGGCCTGGCTGAAAGATTGGCGAACTTGTAGTGTGTAATTAATCCCGGCTAGTCTTTCCTTTTAGGGTTTGAAGGAAGATTTGATAAAAAGCAGTGGGAGCCATCCTGATTAGATAAAATAATAACCAATCTATTCTTGCAAGAGCGCACGCTGAGTGTTTTCTTCTCTCTCTCTCCAGGTAGCGACCATATCACGCCTTAATCAAGATAATAAAATGGATTATTGACCGAACCCGCTTGTTATACTGAGCTGGGGAACGTTGGTCCCGCTCCACCTTATAATTGTTATAAGACAGAGCAGGAAATTGGGGATTACCAGAATTCCCGTGCCGCCCAAACGAAGAGAGTGCATGTTGATGCATCATCTTCGGGTGTGTTCATTATACAGAACTGTTTCTCAGTATCCTCCGCATCCTTGGTATATGATACCGGATCAGGATCCCAGATATGTAATCTGTTACATAGGGCTGCAAAAGGGTAGAAAAACTAAGAACGGGTGATAAGTTTCATGAGACAGAAAACGGGGCAAGTGTTGCAGCCAAGTCTGTTGGTCACTGTCACCATGTATTACAAATACATTGATTCTGAACGAATGCTATTAGATACCGAACCTGATATACAAAATCATATCAGTCTCTTTAGTAGTAAAGAAATGATAAAATTTTGTATTGTTGGATAATGTTTTGAACATTTCCTATATCAAAAGTTGATCGGTTCAGGCACGTTATCTAAAAGCATTGACGTTCTAAATCAAACTACAGTTCTTAGTATACGGATCACACACAAGAGGAAGAGTTCAAAATTGAACGATTCCTTCTTGAGGCATTGTAGACTAGGTCATATCAATGCGACCTGACTGGCTAAAGTTACATATAGATGCATATTTAAATCAGTTTGAATTTACATCTTATGAAACTTGCCAGTCATGTCACAAAGATAAAATGACCATAGACCTGTTTATTGGAAACAGAGAAGGAGTTAGTAAACTCTTGGGATGATACATGTTGATGTATGTAGGTCCCCTGTCTACACATGCCAGGACTGGTTCTTTATACTTCATTACGTTCTCTGATAATCTCTCAAGATTCAGTCATATGTTCCTGCTGAAACATGAGTCCGAACCTTTTGAGATATTCACAGAATATAAGCGAGAAGTAGAGAACCAAAATACGGGTATAAGTATTATGTCCTTTGATGAGATCGAGGAGGAGAATACTTGAGCACGGAAATCCTGCACTATTTTAAAGGAGAATGAGATTCTCTCTCGGCATTACTCCTCCGTATACACCATAGGACGATGGTATATCGGGACGGAGCAGATACACCCTATTTGATATGGTGTGCTCTATGATGAGTACTGCTGAGTTACCTATTTCCTTCTTGGGGGTTATGCACTTATGAAGTTGCATACCTATTGAATTAGGTTCCAATCAAATCAGTCGCCTACCATTTCATATGTGATATGGAATGGGAAGAACCCATGTCTTAAGCTAGTTAAGATTTGGGGTTGACCGGCCTATGTCTGAAAGCAAAATCCGGACAAGCTCGAGGCAAAGTATGTAATGTACAACTGGAAAGGTTCCAGCTATACAAATTACAGCAGATGATTTGAAAGAACCAAAGGATTCAATAGTTACCAACGAACCTCGGCCTCTCCGCCGATCTAGTAGGGTTCCTCACCCACCTGAGAGTTACTTCGGTTTCTCTATGACAGTGGGAGCGAGGATTGCATCATGAGATGATGACCCAACTAGCTTCGAGCTGGCATCGAGAGTAAGACTCTGTAAGAATGGCTGGATGTTTATCGATCTGAGATGGAATCCTTATACACCAACAAAGTATGGACTTTGGTTGCTATATCTGAAGGGTTAAATCCCCATCAGGAGCAAGTATATCTTGAGAAGATTACTTGGTGTAGATGGAAAAGTTGAGACTTTCCAAGCTAGACTTGTTAAAGGTTTTCGTCATCAACCAGGCGCGGATAATGATGAAACCTTTTCTAAGGAGCTATGCTTAA
Source organism: Agapanthus africanus (assembly GCA_030015575.1). Classification (NCBI taxonomy): domain Eukaryota; kingdom Viridiplantae; phylum Streptophyta; class Magnoliopsida; order Asparagales; family Amaryllidaceae; genus Agapanthus; species Agapanthus africanus. Next base: position 202,861,203 of record JASDDO010000028.1, on the reverse strand, counting down.
GTCCATCCAGATCCTACTTGTCACGGCTACATACCATGACTACGATATCTGGTGGTTGGGTGTCATGATTGCTTTTCTAAATGATGTTTTAGAAGAGTGCGTCTATAAGTACACAGCCAGAGGGCTTCGTAGACAGTGGGAGCAGCGGAAACGTGTACAAGATGTTTTATAGGATAAAGCAGGCATCGCGGAGTTGGAACGTCTATTTTGATGTGTTAGTCGAATAGTTTGACATCATCAAAATGGTAGATGAACCTTGTATAAATAAGAAGGTAGTAGCGAGTATGGTGCTGATCCTCGTAGAGTACGTGGATAACATACTCTTGATAGGGAAGGTGTTTCCTATGCTACGCTCGGTCGATCTCCGCTTATCACATGGATTCTCCATATAGGATCAAAATGATACCTCCTAAATCCTGGATTTTGGATCAATGAGATAGATCTAATTGGAAATTAGGATACTCACTAGTTGTAGTGAGAAGGTATCAATCGACCCTGGGGAGAATCACTGGAAGTGTTCCAGGGTGATAAAGACGACTGAATGTCAGTCACAGGCATTGTCTTTACCCTCAGTAAAGGGACGGTATGTTGGAAGAGTTCCAAGCTAGATACCGTGGCATACTAGACGATAAAGGCTGGATACATCGCTACTTAAGATGCTACCAAAGTGGCTGTCTGGGTGTATATTGGTTCATGAGATGAACTTAGTTCCTCCCATTGTGTGACAATGGAGTTGTGGCTTATGCCAAGGAACGTCCGTCCCATCAGTGATCCAGACATATTCTAAGGCAGTATCACCTGATCATGGAGATAGTTGATCTCCAGGGTGATCGAGGTTTGGAGAGTAGACTCAGAGGACAACACAGCGGATCCACTCACAAAGGCCTGTTCCCAGAGAGAGACTTTTATGGGATGGTTGAGTATGAGATACTACAACCACTGCTACAGATGGCCCTAGTGCAAGTGGGAGATTGTTAGTTATATGTATGCCCTAGAGGCCATTACTGTACATTGGATGTATATTGTAGTGGATGCTGGGACATATATAGGGAGGACTTTCTTGCTCGACATCATAGTATGCTATCTGGTTGCTCTTTACCTTAACGTGTACACTGATTGTCTCTCTGATACATGTTGGTAAAGCCCTTAGGATGTGTACTTGACTATCTGGACTATGATGCGGATCATACTAGTGGGGACATGGTAGTCCATAAATACATCCTTCAAAGTCCCTAGTCGTGAGTGTATCGAGATAGGGCATCGATATACCAGAGTAGACTAGCGTATACTTTCTCGACCCATACAGATGGGCGATGGATGATCCCATATCCATTGGTGTTTGACATCAGAGATGATATACGGGTGCTCAGTAGAGACTGGGTACACTGGACGGACTCGCCGAGAACTCCCAGATGGTATTATACCTCACGTCAGATGGCAGTTCTCTGGTGACACTGGTACAGAGTAGTCTGTTGACCCGAGATCGTCATAGAGTCTTGTGTGGTTCCCACTGTGCTTTGATTTCCATCTTACCACATCCAAGAGGGCGTGCAAAACGGTGGTTTTTGGGTACAGTCCCGAGTCACATGGAGGCAATGAGCGATAGGAGGGGATTCGTCTCTCCCGGTATAGGGGGTTGATGTTGCGCTGTGTTCGATTGGCTATAACAGGAAATCCCTGGCCAGGATTGCTGAGATTTACTGGTAGTGTTACCAGTAGTTTCTCGAAGTGTTATAGACCTCATATCGACACGACTTATCGAGCTATTGGGGTCTGACGTTTACCACCCCTAGGCGAGATATGCGACATATCAGACGATCAGACCGGACTGTACGGTAGTGTTACTGGTTGGATTCACAGGAGTGTGAGAGGGCTTGCTCGTCGATCTTCTGATCGTTCAATACCCGGGTGGCCGTTACGTTTAGCAGACCGCTTGCGGCTTGTGGGTGCTTGATATGATCATCATCTGCTGCCGGCGTATTGACGAGTCTTTAGAGTCCTACACAGAGCTTTCCTGGTTCAAGCGAAACGAAATAGGAGCGCATATGAGATATGTGCGGGACCGAGAATAATGCGTGTATGTGATACCGTATTCCATTCTCGCGATGAATGTATCGATTAGGTTATATGCGATTTACCCTAGTTGTCGAATCAAGGATTGATTCGATAAACCGATACATTGGATACTAGTCGGTTCTATGTGATATGACCGGATCGTTAAATCAAGTGTTGATTTAATGATTTAATGTATAATTATATATTTGATATATTACTTTGTATTAACTAGTATCGGTTCACTTTAAATGGATTTTCTCACTCGGGTGTGCGCATTGCATATGCGATATGATTTTGTGCACATGATTGTATCATGTTTGATGATACATGCTTTTTGGTTAAGTGTAAAGTATTAAACTATGGTTAAGTGGATGATTAGGGTTTTTACTTATTCTTTTATTCATTTATTTGTTTATACATTTTGGAAAATAAATGGAAAAGAGAAAATAATGGTGGCTTTTTTTGTTGTTTAGTTGAAGCTTCATGAAACCTTGACCTAGTCCACCATTTTTGTCTCATCCTAAACCCTAACCATTCCATTTAACTATGATTCATTCTCTACACTAAACCATGGTTTGAATATGATAAGGTTTGATTTTCTTTTCCTTTTTTAATCAACACTTATCATATTCTTCATCTTCTTCTTCTTCTTCACTTCAAGAAAAAGCTTGAAAGCTTTAATGGCAAAGTGAGAAAAAGAGTGAGAAATCCAAAACTAAAGTCTACCCACTTCCTATTTCTTCATCCTCTACCTCTTGCCAAGTAGTAGAGTGTGTTTCCTTCATAAGTTTTCATGGCTTGATGAAGGTGGAGCTTGATCTAGCGATGCCTCGACGTAGATCATCTTCGGCATGGACATCGACGACCTAGCTCGCCATTTCTTCGACGAAGCCGACGCTAGAGCCTGGGCATTCATTTGGACAGCGAGGGGACTTCGTTGCGGAGCTATGGAGGTGGAGCACCGGATCTACAAAGGTTGTATTTCCGTTTAAACTTTAGTTAAGTTGTTAACTAGTTTCTTTTTCGCCTAGACATCTAGCCAACGATCCGTTGTTTAGGGTTTCTCGGCACCGTAAATTTTGAAATTGGCATGGTTGATGCCTTGTGAGACCTCTTGAGAGTGCCTAAGAACCCTACAGTTCAAATTTCTAAATCACTAAACACGAACTCCAGAGATCTCCTCGATGTATCTGCCCAACTCTTCTGTCGGTCTTGTGCCGCTTTCATAAGATTCCGGATAGTATTAACCTTCTCAACTGCCTGCATAACCAAATCTGATCTCCACAATCTTCGTTCACCGACATCGTCCCAACAAACAGGTGAACGACACTTGCGACCATATAAAGCCTCGAATGGAGCCATCTGAATAGTCGCCTGAAAACTGTCATTGTAAGAAAATTCCACCAAATGTAGATGATCCTACCATGAACCCTTGAAGTCCAACACGCAAGCTCTCAACATATCTTCAAGAGTTTGGATCGTTCTCTCCGACTGGCCATCTGTCTGAGGATGATAAGCTGTGCTAAACTTCAATCGAGTCCCCAAACTTTCCTGTAAGCTTCTCCAAAAGTGTGATAAGAAACGAGTGTCACGGTCGGACACGATACTCACCGGTACTCCATGCAATCTTACAATCTCCTGCATGTACCGTTCTGCTAAACCTTCCGTTGACTGACCCACTCGAAATGGGATGAAATGAGCTGCCTTGGTCAATCGATCAACAATTACCCAAACTGCATTGTTGCCCTTTGGACTCCACGGTAAAGCTGTCACGAAATCCATGGTTATATATTCCCACCTCCCCTGAGGAATCGGAAGTGGTTGCAATAAACCAACAACCCTTTGATGTTCAGCCTTAACTTGCTGACACACTAAGCACTTTGCTACAAGGAGAGCAATCTCCCTTTTCATGTCTCCCCACCAGAAATGCTGTCGTAGATCTCGGTACATCTTTGTGCCTCCTGGATGTACGGAATATGCGGAACTGTGCGCCTCCTTCATAACTTCTTCGCGGATGTCTCCCTTTGGCACACACAAACGACTACCATATCGCAACGAACCATCTTCATGAAACAATAAGTCCGTTCGAAGTCCAGCTTCAACCTGTTCTCGAAACTTCTGCAATTTTGGGTCCTGCAATTGCGCTGCTTTAATATTTTCGATCAACAACGACTGTACTTGCAGCTGCATCAACTGTCTCAAAGAATGTGGTAGCACATCCTCCAAAACGAATCTCCGAAAATCTTCAATAAGTTCCTTTAGTGTAGTCAACATCTGAATTGCTGGCAACCGACTAAGCATATCCGGCACAACATTGACTTTCCCCGGATGGTTCTTGAGACCAAGATCGTAGCCAGCCATCAGCTTTAACCATCTTTGCTGTCTCATATTTAGCTCCTTCTGAGTGAACACGTACTTTAGGCTTTTGTGATCGGTGAATACTTCGACCCCTTTCGCCCAATAAGTAGTGTCTCCAAAACTTCAAAGCGAACATCACAGCTGCTAGCTCTAAGTCATGAGTTGGGTAATTTTTCTCATGGGTTTTCAACTGTCTTGACGCGTAAGCTACAACCTTCCCATGCTGCATCAAGACACATCCAAATTCTTTCCCAGATGCGTTGCTGTGAATCACCAATCCTCTGGAACTATCTGGCATGGTTAAAACAAGATCGGTTATCAATATCTGCTTCAACGCCTCAAAAACTGACGCACACTTGTCTGTCCACACAAATGGTACTTCTTTGCGCGTAAGCTTGGTAAAAGGCTCAACCAGATGAGCAAAATTCTCCACGAACCTTCTGTAATAGCCGGCAACTCCAAGAAAGTTTCTGATCTCTGCTACGTTCTTCGGAACCGGCCAATCTCGAACTGCTTTCATCTTTTCGGGATCAACGGCGATTCCGTCTACGGACATGACATGTCCCAAAAACTTCACTTCTTCCAGCCCAAAACTCGCACTTGCTCATCATTACATACAATCTTTCTTGCCTCAATGTCTGCAGTGCGATCTTCAAATGTTCTGCATGCTCTTCAATACTCTTCGAGTAGATCAGAATATCTTCAATGAACACCACTATAAACTGTTCCAAGAATGGTGAAAAGATTCGGTTCATCAAGTCAATAAATATCGCCGACGCATTCGTTACCCCGAAGGGCATTACTAAATACTCGTAATGTCCATACCGAGTTCGGAACGCAGTCTTACAAATATCTTTTGGTTTAACTCGGACATGATGATATCCGGATCATAAATCCAGCTTCGAGAATACCCTCGCACCACTAAGCTGCTCAAATAATTCGCCAATGCGAGAGATCGGGTACTTGTTCTTAATAATCACCCGGTCTAATTCTCAATAATCGATGCACATCCTCCTTGTGACATCCTCTTCTTTACTAGAAGAACTGGAGCTCCCCAAGGCGAGTTACTGCTGTGAATCCAACCTTTCTCAAGTAATTCGGTAACCTCCTTCTTGACTTCTTCCAACTCCATTGGTGCCATCGGGTAATACGCCTTTGAGATTGGCGCTGCACCAGGAACAAGATTAAACTCCACATCTCGTTTTGGCGATAAACCTGAGATGTCTTCGAACACGTCCATGAATTCTCGAACTATAGCCGGTGCCTCTTCCTTAATAATTTCCATCGACGAAAGACCATTGTTTGTCGGCCTAGCCCTAAACTCGACTGGCCCGACAGAATTGCTTCCTCCAGCAAAGATAAACTCTGGATGTCCGGGAATCTGGAAAATCACTTTCTTGCCCTACATACAATGTGAGCGTGGAAAGTGCGGAGAAAATCCATTCCCAAGACAACAACAAACAAAGGGATGCACCAGAATTGAATAATTCTAATGCGGGGAAAACATGAACAAGTAAGATACCGAGATGACTTCATCCGAAGTCAAGATACCGAAGAGGATTAAGCACGGTAAACATGATTCAAGCTGGCGATAAAACAATAACTGGTAAGTAATGAAACCGACAGAAGCAAGGTAATATAACGATCATAGAATAAGGAAGTGAATCAAGACCAGGACTCCAAGTTACTTAAATAGAGTACCGCATTGTAACCATACTACAGTTCATCGGTACAATTACATAACTCCACTCAAGTCGCCCAAATCCTAGTATCGGAATCAAGGAACATGGAGAAATAATAGTGAACCAAAAGGTTTCAAGCCGAGATGCAAAATCGTTTGCATATCGTCAAGACAAGGATCAAGAGAAAGATATGATTCAAGAATCACGATTACAAGATGGCAGGACATGTTCCTAATCACGAGTATTCTGATTCGTGTATTGGGTCCAATATCCAACTACAAAAAGAATCAAACTCGATTAACCTATATCCTATGGTTCTGATACCAAAAGAACCATGACACGTCCCACTTCCCAGAGTACGCTAAGATGGGCACGTGACATAGCCAACCATGCTACCTGTGGATAGGAAAAATCCCTCCACAGTCACATTACGGCTGTAGAGATATCAAGAATAGGAAAGTAAACTAAACTATCTAGTACATGTCCATGAGCCAGAATAAATGAATCAAGAAATAATATAATATGCGGAAGCAAAAGGTCCAATAAATAAAACACCTGGAAAGTAAAACTGGATACCAACAGGATCCTTACTGCTCGGTCTAGCAGCGGCAGTACTCCTAATCAGCCTGCAACAAAGGTAGAGGATCTGGGCCATGCAAAACCCAGACGTCAGTGCGTCATAACATCAAGCAATAACATAAACAGGGCAGCAAGACCTGCAGGTATGTGTGTGAACAGTAAAACATATATAACAGTAATATAAGTGAGGACAGTGGGGTAATGTGTAGTGAGTGATCTAAACTGGTATATTGGGTTAAGCACTCTCAGGTCTTTGAAATCAATTTGATGAATCATCGATGTAACTCAATAGTATCCCGTGTGTGCCCGGGATCACGGTGAAGATTCTCGGGCTGAAACCGAAACATGCCGCTAGGCACTAAAAGGAAAAGAGTAACGATGAATGATGTCCATGGCATCATCCCAAGGCTGGCCTAGCCTCTGAAAAGGTAGTGGATAACGATGGATGATGTCAGCAGCATCATCCCAAGGCTGGCCTAGCCTCTAAAACTGGTCAGTAAAGGTAGCGAACTGTCGAGTTACAAGTCAGGTTTCATCATTGACTTCCCCATACCCTCAGGTTATATGTATTCAAGTCAGGTATTAAATAATCTAGAGCTAATGCCAACACAGGATCAGGCAGGTATATGTTTGTCTGGATAGACAACAGGAACTGTCCGTAAGGACAACAGGTCAGGTTTGTTGGCATTAGACACAAGATCAGGTAACAGGTAAAGCCATGGTACATCAGGTCAAGTCAAGTAATGTATATAGGTGTCATGTCATGTCAAGAGTTGCACGGTACCATGTCGTGTCAAGTAATGGGTGTGACAAGTCATGTCAGGGGTGCACACAATGTCATATGGGTGCTCACAATCAAACTAACATAAGCATGGGTATACAAAACAAGCATGAAGTACTAATGGAACAATAAAAATGGAACATTGTAATGTGATACGCAATCAGGTACAGATTAAGGCATACAGATGCACAGTTATGATTAGAGTTAGGGTTATGGTTCCAACATTAAGTATCATACACTTAAATGAATATGGAATATTGAAATCACATTAACATGTATTAAATGACCTAGTGATGCAATTATATATCAAGAATAGGTTAAATGGATGCAAACGGGTGTCCGATAGGGTAGAAACTATTAAAAGGAACTGTGGGCTGTGCCGATAATTATTATGTGATTTAAATATGGATGGGGGTCCCATGTATGGTAAACTAAAATGCAACGGGTATGTTTCAAGTTCTGAATCTAAAAGATATAAACGGAATATCGAACTGTTAAATTGGAACACGTGACTTTAGATTCGATCTATAGGTTTAATATGCAAATAACTAGTTATAAAAGTCATATAGATAGCATGTAGCAAGTTTTACTTGCCTCGGGGATCCACAGATGCACGGCACACAGCAAGAATGCGATAAGACAACGAAAAATCTTCATTGGGCATTTTGTCGAACACTTTACGCACACAAGAAAATAGAACAGAACCAGGCAATGCAAGAACATAACCACGCAGGTATGGAACATCCACTGGGTTGCTAGGATCGTCGGCAGCGACACGGCTCCGTCGATCCCCGAAAAACGTGAATTAAGAGAAGAAAAGAGAAGGAGAAAAGAAGAAGAAGAGGAAAGAGAAGAAGGTTGGGTTTTCCGGGTTCTCTGGGGCAGAGAAGAAGGCGAGGGAGTGTCGTCGACGATGAGCCGTCGACGGCAGGTGCAAGCGGGGTTTTTCGATGATGGTCGGAAAACAAGAAAGAAATGGAAGAAGAAGCAGAAGAAGAAGAATGAAGAAGGAGAATGAAGGGGCTGCACTGTGGGTTGGTTTAAAGGGTTCTCTGGTGTACGGGGACAGAGACGGGACGAATGGAAACGTCGACGACGGGTCTCCGGCGAGGTTTTCAGCAAGGCCAGTGGCTGTTAGGGTTCCACGAGAGGGAGAAGCTCGGGTTGAGAGTTTCTTGGTGCAGGGTCGAAGATGGAGAAGAGGGGTGGTTGCTGAGGAGGTTCGGATGAAGGTGACAGGGTGGTAACGGCGAGGCGGTTGCCGGCGGTGGGTGCAGGCACGGGTTCTTGGATTCTAGGGTGTCGGGTTCTTGGGTTCGGGATCTTGGGGAAGAGGAAGTGAGGAGATGGTGAAGGTGAGGATGATGATGGGATGAAGTTAGGGTCGCCGGAGGTGAGGTAACGGCGACAAGGTCAGGGTTTCAGGCATGGGTAGGGTTGCAGGGGATTCTCGTCGGGTGAGGGGTGCTCGGGTGTTCTTGGGTGAAAGAGAGAGGTGGTGGAAGTGGTGGAGGTAAGGTTGACGATGACGAGAGTGTCGAGGCGAAGGGGTCAGTGGTGGTGGCGACGACGAGGCGAGGGCAGACGAGGAGTTTGGGTTTCTCGTGGAGGAAGGAAGAAGGAAAACGCGAGGAGGAGGAAAGAGAGAGAGAGGACGTGAGGGGGAGTAAAATATTTTAATTAAGAAAATATATAATAAAGAAGAGAGAGAGAGATAGAGATAGTGGAGAGAGAGAGAGATCTAACATATTAGGATTTTATTTAAAAATATAAAATATATTTTTTTTAGTTTTGACAGTTTAATATATATATATATATAGAATATTTTTTAGTTAAAGAGAAATAAAGAATATAATATTATAATATTAGTCCGTTTGAGATTTTGGCAAATACAAACTTACTCCAAAACACGCCCGGGTCGGGTCTAAAAATTCAGATTTAAAATATGAAAAATATATGCGTTTTCCAAATTTCAAAATGAATGCTCTGGTAACGAAAATGCATACCCCAAGAACCGATGCACGTACGTGCGCGTAGCCATCCAAACACGTCCGTTTCACTGAACGAGACGAGAACAAGATGCGCGGATGCTACCATGGAGTTAGGGGTATCATGCAAGCTATGTTATGTAATTTTAAAAATATTTTCTGTGATTTAAAATGTTATATGGTAAAAGATGCCATGCCAGGTAAAATGCCAGTATGCGATAAAGTTGAAAATGCACAAGTCTACATAACAAGTCAGGGTGATTCATAAATATAAATCAAACAAGTTTCAAGTAAGCGGGTCGGGTCGAATGCAATGTAAAGTGTAAAATACCCTTCGCACCAAAAAATACGTTAAATCAAGAAATACTACGAATAAAGAAATACGAGAACTGGAATTGGTACAAATGAACTCGGGTGTTACAATTGCCGACCTTGTAAGGACCAAACCAAAGAATAACGAAAGAAGCATGGACTTTATAAACCGATGGCGCAATCTCTCCGTCAAATGTAAACAAAACCAATCCGTTAATCTCTTCATCGGAAATCTGGCACGTGGATGAATCCTTTTCTATGCACCGTGGGTCTCAAGATATTCTAAGTGCTGACCAAGAAAGTTCAAATGTTGGAATGCTCAAAGTAGGATTCTTCCCCGGATTCCTAAAATGACAATAGATCCTGGAGAAACCGAAAGGACGATAATCGTAAAGGTGGAAATTCTAATGATACTGAGTCTTTTAACACTTCGGATGATTGAAATAGGAAAGGGACAAGCTGGCTCAATGTCAACCAATCTCGAAAGCCATTGTTGGAAGGGGGAGGAGAATCACCTCTGAAAAAGAAGCTGGATAAAGTCTATTCATTCAGAAGGGAAAAAATCTGTAAAATAATCAAAAATGCCCTAAGGAATGGTCTACGATTGCCAGAATCAAAGAGACCGCAAGAAGCGAATATGACCGACGACCCCAAATACTGCCCCTATCACAGAGTGATAGGTAATGCCATTGAGAACTGCTTCATCTTCAAATATTGGGTCGTAAAGCAATACAAGGTAGGAGAGATAGAGCTGTCTAAAAGCGTGTTAGCAAAAAATCAAGCAGCGATCGCTAATTTCATACAAACGGAGACCGAAACTTTTCGGAAATCTGCTACTCTCAATCGTCTGCCCTTCTTGGAAAGGAGCGAACCAAGGCAACAAGCCAAAAGCCAAACGAGCAACATTACTAATGAAAAGGCAGTAAACGGGTACACAATCCATACGATCTACATGGTGGAGCCCAGAAGAACAAGTCCTCCTACGCCTCATACCCATGACAATGAAGTGGCTGTCGCTACCCATGACAATGAAGTGGCTGTCGCTACCCAATGTCGGCTCGGTCTAAATGATGAAGAGCCTTCTCAAGCCATTAAGCCAAAGAAGCCCGTGGTTATTACAAAATCAAGCTCAGGCGATAAGGATGACCCCGTTGTCATACACGGAACTATAGAGCATGTATTATTCCAATGGCTTCAAAAGCAACTTCAGGACAGAGATGAGAAGTTGGCCAAGGTCCATTCCAAAGTCGAAGAGCTGGCAAACCTCGTGGCAGATCTCACGACCCAAGTCGTTCGATGGCAATTGCAGTAAAATCAAAATTTGGTTCATGAGCCAGGGATTGATACCCTGAAACAACCATCCGATACCCCCTCCAGCCCAAAAATGGAACACCTTTACGAAAAACGGCTGCGATCATCCTCCAGTCCCTCCGATACGTACAATGAATGGGGTAAGCAGACAGCAGGCGAACCAAAGACTAATTGGCCTCGAGGACCAGTATCAGGAAAGACACCTACTCTAATGGAGAGAAAGAAGAAAATATACTCCTTCAGGAGGGATGAAGTCCGCAAAATATTCAAGGACACCTTAAACAATGGTCTGTAACTGCCTATTCCAAAGAGGCCACATGAAATGAACATGACCGGCAATCCCGTATACTACCTATAACATATAATGGTGAGTCGTACCATCGAAGACTGCTATATTTTCAAAGATTGGGTAGAGAACCAATACAAGGTTGGGAAAACCTCATAGTCCTTGGGTATACCGACAAACCACAAAGTTACGGTCATTAACACAGCTCCGCCAAGATCAAAGTTCGAGGAGCTGGGATAAGCAAACACACATGACCTCTACGTCGTTAAACTGGGAACAGTCGACCACCGCGTTGTTAAACTGGGAGCAATCGACCGCCATGTCGTTAAACTGGGAACAAATGACCTCCACGTCGTTAAACTGGGACAATTGACCCCTAAGTCGTTAAACTGGGAGTGTAAAAAAAATTTGTGTAAAAAAACCCCGAAATGATGGCGCAACTCTCAATAAGAATCAGCGAATATAATAAAAATAAAAATAATGCTAAAATGATAGAGTAATCACGGTAAAAAATATGTATAAAAAATACTTTATACCCTTCCAAAGGCGAATGATGAGTCGCTCCTGAAACCATACTTCAGTGTTAGCGATGCAGATGCTAACAAAATTTCAAATCCCCAAATATCCCAAAGGTGAATGATGAGTCGCTCCTAAAACCATACTTTAGTGTTAGCGATGCAGACGCCTACAAAATTTCAAATCCCCGAATATCCCAACGGTGAATGATGAGTCGCTCCTGGTACAATATTTCAGTGCAGCGATGCAGATGCCAACCAAAATCCAAATCCCCAAACGGCAAATGATGAGTCATTCCTAGTACCATATTTCAGTGTAGCGATGCAGACGCCAACCAAAATCCAAATCCCCAAATGGCAAATGATGAGTCACTCCTAGTACCATATTCTAGTGGAGCGATGCAGACGCCAACCAAAACCCAAATTCCTAAAATTCTCCCAGTCCAACGGTTGGTCCCTAAATTGAATACCGTATAGAATCTACGGGTTCAAATAATTCTCATTACACCCATGCCCCACCGTAATCACCAGTCACGCAGCCGGTCTCCGCCATCGGAATTATTCTCCATTTGGAAAGACCCACTCATATGTCCTCACGATACATGAGGAGAACAAAACTTACGAGATCCTCTCGACTCGTAAGAAACAATTACGTGGGATCCTTACTACTCACAAAGGAAAAGCACACTTGGGTGTCCCCACGACTCCTAAGGTGAAAATACACCTACAAGATCCTTTTGACTCGCAGGGAGAAAATACTTTTATGAGATCCTTACGACTTATAAAATTGAAAAACCTTAGGTGATAGGGACCTAAACCTATCTCCTAAGCCATTGCTCCCCAATAGGCAAAGACAAATGATGAATTGCTCCTGGCACCTGTGCTCAGCGCTGATGCCTACTCCAACCATAAAATTCTAAACTTTAGATCCAATAGACCCCTAAATCATTAAACTGGGAACAAATGACCCCTAAGTCGTTAAACTGGGAATGAGGGAAATCCCCTCATGGCGAATGATGATTCGTTCCTGGTACCATATTCCAGTGTAGCGATATTAGTGCCAAACCAAAACCAAAATCCTCAAATCCTCTTATGGCAAATGATGATTCGCTCATGGTACCATATTCTAGTGTAGCGATGCTGATGTCAACACAAATCCCATGTTCTCCACGACAAATGATGATTCGCTCCTGGTACCATTTCCTAGTATAACGATGGTGACGTCGAACAAAAACCTAGATTTCAAGTCCCAGACTCCAAAGCCCCGCTGGACGGATAAGAAACTCCCAAATCAAATCAAATTAACAATCTCTGTGTCGGAAACATGTTTCGTCTCAAAATGTACCCCGTGTTGAAATTATGCTTCGCCTCGGAGTATCTGGCTTCCCTGTTGGAATTATGCTCCGTCTCGGAATCAAGTCAACCAACGACCTCCCCGTCGGAATCAAGCTCCGTCTCGAAATCAAGTCGACCAATGACCTCCCTGTCGAAATTATGCTCCATCTCGGAATTAAGTCAACCAAAAATCTCTGAGTCGGAATCATGTTTCGTCTCAGAATGTACCCCATGTCGAAATTATGCTTCACCTCGGAGTATCTGCCTTCCTTATCAGAATTATGCTCCATCTCGGAATTAAGTCAACCAACGACCTTCCCATTGGAATCAAGCTCCGCCTTGGAATCAAGTCGACTAACGACCTCCCTGTTGGAATTTTGCTCTGTCTCGGAATCAAGTCAACCAACAACCTCTGCGTCGGAATCATGTTTCGTCTCAGAATGTACCTCGTATCGAAATCATGCTTCGTTTTGGAGTATCTGCTTTTCTTGTCGGAATTATGCTTCGCCTGGGAATCAACCTTTGCGTCGGAATCATGTTTCTTCTCAGAATGTACCTCATGTCGAAATCATACTTCGCCTTAAAGTATCTGCCTTCCATGTCGGAATTATGCTTTTCCTGGGAATCAACCTATGTATCGAAACTATATTTCATTCAGAATATCAACCTCTACGTCGGAATCATGTTTCGTCTCAGAATGTGCCCCGTGTCGAAGTCATGCTTCGCCTCGGAGTATCTGCCTTCCCTATTGGAATTATGCTCCGTCTGGGAATCATGTCAACCAACGACCTCCAACGACCTCCCCGTCAGAATCAAGCTCCACCCTAGAATCAATTCAACCAACGAACTCCCTGTTGGAACTATGCTCTGTCTCGGAATCAAGTCAACTAACAATTTTTGCGTCGGAATCACATTTCGTCTCAGAAGGTACCCCGTGTCGAAATCATGCTTCACCTCAGAGTATCTTCCTTTCCTGTCTGAATTATACCCCGTCTCGGAATCAAGTCAACCAATAACCTCCCTGTCGGAATCAAGCTCCGCCTCGAAATCAAATCGATTAACGAAATCCCTATCGGAATTATGCTCCATCTCGAAATTAAGTCAACAAACAATCTCTGTGTCAGAATCATGTTTCGTTTACCCCATATCGAAATCATGCTTCGCCTCGGAGTATCTGCCTTCCCTGTAGGAATTATGCTCCATCTCAGAATCAAGTCAACCAACGACCTTCCCATAGGAATCAAGCTCCAACTCGGAATTAAGTCGACCAACGACCTCCCTATCGGAATTATACTCTGCCTTGGAATCAAGTCAACCAACAAACTCTGCGTCGGAATCATATTTCGTCTCAGAATGTACCTGTATCAAAATCATGCTTCTCTCCAGAGTATCTGCCTTTCCTGTCGGAATTATGCTTCGTCTAGAAATCAATCTCTGCATCGGAATCATGTTTCGTCTTAGAATGTACCTTGTGCCAAAATCATGCTTCGCCTCGGAGTATCTACCTTTCCTGTCGGAATTATTCTTCGCCTGGGAATTAACCTCCGCATCGGAACTATGTTTCGTTTAGAATATCAACCTTTCGTCGGAATCATGTTCGTCTCAGAATGTGCCTCGTGTCGAAATCATGCTCCGTCTCGGAATATCTGCCTTCCCTGTCGGGATTATGCTCCATACCTCGGAATGATGCTCCGACCCCCGGAATTATGTTCCGCTCTTCGGAATGATTCTCCAACCCCCGAAATTAGAATGAAGCTCCGACCCCCGAAATCATGCTCTACAAATTAGAATGAAGCTCCGACCCCCGAAATCATGCTCCCGGAAGGATGCGCCACCATCGGAATGATGCACCACCTCAAAGTCAAACTTCTGCAAAACAAAATCCATCAATTTTATGAACACAACTCATATACGCGGTGTGCATTTATTGATGGGGGGCACTTTGTTGGGGTCAAAAATTACACCCCAGTTGACCAAGTCAAAGTCAACCCCAAATAAGCGGGCCCAAGTCTATGTCAAGTGGGCTCATGCCCAAGTCGAGCCTCGCGGTCGACATCCCCTATGCCAAAATGAAAATTATGTAATAAATAATTTTGATGTAATTTTTATGAATAAATATAAAGAAAATGGGTAGAAAGCCAAATTTTTGTAAAGCTAATGGCTCATATTTAAAAGAAATAATCACATGAGATATGAGATGGGCAAAATGCCATTTTATAAAGCTCAAGAGGTTATGTGTAAACTTGTAACCCTATATAAGGCAACATGATAATGAAATGAAAAAGAAGAATTCATTCCCTAAAAAATATTAGGGTTTTGTGCCTCCTTCTCCTATCTGAAGGTTCTAAACCTTCTTCTTTTTTGAATTAAATCAAGAGTTTAACTCTTTTTTTTTCCAAAAAGAAATAGTTTTTCACCATAAAACCCTTGAAGAGGAGCTCAGATCTCTCGTCAAATGTCTAAAAGGGGGGATTTTTTTAATTCTCACCCTCTTTTCTCCAAGATCCAGCCAACAAAGAAGAGGAAGAAGGAGACCCATCTCCAAAAATCCCACTTTAGGAAGATGCAAGGCTCAAGAGAAGATTCAGGGCTCAAGGGAGAAGAAAGGGGCCCCCTTTCATCATCTCCGAAAATCTCTTGGGAGTTTAACTACGAATAAGAATCTCTTCTTCAGAAGTTTAACTCCAAACCAATCTCTGAGAAGCTCAACTCCGAGATCCAAATTCTCTAAAGAGTTGGAAACCCCCCCAAAACCATATCTTTTAGGAGTTTAACTCCACAAAAAATATCCTTTTTTAGGAGTTTAACTGCAAAATTCTCTCGGGAATTCAACTCTTAGTTCAGGGGCTAAGCCCCTTTTTTCCGCGGGCGCCCAGCGCCCACGCGCCATGCACATGAACCGTGGGCGTCCAACGCCCGTGTGCAGGACGTGTGATTCGCTGGCGCCCAGCACCCACGCACTATGGACGTAGCCCGCTGGCGCCCAGCACATGTATGCAGGGCATGTGGCCCGCTGGCGCTCAGCGTCCGCGTGCAGGACATGTGGCCCGCTGCGCCTCATGTGATCCGCATCGCTCACGCGTCCTTAGAACGTTCCTCACCTTCTTTTTCCCTCACGATGTACACTCAAAACACGTCCCCCATTAGAAAAAAATTCTAACGGGGTACTGCACCGCACCCTGTAAGGGGGCTGCTAACCCTTTTGACCCCCAGCCCATTATTCGGGTAGCGGGACCTTCGTAAACTCTGCAAGGTCCCCGATACGTCCTTCAAAACATAACACACACTGCACATTGAGTTCGCTTGACCAGTTTTACCCATCAATCGGGGGTTCTCTCGCTCCAAAAGTGAGGGGTAATTAACAGCAGCTTAGTCCGTGGCTACCGGAGATTCAGATCCCTACAATCAATAAACCCTAGCCTACCCTAGGCATGGAGAATCTGTATACGTCTGACAAGCGACGCGTATTCCCATCTCAGTGGGGTGGACACCCTAGGAAGATGTACTCCCCATCAACCCGAATGCTATAGCTAGCATCTCACTGTGCCCAAGGAGCATCGTCTCCTTTTGCTCATCATCAACATCATATGTCATAAATTCGACGAGGCGGGTTGGTTATGGATTTCCCTCATGTTGCCTCGTTGTAGCTCGCCTCGCATGACTCGCGAATTGCAACGACCGTAAAATCCATGTATTTTTTTTATAATAAGATCGTTTCTTTTGAATTCGATGTATATTTGTTTCTTTTTAACTATAAGTATGATCATACCTGTATCTCTTTTGTTGTGACGTTGAGCCTTTGTTCTAAAGGTCATAAGATTGAATCTTGATACAATATTTTTCTTATTATCATTTGTCTTTGAGAGTATTTTAATTAAAATTCTCCTTTTCTTCCGTGGTTAGTTTAACTCTTTTGTCATGTTCTTTTGAATTAACAAGTCTTTTGTGTTGAGTTTGTTATGGTGCAAGAATCATATCCTATAGGTCATAAGTTCAAGTCCCGGTGGCTTTTTTTATTCCTTTTTAATAAAATTTTTGACTTTGACTTGGCCTTCGAGACCAAGTCAAGCATGTTGGGTGCTATCGGATTTGGGGGGATATTGGAGGCTTTTGAATTTTGAAATTCAAAAATAAGCACAATCTTTTTAAAATAAAAAAACCCTTAGCCTTGCTCTCTGACTCTGTCTCTCTCTTATTATCTTCTTCCCAATCTTTCCTCCATCTTTTAGATTCCCTCAGTCCAATCATAGACATCTCCTGTTTTTCTTTCTTGGTGAGCTTGTTGCCTTAACACCCTTGTTGCTCCTCACACTTCAACAAGTCATCAAAGACACAACGGGAAGTCAAACCCTCCCCCCTCTTCGCTTCAATTGCCTCGGTTCTTCAAACTAAGGCCTCCTTTTCTTCTTCTTCGCTTGTATTCGTACGAGTAGGAACAATAAGTCCCTCGACTCTCTCTCTTTTCTCACCTTGACACTTCTATGATGAACTTTATCTAACCCTATTCAAGCCTAACCCATAATTCTATAATTTAATATACAAAGTTTATGGTACTTAAGTGATATCAGACTAGATAACTTGTGTACTTCGTTTTGCTTGCTCTTGAATGGTTATATGTTTTAGCTCTGATCATGTCAGCAATAATTTTTTGGTGCACCTCAGGCCACGGGTGCACTGTGTTCTCTGTTCAAATCTTATAATGTATGACTTGAATGAATACATATGACATAGGAAAAGTTGTGGTTACCATCACATAGTTTTCCTCTTTTACCCTAACTTCGAGTAGACGTAAAACCTAGCATCGCAATCTGTTTTTAATAAACTTTTGCTTGAGAAAAAAGTACCAGGGAAGATGCTTATTTTTGTATTTAAATTTTACTCTAAAATTCGATGTAAAATATGTTTTTGGCACTTTAAAAATTTTAACTTTAATCTTGTCACGACCCGAAATATTAGCTCGTGACCAGCACTTAAATCACGCAACGTCTAAAGGCGTAACGTAATTCAAGTAAAACTGAAACCCAGAAATCTAAACCTTTTTAAGAAAATAAAGGAGGTGAAGTTTGGAAATAACGGTATAATGAAATCAAGTTTTCTTAATGCATAGAGAAGGAACATGAAAAATGCAAGTGGTTATGCAAGTTTAAAAAAAACATATTTCGTCTTTAAAAAAATTTGGGCAACACCTCCTTTGTATATTTTGATCCAAAAACACATATACAAGATAATAGTAAAGGCATCGCCAAGCGGGAGCTAGCTCTTTGCCAAACGGCGGATCACAACCACGCAAGACAGTATATATAAGTATACGACGCCCTACGGCGAAGTTCACCACAAAAAGATGAAAAAAAGCAAGACATATAAACCACAAGTAGCGGAAAACCCCTCGCTCTAAGTCTCGCAACCACAATCCCACTAAGTCTCATTACTTATACAAATTACTAATTTTGATTGGTGGAGTTAACTAGATACAATATGAAATATAATACAAGAGTGGGTACGATACAAATATCCCACCTACCAAAGCAAAACACCCAAATGAAGCTATGTGCCAGCGATGCCGCTACGGATCCATACGGTCAACCTGCAAGAACTGTGGCACAATGGGGGTGAGTTGCCAACTCGTGAGTAGAAAAACATCTACAAGTAGAAATCGAATAAACAACGACTCCTAGGTCAACTATATCATAAAGGTAATACTATGATATTTAGGGTGACCGGGTCATCATATGTGCCAACAAGGAAGTCAATACCTATATGTATGCGGATATAATCCAACAAAATAGTTAAGGTATGTATGCATGTGGATCTCGTCCAACCATATAATCGATGTCTGTATGCACGTAAATATCATAAAAGAGTGTGCATGAAAGTATGAGAATATAAATCAACGGTGTCCCTCTCGACACATCAAAATCATGGAACCTGGGTGTCCAACATCGACACCCGAAAACATCATGAAACCCGTGTCCAGCATCGACATGTAAATCCTCATATGTCGGACTCCGTCAGTCCGGATCGGCTCACGGGCTCCATCAGTCTGGATCGGCCCATATCATCTCTCGACTCCGGTCGGTATCCTCCGGATATCCGCCAAGTCCAACCAATCACTGGTAGGTAGTGGTCCCTCTGCCAGGCTTACTGTCTGTATACACAGCATCCTTTTCTTGTCCCGAGGTACCATACCCGGTCCACCATGTACCCGCAATCGGCCTCATCCACCTTCTCGAGTCGGGTTTCACATGTCGCTCTTAGAACCGAGAAAACACATGGTGGACGCACTGAAATATCATATCAAGAGAAACCGGGTTTTTAAAACAGTACATGCTTTCTTTTGAAATTGCCACGGTTCTCAAATCCAGAAATCTCATAAAAACAGTATATCTCAATGCGTAAAATTATAAAGCATGATGTATGCGACATATGATGGAAATGTAAGCATATCCATATATCATGCAACATGGAACAGTGATGTATCATATTAAGGGAAAACCGCTCCTTTAAATAATTCCAGTTTTGAAAATATGTCTTGCGGTTTCCAATTTCTCCAAAGTTAAATGCAACATCGTATAAAAGTGCACAGGTATCTATAGCAATTAAATTAAGCAAAGGGTCATACCATGATGCAGCAATCTTACTGTGTAGTGACATGTCAATTATCGATGATGAAGTGTGTGAGCCGGCAAATCTGTGTATGTGTAACATACGCATCATCGATAATGGTGTAAGTGTACTAACACAGGTATATGCAATGCAATGATAATATCATGAATGCAGCATAAGGTAAATCATCTGTTAAAAACTATAAGGTATACGTAACTATCATATGTCTGAGTCGGTGAATCTATCAATCGGCATCTAGCCTCACAGCATCACGTACGGTATATTCCATCGTACGTCATCCTCTAGTCAATGGTATGGATCAATCATCAAGTCAACTCATCACGTATGGAAAATTATCGTACGGCGGCATAACACCAATAGGGATCCTATCAACCTTTACGATAATGAGGGTACGGACCTAACGTCTCGTACGGCTTATCATTCCAGATTCACCACAATATAAATATCTATATACCTATGTCCCAGGTCACATCCATAATAATCTCATATCAGGGGACCGGCAAGGTATCAATCATCTCAATTGACTCGCATTTGTATACCAACATATCATCATATCACATGTCAAATAGTATTCTCTTTTCACCGCATTTATATCTCACAAAGGTCAATTTTACAATACATTCTACCTTTACTATAAGCATAAGCATCTAATCTAACATGCACACCCGAACCATACGAACAGTTTTTGAAAGATGCAATCGTAGTTTTGAAAGTAGGGGTTACGGTGTTTTTAAAGAAAAGATATCATTTGAAAGTCCGTAACTTCCCTCAAGGTATCTGTTTAAAGATGCATACTATTCTTCAGTTTGGAAATAGGTATGGTTCGGATGACACATCTACGTCGATTATCTAGTCCTATAGTACCCTAAACAGCAATATCGTCAAATATCGTCCTCAAGTTTCGTCATCACATATTAGCCGTATCATATCAGTTCTAACTATCCTTAGTTTCTAATATGGTTTTCACTAACAATTCTTTAATTCTAACCCTAATTTCCTAATCTAGTTTTTCTTAATCATATTCTACAATCGGTTTCTAACAAAACTTTGCGGGGGTGCTATACGCCATCCATCCGACTTCCCTTATGGATATAGATTCACTCACCTTGCTTCTTGCTTGCCGAAGTCGATGACGCCACGCTCCGTCGCCTCGGAATCCACGTGAAGGTACCTACAATAATAAACAATCGCAATGCGTGTTAAAATCAAGGCGGAAAACCAAAACGGCACACGTTTCGCTCATAGGTTAAAACCTACAGCCTAGCATGCAAAACACGACCGATAATCGTGGTCGTTGACATCCAAACGCCACACGACGGAAACACAATACCAAATACCAAATTTAAATTCATTAAAAGCTGCAAAACAATTTCAGAAACTAAATAAAACACTCCCAGATTTTCCCCAGGTGACAATTAGCCGATTTTGCATACAGGAGGGGTCTAATTTATTGCAAAAGGAGCCATGGACCAAACCTGGGACCCTAATTCCCTGCTCTGGCCGCAAATTGCGGCCAGAATGGATTAATCTGCGGTTAAAAGGTGGAGTTGGGGTCTCGGGTCTCTGCGGTAGCTTCCTGGGTGCCTACATGTGTCACTGTGTTCGCTAAATAATTTTTAGTGCCTCCGGGTTACTCCAGATTCCCATATACCCTCACAATTCACAAAATCATCCGATGTTGGGGTTTCTAAATTCACTAATTGGGGTTCTAGTCTCAGGTTTAGGTCTTTAATCAATCACCACAGGGGTTGTAAAGCCTCTACTAAACTCAATTACACAATCCTAACTCAAGAATCTCTCAAACCCTAACTAGGAATTTTCTAACCTCACTAAATCAAACTTAAACACTTCTAAACATGCAAGGATACTAAATTAAAAGTAATACTAGGCTAATGGTGATGAAATTACCTCATTTGGGCAACCCAAGAAAAACCCTAGCTCCTTAAGGTTGTCAAAATCTAACTTTTCTTGGTCCAATGTGAAGAGGAGAAGGAGGTGATCAATTTTAATTAAAGAGGTTTAGGGTTTTGATGGATATTTTGAGATAATATCATGGTGTGAAGGTGGAGGGAAGTGAGGAAGAAGAAGAAGAAGAAAATGATGGGGGAGGTGAAAATGAGGCAGCCCCTCTCTCTCCTTTCTTATTCTCACCCACTCCTTCATCTATTTACCCTTTTACCCTTTTTCTCTTTTCTTTTCTCATTTCATTTAAAACCAAACCATAAAATACCCATAATAACACAAGAAAACAACATGTAACTAAAATGCAACATGACATGGTGCACTAGCCATGAAAACTGTAGAGACACGGATTTGGCTTAATCGCGATTAGCAGTGCACTAATCGGGTTTTTATCGAAACTGCATATAAATTTTTTTTTAAATGCCAAATCCTTTAAATATACTATTAAATGAACAAATCATTTTAATTTCCATTTATTTCATAATTATTGGTATATGTTTATACCCTTTTTCGAGAACCCCAATTTCACAAATCGGGCAGTTTTCGGGAAATATATTATTTTAATATTAAATTCCAAAAAATAATATTTTATATTTTCTGAAATGTTACAAATCTGGACTGCTGCTGGCCAAACCAGTGCAGTGTTACGGTTTTTGGCATAACTCTCTTTCCTGAAACTCAAACGGGGCAAACCCCAGGTGTAAATTCATTATAATAGAGAGCTCTACAATTCTCTCATATATCTTTTCATCTAAAAACCAACTGAAATTTATCTAAAAGTCTTTACAAGCCGTTGTTGTATATTTGGACTGAATGCAGAAAATTCTGCGCAGTTATAGTAAAATGACCACATCTCCTGCTGTAGTAGGTGGATTGGTGCGTTCTTTAATGCATTGTAATGGTAACGCATAAGCGCACGTTTTTCTATGAGTCAAGTTTTCTTAAATATGAACTGAAAGACCTTAAAACTGCACGTGAAGTTATGAATGTTTTTTGAAAAACAAATCTGAATAGAACTCCACGCCGTCACCATAAATTCCTTGACTCCTGTTCTGGATGTCGGAATTGAGCATATTTTGATGCATTCTAACTGTGATTTAGAGACGTATGTTTTAATGTATTTTATGTTTTAGCTAATTCTGCACCAATATACTTTAAAACTCCACACCAAGTTAAGGGCATTTTCTTAAAAAACATTCTGGACAGATTTACGCATTGACACGGTAACCGATATATCTCTCTCATCAGAAGTTGGATCGAGGAAAACTCAAATGCGTTATGACCATAATTCACTGATCTATAATCGCATAACATTAGTGACATCACAATAGCACTGTAAGCTATTCATTTATGTAGTTGATTGAATGAATATTTTGGGGCCTTGAAAATCCTAACTTTGCACTTGTATCCATGTTATGCACAATGGTCTACCGAATTAAGTATCGTGAATGCATGCTCGGCGTGAATCCGTGAACTTGACATGCACTTGCATTTGAATACATATATTCATGACTCCGGTATGAACTGCTTAAGTTATCATTGCATGCTAGATAACGACGGGGTTTTTGGGGTAGTTTGGGAATATGATGTAATTTTGCTTCATAAATCCTCTTACTAACACATGAACTATTGGATATAGTGCACTCAAGGCAATTATTATAATTGCAAGATGGTAATTACGTAATTGAAGGAGGACCTATACGGAGAACAGTCATACTTGAGATGATAGTATACTATCTGGTTTGTCTTTATCTTTCATATGATGTGTTTTATTCATTATCATATATCATTTAGACAGAAGATAAAGCCCTAAGGATTTTTCTTGACTACCAGGACGATAATGCAGATCATACTAGTGGGGCCTGAGTAGTCGATAAGCATATCCTTAAATGTCCATAGTCATAGGAGTATCGAGACTGGGCATTGGTACTTCAGTTTAGATTAGTGTGTACGTTTCCTGACTCGATTGGAGGGAGATAGTTGATCCCATAGTTATTGGTGTTTGACACCGAGGATTGTATATAGGTTCTCATTGGATGAGTTATACTGGACGGGCTCATTGAGAACTTTTAGTTGGTAATATACCAATGTCAGATAGCAGTTCTCTGGTGACATGAGTACAGAGTATTCCCTAAGACCCGAGATCACCAGAGTGTCTCATGTGTGTTCCCATTATACTTAGAATTCTACCATACCATGGCTCAAAAGAGTCGTGCAAATGGGTTTTTGTTAGGTTTAGTCTCGAAGCACATGGTGGAAGTAAGCGTTTGAGGGGATTCGTCTCTCTCGGTATAGGGAGGGACGAAACGCTATGTAGGACATGACTGCAACCACAAGTCGGTGGCCACCGTAGTGGAGATAAACTGTTAGGTGTTGTCAGTTGTATCTCCGTTTGGTTATGAGTCCTTTGTCGCATGACTTATCGAATTATTGGGATCTGACAGATTCCAAACCTTAGACTCGATATGCGATACTCTTAGACGAAGAGACCGGACTGTACGGAAACTATCATTTATGGACTTTGTCGGGTCTGGATGAGTTCACTCGTCGACCTGCTTTTATCTTGATTGTACCTGGATAGCCGTTACGTACAGCTAGTGCCACTGACGAGCTTGTGGGTTAACCCGAGAGAGGGTTGAATCTGAAAGTGTTTCGGATTCAATCGGATGTGATCATGTATAACTTACTACCAGCATATAGATAGGTCTTTTTGTAACGAAGGTGCCTGCCCGGGCAAAAAATGATATGGCATGTTTATAGGATACGTATGAGACTTCGATTGTATGGCTAATTTGATCGATCGTCCGAGTATATTAGCCGATTTAAAAGTCTGAATATCAAGTCAAGTGTTGATTTAATAACTGTATTTTAATACGGTTTCTAGTATAGTATATTTGATACACTCTCTGCAGTATTCGATTATAAGATGATATAGATGGCCGATCATGTATTGGATACATGATGCGTATGTGTATTGGATGCATATACTTCCTATCATTCTGTATACATGTGTGTACACACATACACATTATTTATGTATATTGATACTTAAGCACTCCTTATTCTATTTTAATTTATATATGTGTGTATATGTATACACACACATATTATATATTGTTTATTATTATGTCATGAGATTATCATATGGTTAGAATGTGATGGGAGGGTCCCACATGACATAAGGACAACACAATTACTATAAGAGAATAAGAGAGTGAGAGGATGGGTTTATTTGGAATCTAATTCATTTTATTAGCCATCTCCTTTTCATTTTCTTCTTCCTTGAGCTCCAAGCTCAAACTCTTTACAAAAATGGCAAGTGTTGCTATGGTAAGAGAATGGAGATTCTGGAGAGTACCCATTATTCCACTCGCCTCCATGAGCGCTTGCAAGTGACGAAGTGGAGTTGCTCCACCCGGTGATGGAGATGGAGCTAGGGCATTGTTCCTTCACCACGGATCATCTACGGCGAGATGGTTGGCTAGAGGATGCTTTTGTGAGGTCGATGGAGTCTAGCTTGAGTCCTCATTCATCCGTTGGAGTATATGAAGATGCTACAAAGGTTGTAGTTTCTAACTTGCTCTAGCTATTGCATGATATTTGATGATTCTAGTGTATTGGATTATGCTTGCTTAAAATTTTTGTTGTGCATTTTCGCCGCGGTTCGTGAATGTCACGACCCTAGACCCGACCCCTAACATGAACCCGTGAACCCGTGTTACTGTGGTACCGAGACGGAACATTACGGTACTCCGTGAATCCGTTGTTCTATGGGGTAAACGGAATATTTTCGAAGTAAGTCGGACGCCCTATACCTAAACTCTACGTTAACTTAGCAAATATCATTATATACTTCATACCATGCTGTTACATGTTATACTGCTTATCCTGTATGCTTTAGCTTATGCTCATTATCATGTTACCTCTGTTGTTCACATGTTATTGCTTTTATATGTATATGTGTGCGGGTGTGTGTGTGTACATGTTTAAATATGGGGCTTAACGTGCGTCAGTTCGCTGACGGGCATTTTTCCATTTTTGTTATTTCTTTGAAATGTCCGTCAGGGGACATAGGTAGCGCCGAAGAAGCTATCTTTGAGTTGGAATCCGTCGGGAAATGCGTACCTGACTTCGCTAGCCACGCAGATTTCTAACTCTGTAGCCTAATGTAAAGGCTTTCGTTTTAGCTCTTTTGTTTATTGCGTTTTGAAACAATATTGAAGTTGTAATAAGTATTTAAACTTGTTCTGTAATATGTATGGTTGTTGGTGTGTTTTCAATTCTTGTTATTATTATCTATTTTCATACGCTTAGTGTATTTATACCGATAAGGTGTGCTTATCAGTATAAATACGTCGCGAGCCTTATAGCGTCTCCATCCTATACTTTGGGAAGCGGGGACTTACACGAATCGACTCGCCTCGCTTAACTCACGAATTAAATTGCCTAACGACCTGTCTAACTCATTTGTTCCTACCAAAAATTTCTGCGCAAAAGAGCCCAAAGTATCAAATGGCAGCGATACGCTTAAGAAAATGCAAACCAGTATTTTTCGGGCTGTATTTTGACAAACTCCTGAATGAGAATCAGCTAAATTCTGATAGGATCGAAAGCGTCTCGAAAAATCCTTCGATTTGACATATTATGGGCCTCATAATTCATCCAGAATCAAAAGTTATAAGCAAATGTGCTATGCACGTGTAATCTGAGTAATGCTCTGCTACATGGGTGATACATTTTTAGTCCCACATCGGGAAAAAGAGAGATCCCTTCTCTACCACTTTCATATAAATAAGAGGGGATACCTCTTAGAAAAAATGAGGATTCAATTCTAAAAAGAGCTTAGTTCTCCATAGGAGCTTAGTTCTCCAAGTTAGGGCCTTAACTGCCACCCCATGATGTGCAAGCGCTACGTGCGATGCACGTGCGCCCGCCACGTGCGACGCACGTGCGCCTGCCACATGGGCACTATGTGCACCAGTCACGTGCGACGCACGTGCGCCCACCAACTGTGCAACACGTGCGCCCACGCCGTGCATCCGTCACGTTCAACGCACGTGCGCCCAACACGTGCGACGCACGTGTGCGACGCAAAGAAGCCTTTTTCAGCAGTTAGGAGTTTAAGCTCCAACCCATTTTTCCCACTGATGAGTGAGATATGGTTCAAAGGGTACATTACTCCACACCTTCGATATATGGTGCTGTAATTTTTCAGTGTAGTCAGAGAGGTGGTGGGTCTTAATGACCAATGATCCCTCTTTCCAAATGAGAAAAAATGTTAGAGGAACCCCCCCATAAGCTTCTAAAAATGCAGCAGAAAGCTTCAAAAAGGAAGAAAGAAGAAGATCTCCCTTTTCAGAAAAAACTCTAGGTAAATAAAAAGAAGAGAGATCGAAGCATCTCATTTACCTATTGAAGGGTTTAACCCTTTTAAAAGAACTTAGTTTTTTCTCCGAATCTGTGATCCACAAGACAAGTCTCCCATAAGTTGAGAATTTGATTCTCATCGGGAAGAACTTGTTCTTGAGGATCAAAGATTCAGAAAAAAATTAGGAAATCGAATTCTTCAAAACAAAGCATATAAGGAAAAAGCTAGCGCCCAGCGCCTCACGTGCCCCTTACGTGGGCGCCACAGAATAAAAAAAACTCAGGAAGTGGCGCTCAGCACCCAACTCCCCATGTGCCTCTCACGTAGGCGCTACGAATGAACTAAGGAGTGCTTAGCACTCAGTGGGTGACGCTCAGCACCCAGCGCCTCACGGGACCCTCACGTGGGTGCCACAGAATAATAGTGCTTGGCACTCACTAGGCAGCGCCTAACTCCTCACGTGCTTCGTACGTGGGAGCCATGAAGAGTGCTTAGTACTCTATATAAAGACAAAAAGGGGTAAAGTGTTTACCACTTATTGGGCAATTCCCATGACTGAAAACCCCACATGATTATATGTGAGCGTCAGAACTTACATAAGTGCTCAGCACTTTTGCACAAAAAAAGGGACTGAGCCTAAACAAGTGCTTAGCACTCTTTTTTAAATAAAAAGAAAACTGATTAGACCAAGCCCAAGTTGGTTAGGTATCTTGAGAGTAGAAACTCCTTAATTCAGATCAACCGAGCCCATGTGCTCACTACTTCCCAAACTGATCTTAGTCCTAAATACGACTATCGATCTTCCTACTGATGATATCCCAAAACGATATTCGTCCTACATTCCCCTGAGGAAATCTCAGTCTCAAATTACGACTAATGATTTCTGAGTTTACCATTAATCCCCTTTCCCTCAAATACGGGAATTGAGGGTTTACTATTAATCCCTCAAATATGACTAATGATTCATGGTTCAAGGGTATATCTCTCCACACCTCTGATCCACGTCATTGTAATTCCTCAACGTCTTCAGAGAGGTGTTGGATCCCAACAACCAACGGCTTTTTGGAGCAATTCCAAACTGATGTGCACACCTCAGATCAGGCCGCACCCCAAACTAGGTGCATCCTAAATCATCATTGTTCATCCCGTCATGTAACAAATACACGTGCGTAAGATGAACAATGGACAGAAATGTCCTTAAACTAACCATTGCCTCCAAAATAGCAACAACGGACCGAAATATCTTTAAACTAACCGTTGCCTCCAAAATGATAACAACGGGCCGAAACGTCCTTAAACTAACCGTTGCCTCCAAAATGGCAACAACGGACCGAGACATCCTTAAACTAAAATATCACCTCCAAAATGGTGATCAACGGACCGTAACGTCATTAAACTAAAATCTCACCTCCAAAATGGTGATCAACGGATCGAGACGTTCTTAAACTAAAATCTCACCTTCAAAATGGCGATCAACGGACCGAGATGTCCTTACTAAAATCTCACCTCCAAAATGGTGATCAACGGACCATAACGTTCTTAAACTAAAATCTCACCTCCAAAATGGTGATCGACGGACCGAGACATCTTTAAACTAAAATCTCACCTCCAAAATGGCGATCAACGGATCGAGACGTCCTTAAACTAAAATCTCACTTCCAAAATGGTGATCAATGGACCGAGACGTCCTTAAACTAAAATCCCACCTCAAAAATGGTGATCAACGAACCGAAACATCCTTAAACTAAACTCTCACCTCCAAAATGGTGATCAAAGGACCGATACGTCCTTAAACTAAAATCTCACCTCCAAAATGGTGATCAACGAACCGAGAAGTCCTTAAACTAAACTCTCACTCTTACCTCCAAAATGGTGATCAACGGACAGAGAAGTCTTTAAACTAAACTCTCACCTCCAAAATGCTGATCAATGGACCGAGACGTCCTTAAACTAAAATCTCACCTCTAAAATGGTGATCAACCGACCGAGATATTCTTAAACTAATATTCACCTAAAAAATGGTGATCAACGGACCGAGATGTCCATAAAACTAAGGCAACAGAGCCCAAATGCTCTCTTATTGGATCTAAAACAAAAATGATCCTAATACCTTATTAAGTAGATTTTAGTCTCAAATTGGACCAACGCATCCTTAACAAAAAACTAACCGAGCCCTAACTGCTCATATATATTTAAGTTGATCTTAATCTCAAACCAGATTAACGATCCTTAAATCAAACCAAGCCCAAATCTAAAATATATGGATTTAGACTAATCCGCGCCCTATGGGCGACGACATAAATTAGTCTCCGTATACAATCCACGGGCAACCCAAACAAACAAAAACACACACGATACGAAATGAACCTCCGGAGCAGGAGAAAGTGGTTATCACGATGCAATAACGTAATTAACTGCAGGGGCTTACGCTTGCAGGGAAGAGCGTCCCTACAATCAAAAACCCCTCACAAACGAGGGGGAATCTGACGAAGTTTGCTACAACGGCCGCATCCGTCCAAACCTCCGATATACAGTGCCGTAAATCAACTTGGTATCTTCGGAGAGGTGGACGGATAAATCCAAATAGCATCTGCCCCCCAAAACTTAGGCCAGACGTCCTAACGTCCCAGTCGCGTCTTTCAGTGGAGAACAGATTCTGGCATGCCAGGTGGGACTGTTTCCTGATTTAAAATCAGGAAAAGCTTCAGAAGAGGCATCACGTGCTCACACGTGACCAGTGGTCACGTGTTGGCACGTGATGGTTAAGCAGCGGCAAAGAACAGAGCAAAGAAGAGGAGAAAGAGTTCTGGGGGTCACATGCTCGCACGTGATCAAAGATCACGTGGCCGCACGTGACTGGCTTTAAAAGCCCTGCTGTTCAACAGAATTAAATTCTGAATAAGATCATTTAAATCTTTCCAAAATAGAGAAGAATTGTGTGAAGCCGTTGGATCAAGAATCTGAAGGTGATTAAATATCACCAATTTATGGAAAGATCTTGGACATGGAAAGATTTCCCCCGAATCTTACCGAAATAACAAAGAATATCTTTGGATTTAAAATACAACGGTGAATAAAATTTACCTAATAATCTAAAGGCCCAGATCAATGATGAAAATAAATCAAATCTCTCAATAAACAAATCAAACCTCTCAATGAAAAATTTACTAAACAGATTGATTCTTTTCCTTCTCCTATAAATAGGAGCCAAAGGAGAGAGTTTTGCATACAGAGAGAGAGAGATACAGAGCCTGGGAATCTTGAAAACTCAGAGAGAAAAGAAGGAAGAATTTGATTCTCTGCAGAAGAAAAACCCTAGGTAAGAAAAGAAAGCGGAAAAAGGCTTCAAAAAGAGAATTTAATTCTCAAATATAAAGAGTTTAACTCTTTTATAAAGAAAAGAACTTAGTTATTTCTCTGGTGAAGATCTGCAAAGTGCACATCTCCCCATAAATTGAGAATTTAATTCTCATTGGGTCGAGATCCTGCCATGCAGATCTAAAACATAGAGGAGGAATTGAGTTCTGAGAATTTAATTCTCACAAAGTTATAGGAATTTAATTCCTCCAAGATAAAATTAGGGTTTAACCCTATTTGAGAATTCAATTCTCCAAAGTTATAGGAATTTAATTTCTCTGAGAGAAAATTAGGGTTTAACCCTATATGAGAATTCAATTCTCTAAAATTATAGGAATTTAATTACTTCAAAATGGACAGAACTATGGTTTAACCCTAATTAAGAACTTAATTCTCTCAAACTCACAGGAATTTAATCCTCTAAAAAAAGAAGAAATTAGGGTTTCACCCTATGCCTGAACTTAACTCTTTACATATATGGGGAATTTAATTCCTACGGAAAAGAAATTAGGGTTAACCCTATCTAAGAATACAATTCTTCAAAAGAAAGTAGGAATTTAATTCCTCTAAAGTTATTGCTAGGGTTTAACCCTATGAAGAATTTAATTCTTAAAAGATGAACAGATCTTTAAAACATGCAAAGAACCAGGGTCACGTGCTACCACGTGACCCCTGTAAAGATCCACAGAAAAAGAACTTTGAGGCAACGCCTCACGTGCCCCACGTAACCCCTGAAGCACACAAAGAAAAAGCAAAATGAACAGAAGCTATGGGCGTTCTCACGTGCTACCACGTGACCCCTTGGCAAAAGCTTTAACAGTCAAATACCCAAATTCCCATCACGTGACAGCACGTGATGCTCCAAAATCAACTATAGAAAATATTCAATACTTTTGGCAGAACAAATAAGGGGAATCAGGGCGCCCTCACGTGTCCACACGTGACCCCTTTTTCTTTAGTGTTTAACACTAATCTGAGATCTTTGTTTCCAGTGTTTAACACTGATTTTCCTAATGTTTAACACTAATTTGAAAACCCTGTTTGCAGTGTTTAACACTGATTTTCTTAGTGATTAACACTAATTTGAATACCCTATTTGCAGTGTTTAACACTGTTATTTTCTGATGTTTGACACTATATCAAGAACTATATTTCCAGTGTTTAACACTGATTGTACTCCTAGTGTTTAACACTAGTTTAAGAAATCTATCTTTAGTGTTTAACACTTTTGATCTTGAATGTTTAACACTACTCTTAGCCAAGTTGGCTGATTTTTCAGAGGCAAAGCCTCTCCTTCAATGGACCAACAGAGGGCCAATATTCCAAACATGATTAGACTTAGCCCAAGAAGGCCATAAGTCCTCAATCCAGACTCAACTGAGCCAATGTTCTCATAACCTAATGAATTGGTCTTGATTCCAAATTGGATTACAGATCACTTAATCTACTTTGGTTTAAGGGTACATCTCTTCACTCTTTTGATACTTGTTGTTGTAATTCCTCAACGTCTTCAAAGAGGTGACGGGTCCCGACAACCACACATTGATACGGACTGTGGGGTCCTTAAACTCATGGACTATGATGTCCTTAACCTTGACCGGGATGTCTTAAAACTAACAATGGTCTGTGGGGTCCTTAAACTCATGGACTATGGTGTCCTTAACCTTGACCGGGATGTCTTAAAACTAACAATGGACTGTAGGGTTCTTAAACTCATGGACTATGATGTCCTTAACCTTGACCGGGATTTCTTAAAACTAACAACGGACTATGACGTCCTTAACCTCGACCATGATGTCTTTAATCTAACGCCGGACTGTGGAGTCCTTAAATTCTCGGACTATGATGTCCTTAACCTTGACCGCAACGTCTTAAAACTATCATTGGACCGCAATGTCCTTAAACTACTTATCAACCGTAACGTCACTAAACTAAACAACAGGGCCCCCCAATTGCTCTCTTGTTGGATATAAACGATCCCGTTAAGTCGATCTTAGTCTAAAACTAGACTAACGTATCCTTAACAAATGTTTAAGTTGATCTTAGTCTTAAATGAGTCTAACGTATCCTTAAACCCAAACCCCCAAACCCAAATCTAAGATAATACGTATTTGGACTAGTCCACGCCCTACGGGCGACAACATAACTTAGTCTCCGTATACAATCCACGGGCAACCAAACACAAAACAAACTCCCACGACACGAAGTAACTATCTGGAGAAGGAGAAAGTGGTTACCGCGATGCGGTAGCGTAATTAAGTGCAGGGGCTTGCGCCTGCAGGGAAGAGCGTCCCACAATCAAAAACCCCTCGAGCGAGGGGGAATCTGAAAGTCTGCTACATCGGCCGCATCCGTTTAAACCTTCGATACACGGTGCCATAAATCAACTTGGCATCTTCGGAGAGGTAGACGGATAGCACCTATTAGCATCTGCCCCGAATATCAGGCAAGACGTCCCTGCGTCGCGCCGTCATTCGGAGGGGAACAGATTCTGGCACGCCCGGTGTGACCTTTTCTTCTTTCCACTCCACACTTCGTGTGTCGTGATTCGCGAACCAATCACGGTTTGCTATTGGTTGCCCTTGGGTTTCAAAGTACTAAGATTTGGCGTTTCGTTTACTGCAAAAAGCAAAAGGATCAATGGCTGGCAACTGCTCCAACTGCTCCAACTGCAAATGCAACCGACGCTCCGCCTTACCTGGAGGTGTAGCCTATGGACCGCAGGCTGCTTCCCTGTTTACTATGCCTTTGGAACAAGTGACTCAAGCTACTACCGGTCTGTTCTTTGGGACCATGATCCCACCCATCAACATTAATATCCCGCTGCCAAAGGAAGCACAAAAGAAGTCGGTCTTCGATCGGCTCACTACTACAACGGCCCCTCTCAACGGGACGTCCAATGCCAACTTCTCGGTCTTCACCAGACTGAGCCTAAACTCCGAAGGGCCCACCAAGAAGCCCATGATACCTGAGGTAGCCATCCCAAAGAAGATAGCTGCTCTCGAAGTCGTCAAGACGGCTTCTCCTCCCAGAGGGTCGGTCTTCGCAAGACTGACTACCCCCGTTCCCGCTCCCGCTCAGAAATCCGTTTTTGACCGGATGGACGTAGCTTCTTAACGAATGCCAGTCTTCAAGAGGCTGACACCGGCATCAGCCCCTCCCCAGAATAGGGGGCAAGACGAAGCCGTCGCTGAATCAATCCCAACAACCCGTCATGCCCGACGTCGCCACTGGCGCCGGATAAGGAAGACTGGGGGCAACTTCCCCTCCGGGCTAACTCCACCAGCTCCAACGGTTGAAATTGAGGCTGCTGTTCCAACCGGGAATAGCTTTGAACTGCTCAACAAGGTGCGCAGAAACTCTCCGACTGCCACGCTGAAAAGATTTCCTCCGCCCGCGGAGAATGTTGCAGAAACAAAGCCAGAGCAGCCCCCTCAGCGGCTATCCTCTAAAATTTACAAGGTCTGACAACGAGTTCAGGACTCAGTAATCATTCAAGATCACTCTCACCGGTAGAAGAAGGTGAAAGTTCAGAAAGAAAAGAACCGTCCCGTCAAATCACAAAGGACGACAATCACTTGGGTGCCCGCTGCAACGGCTCCCTCCACGTCGACTACTTAAAAGAGAAGAAGGCCGGAGAAGGTCCCCACGCCTACAGCAAATGTCAAAGACAGTAAGCCTAAACGCCCTAAGTCTGGGGGCATAGTGGTGCATACCGTCTACATGGCGTCCGGGAAAGAGGATAGCCGTACATCCACGGGTCACAGACCGCTCACGCGATCGGTGACTAAAGCTCAGGAGCAGCAGCAAAAGCTCTAAGAAATGATGACCGCGATGGCCGCACTCACTGGGCCAAAAGAAAGTCCCGAAGCATCCTCGAATCAACGCCAGGAGCAAGAAACCGATACCGAATTCCTTCGGAGAATACTGGAAAAGAAGGATAAAGAGGCTGCGGAACAAGCAGCTAATATACAACGAATGGCCCTTCTGTTTCAGGATATGGTAGGTATGATGATCCAACAAGATCCTCCTGCTGAAGATCCTCCGATCGTCCTCGAAAATGACAGAGGAGAAACGTCGAATCCTCCACCGGCTCTGTCAACAGCCAAGGAGGAGACAATTTCCAAGGCTGACCTGGATGAATATATAGCTCAGCAGATACGGGTTCACCAGGCAACTGAGGCAGCTGGCCAAGTCGTCAAGACGGGACGACCATATCCGAGCTGGTACGATCAGATCAAATACCCGCCGGGCTACACGATCCCAAAGTTCCATGTCTACAAGGGGACAGGCAATCCCCATCAACATGTGGCCCAGTTCAGAGCACTTTGCGGCAACACTGGCAGCGATGATAAGCTCCTGCTCCGCCAGTTCGTCGGCAGCTTGTCGGAGACGGCGTTCGAATGGTACTCCGAGCTTCCGAATGACTCCGTTAAGACATTTGCCGAAATGGAGCTGTTGTTTACACAGAGATTCGCAAGCGCCAGCGAACACACCCCGATAACGGCATTGATTAATGCCAGGGTGAAACCGGGTGAGACGTGGGTCCAGTACGTCATACGCTGGCGAAATTTATGGTTGAAATGCGAACAACGCATTGAGGAAGTGCCCACGGTGGGCATGTTCGTGGGTACCCTAGATCCTCATGCAACTATCTCACAGTTCATGACGTTCTTTAAGCCAACCACGTTCTAGGCTTTGATCGACAAGCTGGCCCAGATGGACCAGATGGGTCACAGACCGTCTCCCCCGAAGCCGGAGTCCCGGAACGACAAAAGGAAAGGGAAGGTAACTTTCGTCGCGAACACCCAACAGCAGCCCAGTGCTCCAAGACTAACGGATCAGCTGGAAGAAAGACGGCGGTATTATAATGAGAAAATGAAGCGCCCCTACTTATTCCCGCGGGATAAGACGAAGAGGCTATTCGAGCTGGCGGTACGCAACAGGCTTATCAACTTGCCGAATCCAAGGCGACCGCCGCAACCCAGTGAGGTGAATAACCCTAATTATTGCCCTTACCATCAAACGGTAAGCCATCCGATTGAGGATTGCTTCGTCTTCAAAGGATGGATTGAAGATCAATACCTACAGGGCAAGTTTGCGCTGTCCGAGAAGTGGAAGGTGAACCCGCCACAACCGCACACTCCTAAGAAGACGGACACCGGGGGCAACTTGTTCTTTCATTGAAGAAGCTCCATGGGAAATCGTGCTTTCAGCAAAAACCAAAAGAATGCTGAATGAGCTCCAGACATGCCCGGCAATCAGGTGGAAGAACTCGCTGGAACCCCAGATCATTGAAGGGATGCTGAAGCCGCGCCCAACTCTAAAGATCGGTGGTGATGGCCCAAGTACTCATACCCAGCCGTCGAAATCTTCAAAGAAGAAGAAGAAGAGATCCAAAAAGCCCGTGAAGCCTGGCGACAAGCGCACAGACTTGCAGAAACAGATTGACGGGCTGGAGGAGTACAATCAAAAGGAGCGGACTCCCATCACACTCCAAGAGTTCCTCAACCATGTCTTTCAGGAGGAAGATAATGGAGAGAGCTCGTCGGATGAATCCGAGGGATACGTGGCGAGTTGTCATGTGATCTCCCACTCATTTACGGACGATGAAAAAACTCCTGGCACTGAGAAACTGGGGGCAGAGCCTGAGCCGGAACTTATGTGGCCGCCAGACAAAATGATCGACGCTTTTCTGGATGAGATTCGTCTGAAAAGTAAAGCCGATCGGGAGCGTGAGATGGCCGCATCAGAAGGAGCCAAATGCCGGCGACTAGATGAAAGAGTCGAAGCGCTCCCGCCGAATCAAAAGACATCTGATGCGGATAAAAACAGATTCAAGACGAGGAAAAGATTTGCTAAAGCCATATCAATGGGAATGAAGCTACCGCCCTCAGAAGAGAACGCTCGCAACGGAGCGGAGATGCATCCTAATTACTGCTCATATCATCAGAAGATTTCACACCCCACTGAGGAGTGCGATGCTTTTAAGATATGGTGGCAGGGATATGTTGCTCACCGGCAACATTTTAAGCGGATGAAACGCAGAACTCGTCCGGAGCAGAGAAGTACGACCGAAGGTCACAAAAGAGCTACCGGTAACTGTTACACGGTCAATGCCGGAGGATCACAAGTTCTCACCTTTGGGAGCGACTCTGATGAGGAAATGGCTCTGGGCCCTCTCTTTAAAGAATCCATCTTAGAGAAAGAGGAAGAACCAGAGGCCTGCGAAAACATTCAGCTGCGCAATCGCACGCTTCCGGAAAAGAATCTCGGACCTGCAACTAGAAAAGATAAGGGAAAGGAAAAGGTCGCTGAGGATATTGCCTTAGATGACCAAGTCATGAAAGAGCTGATTGCCAAGGACCCGCCCAAGAAGAGTAAGGTGGACTACAACATCCTAGCGCACCTGAGGAAGCTACCTTCGCAGCTCAGCATTCTCGACGCCCTCTTATTATCAAAAGAAGCGAGAGATTCATTAATCAAGGCGCTACAAGAGCCCGAGCAATTCCAAGCCTTCCTCGCCGAAGAAAGGGTGAAGGATGAACTGGAAGAAGTGCACACAGCCGATGTCATGTACGGTGATGAATACCTTCTCCTTGGGACGTGCGACCACAACCGTCCCCTATATGTCTCTGGATACTGCCACGATATCAAGATAGGAAAAATCCTGGTTGATAATGGATCCTCCGTCAATCTCCTTAATGTTCGGGTGTTGAAAGAAATCTGCATGAGCGTTCAGCACCTCGCCCGTGATAAAATTACCATCTCCGGTTTTGATTCTCAGTCATCACGGACTCTTGGATCTGTAATACTAACATTACCCTTCGGACTACTCATCACGGATATTAAGTTCCACGTCATTGACGCCAAGACCTGCTACAACGCCTTGCTCGGTCGTCCTTGGTTACACGAGTACAATATCATCCCTTCTACACAATATCAGTGTATGAAGTATTTCAAGGATAGTCTCGAGTATATCGTAACAGGAGAGCTGAACCCATTCTCCATGAACGAAGTCCGCAAGTACGAAGATGCAAAATACTTTTTGCCAGATTTCGAGGACACGGAGAGGTGTCGCGCACCAGAGAACAAAGCTGTCGCCACCATTCCTGTTTTCGGGAGTGATACCGAAGAAGAAGAAGAGATAGTCTACGCTGGGCCATCTCGACGCAACAACCCGGGACCGTCTGCCCCCATATTGATTTTCGGAAGCGACTCGGAAGATGAGGTGAATACTGTGTTCTCCAGTCGGCCGTCAGTACAAGCATTCTCTGGTGATGATCAGAGCTTGCAAATTACCATAATTCCCCGGGGGCACTACAAAGATCTTGACGCATTTGAAGCCTACAATATGCAAGACCTGCAGACATTTTACGTCCCTCCCAGGCGAAAAGGTGAAAAAGCGATCCTGTTCTACCGGTCTACGGAAACAAGAGTGGTGAAAGAAATCTGGCACGTCGCGGATTCTACACTTGAAAGGATCCAACTCATCCGTTTGCCCAGATATTACACGAATGGACTAAAAAGGCTATTGAAGCGCCAAGGGGTACCCTTAAATCAGACTATTCGACAAGCTTGGTTCTACAACAGAATTTGGGATGTCCCTGGGACTCAGCGCAAGTTGCCCAACGGGAGAATGGAAACTCTTGGGCTTGGATATGTGAGATCCGGGAAACGGGAATGAGTCCATGGTAGCTACGTCATATATAACTTTGATGAAGAAGAGGACGCCCTGTCAGAAAATGCAGATCCCACATCGAAGCAAGATCCTGCCATCAAAATGCCGAGTCCGTCATTTGAAGAACGAATGGACAAGCTTATCAGGAAAGCGGGTCAAAAAGCTCGAGACGATCATAATCGCGAAATGTCCATCTACGAGAAAGCCAGGACGCAACGTCTTCTTCAACAGGCTACAAAAGACGAAAATGCTCCTCCCTGTCAACCTGCCGTGCAAAAGGCTTGACGCAGAGGCAGAAATAAGTCAAAGAGCGGAAAAAGGATTCGACAACGACAACGCGGAACCAAAGAGTCATGTGATCGGGAATTGCACGGTCCGGATTTGTCCCTCATGAAGAAGATGAGTCAAGCGTATTCTTTCCCTCAAGACAAGACGAAGAAGATACTTGACCTCGCTTTAAAACATCGAATGATTACACTTCTGGAGTCTAAGCACCCTGAGCAAGATAACTAGGTATCTCATCCAGGCTATTGCTCTTATTACCGAGCCATAGGACACCCTATCGAAGACTGCTTCACCTTCAAGAACTGGGTCGAAGACCAGTACCAGCGAGGCAGGTTTGCTCTATCTAGCAGCTGGAGGGTAACGCCGCCACAAAAGCACGAACCCAAAGACACAAGAGCAGAACCAGATCCACATTGGTCTTGGAAGCGAGCTCGTACTTGTCGTATGATAACAATTTCAAAAGGAGAGCCCGAGAATATGGATGACCTTCCCTGGTGCTTCGAAAACAATGACGACGAGGTAATCTCAGAGTTTCCACTAGCACCAAAAGAGCTGGAAGATGGCATACATACTACTGCAGATAACCTCAAGAAAATTGGACTGGGGACGACAAGCGACCCGCGACCGACATTTGTCAGCGAATTGCTATCTGAAGAAAGGGTGGTTGCGTTAAAAGACATGCTTATACGGCATAGAGATTGCTTCGCATGGAACTATTCCGAGATGCCAGGATTAGACCCAGAGATTGCTGTCCACAAATTGGCCATATCTCCAGACGTCAAGCCAGTCAAACAGGCGCCGAGAAGAATACGGCTTGAGCTTGAGATGAGTATCAACGCCGAGGTTAAGAAGCTAATCGACTCTGGTTTCATCCAAGAGGTTCAGTACCCTGATTGGATTGCCAACATCATCCCAGTGATGAAGAAGAATGGGATAGTGCACATATGTGTAGACTTTCGGGATCTCAATAAAGCCTTCCTGAAGGATGATTTCCCAGTACCAGTCACTGAGCTGATGATAGACAACACGTCCACTCACGAGGTCTTCTCTTTCATGGACGGCTCATCAGGATATAATCAGATAAAGATGCATTTCGAAGACCAGAAGCACACCACTTTCCGGACCCCTTTGGGTATATTCTGCTACAAGGTGATGCCCTTCGGTCTAAAGAACACTGGCGTCACCTATCAAAGGGCCATGACGAAAATCTTCGATGACCTTATACACGAAATCGTCGAATGCTATATCGACGACCTCGTGGTTAAGAGCAAATCATACGAGGAGCATTTAGAGCATCTGAAGACCGTATTTCAACGCCTGCGGCAATACAACCTGAAGATGAATCCTCTCAAGTGCGCATTCGGAGTGTCCTCAGGCAAATTCCTAGTATTCATCGTCCGGCACCGAGGCATTGAGATAGATCCGTCCAAGATCAAGGCGATCATGGAAATGCCCCCGTCAAGGACCCTTATGCAATTGCGGTCTCTCTAAGGAAAGCTCGAGTATATCCGGCGATTTATAGCCAATCTCTCTGGCAAGTGCCGTCCTTATAGTCACCTGATGAAGAAGGGGACCCCTTTCGTTTGGGATCACAAATGCCAAAGCGCGCTGGACGAAATCAAGCAGTACTTGCAGAATCCACCAGTGTTGGCTGCTCCGGTCAAGGGAAAGCCTCTTATTCTTTATACAACAGCCCTCGAAGGTTCCTTAGGCGCATTATGGGTACAAGAGAACGATCAAGGGAAGGAGAGAGCTCTGTACTACTTGAGTCGAGTCCTTTTGGGGGCAGAAAGCAATTATTCTCCCATCGAAAAACACTGCCTGGCACTGATCTTCGCGATAACAAAGCATAGGCACTATGCGTTGGCGCATGAAATCCGTCTCATTTCAAAGGTGGACCCCCTTAAATATTTAATGTCGAAGGCCATATTGACAGGGAGACTCGCTAAATGGGTCTTGCTCTTAATGGAGTTTTCGATAACCTATCAGCCTCTTAAAGCAGTGAAAGGCCAGGCCATCGCCGACTTCCTCGCTGAGCATCCGATACCGGCTGATTCCCCTTTGAATTACGAGCTGCCAGACGAACATGCGTTTGACACGATCGACGGAAGTGGTACCCGGCGGGAACTATATTTTGACGGAGCGTCTTCCATGAAGAAGCACAAACAAAACACGCCTATAATCAAATCGGGGGTGGGCCTCATCTTCGTAACTCCACAAGGAGGGATAATGCGCTTTGCTTTCTCCTTAACAGAACAGAGGACGAACAATGAAGCCGAATACGAAGCTTTGATAGCAGGCCTCGAGATCGCCATCGATATGGGAATTGAAAACCTCCTCATATACGGAGATTCTCAATTGATCGTCAGTCAAGTAAATGGCGACTACCAAACGTGCAAACCCGAACTGGTCAAATATGGTGAGAAAGTACAGCAACTGTTGACCCAAATTCCTTCCTACACTTTGGAAAACATACCGCACGCAGAAAATAGCAAGGCGGACGCGTTAGCCAAGTAGTTCCCCCAATCAGAGCAAAGCTCTGTTTGAATTTCAAAAATTCAAAAATTGAAGCAACGCTTCAGATTTCTTGCGCTGCGCGCGAGGCGCTACGTGTCAAAAGCTAACACGCCAGCGCAGCGTCCGAGGCAGCGCACCAATCAGAGCAAGGCTCTATTTAAAACAAAAATAAAGGAAGCAACGCTTCAGCTGATTTGCGCTCTGCGCTGCGTGACACGTGGCTGCGCAGTTGCGCTGCGCTCTGCGCTGCGCGTCATATGGCAGCGCAAATGCGCTAGCGCAGGTGCGCTGCGCTCTGCACTGCGTGACACGTGGCAGCGCAGTTGCGCTACGCTCTGCGCTGCTCGACACGTGTCAAGCGCAGGTGCGCTTGCGCCAAACAGAAAAATTCTGAAAGATCTTTCTGATCTTATTAAAACAATAAGATTCTCTTCTGTAAAATAGAAGCCCTTGAATCAAAGATCCAACGGTGGGGAAAAA
The DNA here is from genome assembly GCA_030015575.1 of Agapanthus africanus. Taxonomy (NCBI): domain Eukaryota; kingdom Viridiplantae; phylum Streptophyta; class Magnoliopsida; order Asparagales; family Amaryllidaceae; genus Agapanthus; species Agapanthus africanus. The sequence continues at coordinate 202,819,727 of JASDDO010000028.1, read as the reverse complement.
TCCCTAAATCACTAAGAGAAAGATCTCTTTAACTAATTTAACAAATTTATTGGCACTATATAAAGGCCCCTAGACTCCAAATTGAAGAAGGAGAATTCACAAGAGCTCTTATAAGAACTTCGAGAAGAATTCAGAAAGAAAGAAAGAAAAAGATAAAACCTTTAGAAAAAAGAAGAATTTTCTTCGAAAAAAGATCAATGATCTAAGAACAAGATCAAAGATCTTCAATAAAAAAAATGATAAATAAAAAGAAGTATTACTTCACAGATCATTTGATCTATAAAGGCATTGCCTTTTGATGAACCACTAGTTCTGGAATCTTAAAAGATTCTTTTCTTTGATCCAAAATTGGATCAAGATAATTAACAGTGCCCTGCACTTGTAAATCTGCACTGTTGCTATCTTAAATTGGCGCAACCACCAGAGAGCGCCACGTGTCAGCTCCAGAATAACTTGCGCTATACGCTTTTAAAATAGAGCACTGCTCTCTTAAAATTGGCGCAACTCACCAGAGCGCGCCACGTGTCAGCAGCGCAACAGCGCAGCGCATTGGCGCAGCGCACTGCACTTGCGCTCACCAGAGCGTGACACGTGTCACCTCCATATGCGCTTGCGCTCATTAATTGGCGCAAAGCGCCTGACAGGCCACATGGCCAGTGTTATATAATTAATGCACTGCATTATTGGAAAGAAGGGCCGAGCCCAATAAAAAAAGGCCTAACAGGCCTAATAAAATGCCATGCATTATTTTAAAAAAGGGCAGAGCCCAAACAAAGGTCTGTCAGACCAAAACAGATGCTGTGCATCATTTAAAAAGAGGTAGAGCCCAAATAAAGGTCCAACAGAGACCAAGATTAATGCTATGCATTATTAAACAAAGGGTAAAGCCCAAGCCAAGACCTAACAGGCCAACCACAAATAAAAATGTTGAACATTCTCAACTGGACTTAGCCCAAGTCTGGCCGTAAGTCCTCAAATTAAATTGACTGAGCACGGCTGCTCTCTTAAATCAATTTACACCTGGTTCAAGGGTACATCTCCGAACTCCTCTGACATCTGTCGTTGTAATCTTTCAACGTCGTCAGAGAGGTGATGGGTCCCGACAATCATACATTGATATGGACTTAAGCGTCCTTAAACCTATAGATGTAAGCGTCCTTAAACTCACGGACTTAAGCGTCCTTAAACCAACTCACGGACTTAAGATTCCTTAAACCTACAGACTTAAGCGTCCTTAAACCAACTCATGGACTTAAGCGTCCTTAAACCAACTCATAGACTTAAGCGTCCTTAAACCTATGGACTTAAGCGTCCTTAAACCAACCTATGGACTTAAGCGTCCTTAAACTCACGGACTTAAGCGTCCTTAAACCAATGGACCTCCACGTCCCTTAAACTGGCAATGGACCACCATGTCCCTAAACTGGCAATGGACCACTATGTCCCTTAACTGGAACAATAGAGCCTAAATGCTCTTTTGTCGGATCTAAACGATCATGTTAAGTCGATCTTAGTCTCAAATTGGACTAACGTATCCTTAACAAACGTTTAAGTTGATCTTAGCCTCAAATACGGCTAACGTATCCTTAAACTAAAACCCCAAACCCAAATCTAAGAAAATACGGATTTGGACTAATCCACGTCCTACGAGCGACGACATAAATTAGTCTCCGTATACAATCTACGGGCAACCACAAACAAAACAAACACCCACGACACAAAGTGAAATTCTGGAGAAGGAGAAAGTTGTTACCGCGATGCGGTAGCGTAGTTAACTGCAGGGGCTTGCGCCTGCAGGGAAGAGCGTCCCCACAATCAAAAACCCCTCAGACGAGGGGGAATCTGACGAAGTCTGCTACATCGGCCGCATCCGTCTGAACCTCCGATATATGGTTCCATAAATCAACTTGGCATCTTCGGAGAGGTGGACGGATAAAACCAAATAGCATCTGCCCCGAATCTTAAGCAAGACGTCCCTGTCTTGGCCGCCATTCAGAGGGGAACACCAAGCTCGCCAAAGAACTGGCCGACGAAAACCTCGATGACGTAAGAATCGTGGTGCAAAGCCGTCGGGTGCTTGCCCCCACAGAAATATCTCCGGAATCATCCAAAGAAAAGGGGTTAACTGGGCAAATGGCTATGCAAATAAAAGATCAGGGAAAGGTTAAAGATTGGAGAGAAGTCTTTGTAGACTACTTCAAATCCAATCGAACGCCTGAAGATGCGTCCTCAAGATACCAGCTCATGAAACGAGCTCTGTCTTTCGCCTTTGTCAATGATACTCTGTACAAGAGGTCGTTTGATTCTCTGTGGTTGAGATGCCTGGGACCCGACGAAGCGAAAAGAGTCGTTCAGGAAGTTCACGACGGACTCTGCGGTTCTCACCAAGCAGGCCCGAAGATGAAGTTGAAAATTAAACGGATGGGCTACTGTTGGCCAACGATGATTCAGGACTGTCTCAGATATGCGAAGCAATGCCACTCATGCCAGATTCATGGGGACTTTATCCATCAGCACCCAAATCCTCTACATCCAACAGTGGCCAGCTGGCCGTTCGAAATGTGGGGGACTGACGTAATCGGCCCCATCGAACCAGCATCATCTAGGGGACATCGATTCATCTTGACGACGACTGACTACTTCTCCAAATGGGCAGAAGCAGTACCGCTGAGGGAAGTGAAGATGGAGAATATCCTCCATTTCTTCAAGATGCACGTCATTTATCGATTTGGAACTCCGCGACGGATCATCTCCGATAACGGGCCAGCTTACAGAAGCCACAAGATCAGCCGCTTCGCGTAACAACACAACATAGACTGGAGATATTCCTCAGTTTATAATCCCTGAGCTAACGGTTTAGCTGAGGCTTTCAATAAGACCTTGACGAAGATCGTGAAAAAGAGGGTGTCCCGAAATAAGAAGGACTGGCACGAGAGACTGCAAGAAGCTCTCTGGGCGTATCGAACTACGTTCAAAATAGCCACGAACACAACGCCATACGCGTTGGTATTCGGTACAGAAGCAGTACTTCCCCTCGAGATAGAGTTACCCTCTCTACGAGTGGCAGTCCACTACGAGCTAACGGACGAAGAAAATGCTCACCTCCGGCTTGAGGAGCTTGATGTCCTTGATGAAACCCGGCTCATAACGCAACAAAATCTGGAGGCTTATAAAGCAAAGATGACGCGCTCATATGAAAGATTGACCAGGCCGAGGACATTCCGCCAAGGCGAACTCATGCTAGTGGTTAAAAGACCTATGATCCCCAATCGCACCAAGTGGGGAAAATTCGAGCCGAACTATGAAGGCCCGTATATCATAGACAAGGTCTACCAGGGTGGAGCCTATCTACTCATGGATATGCACGGTGAAAGGCCTTTAAGGCCAATAAACGGTCGCTTCCTAAAGAAATACTATGCTTAATGAATCACAGCCTAGGTCAATGATAGATGACGACGACTATGTCCGCTCGCTATCTTCCTAAATTCAAACTCTATAAGTAGTAATCGGCATGCTTCAACAATGGACCGAAACGTCCTTAAACTAACAACGGACCACTATGTCCTAAAACTAGTCGTTAACCGAGATGTCGATAAACTACGGTGGGTTGCAACATCTCAAAACCGATAAAAAAAGAATAAAAAAATAATAAAAATAAAAATGGTATTTCCATAAGCAAAATGGGCACGGATGAAAACCCGAAAGGGCTCCGTGAGTAAAAACAGCAGGGCTACCGGCGAGTGTTTGTGAAAACCTGAAAGGGCGCAACCTCGTTAGAAAAATAAAAAGAATAAAAAAAAGGAAAAGAAAAACGGTATGTCCATAAGAAAAATGGGCACGGATGAAAACCCGAAAGGGCTCCGTGAGTAAAAACAGCAGGACTACCGGCGAGTGTTTGTGAAAATCTGAAAGGGCGCAAGCTCGTTAAAAAGACGCTTACAGGGTCCACTCGACCTTGTAAGGAGAAACCACCTGCGTGAGATCCTTACGACTCACAAGGGATCAACACACTTAGGGATCCTCACGATTCCTAAGGAGAAATTACACTTGTGAGATCCTCACGACTCGTAAGGAGAATTCTCTTATGGGACCCTCACGGCTCATAAGATTTGAAAGTCTTAAGTTACAGAGACCTTAACCTGTTCTTAAGTAACCCCGACAACCTTCAATATTGCCCTACAAGCGGCTCATACTGACCCTTGTATACAATCCACGGGCGCGAATAAACATTTCCCTAACTGAGTCCCATCCGTGACTGGGGATATGTTCGTACGGTGAACAACCCTTGTGAGTCCTCTCGACTTATAAGGAGAAAACCTTTTTGTAAGATCCTTACGACTTACAGGGGAATATACACTTAGGAATCCTCACGATCCCTAAGGAGAAAACACACCTATGAGATCCTCACGACTTGTAGGGAGAAATACCTTTATGAGACCCTTATGGCTCATGAAGTCAAAAGCCTTAGTCGACGGGACCCTAACCCTGTTTACTAAGCCACCTTTGTTCAGCATCGACAGAGGCAAATGATGATTCGCTCCTGCCAATATCCCAGTTGTAGCGATGCTGATGCCTAAAACGGTATCAAATTCCGATTCCTTCCATGTCAAATGATGATCCGTCCCTAGCAATATTCCAGCTGTAGCGATACTGATGCTGAGATTGGCACCAGATTCCAAGTTCTACACTCGCGATAAAAAAAAATTAGCGAGCTAAAATGCATATGAAATAGCCGAAATGATGGGGCAACTTGCAATAAAAAGCAGCAAGTAAAAATGTATGCATAAAAAATAGCCGAAATGATTGGGCAACTCGCAATAAAAAGCAGCGAGTAAAAATAAAATAAATAGCCGAAATGATTGGGCACCGCGAAAAATAGCCGAAATGATGGGGCAATCGCGACCTTCGCGATATAAAAGCTGAAATGATAGAGCATCGCAGAAAAAGAAATAAAACAAAAATGAAATTTTTGCCATACAGGGGATGCTACATCAATCCCTGTATACAATCCAGGGGCGCAAATGAAGAAGGAATCACACTCCTCCTCCCCAGGTTTCATCAAAAGAAGAAGCCAAGTCTCGAAGGGCCACAAATAGCTTAGAGATCACCTCAACACTCGTCTCGTCACAACGGACACAACATCAAGCAAAGCGGAACAACGGCAACTCCCAGTTCCATGGCTCGGCGATATACAGATCACCGAGAGTCAAATCCCCACTCCGTGAAAGGCGGATATAATCAACAAAATTCCTGGTCACGTAGAACGCGAATAACGTCACTCTTTGACCCCGTGGAAAACGTCCAGAGCTGATCCTGGTCCTCGCAGAGCACGGCAGTGAACCCGTGTGAAGCATCCAGAGCGGAGCCTGGTCCTCGCCGAACACGGTAGTGAACCCGTGGGAAGCATCCAGAGCAAAATTCCTGGTCACGTGGAACGCGGATAACGTCACTCTTTGATCCCGTGGAAAATGTCCAGAGTGGATCCTGGTCCTCGCAGAGCACGGCAGTGAACCCGTGTGAAGCATCCAGAGCGGAGCCTGGTCCTCGCCGAACACGGCAGTGAACCCATGGGAAGCATCTAGAACAAAATTCCTGGTCACGTGGAACGCGGATAACGCCACTCTTTGACCCCGTGGAAAACGTCCAGAGCGGATCCTGGTCCTTGCAGAGCACGGCAGTGAACCCGTGTGAAGCATCCAGAGCAGAGCCTGGTCCTCGCCGAACACGGCAATGAACCCGTGGGAAGCATCCAGAGCAAAATTCCTGGTCACGTGGAACGCGGATAACGTCACTCTTTGACCCCGTGGGAAGCATCCAGAGTGGAGCTTAGTCCTCGCCGAACACGGCAGTGAACCCGTGTGAAACATCTAGCGCAAAATTCCTGGTCACGTGGAACGCGGATAACGTCACTCTTTGACCCCATGGAAAACGTCCAGAGCGGAGCCTGGTCCTCGCCGAACACGGCAGTGAACCCGTGGGAAGCATCCAGAGCAAAATTCTTGGTCACGTGGAACGCGGATAACGTCACTCTTTGACCCCGTGGGAAACGCCCAGAGCGGAGCCTAGTCCTCGTCGAACATGGCAGTGAATCCGTGGGAAGCATCTAGCGCAAAATTCCTGGTCACATAGAACGCGGATAACGTCACTCTTTGACCCCGTGGAAAACGTCCAGAGCGGAGCCTGGACCTTGCCGAACAAGGCAGTGTGTAAGTCGATGTACAACACCCCACGACTTGCGGAGAGGCGGAATAATGAAAAACGATCTTGTTTTAGGCGTAAACATCGACTAACCGAGAATATTTGCTAAACTATAACTAACAAGTATCATAGAAGTTAACAACTACTATGAAAAGTGATTATACCTAATGAACCGTGTCCTTCGTCTTTTCGTTCTCCACCTCTTCCTCGGCCTTCTCCAAGTAGTAGACGATCCACCCGAGAGCTTTACTTCAAGCTTCACCTCAAACTAGAGATAACTAGGTTTCTTAAAGTGCTAATCTAAGTAACCTAGGTGATATAGAGAAGGGTTATGGATTAAGTAGTCTAATCTAATCCTTGATCTCAACACATGAGAGGGGAGGATTAAGGTTTGCAGAGAGAGGGTTTTAGGAGAGAGAAGGTGAGCATGAGAATGAGATGAGATAATGATCTATCATAATATATATCAAGCATTATCATTTATCCAATAAAAAAAATAAAGGATGAATAATCATGCTTCATAAATACAAGAGGGTGATTCATCTCCATGAGTCATTAAGCATTTATGATGCATTAATGACATGGATGAATCACTCATATGACTCACTAATCTCATTTAATGCATATGCCACCTTAACCCCCAAGTCACCATCTTCTAGAAGCTTCTCGCATAATTATGAGAACGCCCCTCCTATCCGTGAAAACACGGAAAAACTTTAGACTGTATAAATCCAATAACCGGATACTAGAAACTGGCTTAAACCAAAGCCGACTAGTAAAAACTGTCCGAAAGTCGTACGTGCGTAAACGCGCGTATGCGTCCGAACCCTTATCGTAAAACCATACGACCTCTATATCGTTTCGCCTGGAGTAGGGAAACTCTCTGTGTGGGACTCTAATGACTCGACTACTACGCTGGCAGTGGGTTTAACCACAGACCGCAAGCGGCACTAGCTGTACGTAACGGTCCCCAGGTAGATGTCGATAAGAAGGCCGATGAGGAAACCCATCCGAACTCCTACTGAGCCTGATGTGACAATCTCCGTACAGTCCGGTCTGTTCGTCTAAGACTATCGCATATCGGGCCTAGGGGGCGGCAAGCGTCAGTCCCCCAATAGAGGTATAATTCATGTCGGAGTGAAGCCCATTACACCCTGAGAAACTACTGGAACCTACCAGTAAATCACGCTTGCCCTGGCCAGGGACTTTGCGTAATGGCTCTCTGACACAGCGCGATATCAACTCCCAATACCGGGAGAGACGAATCCTATCTAACCGCCACTTCCTACAAGTGCTCGGGACTGCACCCAACTGCTACCTGTTTGCACGACTCCTTTGAGCCGTGGTAGGGTAGCAATCTAAGAACAGCAGGACACGCTCGAGGCAAAGTAGTAGTGTCAAGTCTGCGGACTAAGCTGTACTCATGTCACCTGGGAACTGTTAACTGACGACTGGTAGAAAACCGAACCAACAGTTCCCTGCGAGTCCTGTCCGGTGTACCCATAACCCAACGAGTACCTGTATACTATCTCCAGTACGACGTACTGACGGCTGTGGGACAAACCATCTCCCCAACTGGGATGAGAAGCGTACACACTAGTCTACTCCGGAGTATCGATGCCCTGTCTCGATAATCCTACGACTAGGGACCTGAATAAGGATGTGCTTGTAGACTACCCAGCCCCCACTAGTGTGACTGCCATCACAACACTGGTAGTCAAGCAAGATCCTAAGAGCTCTATCAATACGTATACTCACATATTAAGATAGAAAAACCAAGTAGCATACTACCATGTTTAGCAAGACTGTTATATACATGTGAATATCCCAAGCTTCCATTAAGTAATATACAAACTAGTATGATACAATAATGGCTCCTAGGGCATATACACTAACAATCTCCCACTTGCACTAGGGCCATGTACTGGCGTATCGAAGATCGATGATCTCGAGTAGCCTCTCGAACTGAATCTGAGGTAGGGCCTTCGTGAATGGATCAGCAATGTTCTCTTCAGCAGCAACTCTCCGAACCTCGATCTCCCGACGATCAATGATCTCCCTGATCAGGTGATACCGCCTTAAGATGTGTCTGGACTTCTGATGGGACCTTGGTTCCTTCGCTAAAGCTATAGATCCGTTGTTGTCGCAATACAGAGGTATTGGATCAACTATGGTAGGAACCACCTGAAGTTCTGTTAGGAACTTCTTCATCCAGACCGCCTCTTTTGCGGCATCGCAAGCAGCAATATACTCCGCTTCCATTGTCGAGTCAGCAACGGTGTCCTGCTTAGAGCTCTTCCAGCACACCGCCCCTCCATTGAGGGTAAAGACATAACCCGACATGGACTTAGAATCGTCCTTATCACTCTAGAAGCCGGAATCAGCAAATGCTTCCATCTTGAGGTCTTTTCTGCCGTAAACTAAGAACATCTCCTTAGTCCTCCTCTGGTACTTGAGAATGTTCTTTACTGCTATCCAATGCTTCTCCCCTGGGTCTGACTGATACCGGCTCACCACGCTCAGTGCGTAAGCTACATCTGGTCTGGTGCACAACATCGCATACATTATAGAGCCTACCGCAGAAGCGTAGGGTATAATAGACATGCGTTCCCTTTCCAAATCAGTCTTAGGAGACATCTCTTTGGAGAGGGTAATTCCGTGACAAGCCGGTAGATTACCGCGCTTAGAATCTTCCATACTGAACCTTTTCAGTACAGTGTCGATATACCTGGACTGCGAAAGTCCCAACATCCTCTTGGATCTATCAAGATAGATCCGGATCCCCAGAATGTAAGAGGCATCACCCAGGTCTTTCATGGAGAACCTGTGTGACAAGAATCCTTTGACAGATTGAAGCATAGGAATGCCATTTCCTATCAATAGAATGTCATCTACGTACAAGACGAGGAATACGACACTTCTGGCTACAACTTTACTATATATATACGGTTCATCTGAATTTTTGATAAAGTCATATTCTTTGACTGTTTCATCAAAACAGATGTTCCAACTCTGCGATGCTTGCTTTAGTCCATAAATGGACTTAAGCAACTTGCATACTTTCCCGCTGCTCCCACTCTGATTGAAACCCTCTGGCTGATCCATATAGACGCACTCTTCTAAATTACCATTCAGAACAGCCGTCTTCACGTCCATTTGCCAGATATCATAATCATGGAAGGCAGCAATAGCAAGAAGGATCCGAATGGATTTGAGCATAGCCACTTGGAGAAAAAGTTTCGTCATAGTCCAAACCAGGTCTTTGACGAAAACCCTCTGCAACAAGTCTAGCCTTATAGGTTTCCACCTGTCCATCTACACCAATCTTTTTCTTGAAGATCCATTTGCATCCTATGGGTTTTACCCCATCTGGAGCAAAGTCCAAAGTCCATACTTTGTTGGTGTACATGGACTCCATTTCGGTCCGCATTGCATCTAGCTATCGTACCGATTCGCCGCTCTGGATGGCCCGCTGGAAGCTAGTAAGTTCATCATCATTGATGATGCAATCCTCTCTATCCCCATCTATGAGAAAACCGTAGTATCTTTTAGGCGGATGAGACGGCCTACTACTTCGGCGGAGGGGTGCGGGAATGTCCTGTTCTTCTTGAACTACTGGTTCTACCAAACTTTCAGTAGTAGTTTGTGATTCTGGAATTTCTTCCAGTTCTATTTCGCTCCCACTTGTATCCTTTTCTAAAACCTGCTGTTCTAGAAAATGGGCATTACGAAAAACAAAAACCTTTTGTTCCTCTACGTAATAGAAATAATATCCCTTGGAGTTCTTCGGATATCCCACAAACTTACACTGTACTGATCGTGCCTCGAGCTTGTCCACATGCTGCTTTTTAACAAAAGCTGGACATCTCCATATCTTTATATGCTGAAGACGGGGTTTCTTCCCACTCCACATCTGATATGGAGTGGCAGGCACAGTCTTGGTAGGAGCCCTGTTCAGAAGATATGCTGATGTTTCTAGCGCATAACCCCAGAAAGATCGCGGTAACTCAGCATTACTCATCTTGGATCGTACCATATCCAATAGGGTTCGATTCCGTCTCTCCGATACACCGTTATGCTGTGGAGTGTATGGAGGAGTAAGCTGAGAGAGAATTCCTTTCTCTTTTAGGTAACCTAGGAACTCGGCACTCAAGTATTCACCACCTCGATCAGATTTTAGTGTCTTGATACTTTTGCCGGTTTGGTTTTCTACTTCATTCTTGTACTCTTGGAATTTCTCAAAAGCCTCGGATTTATGTTTCATCAGATAAATGAATCCGTACATTGAGTAATCATCCGTAAAAGTAATGAAATAGGAAAAAACCACCTCTTGCATGTGTAGACATTGGACCATATACATCGCTGTGTATGAGTCCTAAGAGCTCGCTCGCTCTTACACCATGTCCAGTGAATGGAGTCTTTGTCATCTTTCCTTTGAGACATGATTCACAAGTGGCATAAGTTTGATATTCGAACGAGTCCAAATATCCTTCTCTATGTAACTTAGTCAACCTTGTCTCATTGATGTGACCTAGTCTACAATACCATAAGAAAGCCTTATTTAAATTTGGAGACTTTCTTTTTAGTGTGTTCTGGACATTGAAAATCTGGAGTTGGTTTAAGACATATATACCGTTATTTAGTGTACCGGACCCAATCAAACCATGATTAAGGTGGATGTTAACAACATCACTTACAAACGTGAAATCATAACCTTTATTTGATAACAAGGAAACTGATATGATATTACACGTTAAGCTAGGTACATAAAAACAGTTATGTAAAACCAAAATGTGTCCACTCGTCAATCCCAGGTGATAATCCCCGACAGACACAGCTCCCACGCTAGCTCCGTTAGCACTGCAATGAATTGCATATATGAGATCCTGATCCGGTATCCAATACCCAGGAAGTAGAGTTGATTGACAGACAATTCTCAATTACAAACACACCTGAAGTCGAAGCCATAGCTTGCTTCGGTTCCTGGTTCTTGGCGTTCCATGCCTTGCAATCTTTCTTCTAGTGCCCTTTCATATGACAATGGAAGCACTCATCCTGGGCTACTACCGGCGCCGCAATCTTTTTTTTTCCCTTCCCTCCCACCTTACTAACACCTCCTCTAGGTTTTGTGGCGGCCTTCTTCTTCCTTCCTTTGGCCCTAGCCTTGGACCTGGAAGAAGAAGCACCGCTAACAAATATAGCGGGTGTTTCCCTTGCCTTCTGCAAGGTGCCCTCTGCACTCCTCAACATGTTAAGGAGTTCTGGAAGTTCAACTTCTTTTCTTTGAATGTTGAAATTCAGAATAAACTGGGCGTAGGTGGAAGGAAGGGACTGGAGAATAAGGTCTGTATAGAGCTCATTATCCAAAATCGTCCCAAGGTCTGCGAGCTCTTCTATATAGCCTATCATCTTTAGGACATGTTCTCCTTCCGATGATCCGACGGCCAAGCTCGCTCGAAACAAGTTCTTTGAGGTCTCGTATCTTGCTATACGAGATTGCTCTCCATAAAGTTCTTTTGTATGGAGAAATATGGCATCTAGTTCCATATCCTCGTGCCTCCTCTGATGTTCATTGTTCATCGAGGCAAGCACGATGCACTTGGCTTTCGCGCAATCGAAATCCCAGGTTTTGCGGATTTCCTTATCCGCATTACTGGATTTGGGACCAGGGACAGCAGGTGCCTTAGCGGTGAGGACGTACCCCAATTTGTCATAGGTCAAAGCCATTTTGACATTCCGCAGCCAATCTTTATAGTTTGGCCCTGTCAGTATATTTTTCTCTAAAAGTAACTTAAGTCCAGTCATTTTCAGGGTCATTGCAATTAGGAGAGAGAGAAGAAAACTCTTTAGCATGATGCTCTTGCAAGTTGAGAGTGGTTTTTAATTTATCTAAACTGGATGGCTCCCACTGTTTCTCGAATCCTTCCTCAAACCATAAAAGAAGAATTAGCCAGGACTATTCTCACTGTACAATACTTGCTTAACCGTTCAGCCAGGCTGGTGTCGGTACTTCGAGGGAGGTTTTCCAACGCTTTCGCGAAGTTCCTTAATTAAATAACCTCTTTTCTCTGGGGGCGTAACCCCGCTGACACCTTTCTAGACACCTACTTGGTTTATAGCATTGATCGTTAAGTGACGAATATCCTGATAAGTAGCATATACTCACAGTAGGATCGGGATCCAAATATCATCGTCTGATAATGCTGAAGGAATCCTACTAACATTCACCAAACTCCAAATGGTATGCATATCTTTGCAAATTTCAGTTTCTTTAGAAATTCCCGATATATATTTTTGCCCCATGCGCTTATGACCTTGGCTTTGGTCAAAATGTCATAAGTCACATGTCAAGTTCTACCCGTCATTATCTTGTCAATTTGAACCCATCCGTACATACCCCTGACTTTGGTCAAATGATAATACGACTGTCCCAAACTAACTCATCTATCTATGCAACAAATGAATACCCAGCAGCTACCAAACACTATGCCTTGACTTTGGCCAAAATGCATAGCTTGAATATTACTGTATACTCAAATGAAATGACGGAGGGCTACTAATGGTTTGGCGAAACCGTGAACGTAGTGAACTTGATATAACCGAAGGAACCTGATAGATTTTAAAAGGAGTGGTTAAAGCTCCGCAATAAAAAAATATCCTCTGTTTTAAAATAACCGAGTGGTTTCTTTTAAATTGTTCCAATGATTAAACTTTTGGTTTATTTTCTTTGCATTAATAATAATGCGTCCCATCATTAACCTATCATTGCAGAAAACAACGAAAATACAACGTCCTCTTATGCCATCCGCATTTGCCACTGGGTCCCATCATCACCCGTTAGGTTACTTAACTAACGACAGAGCGGGGGCTGGACTAGCGCGGGTGTAAAACATAAGTGACGTCTAAATAGCTATCATATATAGATATTGTACATTCGTCAGACGCAATAATAGGCATTCCTGATCTCATATGAACTTTATTGGATTTGCAAGCAATCCGCGTTTGTTTAGAGCCTGCAACAAAAGACGGATTACTCAGTTGTGATGAATAGCAATTACCCCACCCTAGACCCCTACGGGTACGGCAAACTACCCGCCAAATACCCGAAGTGAAGCGGTCTCCCTCAACAAAGTGAGTAGGCCACTAAACACTTCAAAGTACCCGGTAGTTTGTGCACCCCACCTTGGGTCATCCTAGGAGCAAAAACAGTAAAATGAAATAATACAACGGTGGCTATAACCGCAACCTGGATGTGCCCCGCAAAAATAATATTACAATATATTACAATTACATGGAATGAATTAAAATAATAACCCATCACAAAACCCCGGCTAATCATCACAACAGTCCAATACAGTTCACATCCACAAACAGTTAAAACCATTACAGAAATGTGCAACCCCCTGCCAACCGACATACTAGCAGTTAGGGGAGGTTTACGAATACATTATACAAACACAGATATAATCAAATTAGCAAACATCGTAAGATTTCGATCGTGCAAACACTTTAGATTCTACTCCAATACTTCTCTGTGCACCTGAGAATTGAGCAGAAAAATAAACATTCCAGAAATATCATTATTAACACAGGAGAGTTACTGAAGGAATTTGGGCTGACTCGGCCCCAACTCGGCCGCGGATCCACGGTGGATCACATGGATCCGCCGCGGTTCCGCGGTGAGTTGGCCGAGTTATGAGTCCAAATTTCTTCTGTAGCCCTATTATTCTCTGCTGGTTATTCTGAAGCTCCCTGAAAAATTTTTAGAGCCAGTTTTAAATTCGACAGAAACTGTGATAAATCGATGATGTTTCCGGTTCTTTTTGCGTTCGAAATTCTTACGACTTTGCTAATGGGTTAATTATTGTTTGGCGAGGCTCTGATACCACTGTAAGTCGATGTACAACACCCCACGACTTGCGGGGAGGCGGAATAATGAAAAACGATCTTGTTTTAGGCGTAAACATCGACTAACCGAGAATCTTTGCTAAACTATAACTAACAAGTATCATAGAAGTTAACAACTACTATGAAAAGTGATTATACCTAATGAACCGTGTCCTTCCTCTTTTCGTTCTCCACCTCCTCCTCGGCTTTCTCCAAGTAGTAGACGATCCACCCGAGAGCTTTACTTCAAGATTCACCTCAAACTAGAGGTAACTAGGTTTCTTAAAGTGCTAATCTAAGTAACCTAGGTGATATAGAGAAGGGTTATGGATTAAGTAGTCTAATCTAATCCTTGATCTCAACACATGAGAGGGGAGGATTAGGGTTTGAAGAGAGAGAGCTTGAGGAGAGAGAAGTTGAGCATGAGAATGAGAAGAGATAATGATCTATCATAATATATATCAAGCATTATCATTTATCTAATAAAAGAAAATAAAGGATGAATAATCATGCTTCATAAATACAAGAGGGTGATTCATCTCCATGAGTCATTAAGCATTTATGATGCATTAATGACATGGATGAATCACTCATACGACTCACTAATCTCATTTAATGCATATGCCACCTTAACCCCCAAGTCACCATCTTCTAGAAGCTTCTCGTATAATTATGAGAACGCCCCTCCTATCCGTGAAAACACGGAAAAACTTTAGACTGTATAAATCCAATAACCGGATACTAGAAACTGGCTTAAACCAAAGCCGACTAGTAAAAACCGTCCGAAAGTCGTACGTGCGTAAACGCGCGTATGCGTCCGAACCCTTATCGTAAAACCATACGACCTCTATATCGTTTCGCCTGGAGTAGGGAAACTCTCTGTGTGGGACTCTAATGACTCGACTACTACGCTGGCAGTGGGTTTAACCACAGACCGCAAGCGGCACTAGCTGTACGTAACGGTCCCCAGGTAGATGTCGATAAGAAGGCCGATGAGGAAACCCATCCGAACTCCTACTGAGCCTGATGTGACAATCTCCGTACAGTCCGGTCTGTTCGTCTAAGACTATCGCATATCGGGCCTAGGGGCGGCAAGCGTCAGTCCCCCAATAGCGGTATAATTCGTGTCGGAGTGAAGCCCATTACACCCTGAGAAACTACTGGAACCTACCAGTAAATCTCGCTTGCCCTGGCCAGGGACTTTGCGTAATGGCTCTCTGACACAGCGCGATATCAACTCCCAATACCGGGAGAGACGAATCCTATCTAACTGCCACTGCCTCCAAGTGCTCAGGACTGCACCCAACTGCTACCTGTTTGCATGACTCCTTTGAGCCGTGGTAGGGTAGCAATCTGAAAACAGTAGGACACACTCGAGGCGAAGTAGCAGTGTCAAGTCTGCGGACTAAGCTGTACTTATGTCACCTGGGAACTGTTAACTGACGACTGGTAGAAAACGCAACCAACAGTTCCCTGCGAGTCCTGTCCGGTGTACCCGTAACCCAACGAGCACCTGTATACTATCTCCAGTACGACGTACTGACGGCTGTGGGACAGACCATCTCCCCAACTGAGATGAGAAGCGTACACACTAGTCTACTCCGGAGTATCGATGCCCTGTCTCGATAATCCTACGACTAGGAATCTGAATAAGGATGTGCTTGTAGACTACCCAGCCCCCACTAGTGTGACTGCCATCACAACGCTGGTAGTCAAGCAAGATCCTAAGAGCTCTATCAATACGTATACTCATATATTAAGATAGAAAAACCAAGTAGCATACTACCATGTTTAGCAAGACTGTTATATACATGTGAATATCCCAAGCTTCCATTAAGTAATATACAAACTAGTATGATACAATAATGGCCCCTAGGGCATATACACTAACACAGTGAACCCGTGGGAAGTATCCAGAGCAAAATTCCTGGTCATGTAGAACGCGGATAACGTCACTCTTTGACCCCGTGGGAAACGTCCAGAGCGGAGCCTGGTCCTCGCCGAACACGGCAGTGAACCCGTGGGAAGCATCCAGAGCAAAATTCCTGGTCACGTAGAACGCGGATAACGTCACTCTTTGACCCCGTGGAAAACGTTCAGAGCGGATCCTGGTCCTCGCAGAGCACGGCAGTGAACCCATGTGAAGCATCCAGAGTGGAGCCTTGTCCTCGCCGAACATGGCAGTGAACCCGTGGGAAGCATCCAGAGCAAAATTCTTGGTTACGTGGAACGCGGATAACGTCACTCTTTGACTCCGCGGAAAACGTCCACAGCGGAGCCTGGTCCTCGCAAAGCACGGCAGTGAACCCGTGTGAAGCATCCAGAGCAAACATTGGACTGTGGAGTCCTTAAAATCCACGGACTATGATGTCCTTAACCACGACCGTAATGTCTTAAAACTAACGATCAACCATGATGGTTCTAGACTGATTTTACCTTGGTTAAAGGGTACATCTCTTCACTCTTTTGATATTTGGCGTTGTAATTCCTCAACGTCTTCAAAGAGGTGACGGGTCCCAGTAACCATACGATTCGTGGACTGTGGAGTCCTTAAATCCACGGACTATAAGGTCCTTATCCTTGACCGTGATGTCTTAAAACTAACATCGGACTGTGGAGTCCTTAAATCCACGGACTATGACGTCCTTAACCTTGACCGTGATGTCTTAAAACTAACATCGGACTGTGGAGTCTTTGAATCCATGGACTATGACGTCCTTAACCTTGACCGTGATGTCTTAAAACTAACATCGGACTGTGGAGTCCCTAAATCCACGGACTATGACGTCCTTAACCTTGACCGTGATGTCTTAAAACTAACATCGGACTGTGGAGTCCTTAAATCCACGGACTACGACGTCCTTAACCTTGACCGTGATGTCTTAAAACTAACATTGGACTGTGGAGTCCTTAAACCCATAGACTATGATGTCCTTAACCTTGACCGCGATGTCTTCAAACTACGGTACCCTGGAAAACATCCCAAACCAACCCCTGACCCCATGAAATACGGATAAGGACGACCGCACCTAGCACTTGCGGGTCCTCACGACCTGCAGGAAAGAAAACTCTCTTGTGAGAGCCTTACGATTCCCAAGGGAAAACCCGCTTAAGAATCCTCACGATTCTTAAGGAGAACTTACACCTACGGGATCCTCTCGACCTGTAGGGAAAAAAACTCTTTATGAGACCCTCACGGCTCAGAAAAGCTCAAAAAGTCTTAGGAGGCAGATCTTAACCCTGAATCCTAAGCCATTGCTGCCCTGCAAGGAGACCAAGATAAACTGTCCGCAGAACAAGTTCAATTAAAAGGGACACACCATTGAGAAGAAAAATATGTCTTTTATTCATAAACCAAAATGGATACAAATTACAATTCATGAAAAAAAACAAAAAGAATATACTCTCATTCAGGAGTATGTACAAAAAGAAAGGAAAAGATACAATTCTTCAAGCCAGCGGGCGATTTAGCAATTTTACTAGCTCATCCTTCTTCTGCCGAGTCACGGCTTCATGATTCAGTATCGCCAGAAGGCGGGCCTTCGCCTGAGCCTGCTGGGCCTGATACGAGGCAAGCCGACCTTCGAGCTCTTTTTCGGTAGCTTTGTGAGCCTCAACCCTTCCACGAGTGAACACGACAGCTTTATCGAGGGCCACCACCTCTTTGATAGACTCTTGAAGCACTCGCCAGAGTTCATACGCTTTATTAGCTTTGGCTATAAGGCTGGTTTGGAGCTCGCTCAGTGCCTTAGAGGCCAGCTCCCTCTCGGAGAATTTGCGGCCGAGCCTCTTCTCGCACGACACCAAGTTCGCCACACATCGCTCTATCAGACCACGCGAGCCCGCTTTCACAACCGCAGCCTCTGAAAGAGGAAATGTACGCTCAAGACTGTATAAACAAGCCTCCGGTCGATAGCAATAGTCGATCTAAAACACGCGCACATCATCTGGTATGGGAAGCAACAAGAAAAATTTCTGATGTATATCCTATCAAGCATGCATTCGGAACTATATGAATATCCGAAAAGAAATAATACCCGAAGCTCTGATGTGCATGCAACATGATAATAGTGTTTGCAATTAAAGAAAGTTCTCATGGGAAGAACACAAAGCTCATTTATGCAAGCAAAAGCATACATACGAATATCCAGCATACATGAAAATTCAACATAAAAGCATGCGAAAACTAATATACTACGCCAGCGGGAAAAGGTCACCAAACAAAGGATCGGTACACAAGGGTTAACAAAACAAAGAACAAAATTCTCCATCTCCCTCTCCACTTGCTCCAACACATCAAAGCGACGGTTCTCGCGAGGAGTCGCTCCCCACCGATTGGCCCCATGTTCGTCCGCAAAAGCAGACATAATGGCCCGCCGAGCTCTTATTTGGCTCAACAAATGGAATGAGTGATCTTTCAAAGCCTTAGTAATCAGGCACGCCTCGTGAAAACCCTCGAGCTTTTCTTCAGCCGCGTCAAGCATCGCCGGGGTCATCTCCGCCGGGTGAGGAGGGATGTCGGCAAGCACGGCAGCAAGAATCATCCGGAGCCAGAGGGAGCCCATTGGGAGGGGGAACCCCCTACGGGTCGAGAGTTCATATGCCGCTGAGTCGCATTCATCGTCGGTAAGGAGGGGATCCACCAATCGTGCGGCAAAGCGAGGGATCATCTCCTCGATAGGCACTTCCCATGGCTGTCGACGAGCATGAGGGCGGTTGCAGGCCATGGCGCTCAGTTGTTTCTCAAGACAAATCACACCAAAGTAAGAATAGATTTCGCTGTAAAAAAAATAGGCTATGGCCTGAGGACTATAAAGAGGAGCATTAAATGCTACGCATGGAGAACATGGCGTGATGGAACATTTCCAAGGCCCAAAAAGGGGAAGGCATTGGAAATCAAGAAAGGGAACTATTTCCAAAGCTCCTTTTCTGCATCCAATACCATGCACAAAAAATAGGGCATTGAAAGTTGAACAGCCCCATCGAAGGGACCCCACGTGCAGAGCACGTGAGCACTAAACTTGATGTGCACTGGAAAGTAAAATAGTGCCTTACACACCAAACACGTCAGCAGTGACAATAGCAAAAAGGACAAAATCCCACAAAAAGGGCATGCAAACATAGAAGGGCAAGATAAAACTTATCACTCAGGTTTTTTTTTCTAAAAAGAAAAGTTCATACAAAATAAAAAGAAATAATTACAACGGCAAGACCTCAGACGCGGGGCATGGATTGAGAAACTCAAACGTAACTTTGTCCAAGATCTTCCAGGCATTTCGAACCATCCTAGTATGTTTTCTCTCGCGGTCACAAGCATCGGGATCCTCACGAATGTCCTCCACCCTCCGATAGGCAGCAAGAATAGCCGACTGCTGAAAAGCCTGGTGCAAGAGATCAATGAGGTTGTCGCGCCTTCTCTTCGAGATTAGGCTCATCAGATACACCGAATGTATCTTATCCTCGGCAGCGTCCAATGCCCTGAGCTGTACGCCGGTGTAGAAGAGAGGAAGCGCCTCCCAGATCGCCAGCACGATGAGTCTCAGAAGAGAAGAGCGACGGGGGAGTAGCCGATTGTTGCACTCGTCGAAGCGGCTCATAATCTTAGCACACTGAGCATTGGTGAACTCCTGGTTCTGACTACGGCCCAATGCACGAATGTTCCCGTAAGAAATGATTTCATCAGGAGCATACATATGGGCGTCCATAATGCCTGAAATAAAGAACATGAGGGTTTAGTGTAAACTTCTTGGATGTGAAGGAGACAACTCAGGGCAAGGAGACCCCAAGAAGTCCCCATAGGAAGAACTTAGTTCTTCATAGGAATTAAATTCCTTTTTGAAAAAAGGAATTAAAGTCCCAGAAAATCTTGTTCCAGAGCCAGAGCTCCTTGGGGATGGAATTAAATTCCATGGAAAACAACCGACATCATTATCTCCCTAAAAGATCAGATGAACCCTAAGAGATCTACTGTTTGAAGATTAAATGGTTTCATATTCCAGTTGAAGAACTTGAAGAAAATGGGTTCATGTTAAAAGGGTGAAACCCTTGATGTAGATTTAAAATCCAGAGAGTTTTTAAAAATAAAGGTTCTTCGATTGTTCAACATCATTACCTGAAAGAAAGAGTCTTTCTTGAAACAGAGTTAAACTCTGAAGATTTTTCAAGGCAGAGAACTAAGCTCTGGAAAAGGAGAATTAAATTCTCAAACGAAGAAAGTTCTCAAAGGAGGAAGATGAGCAAAGTGGAAGCGCTTCCGAAAAGATATTGGCATTTATAGGATGGGATGGAAAACGTTTCATCTATCCTACTCCCAAGGCAGATCCAACGGTCACAAAAGTGACAGCGTTGCACTCACATGCAGACACGTGAGAGCAACAATGTGGGGGCATTTGTTCCCTGATTTAAAATCAGAAAAAGCTTCAGAAGAGGCATCACGTGCTCACACGTGACCAGTGGTCACGTGTTGGCACGTGATGGTTAAGCAGCGGCAAAGAACAGAGCAAAGAAGAGGAGAAAGAGTTCAGGGGGTCACTTGCTTACACGTGACCGGAGGTCACGTGCTTGCACGCGACATGGGTCACGTGCTCACACGTGACCAGGGGTCACGTGCTCACACGTGACTGGCTTTAAAAGTCATGCTGTTCAACAGAATTAAATTCTGAATAAAATCATTTAAATCTTTCCAAAATAGAGAAGAATTGTGTGAAACCATTGGATCAAGAATCTGAAGGTGATTAAATATCACCAATTTATGAAAAGATCTTGGACATGGAAAGATTTCCCCCAAATCTCACCGAAATAACAAAGAATATCTTTGGATTTAAAATCCAACGGTGAATAAAATTCACCTAATAATCTAAAGGCCCAGATCAATGATGAAAATAAATCAAATCTCTCAATAAACAAATCAAATCTCTCAATGAAAGATTTACTAAACAGATTGATTCGTTTCCTTCTCTTATAAATAGGAGCCAAAGGAGAGAGTTTTGCATACACAGAGAGAGAGAGATATGGAGCCTGGGAATCTTGAAAACTCAGAGAGAAAAGAAGGAAGAATTTGATTCTCTGCAAAAGAAAAACCCTAGGTAAGAAAAGAAAGGGGGAAAAGGCTTCAAAAAGAGAATTTAATTCTCAAATATAAAGAGTTTAACTCTTCTATAAAGAAAAGAACTTAGTTCTTTCTCTGGTGAAGATCTGCAAAGTGCACATCTCCCCATAGATTGAGAATTTAATTCTCATTGGGTCGAGATCCTGCCATGCAGATCTAAAACATAGAGGAGGAATTGAGTTCTGAGAATTTAATTCTCACAAAGTTATAGGAATTTATTTCCTCCAAGATAAAATTAGGGTTTAACCCTATTTGAGAATTCAATTCACCAAAATTATAGGAATTTAATTCCTCTGAGAGAAAATTAGGGTTTAACCCTATATGAGAATTCAATTCTCTAAAATTATAGGAATTTAATTCCTTCAAAATGGACAGAACTATGGTTTAACCCTAATTAAGAACTTAATTCTCTCAAACTCACAGGAATTTAATCCCCTAAAAAAGAGAAGAAATTAGGGTTTCACCCTATGCCAGAACTTAACTCTTTACATATATGGGGAATTTAATTCCTACGGAAAAGAAATTAGGGTTAACCCTATCTAAGAATACAATTCTTTAAAAGAAAGTAGGAATTTAATTCCTCTAAAGTTATTGCTGGGGTTTAACCCTATGAAGAATTTAATTCTTAAAAGATGTACAGATCTTTAAAACATGTAAAGAACCATGGTCACGTGCTACCACGTGACCCCTGTAAAGATCCACAGAAAAAGTACTTTGAGGCAACGCCTCACGTGCCCCACGTGACCCCTGAAGCACACAAAGAAAAAGCAAAAGGAACAGAAGCTATGGGCGTTCTCACGTGCTACCACGTGACCCCTTGGCAAAAGCTTTAACAGTCAAATACCCAAATTCCCATCACGTGACAGCACGTGATGCTCCAAAATCAACTATAGAAAGTATTCAATAGTTTTGGCAGAACAAATAAGGGGAATCAGGGCGCCCTCACGTGTCCACATGTGACCCCTCTTTCTTTAGTGTTTAATACTAATCTAAGATCTTTGTTTCCAGTGTTTAACACTGATTTTCCTAATGTTTAACACTAATTTGAAAACCCTGTTTGCAGTGTTTAACACTGATTTTCTTAGTGATTAACACTCATTTGAATACCCTATTTGCAGTGTTTAACACTGTTACTTTCTGATATTTGACACTACATCAAGAACTATATTTCCAGTGTTTAACACTGATTGTACTCTTAGTATTTAACACTAGTTTAAGAAATCTATTTTTAGTGTTTAACACTTTTGATCTTGAGTGTTTAATACTACTCTTAGCCAAGTTGGCTGATTTTTCAGAGGCAAAGCCTCTCCTTCAATGGACCGACAGAGGGCCAATATTCCAAACATGATTGGACTTAGCCCAAGAAGGCCATAAGTCCTCAATCCAGACTCAACTGAGCAAATGTGCTTATAACCTAATGAATTGGTCTTGATTCCAAATTGGACTACATATCACTTAATCTACTCTTTGATACTTGTCGTTATAATTCCTCAACGTCTTCAAAGAGGTGACGGGTCCCGACAATCACACATTGATACGGACTGTGGGGTCCTTAAACTCATGGACTATGATGTCCTTAACCTTGACCGGGATGTCTTAAAACTAACAATGGACTGTGGGGTCCTTAAACTCTTGGACTATGATGTCCTTAACCTTGACCGGGATGTATTAAAACTAACAATGGACTGTGGGGTCCTTAAACTCATGGACTATGATGTCCTTAACCTTGACCGGGATGTCTTAAAACTAACAATGGACTGTGGGGTCCTTAACCTTGACCGTGATGTCTTAAAACTAACGCCGGATTGTGGAGTCCTTAAATCCTCGGACTATGATGACCTTAACCTTGACCGCAACGTCTTAAAACTAACATTGGACCGCAATGTCCTTAAACTACTTATTGACCGTAATGCCACTAAACTAAACAACAGGGCCCCCCAATTGCTCTCTTGTTGGATCTAAACGATCCCGTTAAGTCGATCTTAGTCTAAAACTAGACTAACGTATCCTTAACAAACGTTTAAGTTGATCTTAGTCTTAAATGAGGCTAACGTATCCTTAAACCCAAACCCCCAAACCCAAATCTAAGATAATACGGATTTGGACTAGTCCACGCCCTACGGGCGACAACATAACTTAGTCTCCGTATGCAATCCACGGGCAACCAAACACAAAAAAAAACACCCACGACACGAAGTGACTATCTGGAGAAGGAGAAAGTGGTTACCGCGATGTGGTAGCGTAATTAACTGCAGGGGCTTGCACCTGCAGGGAAGAGCGTCCCCACAATCAAAAACCCCTCGAGCGAGGGGGAATCTGATGAAGTCTGCTACATCGGCCGCATCCGTTTAAACCTTCGATACACGGTGCCATAAATCAACTTGGCATCTTCGGAGAGGTAGACGAATAGCACCTATTAGCATCTGCCCCGAATTTCAGGCAAGACGTCCCTGCGCCGCGCCGTCATTCGGAGGGGAACAGGGACGTTTTCCTCTTTCCACTCCACACTTTGTGTGTCGTGTTCGCGAAAAAAATCATGGTTTGCTATGGGTGCTTTTGGATTCGAGGTATTAGGATTTGGTGTCTTGTTCCTGTGCAGAAAGTAGAAGAAACATCAATGGCTTCCAGCTGCACCAATTGCAACGGCAACTCCCGTTCCGCCCCAACAGAAGGAGTGATATATGGGCCTAATGCGGCCTCCATCTTTTCAATGCCGGTGGGGCAGGTAACTCAAGCCACTACTGGATTGTTATTCGGGACCATGCTCCCGCCAGCAAGCTTTAGCGCCCCAGTGCCGCCACAGGAACCCCTTAAGAAGACGGTCTTCAATTGACTTGCAACCACCACAGCCCCTCTCAATGGGTCGTCCAAGTCTGCCACTTCATTCTTCAACAGGCTGAGCCGAAGCTCAAGTAGGCCTGCAAAGGGACCCGCGATACCTAAATTCCAAAATGAACAGTCCTGCCCACTCCTGCTATGGGTGAAGTCATCAAAAGTGCTTCCCCTGCCAGAAAGCCGGCCTTTGGAAGATTGGTCGCTCCCTCTCAACGGACGTCGGTCTTCAATAGGCTGGCACCGGCAACAGCCTCTAACCAAATCAGGGGGCACAACACAGCCGCTTCCACAACCGAGGTGGTCCCATCGGCAAGGCACGCTTGACACGCCATTGGCGCCGAGTGAGAAGAGCTGGAGGCAACTCCCCCTCTGGACTTACTTCATCAGCTCCAATGGTGGAAGTTGAGGCTGCTGTTCCAACCGGGAACAGTTTTGAACCGCTTAGGAGGGTGTGGAAGAACTCCCCAACCGCGGTGTTGAAGATATCTCCACTTTCTGCTGAAAATATGAAGCAGGCAAAGCTGGAGCAGCCTCCTCAATGGCTGTCCTCCCAAATCCATATGGTTTGGTGGAAAGTCTGAGATTCTGTGATCAACAAGAACTACTCTTATCACCCGAAGAAAATGAAGGTTCGACATAAGAAAAATCATCCCTCCACCATGCAGCGAGGGACTTCTTTCACGCAGGCGCCTTTTACAATGGCTCCCTCAACTTTGACTTCTTACAAAAAGAGAAGGCCGGAGAATCTCCTACCGCCGGCGGCAAATCCTAAAGGTGATGTATCCAAACGCCCCATGTCTGGGGGTATGATCGTGCACACGGTTTACATGGCTTCCGGAAAAGAGGAGAGCCGTGCTTCCGTGAGTTATCGGCCGCAAACTCGGTCGTTGACGAAAGCTCAGGAGCAGCAACAAAAACTCCAGGAGATGCTGACGAAAATGGTAGCACTCACTGGGCAGAAAGAAAGCCCGGAAGCAGCGTTTGAACAGTACCAGGAGCAGGAGACCGATACGGAGTTCCTGCGAAAGGTGCTGGAAAGAAAGGATAAGGAGGTCGCAGAACAAGCGGCTAATATAAAATAGATGGCGCTCCTGTTCCAAGACATGGTTGGAATGATGATCTAGCCAGAACCACCGGCTGATGACCCGCCGATAATTATTGAGGACGACAGAGGGGAAATATCAAACCCACTTCCAGCTTTATCAACAGCCAGGGAGGAAAAGATCTCCAAAGCCGCCCTTGATGATTACATAGCTCAACAAATATGAGCTCATCAGGCAAGTGATGCGGCTTCTAAGTCGTCAGAACCGGACGACCGTATCCAGGCTGGTACGATCAAATCAAGTACTCGCCGAGATATATGATCCCTAAATTCTATGTGTGCAAAGGAACAGGCAACCCGCATCAGCATGTCGCTCAGTTCAGAGCTTTATGCGGCAATACTGGAGGCGACGACAAATTGCTACTTCGCCAGTTTGATGGCAGCCTGTCAGAAACGACGTTTGAATGGTAATCGGAGCTCCCAAATGACTCCGTCAAAATAGTCATAGAGATGGAACTTCTATTCATGCAGCGGTTTGCCAGCGCAAGCGAGCGCAACCCGATCACGGCATTAATCAATGCTAGGGTGAAGCCAGGAGAGACCTGGGTTCAATACACAATCTGGAGGTGGAACCTATGGTCAAAATACGAACAACGCATCGAAGAAGCTCCGGCCGTGGGCATGTTCATAGGGACTCTAGATCCTCAGGCAACCGTGTCCCAGTTTATGACATTCTTTAAGCCGAACACCTTCCAAGCTCTGATCGACAAGTTGGCCCAAATGGACCAGATGGTCTACGGAGCATCCTCTTCAAAAATGGACCCTCGGAATGCAAAGGGTAAAGGGAAAGCGACCTTCGTTGCCAGCACTCAACAACAACCGAGTGACCCAAAATCGGTTGCTCGTCAAAACAACGCGCGACCGCGCCAATCCCTGGAAGAGAAGCTAGGACACGCTTACTCGTTTCTTCGTGATAAAATGAGAAGGCGGTTCGAATTGGCAGTGCGTAATAAACTTATCACTCTGCCGGACCCAAAACGTCCACCACAACCCGGTGATATCAACAATCTTAACTACTGCTCCTATCACTGAATGGTGAGCCACCCCATTGAAGATTGCTATATCTTCAAGAACTGGATCGAGGACCAGTACTGTCAAGGGAAATTCGCGTTGTCCTAGAACTGGAGGGTGAACCCTCCATAGAAGCACGCTCCTAAAAAGGTGGATACGCTGGGGCATCATGCTCATTTGTGGAAGAAGCTCCATAGGAAGTTGTCCTTTCAATTATAACCAAAAGAATGCTGAAAGATTTTCAAGCATGTCCGGCGATCAGGTGGAAAGGCCCGTTGGAGCCCGAGATCATTGAAGGGATGCTAAAACCGCGTTTCGCACCGAAAACTTTTGACGATGGGAAAACCCCCCAGGTCAAGCCTTCAAAGTCTTCGAAGAAAAAGAAGAATACTAAGAAGCCCGGCAGACTACCGAGTATGACGACAATTGCATGGACCTGCAAAAGTACATTGACGCGCTAGAAGAATACAACCAAAGGGCGTGGACCCCAGTAACCCTCGAAGAGTTTCTTAACCATATATTTTTGAATGGAGATAGCGACGATGATAAGGGAAATGGCTCGTCAGGAGGAACTCGAAACTATGTAGCAAGTTGCCACATGGTTTCTCATTTGTCATCAAATGGCGAAGAAGCTCCCTCGGCGTTAGAAAACAACGCAGAGGAACTGAGGGCAGGATTGGTGCCAAAATCCTCGGAGCTGCCATAAGGCCTAATTGACATCATCTCATGAAACGGGCTCTGTCTTTCGCTTTCGTCAATGATACTCTATATAAGAGATTATTCGACTGCCTGTGGCTGAGATGCCTGGGACCAGAAGAATAAAAAAGAGTCATTCAAGAAACTCACAACGGACTTTCCGGTTCTCATCAGGCCGAGCCAAAGATGAAGCTGAAAATCAAAAGGATGGGCTATTATTGGCCCACAATGGTTCAGGACTGCCTCAAATATGAGAAGCAGTGTCACTCGTGCCAAATTCCCAGGGACTTCATCCACCCACATCCAAATCCGCTTTACCCAATGGTAGCCAGCTGGCCGTTCGAAATATGGGGTGCCGACATAATTGGTCCCATTGAACCAGCATCATCTAAAAGACACCGGTTCATACTGGAAATGACCGATTACTTTTCTAAGTGGGCGGAAGCAATACCACTAAGGGAGGTGAAGGCGGAGAATATCCTCCATTTCTTCAAGACACATGTCATTTACCGGTTCGGCACTCCGCGACGAATAATCTTGGATAATGGGCCAGCCTACAGGAGCTATAAAATCAACTGCTTCGCAGAACAACACAAAATAGACTGGTGATACTCTTTCGTCTATAATCTCCGAGCTAATGGTCTAGCTGAAGCTTTCAATAAGACCTTGACCAAGATTATAAAGAAAACGGTGTCCAGAAGCAAAAAAACCGGCACGAAAGACTGCATGAAGCTCTCTGGGAGTGCCGAACGACATTCAAGACAGCCACGAATACAACCCCATACACGTTAGTATTCGGCACGGAAGCAGTCCTCCCTTTGGAAATAGTACTCCCTTCTCTCCGAGTAGCGGTTCAATACGGACTGATAAATGAAGAAAACGCTCATTTCCGGCTTGAGGAGCTCGACGCCCTCTACGAAACCCGCCTTATAGCGCAGCAAATTCTGGAGGCTTATAAAGCAAGGATGATTCGGTCATATGAAAAACTGACTAGGCCGAGAACATTCCGCCAAGGCGAACTCGTGCTAGTCGTCAAAAGACCTATGATCCCCAATCGTGCAAAATGGGGGAAATTCGAGCCGAACTATGAAGACCCGTATATCATAGACAAGGTCTACCAAGGTGGGGTCTATTTGCTCATGGATATGCATGGCGAGAGACCTTGCGGCTAATAAACGGCTGATTCCTCAAGAAATACCACGCTTGATGAGTCGCGACTTAGGTCAATGATGGATAACGACGCTCGTATCCGCTCGTTATCTTCCTGAGTCAAAACTCTAAGCGGTATTCGGAAAAGCTTCACCCTAAAAATTGTGATAATGGACCACTACGTCCTTAAACTGGAAACGGACCGTAACGTCCTTAAACTAAAGCGTCACCCCAAAAATGGTGATAATAGACCGCTACATCTTTAAACTGGCAATGGACCGAAATGTTCCTAAACTAGTACTCCGCCTCAAACATGGCGCATCGCCCCAAATATGGTAATAACTTCTCTCGGGAAATATGCTGCAATCAAAGCTTCAACGGCGAAGATTGCAACCCAAGTCCCATTGGCAAAAAAACAAAAACAAAACGGTATGTCCAAAAGCAAGATGGGCATGTATGAAAACCCGAAAAGGTGCCGTGAGTAAACCGTGAGTAAAAACAGCAGGGCTACCGGTGAGCTTGTGAAAACCCGAAAGGGCGCAATATCGTTGTTTCGAAAAAAAGGTATGTCCAAAAACAAGATATGCATGGATGAAAATCCGAAAGGGCGCCGTGAGTAAAAACAGCAGGGCTACCGGCGAGCTTGTGAAAACCCGAAAGGGCGCAATCTCGTAAAATTTTGACTTATGAGATCCTCACGACTCATAAGAAGAAATTCCCCTATGAGACCCTCACGGCTCATAGAATTTGAAAGTCTTAAGCTACAGGGACTTGGACCTGTTCTTAAGCCATCGTATTCCCCAAGTTGCCCTACAGGCGGTCCAATATTGGCCCTTGTATACAATCCACGGGCATAAATAAACGTTTCCCCCCACCAAGTTCCACCAATGACAAGAAATGTCCTCATATGGTGAACGATACTTATAAGTCCTCTCGACTTATAAGGAGAAAATACTCTTATGAGATTCTTACGACTTATAAGAGAACACACATTTAGGAATCCCCATGACTCCTAAGGAGAAAATACACCTATGAGATCCTCACGACTCATAGGGAGAAATAACTTTATGAGACCCTTACGGCTCATAAAATCTAAAAGTCTTAGTCTACAGGATCCTAACCCTATTTACTGAGCCATATTTGTTCAAGTCGACAGAGGCAAATGATGATTCGCTCCTGGCAATGTTCCAGTAGTAGTGATACTGATGCCTAAACAGGTATCAAACTCCAAGTTCTTTCATGGCAAATGATGATTCGCTCCTGGTAATATTCCAGTCGCAGCGATGCTGATGCCAAGATTGGTATCAGATCATAAGTTCCATACTCGCAATAAAAATCAGCGAGCAAAAAATGCATATAAAAATAGCCGAAATGATGAGGCAACTCACAATAAAAATCAGCAAGCAAAAAAATATATGCATATAAAAATAGCCGAAATGTTTGGGCAACTCGCAATAAAAAGCAGTCGAGTAAAAATATAAAAATAGCCGAAATGATTGAGTACCACGATAAATAGCCGAAATGATTGGGCAATCGCGACTTTCGCGATATGAAAAGCTGAAAAGATAGAGTATCACAGAAATACAAAAATAAAATAAAATAAAATTTCCTTTGCCCTACAGGTGAGTCCACATCAACCCCTGTATACAATCCATGGGTAAAAACGAAAAGGGAACTATATTTTCCCACCAGGCTCCGTCAAAAGGAGAGCTAAGTCTTGATGGTTCACAAAACAACCTAAAAACTACTTTGTCATTCGTCTCGTTACAGCAGACGTAATGTCAACAATGGCGTTTCCTCTCACTCCAGCAGGATGCAGACGCGACGTCAACAAAAGACCCCATGGTCAAAACAAAATGGAGCCATAGCAAAAGTCCTAGCTCCAAGTCTTGACGGTTCACAAAATAATCTAAAGACTATCCCGACATTCTTCTCGTTACAGCAGATGTAATGTCAACAAAGGATCCAAAATAGCCAAATCAAATATAAGTGAAGGCAAAATTCCTAATTTCGGGGTCTTGACGGTAACTCAAATAAAACCCGAAAAACCATCGGAGATCATCCCACACCAGCGCGGTGTGGTTATGACTCATCGGGGCTCCTAAATTGAGCCTAACCTCACGTAAAAAGCGACATGGAAAAATTCCTAACGATTGCTCTTCTGACGGTCAAATTGCTTAAGAAGATTACTTAAAGACGTCTTGTCCAGCCCCCGAAAGGATCAGAGATACGACAGTCGCGGAGCTACTCGAACAGCATCGTAAAGTTTGCATATCGGGGAATGCATCAGCCAATGCAATGGTATCACGGACTAAAACCCTAGTACTACAAAACCTAACGGACCTCTGTCGCAAAGAGTAGGGGTTAACTATAATGTTAAGACAAGTTTTCCTATAAGCCCAAGGGAGGTAAACTAAACAAACTCCGAAATGAGTCCATAAACTAGAGACTCCGGAATGAGTGAATAAACTACAAACTCCAAAATGAGTCCATAAACTAAAGACTCCGGAATGAGTGAATAAACTACAAGTTCTGAAATGAGTGAATAAACTGCAAGCTCCAAAATGAGTCCATAAACTAGAGACTCCGAAATGAGTGAATAAACTACAAACTACTTCGTGCCAGATTAAGACATAAAGAAACAGAAGGGGCAGCTCATGGGCCTTAGGGTTTGAAACTATATCCCTTAAGAGTTGAGATTTGAGTCAATGATAGATGACGACGCTTCTGTCCGCTCGTTATCTTCTCAGATCGAGATTCTAAAAGTATATACCAGCTCGAAACCGATCATACACTATGTATTACTCTACACTAGTTAACCCACGTATATACCTACGTGGGCAAAGTAGTGGGGGGTATTTATTCCCGCCAAAAATTTCTGCGCAAAAGAGCCCAAGGTATCAAATGGCAGCAATACGCTTAAGAAAATGCAAACCAGTATTTTCCGGGTTGTATTTTGACAAACTCCCAAACGAGAATTAGCTAAATTTTGATGGTATCGAAAGAGTCTCGAAAAATCCTTCAATTTGAAATATTATGGGCCTCATAATTCATCCGGAATCAAAAGTTATGAGCAAATGTGCTATACACATGTAATCTAAGTAATGCTCACCTAGATAGGGGATACATTTTTAGTCCCATATCGGGAAAAAGAGAGACCCCTTCTCTACTACTCCCATATAAATAAGAGGGGATACATCTCAGAAAAAAGAAGTATTCAATCCTCAAAGGAGCCTAATTCTCTAAGTTAGGGCCTTATCTGCCCCCCATGATGTGCATGTGCCACGTGCGACGCACGTGCGCACTACGTGCGATGCACATGCATAGCACGTGCGACACACGTGCGCCCACCAAGTGCGCAACATGTACGATGCAGTGTGGCCCCGCCGTGCGTCCATCACTTGTAACATACGTGTGCCCAACATGTGCGACGCACGTGTGCGACACAAAGAAGCCCTTTTTAGCAGTTAATTCAAAGGGTACATCCCTCCACACCTTCGATATATGGCGCTGTAATCCCTCAGCATCGTCGGAGAGGTGGTGTGTCCCAACGACCAATGATCTCTCTTTCCAAATAAGAAAAATGATAGAGGACCCCCCCATAAGCTTCTAAAAACAAAGCAGAAAGTTTCAAAAAGGAAGGAAGAAGAAGATCTCTCTTTTCAGAAAAAAAAACTAGGTAAATAAAAAGAAGAGAGATCCAAGCATCTTATTTACCTATTGAAGGGTTTAACCCTTTTAAAAGAACTTAGTTTTTTCTCCGGATCTGAGATCCACAAGACCAGTTTCCCACAAGTTGAGAATTTGATTCTCATCGGGAAGAACTTGTTCTTAAGGATCAAAGATTCAGAAAAGAATTCGGTAATCGAATTCTTCAAAACAAAGCATATAAGGAAAAAGCTAGTGCCCAGTGCCTCACGTGCCCCT
Source organism: Agapanthus africanus (assembly GCA_030015575.1). Taxonomy (NCBI): domain Eukaryota; kingdom Viridiplantae; phylum Streptophyta; class Magnoliopsida; order Asparagales; family Amaryllidaceae; genus Agapanthus; species Agapanthus africanus. The sequence goes on along the minus strand of JASDDO010000028.1, from coordinate 202,787,814 downwards.
CACGTGGGCGCCACAGAATAAAAAGAACTCAGGGAGTGGCGTTCAGCGCCCAACACCCAGCGCCCCACGCGCCTCTCACATAGGCGCTACGAATGAATTAAGGAGTGCTTAGCACTCAGTGGGTGACGCTCAGCGCCCAGCTCCTCATGTGATCCTCACGTGGACGCTACAGAATAAAAGTACTTGGCACTCACTAGGCAACGCCTAGCGCCTAGCTTCTCACGTGCTTTGCACGTGGGTGCCATAAAGAGTGCTTAGCACCCCATATAAAGACAAAATGGGTAAAGTGTTTACCATTTATTGGGCAATTCCCATGACTGAAAACCCTACATGATTATATGTGAGCTTCAGAACTTACATAAGTGCTCAGCACTTTTGCACAAAAAACGGAATGAACCTAAACAAGTGCTTATCACTCTTTTTCAAATAAAAAGAAAACTGAGTGAACCAAGCCCAAGTTGGTTAGGTCCTTTGAGAGTAGAAACTCCTTAATTCAGATCAACCAAGCCCATGTGCTCACTACTTCCCAAACTGATCTTAGTCCCAAATACGACTATCGATCTTCCTACTGATGATATCCCAAAACGATATTCGTCCCACATTCCCCTGATGAAATCTTAGCCTCAAAATACGACTAATGATTCTTGGGTTTACCATTAATCTCTTTTCTCTCAAATACGAGAATTGGTTCAAGGGTACATCTCTCCACACCTCTGATCCATGTCGTTGTAATTCCTTAACGTCTTCAGAGATGGTGGGTCCCAACAACCAACGGCTTTTTGGAGCACTTCCAAACTGATGTGCACATTTCAGATCAGGCCGCGCCCTAAACTGGGTGCATCCCAAATCATCGTTGTTCATCCCGTTATGTAACAAATACACATGCGCGTAAGATGAACAATGGACCGAAATGTCATTAAACTAACTGTTGCCTCCAAAATGGCAACAACGGACCGAAACGTCTTTAAACTAACAGCTGCTTCCAAAATGGCAACAACGGACCGAAACGTCCTTAAATTAACCATTGCTTCCAAAATGCAACAACGGACCGAGACGTCCTTAAACTAAAATCTTACCTCTAAAATAGTGATCAACGGACCAAGACGTCCTTTGTAACAATCCTAAACTTTCTGTATAATTTTTTTCAAAAATACAGAAAGGGGTACTTGAGCCTGAGCACAAGTTATAAGTTTGATTTGCTTTTGAACAGCAAGAAAGAGCTTGTAGCTCATTGGTAAGACCTTGCACTGCTGAACCAAAGCATCAGAGTTCAAATCCCATCAGCCACACTTTTTTTTAAATTAAAATTTTTTAATCTTCTAGAAGCCTAAGAGTCTACACGAGCACAACATGTAAACTGAAGAGTCACACATAAAACAAACGAGTTCACTGCAGTAGACCAACTGACCCCGACACGTGGCATTAAGACGAGCCCCGACTCGCTCGACTCGGGCCGGCAAAACGGTTGACTCGGCCGGCACCGCCTGTCCAACTCGGTTCGATCCTAATTTTTCTTTAACCCCCTACACCCTTTGGCCTACCCCACTCCTCCTGCACTGTTTAAATTCTCTGCAATTAACCAGAGAATTAAAATACCCTAATTTAATCCATTTTAATACAAATTTTTAATACACCCTTTCGCTACCCTAAAACCCTAATTTTTCCTATAAATATCACCCTCAAATCACCCCTCCTCACTCCTAAATTCTTTCCCTAACTCTCAAGAAAATTCCAAGATCGTTTTGTGTGCAAGTGGAGTTAGCAAAGGGCGAAGCTCCGACGAACCTAAGACGGCAATCCAAGAAGATTCCGAGGACGAAACGATGCACCGACACCTCCCACCTCTTCCTCCTTCTCCCTTCTAGTCTAATAACCTATAAGTCCCTACTTCTTCCTCTTTCCTCTATTCTAAAAACTTTCAAAACTAAAATCCGACGGAAGCGGAGTTGGTCCGACTTCCGATTCGGTATTTCTTTAAAAACTACAATTTTCTTAATCAAGACACCTTCATATCATCACATATTGTTCATTAAATATCAATAAATATCTTTACAAAGTTTCATCACAAAATATTGTTATATGCATCTTTTATCGCAATTTTTACATTAAAATACCTTCATGTTTCATTTCGACATGCTTGAACTTTTTAAACCGTATTACTTTTAGATAGTTCACGAGCTAATGACCTACCTCCTCACAACACTCGTATCTAATATAGTACGATGGAATTTAGGAACATAGATTTGGGAAAACATGACTTTACATACAACTACCTTAAACTTATAAAACCTTTTTCTACAAGAAATGTATTTTTAACAAATCTTTGCAATTGCGCCTCTACAACCCATTTCAGGGAACCCGTTCGGTATTGTCCAGATTATCGCATATTCTCGGGCCTAGTAGAGTGAGATGCAGACCTCCGCAAAGAGCATACATTCTTGAAAGATTTAAAATACAATTTTCTTTAGAAAATGTGATTTCTATTATAAATAAAACTTATATTTTTAATAAATAAATATATATGTAATTAATATCAAAATATCTATTTTTAATATTTATAATATTTTACATTTCCAAAATTTAAGAAAAAACATTTCATTTATAAGAAAATACCATACAATTCCAATATTACAAATAAATACCATATATTATGAAATTAGGTTTTATTCATTAGAAATGTCACATTGATAAAATATGCACCCATGAAAACTCTAAATACGATAATAAAATACTTGAGGTGTATTTTGAAAATTATACAAAATTATTTTTACATAAACCCCCCTCAAGTTATACTAATTTACAATAAGGATCCTAGTAAATATAGGTTTAAGCGGGACCAGTCTCTTGAGCCTCAAGGAGCCGAAGATATGGGTGCTTGCCTATTTAAGGTAGACAACTTAAAAACGGTGTTATCAATACGGTAATTGTCTTTGAAAAAGACACAAATCCTGCTGTCCATGTGCAGCAGTTACCGATAGCACCAAAACATAATTCAGGATTCAATTTTTTTTCAAATTGTCTGACTCATACCGAGTCTCAATATAATCAATCTGACTTGAATATGATTCAAGTACAATCTACAATACAACAATTCAATATGAATCCATGAATCCATATATTCAATCTGTTCAATCTATTCATTCTATATTGACCGAACCGAACCATGGATATATTCCATCTACATTTTCATCCATTATATCCGTTCTATTACCGATATCATGGTTTCGGCAAGTCATCCATCTATACAATTCAATTTACAAGACAATACAATACAAACAAGATATCGCGGGGTTTATAAGGGGTAGACTGGTACGGAACATGTTAAAGGTGGCATGAGGTGGTCACTTAAAACGTAATTACATCCATACTGTTGTTCCGTAGTATTATCGACGGAGCCTTGTACTTCTGATACCTTAGTCTCGGGGGAAAGTGAGACTCCTCTCGTATGCACTGGTATCTTCTGTACCAAGCCACAAATAACAGCGTTAACAAAATAATACATTTTAAAAGATACATTCTCTCTCTGTCTATTCTACTTCTCCCTTATTTTTGGGACTTACAGAGCGATTGTTCGTTGACGACATTCCTTCTCTTTCTTATTTGGAATATTGTCAGGTGGATCAGAACTTCAGGAGATCGAGCCCACCTTCGAGGACTTGGATCAGCTAGCCTTCGACCCGGAGCTCTAGTTACTTGTACACATTTACATTATGTATTTTTCCATTTCTGTTATGCTACTGTTTAGGCATTGCTTTCCATTCCATGTACTTACTTTTCAGATGTATTGTAAAACGAATGTTAATAAATAAATTTGCTGTTCATTTACATCATGTCTCTTGTACATTTTACTTATATTGCTTAGATACGCTTAGCGTGTTTATTTCAGAGTAAATACGTAGCGGCCTCGTCGCGTCCTCTGCCCGTATACTGGGAAGTGGGGAGTGACATTCTTAAATTAAAATCTCACCTCCAAAATGGTGATCAACGGACCGAGACGTCCTTAAAAAAAATCTCACCTCCAAAATGGTGATCAACGGACCGAGTCGTCCTTAAACTAAAATCTCACCTCCAAAATGGTGATCAACGGACCGAAACTTCCTTAAACTAAACTCTCTGTTCTCCGCCGAAAATGGGGACGAGACTGTGTAGATCCATCTTACCTGAATTTGGGGGAAGATGCTAATTGGTGCTATCCGTCCACCTCTTCGAAGATGCTAAGTTGATTTATGGCACCGTATATCGAAGGTTTAAACGGATGCGGCCGATATAGCAGACTTCGTCAGATTCCCCCTCATTTAAGGGTTTTTTGATTGTGGGGACGCTCTTTCCTGCAGGCGCAATATCCTGCAGTTAATTACGCTACCGCATCGCGGTAACCACTTTCTCCTTCTCCAGATGGTCACTTTGTGTCGTGGGTGTTTGTTTTGTTTTTAGTTGCCCGTGGATTGTATACGGAGACTAATTTATGTTGTCGCCTGTAGGGCGTGGATTAGTCCAAATCCGTATTTTCTTAGATTTGGGTTTGTGGTTGGGTTTAAGGATACGTTAGTCCCATTTGAGACTAACATCAACTTAAACGTTTGTTAAGGATACGTTAGTCTAATTTTAGACTAAGATCAACTTAACGGGATCGTTTAGATCCAACAAAAGAGCATCTGGACTCTATTATTTAGTTTAGAGATATTGCGGTCGATTACCAGTTTAAGGACATGGTGGTCCAAGGTTAAGGACATCATAGTCCATGGTCTTAAAGGACCCCACAGTCCGAGGTTAAGGACATCATAGTCCACGAGTTTAAGGACCCCACAGTCCAAAGTTAAGGACATCATAGTCCATGGGTTTAAGGACCCCACAGTCCAAGGTTAAGGACATCATAGACCATGGGTTTAAGGACCCCACTGTCCAGTTTAAAGACATCATAGTCTATGAAATGTATGGTTGTCGGGACTCGTCACCTCTCTGAAGACGTTAAAGGATTACAACGACAACTATCAGAGGAGTGAAGAGATGTACCCTTGAACCGATATTGGTTGGGAGATCTGTAGTCCAATTTGAGATTAAGATCAAAAGATTTGTGAGCATATGGGCTCAATTAATCTGAATTAAGGACTTATGACCAATCTTGGGCTAAGTCCAATCAAGTTAGAATGTTTAACATTTATTTTGGGCTGTTGAGTATTTATTTGGGCTTGGCCCTTTTAATAATGTTAAGCATTGATTTGAGTTCTGATAATATTTTTTTCTTTTATGGAATGCTTAGCATTCATCATAGCTCTGAGGCTTATTAAAGAACAATTTATGTTTTATCAGCGCACACGTGAGGGTCACGTGGTGCGCTTGGCGCTTTGCGTCAGTCAAAGAGCGCAGCGCGCTAGTTTATGAGCGCATTGTGCTTCTGCTGAGTAGCGCCCACGTGAGGAGCACGTGGTGCGCTTGGCGCTAAGCGCCAGATGATGGGCGCATTGCGCTAGTTTATGAGTGCATAGCGCTATTTTATGAGCGCAAAGCGCTATTTTTTCAGTGGCGCGCACATGGGGAGCACGTGGTGCGCTTAGCGCTGAGTGCCATTCCATGAGCGCAAAGCGCTAGTCCAAGAGCGCAGAGCACTAACTGTTAAGTGGCGCACACGTGAGGAGCACGTGGTGCGCTCGGCGCTGAGCGCCATTCCATGAGCGCAAAGTGCTGGTCCAAGAGCACAGAGCGCCTATTTATGAGCGCAAAGCGCTATTTGATCAACTTTATGATCTGAGAAATAAATTCTTGTTTATAAGAGACTTTGTCTCAAGGTTCCAAGAACAAAGTTCTTATTTTGTAGGAGATATTTCAATCTCTTATTTAGGTGAAAGGCTTTGCCTTTATGGATCTGTGATCCTCAGAGAATTGAAGTATTCTCCCTCCTTTTTATAATGAGATACTATGATCTCCTTGTATAAAAGACCTTAGTCTTAAAGATCTATGATCTGTGAGAAGAATTGTGTTCTTCTTCTTGTTTTATGATGAGATCTTTTGATCTCTTTGTGAAAAACTTTGGTCTTGTAGATCTATGATCTTTAAAGAAGTGAATTCTTCTTTTTAATTATGAGATGATTTCATCTCTCTGTTCATCATTTTTTTTACCTTGAAGAAAATCATCTTTCTCTGAGTGCTTGGTTCTTCTTTCTGAAATCTCTCAAAGCTTATGGGGGAGTTCCTCTCTTTCTTTCTTTTTTCTGTCCCCATTAGACTTGAAGTCTTGGGGTCTTTATATAGGGTGGGCTGATTTGTTCAATCGGTTAAGGAGATCTTCTCTCCAATTGATTTGGGGATTCCCCACCATTGGATCTTTGATCCAAGGGCTTCTGATTTACAGAAGGCAATTTTCTTGTTTTTAACAAGATTGGGAAATCTTTCCATACAGAATTTATTCTGTACTTTTGGTAATTTTTAATCACCATTGGATCATTGATCCAACGGTGCTCTGATTTACAGAGACAAATCTTTTTGTTTGTAACGATTTTGAGGAACCTTTCCTTAACAGAATTTAATTCTGATTAATTGATGATTTATCATCTTTATTGGATCTCTGATCTGACGGTGAGGAGCTTTTATTTCCAGCGCTAGCTCACCCATGCTTTGCACGTGGTGCGCTGCTTAAAGGGCAGCGCACTTAGCGCTAGCGCACCCGCGCTTTGCACGTGGTGCGTTGCATAGAGCGCAGCGCACTTAGCGCTAGCGCACCCGCGCTTTGCACGTGGTGCGTTGCTTAGGGGCAGCGCACTTGGCGCTGCTTCTGAAGCGTTGCTTCATTTCAAAATTTCAATTTTGAACAGAGCTTTACTCTGATTGGGGGAAACAAATTCCCCCACCGTTGCGCTCACGTGGCCCACACGTGAGTGCAGCGGTGGCAGCATCTGCGCCCTTGGATCAACTCAGAAGTTGAAACGGTATCTAAGTGCCTATAAATAGAACCTTTGGCCCTTGAGATGATTTCTGTTCATCTTCTTCCTTCTGAGAATTTTTATTCTCTTGCAGAGCATAGCTCTTTTGGCTTAAGAACTTTCTTAAGAACAGAACTCTGTCACAATCTTAGGTAAAGATTAAATCTTTGAGTAGATAATTTAATAATCTAGGGTTTCACCCATTAACAGAGCTTTTCTCTTCATAGATCTTCGATCTAAAGAAAACCTTTTTTTAGGGTTTTGTTGACAGAATTTTGCTCTCTTGAACCCATAGATCTAAAGAGATCTTTCTTAAGGTTCCTTAACCCATTAACGGAGCTTTGCTCTTGTTAGATTTTAGATCTTAAGAGATCCTTTTCAGGGTTTCTTAATATATTAACAGAGCTTTGCTCATAGAACTCTTAAGAGTTTGTTCATGAATCTTAAAGATCATGGAATTTTATTTCATTAAAACTTTACTTCAAGTTCTTTGATGGGTTATTCCATCATTTTTACAGAGCAAGGCTCTTAGAATTTTCTTGAGGAATTTTATTCCTTCATCATTAGAATCTGACAGGTGTCATTCTGCCATAGAGCACTGCTCTCAAGGGGAGATTTACTCCCTGGCCCGAGGAATTCTCATTAAATGAGAATCAATTGAGGATTTTCTCATTTAATTGACAGTCTCATCAAATGATGAGGCTGTTTTATTAATGATGCAATGTCATCTGGATTATATGGGTCCCACTTTGGTCCCTTTTCACTGCATTGCAGCATGGTACCGATTTAAAGTACCTAGTGACAGAACTTAAATTGTAGCATTGGCGGCTGAAAATTTATTCTTTTCCGTGCAGGTACTATGTCTTTTGACACTTCTCGTTCGTCCGCTCAGAAGGCGGATTCCCCGAAGCGCCCGTAGACCGAGAGGTTCTTGCGCTGATCAAAGACCATGACCCGGAGCACAAGAATCTTCATCTATGGGGTAGATGGTATAATCAGATAATCATGGGTCGATGCAGCTTCTCTTGCACAACACCTTCAAAGGCCATCTCGGTGATTCATTATGCTGTCGTACCCCCGGTAAACTATGCCGTGGAGGTAGTTAATTGGACTTCAGAGGGTTGTCTTCAGCCCTCTATGGCTGCAATACCTGTACAACCGCCTATGGCTTTGGATTTTCTAGGGCGGCGTATATGCCAGGGTGAGTCGCGCCCTTGGGGACAGCCATACAATATAGGCCTGACTCCCCATCACCCAGCTGGATATCTGTAGTGGGCCCGATACATCCTATCGACAAAGAAGTCAGAGTTGCTGAGGCTAGGGTTATACCCCGCGATCTACGCTTCCCTGTTTCAATATTCTCCACCTCTAGCCTGGTGGGTCAAAGCCTTTTTGGAACAGTGGAACATTCCAACTCATACCTTTCTTATGCTAGATCGGGAAGTTTCCATCTCTTTAGAAGAGTTTGCGGATATCTCTGGCTTGCCTGTCAAAGGGGAGCATTATGAGGAGATCTTGCCCCCTGATGAGTATATTTTCGCTACCCGACTGGTGATGATGGATCTAAACCCAGAGAATGCCATTCAGTACCGATTCTCCAGCTTGATCAAGGTGCTAAACATTTACGAGGGCCTATTTCTTGAATCTGGAAGCCAGGGGGTCAGCTTTGCGGACTTCATCGCCCGTATTCTTCGCCCAAAAGTTTTATCGGGACAAGGTGAAAAGTTTGCCAAACTTGATGATCCTTTTGGCTTTGGCTTGGATCGCCGCCAATATTGGAAGCCGATCAAAAGGGTTTCTTTCTTCCAAACGTCGCGATCGTCCCCTTTTCAGAAATTGTCGTTCCGGGCATCGATGAGGAAGCGTTCTTTCTAGGGTTCCTCAGTTTGTGGTTAAGCTGGTTCACGCTTCCTATGCACCCTCGCTACATGAGGTCGTCTGTCTTCTACCCAGCTCATTGGATGGTTGAAGGGAGACAAGTTGCTGTTGGAATTGCCGGGCTAGCTCATTTGTATCACGGCCTTAGTTCAGCGTCCGACACTACTCAGCCGGGGGTGCATCCCGTGAACTTCCCGATGCATTATTTTACCTCATGGCTTGAACTGCATGTGCTCGGTGCTTTTGGAATGCACAAGCCGCCTCATTTCTATGAAACTTGCAATTTTCCACGGATTATGTGGCTGGTTAATGCTTCCATTGTGGAGCCAAGTCAGCGAGAGGCTCGGGGTGTAATTCTTCGCCCATGTACCATCGGGGATAGCATGACCTTTGTTGATAAGGTTATGACCATTGGTAAGGAATCCGCTAAGACGGTGCAGCCGTTGCGGGACACCTTTAAGGACGGAGCTTCTACCTTGAAAGCTCGGGAGATTCTCCATTTGTACTCGATCAGGCCGGGATACTTGGTGTTTAGGCAGAATGACTCGGCTTTGTTTATGAGATATAACCTTCACTGTTTTGCCCAGCAATCAAGTTATAATCAAGGCATCTCGCTTGAGGCCTTCCTGGCAGAACCGGTTTATATTGAGGAGGGTATCCGGAGCGCTTTACACCACTTCATGCGCCTAAACACATGGTCCAATTTCTTCATTAGTGAGTCAAGTTGTGTTCCGAAGGCCCTGAACGTATATGTGGCGTGGTATCAACATGCGATGGGTGCCGTCATCAGGGAGGAAAAGAAGTTGTTGCTCGACCGTAAGGGTGCACCCCTGCCGGTAATCCATCCATCCTTTTGAAGCAATGGACCATCGTTCGTCCTCCTTTGAGAGAGGTTGCTATGGTCGAGGTCCCGCATGATAGGCCTGAGCTACCGATACCCCGTGCTCCTGTGAAAGCAGTGACTATGGCGTCCCCCGAGTCTGGCGTGGGTTCAGATATCGGGACTCGTCGTCCCAAGGTGCCCACCAAGCGTAAGCTTGTGCTAGCGGCGACCGGTACTCGCTTGCAGAAGAAGAAGAAGAAGTAGATTCTTTCTGCAGACGTTGTATTTGGCCAGGAGCCTCATGCTCCTTATAGCGAGGGCCTGAGCGAATATGGGACTAATGAGGGTCTATTCATGCCGCCAGATGATACTGATCTGGAGGCTGTCATCGCAGCTTCCGAGCATCTAGCTAGCCACAAAGCAGGACTGATCATCCTTGCTGAGTCAGGTAATCTTCAGTCGCATATTTTGCTGTTATGTTTTTGTTAACATGTTTTGACTGATACTCCTCCTTTAACGGGCATTTCTACTGAAGAGGCTCTCGCGGCTTCCCTCATGACTTTTGAGGAGGAAGAAAGGCTTCGTGCTTTGTTGGGCATTGGTATATTTTGGCTTATTGTGCCTTCATTCCCCTTTCTTATGGGTAATCTGACCCCTTTTCCATCTTATCGCGAGGACTACCTCGACTCAGGTCATCCCCCGTACAGTGCTAATCTCGCAGGGTGATGCGGAGATGCTTCCAGGGCCAGCTATCGAAGTCCCGGCCTCCTCAGCATTGCCAAAAGAGGCTTTACTTAAGCAACCGATGATGGATGCCACAATGGCTCCAGAAGTAGCTCATGTCGCGGACGATGGCATCTCCTTGACGGAGGTCTTGAGAAGATCGGCTCTCACGGCTCGGGCAGAAAGGAAGCGCAGGAGGCATGCAGCAAGGGAACGTAACGCTGCCTTGGCCGTGGGTGTAGGTTCGAGCCCTGCTTCTCCTGTCCCTGCTTCTTCAGAGGGTGCTCCGGTTGCCCTGTCTATCGCTCATAGACAGGTGACACGTGCGGCTCGGGAAGCAGCTGATAGGCCATCTCAAGGTAACATAACTTTGGGTCTTTTTATTAAAGTTTGGTCCTTAAATTCTCATACGTCATACCCTGCAGGGCCGAGTCATGATGAGGAAGTGGTAGGTGAGACGGCGGCAACTACTGAGCCTGAAGTGGCCACTCTTTCTCAAGAGTCTGGAACTGCCCAATTGCTACTCTTTTTTCTTGCAGTTCCTTGCCATTGCCGGGCGCTGGGAGTATCACGACGACTCTCATAGAGTCGGGAGATGAAGCTACGGGCGGCGAAACCATTCCGATGGAGAAGAGTGAAGCAGTCGCTGCAACCAGTGATGCCCTTGTCGCGGTTTCGACCGGCGACTCACCAGGTAGATTTTGGGTGATTGCTCTCCTTTTCATTCTGAAATCCCTTCCAATCTCCTCTAACAGTATTTTTTTCGTTTCTAATGCAGGTGTGGTGAACATTGAGGTTGTGCCACCCGAGGAAGCATCACCAGTTGCTGCTCTGACGGTTGCCGACCCTTTGCCTTCTCTCGTATCCTCCCAAATGCTGGAAGGTACGGATTTATGACTTATCGATTTCGTTGTAGGCAATATATTTTATGTACCGACATTGTATTATTACACCCTTGCAGGAGTCCTTTTTGATCATCTGTATCAGGTGCTGCACCCACATTTCTCCTTCCAGTCGGAGATTGCTTCATCTAGTGGCGTTGGTGAGTACAGTCTCTAGCTAATATCTTCTCTTTTCTTTTACGGGCAGCCAAGTCGTTGCTAATTCTTGTTTGTTTTGACCGCAGCACTACAGATTGAAGGAGGAGATGAAAGAATAGTTGCGCCACCGGTACTCCCGGCCTTGCCAACTGCCGCAGCCGGTATAGTATACTTCTTCGTTCGTGTATTTCCTCTATTTCTTGAGCCGTCATTTGACTATGATTTGTTTTGCAGTGGTGACACTGACTCCAGCTCCGTTCGAGTCTCGAATCATAATGCCAGCAGGGCCCTTTTCAAGACGTCCATCTTCAAAAGGCACTGTGACCAGTCTGCGTATGTTGAGCGATTATATCGAGGAGCTTAACGTGGAGGCCCCTACATTCTCCATTGATTTTGCTGACGAGGTTAATCCCATGCTGGCGACGCTCGTGAACTTCCATAATGAAGGCATCGTTGAGTCTTGGGTTAATTACTTCAGGAAGATTGAGGCTTGTCTGCATGAGCTTGAGCTTAGGCATCCTGCTCTTGATATTCAGGCTTTGAAATCCCAGCGGGCTGCGTGGGTTGAGCAGAGCGTATCCTTCCTCCGCCATTTCGAACAAGAAGCGACCTTAAGGCGGAAGGAACCCGAGGAGGCTTCGGATGAATCTGCCCAGCTGCGCGCCCAAGTTAAAACGAATACCGCGCAACTAAACGCTGCTTTTGACACCTTGCAGCAATGTATCTCGGACGGGCTTGTATTGAGGCGGAATCTCGACTCTATTGAGCGGGTTACGCAGAGTCGTGAAACTGCCCAACGGGAAATCGATGAAAAGATTTCATCATGCTTGCAGCAAAGGGCTCGAATTGAAGCGGAGCTGGTCGCGGCGGCTGATCACGAGAATGCACTGAAAGGAGTGCACGAGCAACTTGCTGACTTATTGAAAATGCTTCCTTCTCAGTAGTTGTTTTGTATAGATTGAACACTTGTAATCTTTGAATAAAATGTGTCCATTTTTTATTCTTTCATATAATTCAACTTGTACTCCATTGAATTCATGAATAAAAGACACATTTTCTGTTCTACTGTTGCTTTCTTCTCTTTGTTGTGTCACTGCCATGTGGTTTTAGTAAGTATGGCTTGTAGATAGTAAGTGACGGTCCATCTTGGATTCTTTGCAGGGTAACGATGGCTTAGGAAATAGGTTCAGGTCTGCTGTCTAAGACTTTTCAATTTTATGAGCCGTGGGGGTCTCATAAAGACTTTTCTCCCTACGAGTCGAGAGGATCTCATAGGTGTATTTTCTCCTTAGGAATCGTGAGGATTGCCAAGTGTGGTTTCTCTTGAGAGTCGTAAGGATCTCACAAGAGAATTTTCCCTCTGACAAGTCGAGAGGACTCGTAAGTGGTTGTTTCCCTCCATGTCGAGATTCGACTTTGGAGAGTATGGCCTATGAATAGTATGCAAGAGTCCATTTTGGACCGACTTGCAGGGCCCCAGTGCTTAGGAAACAGGTCCTTATCCCCATTGCCTAAGGCTTTTTCCATACGAGTCGAGACGAATTGAGAAGTTCTCGCAAAGACACTAATTTCCTCACGAGTCGAGACGAGTCGAGAAGTTCTCGCAAGAATGTCCTAACGTCACAGTTAACTTCTGCTCTTTACGACAGAGGTCCGTTAGGGTCTGTGGTACTAGGGTTTTGTCCGTCGTACTGTCGCGTTGACTGATATATTCCTCGATAGGCAATCTTGCTATTCGAGTAGCCTTGCGACTGTTGTGTCTCTGATCCCTTCGAGGGTTGGACAAGACGTCTTCAAGCAATCTTCCTAGGCAGTTTGACCGTCGGAAGAGCAAGTGTTAGGAATTTTGCCATGCCGCTTTTTACTTGAGGTTGGGCTTAGTTTGGGGAGCCCCGATGAGTCATAACCACTCCACGCTGATGTGGGATGATCTCCGATAGTCTTTCAGGTTTTATATGAGTTGCCGTCAAGACCCTGAAGGTAGGAACTTGGCCTTTGCTTCATTTGCTGGCATTGCGTCTGCTGTATCGAGACGAATGTCGCGGTTGTCTCTAGGTTATTGGTGAACCGTCGAGGCTTGGAACTAGGGACTTTTCCGTGGATCCGTCGTTTGATTGTCGCGTCTGAGTCCTGTCGGAGGAAGAATGCTGTGGTGACATCTCGTCTGCTGTATCGAGACGAACGTCGAGGTGGTGACCACTCCGCGCTGGTGTAGGATGATCTCCGATAGTCTTTCAGGTTTTATATGAGTTGTTGTCAAGATCCTAAAGCTAGGAATTAGGTTTTCGCTTCGTTTACTTTGGCGTGTCCAAATCCTGTTGGAGGATGAACACTGTGGTAACATCTCATTTGCTGTATCGAGATGAACGTCGAGGTGGTGACCACTCCGTGCTAGTGTGGGATGATCTTCGATAGTCTTTCAGGTTTTATATAAGTTGCCGTCAAGACCCTGAACCTAGGAATTTGGCTTTCGCTTCGTATTCTTTGGCGTGTCCGAATCCTATTGGAGGAAGAACGCTGTGGTGACATCTCGTCTGCTGTATCGAGACGAACGTCGAGGTGGTGACCACTCCGCGCTGGTGTAAGATGATCTCCGATAGTCTTTCAGGTTTTATATGAGTTGCTGTCAAGACCCTGAAGCTAGGAATTTGGCCTTTGCTTCGTTTGCTGGCATTGCGTCTGCTGTATCGAGACGAATGTCGCGGTTGTCTCTAGTGTTGGATATAGTGCCTTCAAAGTCAATTATTGGATCGCAGGCACGTGATTGCAATGATTGAGGGAGGATCTATACCGATATGACTGTCTTACTCGAGATGATAGTATGCTATCTGGTTTGTCTTTATCATCGTATGCATGCTTTAGTTCATTATTGCATGTTGATAGAGCCCATAGGATTCTTGCTTGACTGCCAGCAGTATGATGGCGATCATATACGTGGGAGCTGGGGTCTGTAAGCAAATCCTTAAAGTGACCCTAGTCGTGGGAGTTTCGAGACAGGGCATCGATACTCCAGAGTAGACTAGTGTACACAATCGAGACCCCGACGAGGGGCGGTGGCCGGTCTCACAAGCCACTGGTGTCAGTTGGTTCACCTAAGATATATACAGGTGCTCATTAGGTTATGAGTACACCGGACAGGACTCGCCGGGAACATGCTAGTTGGTATTATACATATCGTCAGATAGCAGTTCCCTGGTGACATGTGTACGGGTTAGTTTGTCGACCTGAGATTGTCATTTGTCTCGTGTGAGTTCCCACTGTGCTTTGATTTCTACCCTACCACGGCTCAAAGGAGTCGTGCAAACAGGTATTTTTTGGGTACAGTCCCGAGCTACATGGAGGCAGTGAGCGGATCGTCGGGGATTCGTCTCTCTCGGTATTGGGGGTTGATGTCGCACAGTGCACGGATGGCCATCACTAGAAATCCTCGGCCGGGGTAGTGGAGAATTACTGATTTGAATCAGTAGTTTCTCAGGTGGTGATGGGCTTCATACCGACACGAATTATCGCGTTATTAGGGGTATGACTTTATCCACCCCCTAGACTCGATATGCGATACTCTTAGACGAACGGACCGGACTGTACGGATATTGTCACTGTCAGACTCAGTAGGGTTTTCTGGATGAGTTCGCTCGTCAGCTTCCCTTTCGATCAATACATAGGCAACCGTTATGTACAGCTTATACCTCTGACATGCTAGTGGTTATACCCACTGCCAGTGTGTTGATGAGTCATTAGAGTCCCCCACAGACATTTTCCCAAGTTCGGGCGAAACGTTGTAGAGGCCGTATGGTTTTATGGCAGGGTTCGGAAAATGCAGGTGCGTTTACGCACGTGTCATATTTCGGGCAGATAATACTGGTGGGTTTTGGTTTAAGCCGGATCCGAGTATTATACTGTGTAGATATAATATCTTTGTCTCAATTGCATTTGTATTCGGTTGTAATACAAATGCGGGTATGTTTATACTATTACGGGGTTATCCTGAAATTCGTTTCGGGATCGCTTTTGGAAGTTGCTAGTTTCCAGTTTTCTATCGGCCGTATTAAACATTCGGTTTAATATGGATTTATCTTTTAGTCCTGAGGGTGAGTCATGAGTGTGGAAGTTTCTAGAGGCTTCTAGAAGGTGGTGACTAGGCTTGTGAGTCATTAGTGCGTTAATTGTTCAATTAATGTTTTGATGACTAGGTTTTTTGATTCAATGTTTGCATTTAATGCTTTTTAGTGATTCATTCTTTGATAATAAGTATCATTATTTCTTATGGTCACCACTCCTCTCCTACACTCACCCCCACCTCTTCTATTTAGTGGTCGGCCCCTCTTGTTGAGGAAGGAGGATTTTTGGGAAAAAGAAAGGGTTGTTAAAATGAGAAGAGAGAGATCTAGTTCATATATATTTTCATATCTCATTTCAAGCCGATCCAAAAGGCAAATTCATTAACCGTTTGTCCATGACTTTGGACGTAACGAGATAAAGTGTTCTACTCATTCTCTACATCAATCTTGGTCATCTCTTTTAGCAAACTTGATGATCGAGTTGCCTCGGTTCAGTGGCGGGAGCCCGTTTAAAGATCCGTCGATGTGGTGCCACCTGGACGAGAAGACTGGAGATTCAGGAGATCGGAGCAGCCGCAACAAAGCGTGGGATGATGGTTGAAGACCGAAGGACTCGGATCGTTCGGTATAACATTTCTACCCACTTTGTAATTTGTTAGTTTAGCTTTAATGGCAGATCTGGGTTATAGTATACGATAGCGCCAGCTAAAAAGTTTTTGTTCCGCATTTGGCGTCTGTTAGACGGCCGGGGCGCTACCGTGTACTTACATTGGTATCAGAGCCTCACTATTAAGCTATACTAATTTGTGCTAACGCGTTTAAAATATCGATCGAACGGATTTTCGAAAACCGCAAATTCCAAGTCTAAAGTTTCTGTCGATTTTAAAAGGGGTCTAAAAATAATTTTGACCATCACAGAAAAACAAGCAGGCTTTTTTAAGAAAATAGAAGAAATACGATCCTCTGAATCGTCCGTACGGCCGCGGAACCGCCGCCAAAGCCATGCTTTGGCCGCGGATCCGCGGCCATCTTGGAGCTTCAGAGGGTCAAATTTCTTTTGGTGTTTCTTTGTTGGAAATTGTGGTTTCTAGTACTGTTCTTTTGGGCCCAGATTTTGTTACTGTACAGCAGATGTATGTGGGGCCCACTTCGGGAAATTTTGTCGATCGAAATTTTAAACTTGTTAGTATTCAGTACTTACTTTATATCTCCGACCGGGAATGTCATTTGAGAAGTAAACCGCGTCTAATTGCTATAGTTCTTTTATACGGGTTTGCGAACGTGACATTCGCGTTGATGTTCTGTGTTGTGCTGTGATGTTGCGGATATGTCGTGGTGGATAGCAGTGTGCAATAATAGTGCTGTTTGGATTTATATGTACATTTGATATTGCGGGGCGAGCGTCCAACATGTGAACTGCCGTCATTGCCTGTTTGTATAATATTCTTTTGGGGCACGACCGGGCTGAGGTTGATGTACCCGTTGTACATATTTTTATTTCTGTACTAGGTTTACCCCGCGACGGAGTGCACGGATAGCCGGGTTCTGGAGGGCAACAGGTCCGTATCTCATGGCTTTGAGAGACAAAGGGGCCTCACTCTAGAATTGGCAGACTATTTGCCACACTCGTAGGGGTACAGGTTGACCCAAGGAGGGGTGATCAAGTTACCGGATTCCGTGAAGTGCTGGGTGGTCCATTCACTATGCTGTAGGGGGCTGCCTCGCTTCAAGTTTTGGCGGGTAACTTGCCGCACCCGTAGGGGTCTAGGTTTCATTGCACAGGCTATCCACACGACCAGGGGAACGTCGGGTTTCAGTAGCGGCTCTGTGAAACCCGGGGATCCAGATTATCTGTATTGTTCTGTGATGCTTCTTATTTTTCTGTAATGTTACATATTATTACGCCTGGAGCGATTATTGTATATTGGTATATATACTATTAGATGTTGTATATGTTTTACACCCACGCTAGTCCAGTCCCCGCTCTGTCGTTAGTTAAGTAACCTAACGGGTGATGACGGGACCCAGTGACGAATGCAGATGGCATATACGTACATTTTATTTTCGTTCTTTTCTGGTGTGATTGATTGATGGGACTGCATTGATTCTTATCAATGCAAGGATAAAACAAACCTATATTTGATGTTGTTGGAACAGTTCTAAAAAGTGTTATTACAAAGATGTTTCCTTTTGTTTTGCATAGTGATATTCAGTTAGAATATCCTGCACCTCATTCGACGAGGCAAGGGCCGAGATCCCTTCACCGGGAGTGACCCCTTGGGCAGAAGTTTACGTCAGGGTAATATCTTCACTATAGTCGATTACAAGTTGCTTTGCATCGCGGTATTCAGTTAGAATATCCTGCACCTCATTCCACGAGGAAAGAGCTGAGGTCCCTTCACCGGGAGTGACCTCTTTAGCAAAGGTTTTCGCCACTATATCTTTATAAAAAGCTATCAGGTTCCTTCAACGAGATCAAGTTCATTACGTTAAAGGTTTTTCGCCAAAAACCAGTCATAGCCCTCCATCATTTCATATGGATGGTCAGTAGTATTCAAGCTATGTTTGTTGGCCTTCGTCAAGGCATAGTGTTTGGTAGCTGCTGGGGTATTCATTTGTTGCATAGATAGATGTGTTGGTTTGGGATAGTCGTATAGCCTTGTTGGCCTTCGTCAAGGGCTTGTACGGGTGGGTTCAAATTGACCTGAACAATGACGGGTAGAACTTAACATGTGACTTATGATTTGTTGGCCTTCGTCAAGTTCATAAGAGCATGAGGCAAAAATCATATCGGGAGTTTCTAAAGAAACTGAAACTTTCCAAGTATGGGCATACCTTCTGGAGTGTGATAACATGAGTGGATTCCATCACGTTATCATGCGATGAGAGATGGATCCCGATTCTCACTGATGAGTTGGTTTACTCTTCGGGTAATCCCGACTAATTCTTCTTTCAGGTTTGGAGGAGAATTTGAGATAACAGTGGAAGGCTTATTGATTAGATAAAGTGATAACCATTTTGATCTAGGTTAGAGTGCATGCAGAGTGTTTCTTTTCTCTCTCTCTCTTTGGCAGCGACCATTGACCGACCCTAGACTATGACTCAGTGACCAAGTTGACCGAACCTTCTTAAAATACTGGCTTTTTGGATTGTCTGAGTTGCATAAGTCATTGCCGCTCCTTCTTTTACCCTTTGTATTTCTCAGAACACCCCGTATTACTATGGACATCCACTTCCATTGGATAGATCCATCGTATGGTTATATACGAACTCGAAGGGATTTCTTCGAGGATGGATCCAGGTTCAGGAGAAATAGAATTGGTTTATTCAGTTGTCTTTTGTTATCACCTTCTCTCAGGTTGCGAGGGCTCCTTAGTTTAGGAGAGTACACCTATTACGCTTATTGGATAGTCTTATTCCAAACCATAGGCTGGTGCCGAAAGGTAGGGAATGAAGAAAACCAATTAGCCTAAGTAGGGTGTGCAGAAGGTAATATGTAAAGACAAGATAAAGGGATTAGAAAGAGGGCAAAGTAAATTGCGACTGTTATCATTCACGACCAAACCGCGTATTTCATCGCCATTCCTATTTCACCTTTAATAGAATAAGGTATTATTCAGCTGTCTTTTATCATCACCTTCTCTCAAGTTGCAAGTACTCCTATGATTAGGAGAGTACACCTATTATGTTTACTGGATAGTCTTCTTCCAAGCCATAGGCAGGTGCCGAACGGTAGGGAAGGAAGAAAACCATTTAGCCTAACGAAGGTGTACAGAAGGTAACGACTAAAGACAAATAAAGGGATTTGGAGAGATGGCAAAGAAATATACGGTTATAGTCATGAATTGGATTATGGAAGAGGCATTACTAGGAATACTAGGATACCCCTACGAAACATTTTCATGTTTCAGTGCATTGTTAAAGGAAAACTGATTTCCCGATTAGATATTTACTCCAGGGTATGTATTTACCAGGTATGATTCTCACATCTGTATGGTTTTACAGATGATGAGTGGGAGTAAGTTATTGGGAATAAAGGTGATCATCCTCATTATATCGGAATTCATTGTAATTGGTGATATTTGAGGAAGTCGCCTGAGTTTTTGCCGGACGGCATGTATTTGGTTTTGAATATCCGTTGTTGTGCACCAATTTCAAAATGATATATCTATACATTTATTTTTATAAAGTGAGATATAACTTTTTGAAATTATGTCCGTGACATTTAGCTATATCAGTTGACGATTGGGTAAGGAGCATTGAACAACGGAGTAGTTCTTAATCATAAGGACAGTTTTCAACCTACGATGCACAGGTTTTGAGTTATTCAACTCAGCGGACTTATACAGAGTATTGTATGTTGTCCAGAGTCCGTCAGGACAAAGGAGTTGGTCCTCGTACTATGTTCTGTTTACTTATGACTTCTCTAGATTTTAGACAAGTGTTTCGAAGAAATACAAGGTCTAAGTTTTGAGAAGTTATAGGTATAAGAATAAAGCAGAGAACTAGATATCGCAAGTATCGGGATTCTTCAAACAGATCGAAGATGTAGATTCTTGTGATTGGTATTCAGTTGATAGTAATGCTTTTGAGAGACTTGTTTCTCTTTCAGGTTACTCATAATTGGATGTATTTCTAAGTTGAGTAATACTGATTAGCCTTTCTCCATTGAGTTGATATGCACTGGAGACAGTTGCATGATTAGAATCTGGTTCCAATTAAATAAATGCCAAATGTTTCTATATTGGATATAGAATGGTTAATATCTTAACGATGTTAAGGTATGGTGAGTTGTCCAGCTTATGCTTAAAACCAGACACTGGATAACTCAAGGCACGTTTCTGTAATGGCAGTTTGTAGGTTGACCCTGGTTATGACGAGGGTTGATTTTCTACCATCTGGAAGATCAATAGTGATATTGTTCTTGACTCGCCACAGTTTTAGTAAAATGGATTTTTTCAGAAAACAGTTGTGGAAGTATGGTAGAACTGGAAGTGATTCCAGAACCGCAAACGATTACGGAAAATTTAATAGGACCTATATATTCAATCAGGTTTGACATTCCATTAACCACTCCGCAGATATGGTGGGTAACCTCAGACACCCGAGAGGTACTCTGGTAGCCTCAAGGACGTTGACATGGAGGTTCTTGTTTACCCAGACTTGACACTACTGTTGTTCCAAACTATGAGACCCGGCAGGAGGATAAGTATAGCGTCATTCTAAACTAGCTTTAGAAGTGTACGTATATATTATTCTGCCAGAGGGTTGTCGTAGTCAGTCGGAGCAGCAGAAGCATAGTGGGAAAGTAGCTTATGTCTATTTATAGACTTGAGCAAATATAACGGAGATAAGATCATCTATTTTTGATATGACAGTCATGGGTTTGACTTCATCAGAATAGGGGATGGATCAGTTAAGGAGGTAGTAGGGTATGATGTCCTGGTATTTGAATGACATACACAGAGTAGGAAGTAAAATTCCTATACTACGATCGGTTATACTATGATTCTCACACAGTTGTTTCTTCACACAGGATATGGATATAATATTAGACATTTTGGTTACTAGATCTATGGTTTTAGATCTAGATTTGGGTAGTTTCCAATGTGGGTACTTTGACAGTATTCTAAAGATATTTAGAATAGATGACTCCTGGCATGGTGGTGTACCTGCAGGTGATGGAGTCACCCTCTCTAAAGGTGTCTTACAGACTAAAGGGGAGAGGGATGTGCATGATTGACAGATCACTTGCTTAGGCAAATGAGTCAATTGTGAGATGTCAAGTACCATACCAGATGTTGTTTTTGCACTAGATGCAATAAGTTTGTATTAATCCAATCCTGGAGAAACATAAGAAAGCAGTTTTAGAACATAAGTGCATGTTCTACGGATTTGATGACGGTAGCCTCCTTCGGGAGACGGTTATCATTCCAGGCTTCCAAGGTGATATGGATGACAGAGTGATTGTCAGAGTTATAGTTTTCCCTATGATGAGGGACAGTATTATGGACAGTTGGTCCAAGACAATACTGTGGGAGGCATGGTGCGCGATACTGATTAGGTTCAATTATCAATACAGTCTAAGAAGTTTGGATTTGGAGTTCGTTTATGAACTAGGTCCCATCAGATATCCAAACATATTCTAAGACAGGTATTACTCAATTCGGGAGATGGCTTTCTCCGTGAACTTGAGATTTAGAGAGATATAGAAAGAAACATCAAGACAGATCCACACACTAAGGCTATTTCTCGAACACAATAGTTTTACAAACGAGCTTTGTGAAACTGATTAGTAGAGGAGTTGGATGTTCGGTATCACACGGGCTGTGAGTATGCGACATCGCAATAATTAGCCTTAAGTGCAAGTGGGAGATTGTTGGATATAGTGCCTTCAAAGTCAATTATTGGATCGCAGGCACGTGATTGCAATGATTGAGGGAGGACTTATACCGATATTACTATCTTACTCGTGACGATAGTATGCTATCTGGTTTGTCTTTAAAATCGTATGCATGCTTTAGTTTATTATTGCATGTTGATAGAGCCCATAGGATTCTTGCTTGACTGCCAGCAGTATGATGGCGATCATATACGTGAGAGCTGGGGTCTGTAAGCACATCCTTAAAGTGTCCCTAGTCGTGGGAGTTTCGAGACAGGGCATCGATACTTCAGAGTAGACTAGTGTATACAGTCGAGACCCCGACGAGGGGCGGTGGCCGGTCTCACAAGCCACTTGTGTCAGTTGGTTCACCTAAGATATATACAGGTGCTCATTAGGTTATGAGTACACCGGACATGACTCGCCGGGAACATACTAGTTGGTATTATACATATCGTCAGATAGCAGTTCCCTGGTGACATGTGTACGGGTTAGTTTGTCGACCTGAGATTGTCATTTGTCTCGTGTGAGTTCCCACTGTGCTTTGATTTCTACCCTACCACGGCTCAAAGGAGTCGTGCAAACAGGTATTTTTTGGGTACAGTCCCGAGCTACATGGAGGCAGTGAGCGGATCGTCGGGGATTCGTCTCTCTCGGTATTGGGGGTTGATGTCGCACAGTGCACGGATGGCCATCACTAGAAATCCTCGGCCGGGGTAGTGGAGAATTACTGATTTGGATCAGTAGTTTCTCAGGTGGTGATGGGCTTCATACCGACACAAATTATCGCGTTATTAGGGGTCTGACTTTATCCATTCCCTAGACTCGATATGCGATACTCTTAGAAGAACGGACCGGACTGTACGGATATTGTCACTGTCAGGCTCAGTAGGGTTTTCTGGATGAGTTCGCTCGTTAGCTTCCCTTTCGATTAATACAAAGGCAACCGTTACGTACAGCTTGTACCTCTGACGTGCTAGTGGTTATACCCTGTGCCAGTGTGTTGATGAGTCATTAGAGTCCCCCACAGACATTTTCCCAAGTTCGGGCGAAACGTTGTAGAGGCCGTATGGTTTTATGGCAGGGTTCGGAAAATGCACGTGCGTTTACGCACGTGTCATATTTCGGGCAGATAATACTGGTGGGCTTTGGTTTAAGCCGGATCCGAGTATTATACTGTGCAGATATAATATCTTTATCTCAGTTGCATTTGTATTCAGTTGTAATACAAATGCGGGTATGTTTATACTGTTACGGGGTTATCCTGAAATTCGTTTCGGGATCGCTTTTGGAAGTTGTCAGTTTCCAGTTTTCTATCGGCCGTATTAAACATTCGGTTTAATACGGATTTATCTTTTCGTCCTGAGGGTGAGTCATGAGTGTGGAAGTTTCTAGAGGCTTCTAGAAGGTGGTGACTAGGCTTGTGAGTCATTAGTGCATTAATTGTTCAATTAATGTTTTGATGACTAGGTTTTTTTATTCAATGTTTGCATTTAATGCTTTTTAGTGATTCATTCTTTGATAATAAGTATCATTATTTCTTATGGTCACCATTCCTCTCCTACACTCACCCCCACCTCTTCTATTTAGTGGCCGGCCCCTCTTATTGAGGAAGGAGGATTTTTGGGAAAAAGAAAGGGTTGTTAAAATGAGAAGAGAGAGATCTAGTTCATATATATTTTCATATCTCATTTCAATCCGATCCAAAAGGCAACTTCATTAACCGTTCGTCCATGGCTTTGGAAATAACGAGACAAAATGTTCTACTCATTCTCTACATCAATCTTGGTCATCTCTTTTAGCAAACTTGATGATCGAGTTGCCTCGGTTCAGAGGCGGGAGCCCGTTTAAAGATCCGTCGACGTGGTGCCACCTGGACGAGAAGGCTGGAAATTCAGGAGATCGGAGCAGCCGCAACAAAGCGTGGGATGATGGTTGAAGACTGAAGGACTCGTATTGTTCGGTATAACATTTCTACACACTTTGTAGTTTGTTAGTTTAGCTTTAATGGCAGATCCGGGTTATAGTATACGATAGCGCCGGCTAAAAAGTTTTTGTTCCGCATTTGGCGTCTGTTAGACGGCCGGGGCGCTACCGTGTACTTACATCTAGGTTGTTGGTGAACTGTTGAGACTTGAAACTAGGGACTTTGCCGTAGCTCCGTCATTTGATTGTCGCGTATGAGTCCTGCCGGAGGAAGAACACTGGGGTGACATCTCGTCTGCTGTATCGAGACGAACGTCGAGGTGGTGACCACTCCGCGCTGGTGTGGGATGATCTCCGATAGTCTTTCAGGTTTTATATGAGTTGTCGTCAAGTACCTGAAGTTAGGAATATTTCCTTTGCTTCGTTGTTTTAGCGCGTCCGAATCCTGTTGGAGGAAGAACGCCAGGGTGACATCGCATCTGCTGTATCGAGACGAACGTCCAGGTGGAACTTGGATTTTGCCATCATTCCGCTTTGTTTCAACCGTGAGGTCTTTCGTTGACGTTGCATCTGCATCCGGCTGGGCTGCGAAGGAACGCCATTGTTGACATTGCGTCTAGTGTAACAAGACGAATGCTGAGGTGGAGCTGGGATTTTGCTGTCACTCCACTTTGCTGGCTTTGCGTCTACTGTAACGAGACGGATGTCGAGATGATCTCTAGCTTGTCTATGAACTGTCGAGACCTGGCTCTCTCTCTGATGGAGCCTGGTGGGATGATATGATCCCCTCTTTGTTTGTGCCCCTAGATTATATACAGGGATCGATGTGATCTCATCTGTAGGGAAATTTTTTTATTTCATATGTATTTTTTTTGTTTTCTTTCCGGGATGCTCTATCATTTCAGCTTTTATATCACGAAAGTCGCTATTGCCCAATCATTTCAGCTATTTTTCGCGGTGCCCAATCATTTCTGCTATTTGTTTTATTTACTCGCTGCTTTTTATTGCGAGTTGCCAAACCATTTCGGCTATTTCATATGCATATATTTTACTTGCCGATTTTGTTGCAACTTGCCCCATCATTTCGGCTATTTCATATGCATTTGTGGCTTGCTGATTTTTTGCAATGAGTTTGGGATTTGATACCGATTTAGGCATCAGTATCGCTACAACTGGGATATTGCCAGGAGCGAATCATCATTTGCCTCTGTCGACGTCGAACAAAGGTGGCTTAGCGAACAGGGTTAGGATCCTGTCGACTAAGGCTTTTAATTTCATGAGCCATAAGGGTCTCATGAAGGTATTTCTCCCTATGAGTCTTGAGGATCTCGTAAGTGTGTTTTCTCCTTAGGAGTCATGAGAATTGCTAAGTGTGTGTTCTCTTATAAGTCGTAAGGATCTTACAAGAGTATTTTCTCCTTATAAGTTGAGAGGACTTACAAGGGTCGTCGACTTTGTAAACATATCCCTAGTCGCGGGTGGGACTTTGTTAGGGAAATGTTTATTCATGCCCGTGGATTGTATACAAGGGTCAGTATTGAACCACTTGTAGGGCAAAATCAGGATGTATGACTGCTTAAGAACAGGTTCAGATCCCTGTAGCTTAAGGCTTTTGAATCTTATGAGCCATGAGGGTCTCATAAGAGGGTTCTCCTTACGAGTCGTGAGGATCTCGCAAGTGTAATTTCTCCTTAGGAATCTTGGGGATTCCTAAGTGTGTTTCTCCTTTGTGAGTCGTAAGGATCTCACGCGGGTGGTTTCTCCTTACAGGGTCGAGAGGACCTTGCAAGTGTCTTTTAACGAGATTACGCCCTTTCAGGTTTTCACAAAACTCGTCGGTAGTCTTGCTGTTTTTACTCACGGAGCCCTTTCGGGTTTTCATCCGTGCCCGTTTCTCTTATGGATGTACCGTTTTTTTTTGGCCTTGGGATGCCGCAGTCAGTTGTAGTTTATAGACGTCTTGGTCAATAGCCAGTTTTAGGATATAGTGGTCCATCGTTGCCATATTTGAGGCAAATTTGTAGTTTACGGACTTTTCGGTCCAGGGGCTTTCTCTATGAATGAGCATGATGCCCCCGGCATGTCCATCTTTTTCAGATCATGTGGTTGTGGCGGGTTCATCTTCCAGTTTTGAGACAGCGCGAATTTGCCCAGTTGGTATTGGTCCTCAATCCAGCCTTTGAAGACAAAGCAATCTTCGATTGGATGGCTTACTGCTTGGTGGTAAGGGCGGTAATTAGGATTGTTGACATCGCCTGGCTGCAACGGACGTTTTGGATCTGGCAGATTGATGAGTCTGTTACGCATTGCCAGCTCGAACAATCTCCTCGTTTTATCCCGGGGAAATGAGTAAGGACATCCCAGTCTCTCCTTGAGGGATGGGCGTGGGCGCGCATTATTTTGGCGAACAACCGGCTTTAGGTTGCTTGGCTGTTGTTGAGCATTGGCGACGAAAGTCACTTTCCCTTTCCCTTTTTCATTCCGCGGCTCCAGCTTCAAAGAGGAAGGCCTGTGGCCCATCTGGTCCATTTAGGCCAGCTTATCAATCAAGGACTGGAAAGTGGTTGGCTTGAAAAACATCATAAATTGCGAGATGGTCGCTTGAGGGTCGAGAGTACCCACAAACATGCCTACCGCAGGCGCTTCTTCGATGCACTGCTCGCATTTCGACCATAGATTCCGCCACCGATTGCGTATTGTACCCACGTTTCGCCTGGCTTTACCCTGGCGTTAATCAGTGCGGTGATCAGGGTACGTTCGCTAGCGCTCGCAAAACGTTGGGTGAACAATAATTCCATCTCTGTAAAAGTTTTGACGGAGTCGTTGGGCAGCTCCGAATACCACTCAAAGGCCGTTTCCGCCAAGATGCCGACGAACTGACGAAGTAACAATTTATCGTCACCTCCGGTATTGCCACAAAGAGCTCTGAACTGAGCGACATGTTGATGGGATTGCCTGTCCCCTTGTATACATGAAACTTAGGAATCGTGTATCCCGGTGGATACTTGATCTGATCGTACCATCCTGGATATGGTCGCCTAGTTCTGACGACTTTGCTAGTTGCTTCATTTGCTTGATGAACAAGTATCTGCTGAGCGATGTAATCATCCAGAGAAGCCTTGGAGATGGTCTCCTCCTTAGCTGCTGAAAGAGCCGGAGGAGGGTTCGATGTCTCCCCTCTGTCGTCTTCAATGATAATCGGGGGGTCTTCAGCTGGAGGTTCCGGCTGTAACATCATCCCAGCCATGTCTTGGAACAAGAGAGCCATTCGTTTTATGTTGTCCGCTTGTTCCGCGGCCTCTTTTTCTTTCCTGTCGAGCATTCTTCAGAGGAATTCAGCATCAGTTTCTTGTTCCTGACGCTGCTCTGAGGTCTCTGGATTTTCTTTCGGCCCAGTGAGTGCGGCCATTGCAGTCAGCATCTCCTAAAGTTTTTGCTGCTGTTGCTCCCGAGCCTTTGTTATCGATCGGGTAAGCGGTCGATGACCCGTAGAAGCACGGCTTTCCTCTTTTCCGGATACCATCTAGACGGTATGCACCACCATGCCCCCATACTTAGGGCATTTAGGTTCAGTGGTCTTGCAATTTGTCCCAAACTCAAGGATTTTCTCTGGCCTTCTCCTCTTGTGAGCGGTCGAGGTTGAAGGGGCCGTTGCAGTGGGCACCCAAGTAGCTGTCGCCTTCCGTGGCTTGACAAAATGGTCCTCTTCTCACCAAACTTTCACCTTTTTCTGTCGGCGAGAGTAATCTTGATCAATCACCGATTCCTGAACATGTCGCCAAACTTTGTAAATTTTAGAGGACAACCACTGAGGGGGCTGCTCTAGCTTCGCCTTTGGGGCATTCTCCACAGGTAGAGGGGATCTCTTCAGCATGGCAGTCGGAGAGATTTTGCGCACCCTCCTTAGCGGTTCAAAGTTGTTCCTAGTTGGAACAACAGCATCGATTTCCACTGTTGGAGCTGGCGGAGTCAGTCCAGAAGGAGAGTTACCCCCAGCATTCCTTACTTGGCGCCAGTGATGACGTCGAGCGTGTCGAGCCGTTGGAATTGTCTCAGCTGCAGGGGTGACTTCCTCATGCCCCCTGTGCTGGTCGGAAGTTGTTGTTGTCAGCCTATTGAAGACTGATGTCCGCTGAGTGAGGATAACCAGCCTATCGAAGGTAGACTTCTGAGCAAGGGAAGCATCCTTGACGATTTTGCCTGGAACAGGAGCTGAAACAGTCAGTCTTATGAAGATTGACCCTTTGGCAGGAGAAGCCGCCTTGACGACTTCATGAGCAGGAATAACTATCCGCTTAGGGGTAACCCATTCTGGTATCGCGGGCTTCTTCATGGGCCTAAATGAGCTTTGGCCCAATCTGTCAAAGACTGAGGCGTTGGAGCTGGACGACCCATTGAGAGGGGCCGCAGTAGTTGTGAGCCGATTAAAGACCGAGCTCTTAAGAGCTTTTTGCAATGGTACAGGGGCGTCAAAGTTCATCGGTGGGAGCATGGTCCCAAAGAACAGCCCAGTGGTGGCCTGAGTCACCTGCTCCACTGGCATTGTGTAAAGGGAGGCCGCTTAGGGCCCGTAGGTTACTCTTCCAAATGAGGTGGAACGGGAGTTGCAGTTGCAGCTGGAGCGGTTAGAGGCCATTGATGTTCTTTTTTCTCTTTTTCCTGCATGAGAGCAAAACCAAATCTTAGTACCTCGAACCTAAGGGCAACCATATTAAACCGCGACTCGTTCGCGAACACGACACACAAAGTGTGGAGTGGAAAGAGGAAGAAGTCCCACCGGGCATGCCAGAATCTGTTCTACGCCGAAAACGGGGACGAGACCGCGTAGGTTCGTCTTGCCTGAATTTGGGGGCAGATGCTAATTGGTGCTATCCGTCCACCTCTTCGAAGAAGCCAAGTTGATTTATGGCACCGTATATCAAAGGTTTAAACGGATACGGCCGATATAGTAGACTTCGTCAGATTCCCCCTCATTTGAGGGGTTTTGATTGTGGGGACGCTCTTCCCTGCAAGCGCAAGCCCCTGCTGTTGATTACGGTACCGCATCGCGGTAACCACTTTCTCCTTCTCCAGATGGTCACTTCGTGTTGTGGGTGTTTGTTTTGTTTTTGGTTGCCCGTGGATTGTATACGGAGACTAATTTATGTTGTCGTCCGTAGGGCGTGGATTAGTCCAAATCCATATTTTCTTAGATTTGGGTTTGTGGTTGGGTTTAAGGATACGTTAGTCCCATTTGAGACTAACATCTACTTAAACGTTTGTTAAGGATACGTTAGTCTAATTTTAGACTAAGATCAACTTAACGGGATCATTTAGATCCAACAAAAGAGCATTTGGACTCTATTATTTAGTTTAGGGACATTGCGGTCAATTACCAGTTTAAGGAGATGGTGGTCCAAGGTTAAGGACATCATAGTCCATGGGCTTAAAGGATCCCAAAGTCCGAGGTTAAGGACATCATAGTCTATGAGTTTAAGGACCCCACAGTCCAAGGTTAAGGACATCATAGTCCATGGGTTTAAGGACCCCATAATCCAAGGTTAAGGACATCATAGTCCATGGGTTTAAGGACCCCACAGTACAGTTTAAAGACGTCATAGTCTATGAAATGTATGGTTGTTGGGACCCGTCATCTCTCTGAAGATGTTGAAGGATTACAACGACAAATATCTGAGGAGTGAAGAGATGTACCCTTGAACCGATATTGGTTGGAAGATCTGTAGTCCAATTTGAGACTAAGATCAAAAGATTTGTGAGCATATGGGCTCAGTTAATCTGAATTAAGGACTTATGGCCAATCTTAGGCTAAGTCCAATCAAGTTAGAATATTTAACATTTATTTTGGGTTGTTGAGCATTTATTTGGGCTTGGCCCTTTTAATAATATTGAGCATTTATTTGGGTTCTGACAATGTTTTTGTCTTTTATGGAATGCTTAGCACTCATCATAGCTCTGAGGCTTATTAAAGAACAATTTATGTTCTATCAGCGCACTCGTGAGGGGCACGTGGTGCGCTTGGCGCTAGTCAAAGAGCGCAGAGCGCTAGTTTATGAGCGCATTGCGCTTCTGCTGAGTAGCGCCCACATGAAGAGCACGTAGTGTGCTTGGCGCTAAGCGCCAGATGATGGGCGTATTGTGCCAGTTTATGAGCGCAGAGCGCTATTTTATGAGCGCAAAGCGTTATTTGTTCAGTGGCGCGCACGTGGTGCGCTTGGCGCTGAGCGCCATTCCATGAGCGCAAAGCGCTAATCCAAGAGCGCAGAGCCCTAACTGTTAAGTGGCACACACGTGAGGAGCACGTGGTGCGCTCCGCGTTGAGCGCCATTCCATGAGCGCAAAGCGCTGCTCCAAGAGCGCAGAGCGCCTATTTATGAGCGCAAAGCGCTATCTGATCAACTTTATGATCTGAGAAATAAATTCTTGTTTGTAAGAGACTTTGTCTCAAGGTTCCAAGAACAAAGTTCTTATTTTGTAGGAGATGTTTCAATCTCTTATTTTGGTAAAAGGTTTTGCCTTTATGGATCTGTGATCCTCAGAGAATTGAAGTATTCTCCCCCTTTTTATAATGAGATACTATAATCTCTTTGTATAAAAGACCTTAGTCTTAAAGATCTATGATCTGTGAGAAGAATTGTGTTCTTCTTCTTGTTTTATGATGAGATCTTTTGATCTCTTTGTGAAAGACTTTGGTCTTGTTGATCTATGATCTTTAAAGAAGTGAATTCTTCTTTTTAATTATGAGATGATTTCATCTCTTTGTTCATCATTTTTTTTACCTTGAAGAAAATCTTCTTTCTCTGAGAGCTTGGCTCTTCTTTCTGAGATCTCTCAAAACTTATGGGGAGGTTCCTCTCTTTTTTTTTCTGTCCCCTTTAGACTTGAAGTCTTGGGGCCTTTATATAAAGTGAGCTGATTTGTTCAATCAGTTCAGAGATCTTCTCTCCAATTGATTTGGGGATTCCCTACCATTGGATCATTGATCCAAGGGCTTCTGATTTACAGAAAGCATTTTTCTTGTTTTTAAGAAGATTGGGAAATCTTTCCATACAGAATTTATTCTGTACTTTTGGTGATTTTTAATCACCATTGGATCATTGATCTAACGGTGCTCTGATTTACAGAGCACAATCTTTTTATTTGGAAAGCTTTTGAGAAATCTTTCCTTAACAGAATTTAATTCTGATTATTTGATAATTTATCATCTTTATTGGATCTCTGATCTGACGGTGAGGAGCTTTTAGTTCCAGCGCTAGCGCACCCATGCTTTGCACGTGGTGCGCTGCTCAGAGCGCAGCGCACTTGGCGCTAGCACACACATGCTTTGCACGTAGTGCGCCACTTAGGGCGCAGCGCACTTGGTGCTAGTGCACACGTGCTTTGCACGCGGTACACTGCTTAGGGCGCAGTGCACTTGGCGCTGCTTCTGAAGCGCTGCTTCATTTCAAAATTTGAATTTTGAACAGAATTTTGCTCTGATTAGGGGAAACACTCTCTCCTCCAAAATGGTGATCAACGGACCGAGACGTCCTTAAACTAAAATCTCACCTCCAAAATTGTGATCAACGGACCGCGATGTCTTTAAACTAATATTCTCCTAAAAAATGGTGATCAACGGACCGAGATATCCCTAAAACTAAGACAACAGAGCCCAAAACTCTCTTACTGAATCTGAAACAAAAATGATCCTAATACCTTGTTAAGTAGATCTTAGTCTCAAATTAGACAAACGTATCCTTTACAAAAAACCAACTGAGCCCTAACTACTCACATACATTTAAGTTGATCTTAATCTCAAAACAGATTAACGATCCTTAAATCAAACCAAGCCCAAGTCTAAAATATACGGATTTGGACTAATCCGCGCCCTACGGACAACGACATAAATTAGTCTCCGTATACAATCCACGGGCAACCCAAACAAACAAAAATACACACGACACGAAGTGAACCTCCGGAGCAGGAGAAAGTGGTTATCGCAATGTGATGACGTAATTAACTGCAGGGGCTTGTGCCTACAGAGAAGAGCGTCCCCATAATCAAAAACCCCTCACAAACGAGGAGGAATCTGACGAAATCTGTTACAACGGCCGCATCCGTCCAAAACTCCGATATATGGTGCCATAAATCAACTTGGCATTTTCGGAGAGGTGGAAGGATAAATCTAAATAACATCTGCCCCCAAAAACTCAGTCCAGATGTCCTAACGTCCCGGTCACGTCTTTCGGCGGAGAACGTCGCCCAACGGCTAGTTTGACCAATTCGCATCGAGTTCGCCTCGATTTCCTCCCAAATGGATATAAACGATCAGATTTTATACCGATTCGCCATGAATTCGCCTCGCCTTATGCTTGCCTCACCTCGCCTCTTCTTCGCCTTGAGAAGCATGCACTGACTATATACGTCCGGATTTGACCGAGTTGACTCGCCTCGCTTTGTGTTCGCCTGACTTCAACTCGTCCGGGCAGAATAATTTGAAAATCCTTATAAATACCCTCCAAACTCAATTCAATTCACACCATATCAAATACTCTCTCTTTCTCTCTTAATTTTGTAATAAAAAATCTCAAACTTTCTTCATTCAAGCTCAAGTGTCAAGAACCTTAAATTTCCGAGCAACGGGCTAACGGGTGGCTAGGAGGCTAGCCGGCAAAATTTTCCTCGATCTCACACACACACTCTCTCTTTATTTTTATCTTTTAATTTTCTATTTTTTTTGTTATGGAGGGTTCAACCGACACACATTATCCCCATGTTTCCAGTTTTGAACCACAACAAGAAGAGGGAGAAGTACCCACTTCCATAGCCGCCCTTAGAATATCTTGGAAACGTGTAGTTAGTAATAATATTTGAGATCACTTTAAATTTGAAAATAGGGGAGAGGTAAGACATGCGATGTGCATATATTGTGGTACTACGTATAAACATAAGGAAGGTACCGGTACCTTACACAAACACTTAATAGACAAATGGATAGCACGGTCGGTTCTTCCTCCACACAGTCACAAATAAATTACATGGAGGAAGGTATTTTTCAATATAATCATGATGCTAATGTTTAAGAAATGGCAAGATTTGTTATGCTAGATGGAACACATTCTTGGTGTCGGAGAAAGCAAAGTGTTTGAGCGGTATTTACAAAGGACATTACAACCGGGATATAAAAGGGTTCCGAGAAATATGCTAAAAATCATTGCTTTTCCATCTATGCCTAGGGTAAAGAAATACTAGCTGCTGCTCTTACTTCTTTGGATGGTAATATTTGTTTAACTTCTGATATTTGGACTGATAGAAGAGATCTTCCATTTATTTGTGTTACTGCACACTGGATAGATTCTAATTGGTTTTTAAAAAAAAAATTATCAATTTTAGACAGTTTCAATACCTCCACAATACATTTAATATAGCTACTGGAATTAGAATAGTTTTAGAAGAATATCAGTGTGTAAATAAATTTTTCTCTATTTCATTCAACAATGCCAGCAACAACACTTTTGCTATTGCCGAACTTGTTAGAACACGCAAACCTATTTTATATGGTGAATTTTTTCATATTCATTATGCTTGTCATATACTTAATTTCGTTGTACATGATGCGTATCAGGTATGTTCTTCTAATATTCAAACAATTAGAGTTGCATGTAGATTTATTAAGAGTTCTTCAAAAAGAAAAACTGAATATAAAGCTAGATATCTTTTTGTTGGATTAAGACTATCTCTTAAAAAAGATGTGAGCACTAGGTGGGACGGTACATAGGACATGCTTGTTACTACATCCCTAACCAGTGAAGCTATCACTAGCTTGTGGAACGAGCAAATGCTTGTAGAAAATCACTTTACTGAAGATCATAGGTCAGTTGTTGAACTTTTCAAAGATTTTCTTATAACTTTTGAAATAACAACCGAACGTTTTTTCTGCCACTTATCACCCTACTCCCCACATTGTTATCTTTGAATTGTATAATATAGCTCAATGTTTTTCTAGTCATATTGATAATCCGTTATTGCAACCTGTGATATTTACTATGTTGTCTAAGATTTCTAACTATTATTCCAAAATTCCAATTGTTTTTAACTTATGTTTGATAATGGATCATAGGATCAAATTAGAAGGTGTAGAGACTTCTTTAACAACATTTCATGGATGCATGTGACACACTTTAGATGTTGATACTTTATCACAATCCGGAAATGGCAAATGACTGGAACTTGAATCGCGTGACGTCTATAGGACCCCACGGTAATTCAAGTAAGCCAAAAACCAGGAATATAAACCATTTTTAGGAGAAATAGCGGAGGTAAAATTTTAAAAAGGTTTTACTAACTTGAAATCAAATTTTGTTTGAAAATATTACTATCGCTTAAAAATCGGACAACACCTTATTTGTAAATTTTAATAAAATAGGTAATGATGCATCTCTAATACGAGAGCAAAATCAATGCCTAACGGCGGATCCATAATTACGCAATACACACACACGTCGCCTCGGTGAAGAATCAAAATGCGGAAAGTAAATAGAATAAATATACATCAAGTTGACTCCAAACGAGTTCGACAACACAAAATATACAATTCTAAGGTCTCGACAAATTTCTAGACTTGGTATTTGATGGAGTACTTCTAAATACAATAAGTACAAGGAAAATGCAGATACAAAAATTGTCACGCCCCGCTTCCGCAGCGACGTGATGAGACTCGCGACGTATTTATTTCGAGAAGGTCATTTCCCGCAACAAATATGCTAAGCGTTTATAAGCAATATAACATAATAAGAAATTAATAAGTGAAATAAAATCCAACATTATATTTTACATTCACGACACCGCAAAGTTTTGAATGGACGCAAGATAACATAAAAACAAAGGTACAATGACTAGCTACCTTAAACAATAGGGAAAGTAAAATGCTAAAAAGAACTAGTCGTCGGTGTCCGCTGCAAGCTGAGAGTAGTCCTTCTGACTTGGCTCGATCTCCTCGGTCTCTAGATCACCTTACGAATATTCCAGGAAAAGAAGAAACAGAGAGGAATGTCGTCAGTGAACTATCACTCGGTAAGTCCCGAAAAGAAAGAGTACGGATATGAAGTGTGATAAAGTATATGTATGTAAGTAGAATATGAATCTAATGCAGTAGTGGGTAAGTAAGAATATTAATTAAACATGAGTAGGTTAATGTATTTTAAGCATGACAATATATATGAATATGGTTATTCTATTCTAACGCGGTTGTTTGTAGTTTGATAATGAAGATATGCGTGTATACGAGAATGGTCCGTCAAACCCATGAACCTACAGCACGTAGAAGTACAACACCCCGTCAAACCCACGGGACAGCGACACACGATATTCAAGTTAGGTGACTTTTAGTTAACTCTCATGTCACGACATACATTCTTTACCAAACCACCCCTTATCCCCGCGTATTTTAAATTATAGTTTTAGTCACAAGTCTTGCCCAAAATCTATGAATATAAAGAGAGTATAATACAAGTATTCAAGTTAAGTTCAAGTGTTCAAGCCAAGTTGTATTCATTGTTCAGGTCAAGTCAAGTTCAAGTTCAAGTCATGTTCGAGTTCGAGTTCAGGTTCAGGTTTAAATCATGTTCGATCCTATATGATTTCCGTAAAATTATAAATCACATTTAGAGAGTAAGCAAGTGGTTAATATCATTGTCTCCGGCTCCCCGAGACTCAAGAGAGAAAATACCACTCAAACCCGTCTGCAAACTAAATACCTAGTGTAGACTAGTTTTAGAAATTCTAAGGTATTAATGTGCAAATAGGTCATTTAGAAACTTGATGGTATTTATGGAAAATAAACCTTTAAATTCTTGAGGATTTTATGTAAAATATTATACTTTGAAATCTCAAGAATGTTTTGATAAAGAAGGTCATTTAGAAACTTGATGGTATTTATGGAAAATAAACCTTTAAATTCTTGAGGATTTTATGTAAAATATTATACTTTGAAATCTCAAGAATGTTTTGATAAAATATTATTTAGAATGTTGAGAGTGTTTTGATAAAAAGTTTACTTTTAGAAGGTTAGGGTATTTTAGTGAAAAACCTAACCTTTAGGGTATTTTCATAAAAACTAACTTTTCTAGTGTTAAGAGTATTTTAATTAAAACTTATTTTTTTTAGAAGTTGAGGTCGTTTTAATAAAAACCTAACCTTTGAATGTTGTTAAATACAAAGTAGTAACTAATATCATTGTGCTTTTTCTACGATTAATATATTTTAGTAATAATGAATTTTATGTTTCAATTTAATAGAGTTTTAAGTGAAGGTATGCATATTAATTAGTATTAGTATGTTGGTTAATTTTAATAAATTTTCTATTCAGTGCATGTTAAATAATGATATATTACTTAGTTAAACATTTAACAGAACAGAATAGAGAAGTAATCTATTTTAGTTAACAAACTACATATAAAATATTGATTGTTGTGTGTGTGTGTGTGTGTGTTCTTTTTATCATAAAATACTTTTTCATGATATGTTACTAATTAGCACTACTGCAAATCTATGATTGGTGCATATCTAAAAAATATACTTATAACATACGGGCAATTGCAAATATTGGTATTCAGTTTAGTTAATAATATGAAATATTCATATGATTTTTTTTTTTTTGCAACTTTAAACAAATTAAGGGGTTATATGTGGTACATGTATATAACTAAGGAGATTTTAATGAATATTTTGCCTTGGAAAAATATGTGCATCAAATTAGATGATCCTTCGCTAATTTCATCGTAGAAATATTATTTTTGTTTAAGTTTTGTTATTATCATGTCAAACTTTTAATATTGTATGTTTTAATTGCAGATAGAATTGACAGTGACAAAAATATAAATTGGCCTCTTTCAACCATGTTTTTATAGTTAGTTAATGAGCGGAGATATGGTATGAATAAGAAGAACAATTAGAGGAATAAGAAAGAGGGAAGAGGGACTTACATATGGTGCGATACGGTATAACAACCGTTATCGCCGTTTATTGAGGAAGAATGATTTGATCAGAGCTTTGACGTTTGGTCTAACGGAGCTTTGTCGATTATACCTTAGAGAAGCGTTGGAGTGAATTTTTTTGTTTATTTATGTATTGTTTTAGAGAAGAAACTCCAGAGAGAGATCGAGATAGAGAGTGAGAGATATGTTTATTAAGAATTTTGGAGAAAATGAAAATGGATTATTAAGTGAGAGTATAAATAAGAAAGAATTAAGAGAGTATTAAAGAGAAATATAGTGGGAAACTGTGAGGGTGGGGTTATACGATTAATTGGGCAGTTTTGAGAAACACTCGTAGTTTTTATTGAAAAGGGAAATGAACTGTGAGGGTTTTAGTAGGAGAAGAAGAATATGCAATTAAATGAATAACTTAACAAATATTTATACATTGAATGTGTGCAAATAGATATGCACCATAGCAATTACTATACAAAAATGAAGTTCTAATTGTTGTCATAATCCACTAAAACAAGCGTTTTTTTAAGAGAGGAAATTAACAGGGTAGTAAGTTATGGGTTAGTAATTTGGGTGTTGAAAAAATAGTTCTTAGGAAAAATATAAAATGGGATTTGGGCTTTTGGGCTCATGAGCTGTAGAGAAAGAAAAATAAGAAAATGAAAAAAATGAGAAGAATGGATTTAGATTAATGAGCCGAGGAAAATATTAGGAAAAAGAATTAGAGGTAAGTATGAGAGGATAAATATTAAAAAATATATTTAATAAAAAACAAAAATATATGGAAAATACCAAAATAAATAAATACAGTATTTTATGAAAGATAATACGAATGTATAGGAATTTTGGGGTCATTACAAAAATATAACCAACTACACAAAATATATGCAATCACGCCCACAAGACAGACGATGTGCCAAACTAGCCGCTATTGATCCAAGCGGTCAAATTAGTACAGAATTACGACACAACGGGGGTGAGTTGCTAACTCGTGAATAGTATTATATAACGAGCTAAAAATCGCATGGATAAGCGCTGAAATATTTAAACATTATAGATGTGTACATCAAGGAGCGTAAAATAGCATGCATCGAAACTAAAGTTCAGGCAATAAAATATATGATAATAAGCCTTCATATACTACTCATGTACCGCAATCCCATATATGAATCTATGTGTGATCATCATGTCAATATCAACTAAACAACATCAAGTCCGGTACGACATAACATAACCACAAGTATTTGAAAGCATGTGAGTCACGGAAATAAACGCAATACAATGCAATGTAATAATGATCTATCATCAATAAACGTTAACTCATTGTGTACAATATACCGATGTCAAATCACGATCACTATAGCCGCAGTGCAATATCTATAGCACATGACCAAACATAAATAAAAGCAAGGCTATAATACATATAGCGTACATCCATAGCAATCTAATAAAAGTAGCCAAGAGATGTGTATATTATTTTTTTTCAAAATAGCCATATGACGTCTATATCATAGCATTAGTAGCGGACGTTGATGTGTAAAGAAAATATGTGTTTCATTTAAATATGCGTCCCGCTCTTATTTATTTGAAAATGATGTAGAAGGGGTTTTATTTTGAAAGTTTTTGTGCTGATCATAGGCACGTGGAAAATACAAAACTATAGCTCTTTATAAAACGCTCTTCAGTATACATTGAAAATACTATTCAGGTACTGTCTCGTAGACCAGTCCTATCCAGCTACTATATATACAACATACTATATCTCAACAGTGCATGGTATCTATATCAATCCCTTACATATATATAATACATCCATCTCAGTGCAGGTCATCTATATCGATCCCTCATATATATCCGTAGAGATGACCTGTGTCAACTACTCTCAATCACTCATGAATTGCTCACAAATATATCCGTAGAGATATCCTGTGCCAACTACCCTCAATCACTCATGGATCGATCATATATATATCATGGATCCCCGGTTATATTCACCGTATTCGAATCATAATTCTCTTTCTCATATTCATTCCATATATATATACTCAATCTCTTAGGATGGATACCATATCAGATCATATTCTCATACCATTTTAGTCTGTATGAACTAGTCATAGCACAGACGGATAGTATATAACAGTATCAGCGAATATAATAATAGTAACACGAATGATAATTTTAGCATAGTATATCGGATAAAATGAATAACATGCAAGAGAATAACATGGATGATAAGCGTAGCGTAAACGAACAATAAATGAATATATATTGCAAGTAACCCTATATATACATTTGTAAAATATAACGAAACGTTGATTGTAAATAAGGAGGCTGCGGTGTTTTAAAATATGTAAATGTCCTTTTTAAATCTAATAACACATCTTTGTTATCTCTTTTGAAAATATGAAATGAATCGTTATTATGAAATTAGAGTTACACTCCGAATATTATAATATCCAAATCAGGGTGAAATAAGACTCCACGAGTCAAAGCCAATAAAGCTGTATTCGGCTAATTCTTATCATCATGCCATCCAGTACAGAAATCTCGCCTCGTACGATGACCATTAGATATCTCATTATATAATAATAATAATTGGTACAGATATCTAATCTACATATGCAACACACAGCAATAGTAGTGCGGACTTCAAGTCTGCGCACACCTCACAACTCGTATGGACACCAAGTCTACGTACGCACATAGCGACCGATGCGGACATCTCGTCAACGCACCTGCACAACGATTGGTACAGACATTTCGTATCATGTGCACACACGGTGATCAGTATGGAGCTCCAGTCGCGTACTCGTCCAACAATAAGCACGTATATTTAGTCTCGTACGCGCACCCAATATAACTCGTATAATAACATAATCCTACTATAACGTCAATTCTATTATGATATGTAGGTAGGGTAGTTCTACGTGGTATAGAAGTACTAATGATGTGTAGTGTAACAAGCGAGTCTGTGATTGTGTACATGGCAATCATTAGTATTTATGCTTGTGTACTACCAAGTGTTTCTATTATAAGTCTACTACACGATACTGACGGAATACGCTACATATCGATCCAATCTAAACATACACGGCATGTATCTTAAACAAATTCAATGATATAATAACAATGTGTTTCACAGGGGTGCAATATGCCATCCACCATATTCCCCACTCGTAAATATAATCTACCCACAGTGTGCGATCGCGCTAGTCATACCGACAACCGCCTTGCACATCCGTGCCGCCTCGGAGGTCTCCGCAAAGAAACTTAGCAATCAAATATCATCACAACGTACATAAGAAAGCATATCGGAATTGATATATCGAATAGAGGTCCATAGGTTAGAACCTATGACCAACAAAAACTAGACGAGTGCTAACAACAAGGAATTACCCTCCTGGTATTGTTAATCAACCAACTCCACCAAAACCATAATTATAAATTCGATTACACAAGTTTAAAAACCTAAAAATATCGCCAAAACCACACTAAAATACTTTCAGATTTTGACTCGGGGAATCTGGGGAAAACAAAGTATAAAAGATGCTTATTCTACTCACAAACAAAACCCAGTCCAAGACCTACACCCTAATTCTAAGTCCTGGCCGCAGATAAATTCATATTAACTGCAAATTGCGGTTTGGTCTTGGAGTTAAGGGTTCGTGCTTCTTCGGATGTCTTCTGGTGATCCTACTAGGTTAATTCTATACCCAGAATGTTTTACAAAGGTCCTAGTTTATCTCAGAATTGATTTGAACACCAAAAACCTTACAAAAAACCTATTTTTCTAACATTATTCGCACTTGTTTAAGTGCGCATCCAAATCAAGTGCGTACTTGAGGGAAGAATAAGTCTAAAGGCATGTGCGTGTGCGAGGGTTAATGCATGACACGTGCGCAGCATACGCGTGCATCATTGGTATTCACACTTAGCAGCGATTCCTAAATGCGAAGTGCACGTGCAAAGCACATGCGCATATGCTTACGATATGTACGTGCAAAGCACGTGCGCACATGCAAGGTGTGCATATCAGTGGAAAGAACTTTGTTAGAGATGAAATATTTATCAGATAACAACAAAAACAAGCATTTAAATAAACATTTTATTCCATAGGGAAAAGATCACCAAATACGGGATCCGGGCTACAGGGATTAGTGAAACAAAATACAAAATTCTCTAACTTTCTCTCGGCCCTCTCAACCATATCAAAACAATGATTCTCATGAAAAGTCACTCCCCCACATATCAGCGCCATGTTCGTCGGTAAAAGAAAATATGACAGCTTGCCGAGCCCATATCTGACTCAACATATGGACAGAGCGGTCCCTTAAAGGCTTTGTGATCAGACCTGCCTCCCGAAAGCAGTTGACCTTGTCCTCCACCGCATTGAGCATCGCTAAAGTCATCTCCGCCGGGTGAGGAGAAATGTCGCTGAGAACGGAGAGAAAGATCATGCGAAACCATATAGAGCCGGCGGGAAGAGGAGATCCCCTACGGGACATCAACTCATACATCACGGTGTCACATTGAGCATCCGTGAGAGCGGGGTTCACTAAACTGACAGCAAAATAGGGAATGATCTCTTCAATGGGTACTTCCCATGGCTGTCGAGGAGCGTATGAGCGGTCACAAGCTATATTCTTTTCTCTGTGGATGTGAAAGAGAAGAGGGCCACTTCTCTAATTTATAAGGAGGAGTATTCAAGTCTTGGCACGGAAAATTTTGCATGTCATTAAAATGAGAACAATTTCCAAGATTTGACCAAAAAAAGTGTTGAAAAAGAGATGGATAACACTGAAAATTATGGGTCATCAATCGCATATTTACATTTATGTGTGCACTTGATAGAGTTATCATTGACACTCGTACTTAACAAAAGTCATTTAGTGCGATGTGCGAATGTAATGCACGTACACACATGCTAGCCACAGGCATGCGCAAAGCAAGTGAGCATATGATAAGTGGGCATATATTCGCTGTATGCACGTGCAATGCACGAATGCAATGCGCACTTAATCAACAACAAGTGCAAGTACATGCGCATTCTCATAAACAGACGCTTATTAAAGATAAATCTTTTTTAATGAGCAATCAAAATCCTTAATTAACAGAAAATATTCTGTTGGTTAAACACCTTAATAAGAAATATCTGTGGATCAAAAATCCAACGGTGCGTATGTCACCCTTAATTGATATAAATAAATTAAATCTTTTTAAATCAATCTGAAATCAGATTGAGATCAAAAGAAACTACAACAAACCAAACAAATCCTAATTTCTTCTCTCTTATAAATAAGAGCCTCATATGAAGAAATAAGAAAAATCTCCCCATAAGCTTGAAAACATCTCAAGACTTTTCATTCATTAGTAAAAATTGTGTAAGGTAGA
This sequence comes from Agapanthus africanus, assembly GCA_030015575.1. Taxonomy (NCBI): domain Eukaryota; kingdom Viridiplantae; phylum Streptophyta; class Magnoliopsida; order Asparagales; family Amaryllidaceae; genus Agapanthus; species Agapanthus africanus. Next base: position 202,745,711 of record JASDDO010000028.1, on the reverse strand, counting down.
AATAAAGAGAAAAACTTCTCTTTTTCTCCATTTAAAACCATTTGCTTTTATACAGAAGCCTTTACGTCTCTTCGAATCTATTGATTCATGATTAAGAGATCAAATGATCTTAGGGTTCATCCCTCATTCATAAAGTTTGTATTTTTGTGAGAGATTAATCCTAAGATCTAAAAATAAAAATAAGATGCGCACCAAAAAACATATGAAAAACAAGGTTTTCACTTCTATGCAAATAAGAGAAGAAGAAAAGAAGATAAAATAGGAGTCAGAGCTTCTTGTGCTTTCTGATAAAAACAAATGCACACTCAAATCAGTGCACGCTTAACAAAAAAGAGAGAGATGCTGCTGCTCTTGGGAAAATAAGCCCTCGGGGATGTATGCATCGTGTGATACTCACGAGTACGTACCTAATAAAGTTGCCTCCAAAGGCATGTGCATCACGTGGTATTCACATGTGCACATATGGCCGCCAATGTATAAGTGATATGTGCAACGCACGCTGGCTTACTAAATACATACGCACATACATACATGTGCACATGTATAACTTGAAATCCATAACAAATGTGTCATGTGATACACATGTGCAACATCCTTGAAACAAAACAGTGCGTAACCACATGCAACGTATGTGCGCACCCCTTTTCAAATATAATAGACGGGCATATGTGTCACATATACCTGCGCCCTGTACCATAAAACATCGTTTAATCACTTAAAAAAAGTTTAATCAAATGATGAAGGTTCTATTGATTAAAATATCAATAGACCCAAGTGATCTTAGTCTCAAAGATGACTAAAGATACTTAATCCATACTTGTTAAATTGATCTTAATCTAAAACAGGATTAACGAGCTTTAACCGCATATTCCTGAGTCGATCTTAGTCTCAAATATGACTAGCGATCCTCAGATGATATATTTTAAACTAATAGACCTCGTTCATACGAGATCTGCGTCCTAAGTACAAACCTAAATTTAATATACGGATTTGGACTAATCCGTGTCTTACGGGTGGCACCATAAACTAGTCTCCGTATACAATCCATGGGCAACCCTAAAATAAACCAAATATAACATGACACGAAGTGATCTGTCTGGAGCAGGAGAAAGTTTTTATCGCAACGCGATAACGTAATTAAATGCAGGGGTTTACACATGCAAGGAAGAATGTCCCTACAATCAAAAACCCCTCATAAATGAGGGGGAATCTGATAAAGCTACGCTACATCGGCCGCATTCGTCCAAACCTCTGATATACGGTGCCATAAATCAACTTGGCATCTTCGCAGAGGTGGACGGATATGTTTCAAATAACATCTGCCCCTAAATTCATGCTAATCAATGTCTGAATCCAGTCTTCGGCGGTAAATAGATTCTAGCACGCCCGGTGGACCTCTTCCTATTTTCACTCCACACTTCGTGTGTCGTGTTTCACAAACAAAATCATGGTTTTCTATGATCATGATTGGCCCTGGATTCGAAATACTAAAATCTAGTGTTTCGCATCTGTGCAGAATCAATGGCTTCTTACTGTACTTCCTACAACAACAACTCCCTCTCCACCCCAGCCAGTGGATTGATGTACGGGCCCAACACGGCCTCCATCTTCTCAATGCCGGTGGGACAGGTCACTTAGGCCGCTACTGGGCTATTCTTTGGGACCATGCTCCCACCCATGAGCTTTGGCACCTCAACACCCCCAGAAGAAGCTCCCCGAAGGTCGGTCATTGATTGATTAGCTACTGTGACGGCTCTTATCAGCAAGCCGTCCAACTCCGGAGGTTCATTCTTTAACAGGCTGAAAGAAAGCTCAAACAGGCTCGTAAAGAAGCCCATGATTCCGGAAGGGGTTTCCCTAAAATGGCTGGCCCTTCCCGCTCCTGCCACGAGTGGAGCCAGCAAAAGTGCTTCACCTCCTAGACGGTCAGTCTTCGACAGATTGGCCAACTCTGCGCTAGATCCGCAAAAAGTGTCCGTCTTCCAGAGACTGACACCAAGCAAAGATCACTAACAATGCCGGGGACATCATGAAGACGCCTCTAATATGGAGGTAGTTCCTACCACATGACATGCTCGACGTCACCACTGGCATCGAGTGAGACAAACAAGGGGCAACTCCTCCTCCAGCCTTATCCCACCAACTTATGGTAGATATTGGTACTGCTGTTCCAACCGAGAACTGTTTCGATCCGCTTAGTAAGGTATGCAAAAACTCCCCAACGGCGGTACTAAAGAGATCACCTTCGCCTGCAGAAGCTTCATTACAGGTAAAGCCAGAGCAGCCTTATCAGCTGCTCTCCTTGCAAATCCACTGGCGGAAAGTCCAAGACTCAGTGCTTGATGAAAGCTATTCTTCTCGACCGAAAAAATCGAAGGTCTAACGAGAAAACGACCGCATCTCCGCCGTACAACGAGGGACTTCTCATAAAAAGGTGCCTATTATAGCAGCTCCTCCTCCCTCAACCTCACATAAAAGAGTGCGGCCAAATCCAAAGGCGAAATCACCAAATGCCTCAAGTCTGAAGGCATAACCGTATATACGGTCTATATGACCAATGGTAAAAAAGAGAGTCGTGTTTCTATGAGTCACAAACCGCATACCCGGTCATTGACAAAAGCTTAGGAGCAACAACAAAAGCTTTAAGATATGCTTGCCAAGATGACAACACTTACCGGACCTAAAGAAAGTCCGGATAAAGAAACTGAATAGCTCCAGGAGTAAGAAACCAATATAGAGTTCATGCGACGGGTGCTAGAAAAGAAAGATAAGGAAGCTGTGGAGCAGTCCACTAACATAAAGCAAATGGCTCTTTTGTTCCAAAATATGGTTGGGATGATGATCCAACCAGAATCACCAGCTAAAAATCCTCCGGTGATTATCGAAGATGACAGAGAGGAAACATCAAATCCTCCTCAGACCCTATCAACAGCCAAAGAGGAGACGAGCTCTAAGATAGTCTTGGATGATTACATTGCTCAACAAATCAGAGCTTACCAGACCAATGAAGCCGCAAACCAGCCGGTCAAAACAAGGCGACCCTATCCGGCCTAGTACGACTAGATAAAGTATCCACCTGGATATACGATCTTGAAATTCCACGTATATAAAGGAACGGGTAATCCCCATCAGCACGTCGCACAATTCAGAGCTCTGTGCGGCAATACTGAAGGCGACGACAAACTTCTGCTTCACCAATTAATCAGAAGCTTATCAGAGATATCTTTTGAATGGTACTCGAAGCCCCCAAACGAGTCCGTGAAAACTTTCTCTGAAATGGGTCTGCTATTCACGTAACGATTCGCCAGTGCAAGTGAACACACTCTGATCACAGCGCTGATCAATGCCAGGGTCAAGCCAGGGGAAACATGGGTCCAATATGCGATCAGATGGCGGAACCTGTGGTCCATATGCGAACAACGCATTGAGTAGTCTCCAGCTGTGGGGATGTTCATTGGGACAATAGATTCCCAGTTGAACGTGTCCTAGTTTATGACCTTCTTCAAGCCCACCACATTCCAGGCACTGATTGATAAGTTAGTAAAGATGGATCAAATGGGTCATTGTCCTTCCTCCTCAAGCAACGATCCTCGGAACAATAACAAAGGCAAAGGGAAAGCAGCCTTTGTTGCCAACGCGCAGTAACAACCGGGTGGTCCCAAAGAACCTGTCCTTAAAAACAACACCCGTACGTGCCTGTCCTTGAAAGAAAGGATGGGACGTGCTTATTCGTTCCCTCGTGATAAGACGAGGAGGTTGTTTGAGCCAGCAATGCGAAATAATCTGATCACATTGCCAGACCAGCAGTGACCCGCACAAGATGGCGATATCAATAACCCCAACTACCGCTCTTATCACATGATAGTGAGCCATTCAATCGAGAAATGCTACGTCTTCAAAAATTGGATCGAGGACCAGTACCAGCAAGGGAAGTTCGCACTGTCCGATTGCTGGAGGTTAGATCCGCCTCAAAAGAACACTTTCAAAAAGGTGGTGCGCAGGGGGCATCCTGCTCTATCGTGGAAGAAGCTCTATGGAAAGTATGTCTTTCAAGAAAAACTAAAAGAATACTGCTCTACCGCTTGTTTTCTTCTGATCGCTCAATACCCGGGTGGCCGTTATGTTTAGTTGACCGCTTGCGGCTTGGGGGTGCTTGATATGATCATCACCCACTGTCAGCGTATTGACGAGTCTTAGAGTCCCACAAAGAAGTTACTTAGTCTAGGCGAAACGTTGTGGTGCGCGTATGCGATATGCGCATGGACCCGGTTAAAATGCGCGTATGAGATACTGTATATTAATTGGGCGGCTTGCTTTTGGTCGGGTCGTATGTGATATGACCGGGTTGATAAATCAAGTGTTGATTTATCATTTAATCATTAGCTTCTCACTAGAAATCCTATCTTGTTTCTTTTGGATGTATGCATGCATGCATGCATTCATTCTTATTCATGCACATATGGATGTGCATGCACACATGCATACATACATCATTCTATCATGGTTGCATATATATTGAAAATGGTGGCAATATAAGACTCACACCATGGATTTTTATATGGATTATTATTACATTTTTGTTAAAACAAAAAGGAAAAGACAAAGGGTTAATTCATGGATTGTTTCTACACTCTTCTTCATCTTACCATGCTCACCTACTTATTAACCCTTGGTTATTTTTCCTTTGGTGTTTTTAACTCAAATACAATAATATCTTTATCATTAACCATGGTTTGAAATGAGAAGTGGAAAATATATATACTTATATTTTTCATTTTTCTCATTAGAGTTTTTTATCTTCTTTTCTTCTTAAAAAAAGCCATCATCTTCTTCAACCTTGATCTCTTGCTCTCTAGACTTTTCAAGTGAGCAAAATACTCATAAAGATAGGATTTTGAAGTGAGAAAGAGAACCACAACACCATTCTACACAAGTCTAGCCCACTTGTTTAGAGTGTTAGCTTCATTTCATCCTCTTGTTAAAGTGAAGTTGCTAGCTTGGACAAAGGAGCTTCGGGTGGATCGTCGTGGACGTTAGAGGACTTCAAGCTAATCGTTTTCCAACTCTCAAGTGGCCAAGGAGTCTACAAAAGGGTGCCACAAAGGTTGTAGTCTCAAAACCCTAGCCTTTGTTACATTTGAAGTTGGTCAAAGTTTTTGAAACCCTAATTTTCTAGGATAGATCCTTTGTATGCTTACTTAGCACCATAAAAATTTGATCTTTATGACATGTGATGCTTCCAAACCTCTCATAGGGTGTTAGGTAAACCTAACATTGGTATCAGAGCCGACCTAGAACATTAGGCGATACTTTAGCGAAGTATAAACTCCGATCGAACCGAAATACGGAATTACGGGACACTCTCTGGACATTTTTTGAAAACTGATATTTTTCAGAATTAAAAATCCTTAAAAAATTCAGCAGGTAAATATAAGCATAACTGTAAAATACGAGCCCATGAACAGTTAAATCCACCGCGGAACCGCAGCCAAAGCTTGCTTGGGCCGCAGCTCCGCGGCCGTACAGAGGCTATATTTTTTTTATTTTTATACAGTAATGCTTATAATTGCTTGAATATATTTTTGGGTATTTTTTATCTGAATTTAGTACTGTTAGTTCTGGAGATTGTTTTGAGTTCATTGATTCGATCGGAATTTTAACTTCTTGTCTTTCCGGATAACTAGAAAGTATTGAATTGTTCGAACGAGTGTCGTTTGCTCACTTTTCACGGGGTTTAAATCTTTCGGATACATGTGCAAGTTTTGTGGTAGACCCTCTAGAAGACAAAAAACCTTAACTCGATTATGTGACCGTCTTGAACTGCCCTTTGAACCTTAGGGTTTGGTGCAGTACGGCGTGCCACATGTGAGGCGTTGGCTTGACCCTTCTACGGCTGGACTGCTACTACTGTGTCACACTCCAGATTTTTTGAACTCCGCTCAAGTTTTGAGCTTTAGGGAATTTTGGGCATTTGATCATTCGGTCGAAAACTTTAATACTGTCTATTTATCTGGAATGTGATACAATATGTGGAATTCATATAGTTTAGGCATGAAATACGAAGTATGTGATATTTCGCATTTATGATGTCTAAAGAGAATGTGGATTCCAAATATTGTAGTTTTACACTTTCTTTTCTGTGACCGTAAGTGTAGTATGTTCGATATCGCCGGTTTCGTTGCTATACATCAACGACAATCGGGGTATACATACTTACTTATGTTGATAATATATGATATTATGTGTTGCTGAGATATGATGTGCAGGATTGTCGCGATCGAATAGCCGGGGGGTTTTATGTGAGATGAGAGTTTTATATTTTCATTCATGTAAATTCAAATGTAATGTAATATTCTTTTATTTGGGGTACTTCCGGGTTGAGGTTGTGTCACCGGTGTTGTATATTATTTACTTTTCCGCATTAGGATAAACCCAAGAAGGAGAGCACAAGTGAGAGGGTTCTGGGGTTCAGTGGGAGGCCATCTCGAGAAGTCGAGACTGGGTCTCCTAAACTCCAGGATTGGTAGGGTCACTTGCCGCTCTCGTAGGGGTCTAGGGGTGTGGGCTTGGCTATTCATCGCGACTGTGGAATCCGTATTTTCTATTGTTGGCTAAATACTAAATACGGACGTCCTAGTATATCCCACATTATATATATGTTTCTGCTGCCTGTGTTCTGCGATATCTAAGACGAATGATATATTATATATGAGATATATAGTAGACGTTGCTTATGTTTTACACCCGCGCTAGTCCCGTCCCGGTATGCCGTTAGTTAAGTAACCTAACGGTGCATAACGGAACATTGCGGCGATTGCGGATGGCATAAGCGTACGTGTTATTTTTGTTTCTTTTCTGTGATTGACTTAAGGACTTAAATGATGGGATTACATTAATATGATTAATGTAAAGAAAATAAACCTAAAAAGATGTTGTAGAATCGGATTTGAAAACCACTCGGCTCTTTATGAAAAAGCTGTATTTCAAAAACTGCGGAGCACAAGCCACTCCTTTTGAAAACCATTTGATTCTACGACGATATCAAGTTCAAAGCGTAAAAGATTTTCTTAAAAATCATTCGCAACCCTCCGTCATATTAGGAAGTAGAGTACTTAGTATTCGTGCTACGTTTGTTGACCTTAGCCAAGGCGTAGTGTACGGTAGCTAAGTGATGTCTTCCTACAATGCATATGATGCAGATTAATTAGGACGGGTATATGACTTTGTTGACCTTAGCTAAGGGTCATGTAAACGGGTCTGATTAATCAAGAAATGACGGGCTGAACTTGACTAGTACTTGTGATTTGTTGACCATAACCAAGGTCATAGGTACTAGGGGTAAAAATCATATCGGGAATTTCAAGTGTTGAGATTTGCAATGAGATTGCATACCTTCCATATGATGGTTGGATCCCGATCCCACTGTGGGCAATAGTTGCTCCCAGGAGAGTTTTGCAGTTTACAATTAGCTAACTCATTAGGTGTCTAGAAAGGTGTTAAGGGGCTACGCCTCTGGGAAAACGAGGTTTACTTTAATTAGGTCCGTGCGAAAGCACGGGGAACCTCCCTCAAGTACCGACACTAGCCTGGCTGAACGGTTAGCGATGTTGTAGACTGTAATTAATCTTGGCTAGTTTTCTTTTTAAGGTTTGAAAGAAAAACTTGATTAAAGCAGTGGGAGACATCGATTAGACAAGATAATAACCAATCTGATCTATGCAAGAGCTTTCGCTGAGTGTATTCTTTTCTCTCTCTTAATGGCAGATACCAATGACTGGACTCAAGCTTTTACTAGATAAAAACAAACTGAATGAGACCAATTATAAAGACTGGCTGAGGAATCTGAAAATAGCCTTGACTTATGATAAAGTATCATATGTCCTCACGGCTTCAGCCCTGCCCACCCCAGGTCCAAAATCCTCAGTTGCAGACATTAAAGTCCGCAAGACATGGGACGCTGACTGTGCCACGGCCAAATACCTCGCGCTTGCATCGATGGACAATACACATCAAAAGCAGCACGAGAATATGGACATTCAAACCATATTCCTCCATACAAAGGAGTTGTATGGAGAGCAATCCCGCGTATTACGATACGAAGCATCAAAGAAATTGTTTCAGATGCGAATGGCCCCTGGCACGCCGGTAGGAGACCATGTTCTGAAGATGATAGCTCTTATAGAAGAGCTTGAGGACCTAGGATGGACAATGGACAATGAACAATATACGGATATTATTCTGCAGTCCCTCCCCTCCACCTTTGCTCAGTTCATAGTTAACTTCAACATGCACGGCATGGAGAAGGAGCTACCTGAACTCCTTAATATGTTAAGGAGTGCAGAGAGCACTATGAAATCAATGAAAACTCCCGTTATGACTATTGGGCAATCTTCTTCTTCTCGTCCTAAGGCTAAGTCCAAAGGAAAGAAGAAGAAGAAGCCCACCAATCCTAAGGGTGGAGTTAAAAAGGTGAAGGGAAAGGAAAAGTCCAAAGCTGGAGACTCGGGGAAAGGTGAATGTTTTCATTGCCACAAAGCAGGACATTGGAAGCGCAACTGTACAGAGTACTTGAACCTCAAGAAGAAGCATGGGGATGCTTCCGCTTCAGGTGTGTTTGTGACTGAAAACTGTTTTTCAATAAACTCTGCTTCCTGGGTATTAGATACCGGTTCAAGTTCTCACATTTGCAATTCTATGCAGGGACTGAGAAATAGCAAAGTTTTGAAGACAGGTGACCATACTCTCCGCGTTGGAAATGGTTCCAATGTACATACAGTAGCAGTGGGAGAGTATCACTTGGGGTTGCCATCTGGGTGTATATTGGTTTTGAACCCATGTTATTTTGTACCAAGTATGCTATGTAATATAATATCAGTTTCTTTGTTAGACAATGAAGGATATAACTTTATATTGCAGAACAATGTTATGAACATTCACCTGAATCAAATATTGGTTGGGTATGGTACACTTAATAACGGGATATACGTCCTAAATCAACACACAGTTTTCAGTATACAATGCACTAATAAAAGAAAACTTTCAGAATTAAATGAAGCTTTTCTTTGGCACTGTAGACTTGGTCATATTAATGAAACAAGACTAAACAAGTTACACAAAGATGGATATTTAAACTCTTTTGAATATAAATCTTATGCGACTTGCCAGTCTTGTATCAAGGGTAAAATGACCAAAACTCCATTCACCAGACACGGAGAAAGAGCTACTGAGCTCCTAGGCCTCATACATAGTGATGTATGCGGGCTAATGTCTATACAGGCTAGAGGCGGTTTTTCATACTTCATTACTTTCACTGACGATTTCTCAAGATTCGGTCATGTATTTTTATTAAAGCACAAGTCCGAAGCTTTTGAGAAATTCATTGAATATAAACAAGAAGTAGAAAAACAAACCGGCTTGAGTATCAAGATGCTTCGATCAGATCGAGGTGGGGAATACCTTAGTACAGAATTTGCAAACTTCCTAAAAGAGAATGGGATTCTCTCTCAGCTCACTCCTCCTTACACACCACAGCACAACGGCGTGTCTGAACGATGGAATAGGACCCTATTAGATATGGTCCGATCCATGATGAGTGATGCTGAGTTACCCATCTCATTTTGGGGGCATGCATTGGAGACTGCAGCGTTTCTACTGAACAGGGTTCCAACCAAAACCGTGTTTACCACGCCATATGAGATATGGCATGGGAAGAGACCATCTCTTAAGAGAATTAAGATTTGGGGTTGCCCGGCCTATGTTAAAAAGCAGAATCCGGACAAACTCGAGACACGGTCGGTCATGTGTAACTTTGTGGGATATCCAAAGAATTCATATGGATATCTATTCTACCACAAGGAGGAACAAAAGGTGTTTGTTTCTCAGCATGCCACATTCTTGAAAAAAGAGTTTTTCACAGATAAAGATGATGGCAATGTGGTGGATCTAGAAGAGGTTCTAGAGACACAAACTACAAATGACGACTTGGTTGAACCGGCTGTTGCAATAGAAACTGAAGAACCTCAGCCACTCCGAAGGTCTGGTAGGACTTCTCGCCCACCAGAAAGGTACTACGGTTTCCTCATTGATGGTGACGGAGAAGACTGCATCATGGATGATGATGATCCTACCAGTTTTCAGCAAGCTATCACGAGTGGAGACTCTGTGAAGTGGCTGGATGCCATGAGATCCGAAATGGAGTCTATGTACACCAACAAAGTATGGACTTTGGACGTTGTACCCCCTGGGGTAAAACCTGTGGGATGCAAATGGATCTTTAAAAGAAAGATTGGTGTAGATGGGCAAGTAGAGACCTATAAGGCAAGACTTGTGGCGAAGGGTTTTCGTCAAAGACCAGGTTTGGACTATGACGAAACTTTTTCGCCCGTAGCCATGCTTAAATCCATTCGGATCCTACTTACTATTGCTGCTCACTACGACTATGAAATCTGGCAGATGGACGTTAAAACAGCATTTCTAAATGGAGATTTAGAAGAATGCGTTTATATGGATCAGCCAGAGGGCTTCATTGACAGTGGGAGCAGCGGGAAAGCATGTAGATTGCTTAAATCCATATATGGGTTAAAGCAGGCATCTCAGAGTTGGAACATATGTTTTGATGATGTTATCAAAGAGTTTGATTTCATCAAAAATCCAGATGAACCTTGTGTTTATAAGAAGGCTGTAGGAAGAGCTGTCACATTCCTCGTATTGTACGTGGATGACATTCTTCTGATAGGAAATGATATTCCTATGCTACAGACGGTCAAATCTTTCTTATCACTAAGGTTCTCTATGAAGGACCTGGGTGATGCCACATACATCCTGGGAATAAGGATCTATAGGGATAGATCCAAAAAGTTATTGGGATTGTCCCAAACCAGGTACATCAACACCATCCTAAAAAGGTTTAGTATGGAAGACTCCAAGCGGGGTACCTTACCCGCTTGTCATGGAGTCACTCTCTCCAAGGATTCTTGTCCAAAGACCGATGAAGAGAGAGCTCGCATGAGCATTATACCCTATGCTTCGGCAGTAGGATCTATAATGTATGCGATGTTGTGTACACGCCCTGATGTAGCTTATGCACTTAGTGTTGTAAGCAGGTATCAATCCAACCCAGGGGAGAACCACTGGACAGCTGTGAAGAACATTCTTAAGTACTTGCGAAGGACTAAAGAATTGTTCTTGGTGTATGGTAATGCAGATCTCCAAATGGAGGCCTTTACCGATTCGAGCTCCCAGAGCGATAAGGACGACAGCAAATCTATCTCAGGGTTTGTATTTACCCTCAATGGAGGGGCGGTAAGTTGGAAGAGTTCCAAACAGGATACCGTTGCAGACTCTACGATGGAGGCTGAGTACATTGCTACAAATGATGCCGCCAAGGAAGCCGTCTGGATGAAGAAGTTCGTCTCGGAGCTAGGAGTAGTTCTAACCATTATTGATCCAATACCATTGTATTGTGATAATAATGGGGCTATGGGGTTAGCCAAGGAGCCCAGGTCCCATCAGCGGTCTAGACACGTTCTGAGGCGCTTTCATTTGATCCGGGAGATTGTAGATCGCCGTGAGATTGAGATTAAGAGAGTAGACACAAAGAATAACGCAGCGGATCCACTCACCAAGGCCCTCCCTCAGCCGCAGCATGAGCGACCTTTTGAGATGTTGGGTATGAGATACGCCAATAACTGGCCTTAGTGCAAGTGGGAGATTGTTAGATATATGTATGCCCTAGAGGCCATTATATGATAGTGGATGTATCTGTATATGTATATATATATTCAGTGTACATTCTTGCTCGACATGATAGTATGCTATCTGGTTCTACTTTATCTGACATGTTGATTTGATCATGCTTTTATTCATTCATACATGCTGATAAAGCCCTGAGGATATCGGCTTGACTGCAGTGATTATGATAGAGATCATACTAGTGGAACATCTGTAGTTTATAAGCATATCCTGAAATGTCCCTAGTCGGAGGTGTATCGAGACAGGGCATCGATATACCAGAATAGACTAGCGTATATGATACTAGACCCATGTGATGGGCGATGGATCTTCCCACATTCATCGATGTTTGACATCAAGATCATATACGGGTGCTCAGTGGTGACTGGGTACACTGGACGGACTCACCGAGAACTCCTATATAGAATTATATCTATCATCGGATAGCAGTTCTCAGGTGACACTGGTACAGGTTAGTCTGTAAACCCGAGATCGTCATAGAGTCTTGTGTGCTCTCCCACTGTACTTTGATTACCACCCTACCACGGCTCTACTGAGTCGTGCAAACAGGTGGCCGTTGGGTACAGTCCCGAGACACACGAAGGCGATGAGCGATAGGAGGGGTTTCGTCTCTCCCGATATTGGGAGTTGATGCTGTGCTGTGCTCGACTGGTTATATCAGTAAGTCCCTGGCCAGGGCTGCTGAGATTTATTGATAAGTGTTATCAGTAGTTTCTCGATCTGTTATAGACCATTCACCGGCACGACTTATTGAGTTATTGGGGTCGACGTTACCATCCCTAGACTCGATATGCAGCATATCTGACGAAAAGACCGGACTGTACGGTAGTGTTGCCGGTTGGCTTGACGGGAGTTGTAGCAGGTTCGCTTGTTTTCTTCTGATCGCTCAATACCCGGGTGGCCGTTATGTTTAGCTGACCGCTTGCGGCATGGGGGTGCTTGATATGATCATCACCCACTGCCGGCGTATTGGCGAGTCTTAGAGTCCCATAAAGAAGTTACCTAGTCCAGGCGAAACGTTGTGGTGCGCGTATGCGATATGCGCATGGACCCGGTTAAAATGCGCGTATGAGATACCGTATATTAATTGGACGGCTTGCTTTTGGTCGGGTCGTATGTGATATGACCGGGTTGATAAATCGAGTGTTGATTTATCATTTAACCATTAGCTTCTCACTAGAAATCCTATCTTGTTTCTTTTGGATGTATGCATGCATGCATGCATTCATTCTTATTCATGCACATATGGATGTGCATGCACACATGCATACATACATCATTCTATCATGGTTGCATATACATTGAAAATGGTGGCAATATAAGACTCACACCATGGGTTTTTATATGGATTATTATTACATTTGTGTTAAAACAAAAAGGAAAAGACAAAAGGTTAATTCATGGATTGTTTCTACACTCTTCTTCATCTTACCATGCTCACCTACTTATTAACCCTTGGTTATTTTTCCTTTGGTGTTTTTAACTCAAATACAATAATATCTTTATCATTAACCATGGTTTGAAATGAGAAGTGGAAAATATATATACTTATATTTTTCATTTTTCACATTAGAGTTTTTTATCTTCTTTTCTTCTTAAAAAAAGCCATCATCTTCTTCAACCTTGATCTCTTGCTCTCTAGACTTTTCAAGTGAGCAAAATACTCAAAAAGATAGGATTTTGAAGTGAGAAAGAGAACCACAACACCATTCTACACAAGTCTAGCCCACTTGTTTAGAGTGTTAGCTTCATTTCATCCTCTTGTTAAAGTGAAGTTGCTAGCTTGGACAAAGGAGCTTTGGGTGGATCGTCGTGGACGTTAGAGGACTTCAAGCTAATCGTTTCCAACTCTCAAGTGGCCAAGGAGTCTACAAAAGGGAGCTACAAAGGTTGTAGTCTCAAAACCCTAGCCTTTGTTACATATGAAGTTGGTCAAAGTTTTTGAAACCCTAATTTTCTAGGATAGATCCTTTATATGCTTACTTAGCACCATAAAAATTTGATCTTTGTGACATGTGATGCTTCCAAACCTCTCATAGGGTACTAGGTAAACCTAACATTGGTATCAGAGCCGACCTAGAACATTAGGCGATACTTTAGCGAAGTATAAACTCCGATCGAACCGAAATACGGAATTACGGGACACTCTCTGGACATTTTTTGAAAACTGATATTTTTCAGAATTAAAAATCCTTAAAAAATTCAGCAGGTAAATATAAGTATAACTGTAAAATACGAGCCCATGAACAGTTAAATCCAACGCTAATCTAGTTTGAGATTAAGATCGACTTAAATATATGAGCATTTGGGATCAATTTATTTTAACTAAGAATACGTTAGTCTTATTTGAGACTAAGATCAACTTAGCAATATTTTAAGGATCGTTAAATTTTAGTTAAGATCAAACAACAGAGAATTTTGGCTCAGTTGGAAGAGAACTTCAGAGGGATTTAGCCAATTTGGGCTCAGTTTTGGGCTTTCTCCCTTTGTTCAGAAGTGCTGAGCATTTATTTGCTACTCTGGCGCTCACGTGTATATCATGTGAGGCTCTCAGAAATGGGCACTGCCCAATCAGTGCTAGGCACTTGACTAAATTTATAGTGCTCAACACTTTTATACAGCACTCACGTGTGTTTCACGTGAGGCGCTGAGTCTTCTGTTTTGGGTGCTCACGTGGGAAGCACGTGAGGCACTGATCATTCTGCTTTGAGCCCCCACATAGGAAGCACATGAGGCGCTGAACTCCTTTCCTTTAGAGATTTAATCCCTGTTAATGACGTTTTGGCCCTTAATGATCATCAAGATCTCTATTTTGAAGATCTGAGATCGTTTTATTGGAGAACTAAGTTCTTCTGTTTTTTTAATAAGAAATAAGTACTTTATGCAGGGTTAACCTTTGTTTTTAGAGGAATTAAATTCCTAGAACGTATGTTATTTTTCTCTCCTTTTCTTTTAATCTAGTTTTCCCCCTAGATTCTGAGCCTAAAGAATAGAATATTTCCGATGAGAATTAAATTCTCAACTTGTAAGGAGATCTACTTTGCAGATCTCAGATCAGAGGAAAAACTAAGTCTTTTTTTGTAAAGGTTTAAACCCATGTTTTTTTGTTTTGTACTAGAAAAAGGAGATTGTTAATCTTTACTTTTCTTTACATAGGGTTTGGAATGAGCGAGGATTTTCTTCTATGTGAGGAGAATTGAATTCTCAGTTTTGTGGCTTCTCTTTTTTTTTGCAGAAGCTTGAGTGGTCGATCCTCTATATGAGACTTGAAGTCTCGGTTCCTTTATATAGAAAAGGCAAATTTTTAATTAGTTCGAGAAAATCTCTCATTTGAGAGATACCAATTGATTTAATTGGCTTAAAAAATTGTTCGAGGGATTTTATCCACCGTTGAATTTTTGATCCAAAGAATTTCTGTTTTTACAGAATATATTCAAGATTAGGGAACTATTTTTTTATATACAGAATTTAATTCTGTCAAACGGTGATTTTTAATCACTATTGGATTTTTAATCCAAGGGTGCTCTGTTTAACAGAGAATATCTTTCTTTGTTTAGAAAGATTACGAAAATATTTTCCCAAATCTAGAATTTAATTATATTATTGGATTTTTGATCCAACCATTCTCTGTTTAATAGAGAAAACCTTTTCATTTAAAAACAAAGGTCAGGGAAATATTTTTTCCCTAATAAAATTTAATTCTACCATCGGATCTTTGATCCAACGGCTCTGTTTAACAGAGAATGCTCCCATTTTTTAAAGGGAAATATTCCCCATGTAGAATTTAATTCTACTTTATTTAATTTGGGCACTGACGCTCACGTGATATGCACATGGACACCGCCTAAGAATTTAATTCTTATTTAACAGGCGCTCATGTGCTTTGCACGACTGTGTTCACATGTTTCACATAAGGTGCTAGTATAGGACGTTTTAATCCTACTAAATGTTAGTGATGGCGCTCACGTAGTAAACACGTAAGGCGGTGCCTGATTGATTTAAAAAACAAATCTTTATGAGGGAATAGTGGTCAGTTGGCCGTTCAAGATGTGGGGAACGGATATAATCGGCCTTATCGAATCTGGTGTCATTCAGGGGACATCTGTTTATACTGGCAACAACCGACTACTTCTTTAAGTGGGTAGAAACAGTGCCGCTAAAGGAGGTAAGACGGAGAATATCCTCCACTTCTTCAAAACCCATGTCATCTACCGGTTCGGGACTCCGCGACGGATAATCTCAGATAATGGACATGTCTATAGAAGCCACAAAATAAGTCGCTACGCACAGCAACACAAGATAGACTGGAGATACTCCTCAGTCTATAATTCTTAGGCCAATGATCTAGCTGAAGTATTCAACAAGATCTTGACTAAGATTATAAAAAAGACGGTGTCCAAAAACAAAAAGGATTGGCATGAGAGGCTGCATGAACCTCTTTGGGCATACCGAACAACGTTCAAAACAGTCATAAATACAACACTATATGCATTGGTGTTTAGCGCTGAAGCAGTACTCCCACTGGAGATAGAGCTCCCCTCATTGCGGGTGGCAGTTTAATACGAGCTAACGGATGAGGAAAATGCTCTTCTTACGCTCGAGGAACTTGATGCTCTCGATGAACCCGCCTTATAGTACAATAAAACATGGAGGCTTATAAGGCAAGGATGACGCGGTCATATGAAAGACTGACCAGGACGAGAATATTCCACCAAGGCGAACTCCTGCTAGTTGTCAAAAGACCAATGATTCCCAATCGTGCAAAACGGAAAAAACTCGAGCCAAATTATGAAGGCCCGTATATCATAGATAAGGTCTACCAAGGTGGAGCTTATCTGCTTATGGATATGCATGGCGAAAGGCCATTCCGGCCGATAATCGGTTGATTCCTCAAAAAGTACTACGCCTGAAGAGTCGCAACTTTGGTCAATGATAGATGACGACGCTTGTGTTCGCTCGCTATCTTTATGAATCAAATTTTTGAAAGTGATGCCGAATGATATTCGTCCCAAACATGGGAATGTTGGACCGAAACGTCCCTAAAATAATATTGAACCGAAACGTTCTTAAACTAATATTTTGTCCCGAACACGGGAATGATGGACCGAGATGTCCTTAAACTAATATTTGTCCTGAACACGGGAATGTTGGACCGTAATATCCTTAAACTAATATTGGACCATAATATCTTTAAACAAATATATTGCCCTACGGTATGGATTATATGACTAGTTGTACACAGTCCACAGGCATAAAACAATTCACATCCTTCCCAGGTCCCATATGATGCGGTCCTTCGAAAAATGTTGTTATCTATAACCGTTATTGCGTTACCTTACGAGCCGCCTAAAAAAATGGTACGTCTACAAGTGAAATGGGTATGGACGTAAACCTGAAAGAGCGCCGTGAGTAAAAACAGCAGGGCTACCTATAACGACTCTGAAATTCCAGTACAGAAATTTCTTGTTATTTCACAGTAAAGGGTATTACAGCCTGTGTAAGAGTTATAAGTTGGATTTGTTTAATAAAAACAAGAAGCAACTTGTAGTTCACTGGTAAAACCTTTGCATTGCTGTGACATAGCCTGTGTGTTCGTTTCTCATCAGACACAATTATTTTTTAGATTTTTTCTTTTTAATTTTTCGGAAGCTCAAGAGTTGCACGTGCAATACACGGAGAAACGAAAAGTTTTAAAAAAATCAAACGGACGCAATGAGGTGTACACACCCAACTTGACACGTAGCACAAATCTTGAGACAAACCAATTGAATCCGACCGCCCAAAATCCCCAAAGGGCCGGCGCTGACAGTTGAATTGCCCCCAATCTCCTCCGTGCTTTGCACACTTGACTCTTCAACTCCTCTCAACCCCCCTGCACTATTTGATTTTCCTACAATCAAACAAAGACCCTTCAATTCATCATTTAACACCATTTAAATTCTTTTAATCCATATTTTTAAAGTCCAAACCCTAATTCTTCATTATAAATACCACCCCATGCCCTAGCTCTCCCCCATTCTAAAATTTCTATTAAAAATTCTCTCAAACTCTCTGAGTACTAAGCGGAGTTAAGCACCCAAGTAGAGTAGCAATCTAAACTCGACGATCGGAGTATCTTCGACGAAACTACGATACCCGAAGGCTTCTTCTCTCTCTTGTTAACCATCTAAACTTGTAAGTCCTGCTTCTCTCTTCTTCTTTCATCTCAAAACCATCGTCTAAAAACATATCGAAAAATGGAGTTAACTCCGATATGTGTAGTTTTAACCTTTGTACTCCCCTTCATTAAGCAAAATAGGTCAAAATAACTTTCTCATACTCCTTGTAACTTGGTTTACAATCATTTAATTTTGAGTTTAATCAAAACTTTCATGTGAAACTATCATATAACGAACATTTCATTAAAATACCATGAACTATAGTATAACGCTCATTTCGATAATTGTTAAAAATACCTTTAGGAAAACTTTGTGGGGATAACGACCTACCCCACACACACTCTATGGTTTTATAGTACGTTACTCTAAACATATAGCTAATTTAAAGAATGACTTTTACATTAAAAATACCACACCTTTTCGAAACGGGTTTATTTTAATCGTTATTTTGAAATTCTTGGCAATTACGCCTCTACAACTCTCGTTAGGGGACCCGCTAATGGATGGTGCAGATTATCGCACAACCTTGGGATAATAGAGCGAGATGCAGAACTCCTCACGGGGTATTCAGTCTCGAAAGGAAATAAAAATACGGTTTTTGAAGAAATAAGACTTTTCTAAACAAAACTAATTTTTGAAAAATTATATAAAAAATATGAATTCATATTTTCAATAAAAAACATATTATGAAAGTATATTCTTTAAAATGAAAAGTTAGAATTCTTAATAAAATACCACCAAGTTTTCAAAAGTAGTAGTTTTTGGAAAAATACCATAAACTTTCAAAAAGCTAGGTTTTATCACCAAAACACCATAACAATTAAAATACATCTTCATGAAAACCCTAAATATTATAAATCACCCTCGAGTTTATTTTTAAACTATATTAAAGTATTTTTCATAAACCCCCCTCGAGATATGCAAACAATATTTTAAGGACTCTAGAATTAATATAGGATTAAGCAGTATCATTTCTCTTGAGCCCTAGGGAGTCGGAAAAAGTGAGTGCTTGTCTATTCAGATTAGACAATTTAGCGAAGTTATCAATGGAAATTGTTTTGAAAAAAGACACAAATCCCGCCGTCATGTGCAACAGTTGCCGATTTCTCCCGAATATAAGATTTTTAACAGTTTAAATCAATTCCTATGAAAAAGACATGAACTCGAATCCAAACTCGAATCTAAACTTGAACTCGAACTTGAACACAAACTCGAACTCTAACCTAACTCGAATCTAAACTTGAATATGAACTCAAACCCAAACTACTCGAACCAACTTGACTCAAACCAAGATTGCAATTGTTATGACTCGCATATTACACGACTCACTCGACTACATTCTACACCTTTTTCAATCTATGGTTTCGATCAAGACATGTTAATCAATCAATCAAATCAATTGAGTATATTAACCAGTTATAATATATTATACTCGGGGTGTTTGGGATAGTTTCTTATGTGAATCTAATGGAGCTTCAGGATTCCCGTATTAACATCTTTTTTATTTTACTCGAATATCAGTCGGGTTGACTCATCCATAGCCTAGAGCTCTGATGCTAACACATGAAATGGACCCGTATTTCCTTACTCCTAGAGCCCCACTCTTGAGCTCGTGAAAACTTCTACGGCTGCGTTGACATTCACACTTGGAACTTAACGTTAACATAGTGACCATATAGAGACCTATAGAATATATTTACCCATGATCATATACTCTTACTCGTTATATAAATATTTTACAGTTGTCATTTTCTTTAATCTTATTTATCTTTGGGACTTACCGAGCGCTAATTCGCTGACGGGCATTCCAACCACTTTTTTTCTCTTGGAATATTCGTCAGATACAGTCAAGACGGAGGAAGTGGAAGCCCTGAAGGAGGATTACAACCAGATCGCTACTTAGATCTAGCTCAACTTCACTTTTTTCAGTTTATGTATGCCACTTGTTTAGGTATTTTCTTTATTGTATTTACTTTCCAATATAAACTCATTTATTTGTAAATATTGGAAGTTGAATGTAAATGAACATGGTTGTTGAAAATTTTTACAGTCTCCATTTATTCTTGTATTGTATATTATTGTTTCAATACGCTTAGTATATTTATTTATGGAATGACCTTCTCTGGATAAATATGACTGCCACATGATCGTTTCTGTCTACTGGGAAGTGGGGCGTGACACTATCGGCGAGCTTGTGAAAACCCAAGAAGGCGCAAACTCATTAAAAGAAAAAATGCACTTGCAAAGTCCTCACAACTTTGTAAGGAAAAATATATGCGTGAGATCCTTACAACCCACAAAGGGGAAATGCACTTAGAAATCATACGATTTCTAAGGAGAAAATATACTTATAAGATTCTCATGAGTCGTAAGGAGAATATATCATCTGTACGGCTTACAGGATTCAAAAAAGCCTTAAGCTATGTGGATCTAAACCTGTTCTTAAACCATCTTGGCACCATAAATTTATGCCCTTCAAGTGGTCCAATACCGACCCTTGTATACAATCCACGGGCGTAAAATAAATATATTCTCGACCAAGTCCCACCAAAAACTAGAAATATTGCTCGTCAAGATGAACGACACTTGCAAGTCCCTTCAACTGGCAAGGAGAAAGTATTCCTATAAGATCTTTACGACTTACAGAAGTAATGTACACTTAGGAGTCCCCACGACTTCTAAGGAGAAAGTACACCTATGAGATCTTCACGACCTATAAGAAGAAATACCTTTATGAGACCCTTACGGCTTGTAAAGTTGAAAATCCTTAGTTGGCAGGATCTAAACTTGTTGCCTAAGCCACTGTTTGGGCGAAATTGTCAATGGCATATGATGAGTCGCTCCTAACAATTTTCCAGTTATAGCGATACTGATGCCGAGGTTGGCATCATACTCCAAGTCTCCGACTCATAGCAAAATTGATGAGTAGTAAAAACAGAAATAGCCGAAATAACGGGGCAACTCGCAATAAAAAACAGCGAGTAAAAACAAGAAAATAGCCTAAATGATTGGGCACCGCGAATAAAATAGCCGAAACGATTGGGCAATCATGACTTTTGCGATATAAAAAGCTGAAAAGATAGAGTTTCCCGGAAACATAAAAAATATAATAAAATAAAATTTCTATACCCTGCAAGTAGATACACAGCGAATCTTGTATACAATCTGTGGGTATAAATGAAAGAAAAGGAACCATATCTTCCCACCATGTTTTGTCAAAAGACGAGCCAAGTCTTAGCGGTACTTTTATAGCCTAGAGACTATCTCGACGTTTCTTCTCATTTCAATAGGGTGCGGGCGCAGCTTTCAAATAAAATCGGAGCAATGGCATATTCCTAGCTCCAGGCCTCGATGGCAATACATACAGTATAGATGTCATACAAATGTCTATCGTACTTCAGCGAAGAATCGGTACGACACCAAAGCAAAAAAAGAAAGCAAAGTGACGGCTTGTGTCTAGCTTCGGGTCTTGATGGAAAGCATAAAGACCATTAGATGTCATCCCACCCCAGATAGGTGCGGTTGTAACTCATCAGGGCTTCAAATCAAGCCTAACCTCAAGTAAAGTGCTACGGCGATACCTATCGCTTGATCTTCCGATGGTAATATGAATATTCTAACCTAAGAAGATTACTTGAAGATGTCTTGTCCAGCCTCATAAGGAATCAGAGACACGACAAACGCGGGGCTACTCGAGCCGCAATCTAAGGGATTGCATATCAAGAATATATCAGCCAACATGATATTCAACGTTAGGGCGAGTTTACCTATAAACCTAAGGGAAAGGTAAACTAAATACTCCGGAATGAGTAAATAAACCAACCTAAGCCACTTCAGCATAAAATGAAAAGTGCAAAGGGAAAGAGGCTTTTAATTCATACTTCTGAAAAAAGAATCACACACTGATGGCTGAGGATGACTATATAGAAAAAAATAAGAAACAAAATTAAGAATGAATGCTACCGCATCATCTAGGATCTACAGTTGTAAGACGCTAAATTCCGGACACGGATTCTCAAATTCAAAAGCAAGTTTAAGTAAGGTACCTTTAGTTTCATCGACCATCCTCTTATGCATATTCTCTTGGATGCAAGCTTTAGGGTCACCGCTGATATCCTCCATCCTCTGGTATGATGACACTATTGCTTTTTGTTGTAAAGCGCGGTGAAAGATAGTGACGAGATCATCTCTCTGTTTTTTCGAGATCAAGCACATCAGATATACTGAATGTACCTTGTCTTTAGCTTCATTGAGCGCCTGGAGCGCCATAGCCTCAAGATACCCAGGTAAAGCTTCCCAGATCGACCTAATGATGATCTTCAAAAGGGCAGAGCGATAAGGGAGCAATCGGCCGTTATGATCATGGAAGCGACCTATCACATCATCGGATTGGGCGGCAGTATACTCCTGGTGTTGAAGGTGACTTTGAATACAAATTTCTTCGTACGAAACAATCTCCTCGATGACATATAAATGACCGGCCATGGTACCTACAAAAATCAGCAGAAGTAAGGTAACGACCAAGATTGGAGTTCCTAACATCAGAATCCAAGAAACCCCAATAGGTCGGGATTATACATTAAAAGTTGGACCTTGTGCACATCTTAGCATTCTACTAAATTTGAGGATGTGCGCGTCTCATGAAAATCTAAAAGATTTTCTATATAGGAATACGCAACCTAAAAGAGGGGCGCATTACTTGAAGGAAGAAAAGGCTTCAGGTCCGATATGCGCATTTTATCTTGATGGAAAAATTTTGGCTTGTCAAAGAAAAGGCGATGAAGCAAAGGCTTCAAACAGGAAGCAAAAGCTTAAGAAAAGTGCGTAAGCACTGATTTTTGAAGACGAAGAATGAAAAAGGTGTAGCTCAGAAGGAGGGGGTAGGGTCTATTTATAGGGGGCCTAAGGCCGGTTCGTTTCCCTGTGAATCTCGAAACGAATCCGATGGATCGTATCTTGGCACCGTTCGCACCCAGATGTAGATCACATGCACACAATCGATAGGGGGCATTTGTTCGCACCTGTTCAAGTGTACATCCAAATCAAGTGCGCACTTGAGGAAAGAATAAGTCTAAAGGCATGTGCGCGTGCGAGGGTTAATGCATGACACGTGCGCAGTATACGCGCGCATCATTGGCGTTCACACTTAGCAGCGATTCCTAAATGCAAAGTGCACGTGCAAAGCATATGCACATACACATACTATATGCGCATGCAAAGCACATGTACACATGCAAGGCGCGCATATCTGTGGAAGGAAATTTGTTGGAGATGAAATATTTATCAGATAACAACAAAACAGGCATTTAAATAAATATTTTATTCCATAGGAAAAGATCACCAAATATGGGATCCGGGCTATGGGGATTAGTGAAACAAAATATAAAATTCTCTAACTCTCTCTCGGCCCTCTCGGCAATGTCAAAGCGACGATTTTGACGAAAAGTCACTCCCCATCTATCAGCGCCATGTACGTCGACAAAAGAAAATATGACAGCTCGCCGAGCCCGTACCTGAATTAACATGTGGACAGAGCGGTCCCTTAAAAGCTTCATGATCATACTTGTCTCCCGAAAGCAGTCGACCTTATCCTCCGCCGCGTCGAGCATCGCTAAAGTCATCTTCGCCAGGTGAGAAGGAACATCATCGAGAACAGCGAGAAAGATCATGCGAAACCATATAGAACCGGCGAGAAGAGGAGATCCCCTACAGGACATCAACTTATACATCACGGTGTCACATTGAGCATCCATGAGACTGGGGTTCACTAAGCGGGCAGCAAAACGAGGAATGATCTATTCAATAGGTACTTCCCATGGCCGTCGAGAAGCGTGTTAGCGGTCACAAGCCAAATTCTTTTCTTTGTGGATGTGAAACAGAAGAGGGCCACTTCTTTAATTTATAAGGAGGAGTATTCAAGTCTTGGCACAGAAAATTTTGCATGTTATTAAAATGGGAACGATTCCTAAGGTTTGACCAAAAAAAGTGTTGAAAAAGAGGTCAATAGCACTGAAAATTGTAGGTCATCGGTCTGCACACTTACATTTATGTGCGCACTTGATAAAAACATCATTGACACTCGTACTTAACAAAAGTCATTTAGTATGATGTGCAAATGTAAAGCACGTGCACACATGCTAGACACAAGAATGCGCAAAGCAAATGTGCAAATATTCGCCGTATGCACATGCAATGCACAAGCACAATGCGTACTTAATCAACAACATGTGCAAGTACATGCTCATTCTCACAAACAGACGGTTATTAAAAATAAATATTTGTTAATGAGCAATCAAAATCCTTAATTAACAGAAAAATATTCTTTTGGTTAAACACCTTAATAAGAAATATCTTTGGATCAAAAATCCAACGGTGCGCATGTTACCCATAATTGATATAAATCATTAAATTTTTAAAATCAATTTGAAATCAGATTGAGATGGAAACAAACTAAAACAAAACCTAATTTTTTCTTTCCTATAAATAGGAGTTTCATATGATGAAATCAAAAAAAAAAAAAAAATCTCCCCATAAGCTTGAAAACATCTCAAGACTCTTCATTCATCAGTAAAAATTGCGTAAGGTAGAAATAAGGAGAAAAACTTCTCTTTTTCTCTATTTAAAAGCTTTCGCTTTTATACAGAAGCCTTTGCTTCTCTTCAAATCTATTGATTCACGATTACGAGATCAAATGATCATAGGGTCCGTCCCTCGTTCATAAAGTTTGTACTTTTGCGAAAAATTGATCCTAAAATTTAAAAATAAAAATAAGATGCGGACAAAAAAAAAACAGATGAAAACCAAGATTTTCATTTCACTGCAAATAAAAGAAGTAGAAAAGAAGATAAAACAGAAGTCATGACTTCCTGTGCTTTCTGATAAAAACAAGTGCGCACTCAAATCAGTACACACTTAATAAAAAAAGAGGCTGCTGCTCTTGGAAAAATATGTTAGTGATATATGCCCCAGAGGCCATTATTGTATAGTACTTGATTGTATATTATATTTTGGAAGCTTGAGATATACATAGATATAATAACAGTCTTGCTCAATATGATAGTATGCTATCTGGTTTGATTCTATCTTAATATGTGTATATATTTCTTTTATCATATCGCTAATACATATTGATTGAGCCCTTAGGATCTTACTTGACTACCAGCGTTGTGATGGCGGTCACACTGGTGGGGGCTGGGTAGTCTATAAGCACATTCTTAAGCATGTCTTTAGTCGTAGGATTATCGAGACAGAGTATCAATACTCTAGAGTAGACTAGTGTATATGCTTCTCATCCCAGTTAGGGGAGATGGCCTGTCCCGCAATCATTGGTATGCCATACCAGAGATAGCATACGGGTGCTCATTAGATTATGAGTTACACTGGACGGACTCGATGAGAACAGCTGGTTGGTATTATACCTATCGTCAGTTAGCAGTTCCCGGGTGACATGAGTACAGGTTAGTCCGTTAACTTGACATCACTATTCTTCTTGAGTGTGTTCCCACTGTACTTAGATTACTACCCTACCACGGCTCAAATGAGACGTGGAAACAGGTAGTAATTGGGTGCAGTCCTGAAGCACTTGGAGGCAGTAGTGGATAGAAAGGATTTGTCTCTCCCGGTTTTGGGAGTTGATATCGTGCTGTGTTCGGATAGCCAATACACAAAGTCCCTGGTAAATGCAAGTGAGATTTACCGGTAGGTACACCAGTAGTTTCTCACGGTGTATTGGGCTCTAAACCAACACGACTTATTGCGCTATTAGGGGTCTGATATTTACCACCTCCTAGGCCCGATATGCGATACCCTTAGACGAACAGACCTGACTGTACAGAGATTGTCACGGATAGGCTCAATAAGGGTTCGGATGATTTTGTTCGTCGGCCTTCATATCAACAGGTACCTGGGTAGCCGTTACGTACAGCTAATTCCGCTGACGGGCTTATGGTTAAACCCACTACAAGCGTACTATCGAGTCTTTAGAGTCCCACAGATAGGGTTTCTCTGGTTCAGGCGAAACAATGTAGAGGTCATATGGGTTTTACGTGCAGGGTTCCGATCATATACGTGTACTGGTTACATGGATGTTGTTCATACGGATAATACTAGTGGGCTTTGGATTAAGCCTGATTCTAGTATTATATTATTGGATTATTATTATCTCATCGTATTCATATTTTTGCAGTACGAATATAGGTATGAATATACGGTGAGGGCATTCTTGAAATTTTATAGCAGATGCTTTTAGAAGGGGACACTTCATTATTGGATTTATTTATTTTTGGAAAATAAATTAATGAGGTGGAAAATAGAGATATTTGTGGCATGGGTGAAGCATGGCTAATTCTTTAGTTTATTGGTTTTCCTTTACTATTCAAACATGGTTGTTATTTGTTTATGGAAAATATTGCATGCTTGATCATTGAGATAGAATGAGCCATTCTTCACTTGCACATCAATTGCTCATTTGTATTTACTCACTCTCTCTCCATTGTTCTTCTTCTTCTTTCTCAAGACCCTAAACCCTCATATGTGTTGTGAACCTTAGAGTCATTTGAGATAAAATACTCCAATAAATACACTATATCTCCTAAGCTACCTAGATTAGCGAACTAGGTACTTTAGTTACCTCGGTTTATAAGTTGGAGCTTGAACCATAGACTTTTGGGTGGATCGTCTTCGATACGAGGAGGCCGACGACCTAGCTAGATCCGCAACTTCGAGGAGCTCAAGCTAAGGAGAAGAAGACCAGAAGGACTTGAATCAAGGAGGTATAAAACCCTTTCATAGCAGTTTAGAACCTCCAAGTGTTTAGCTAGTTAGGGTTTCCGAAAAGATCCTGTATACAGGTCGATGTTGCAAGTATAAAAATTGTTTTTCGTATATTCCGCCTTCACACAAGTGTGTGGGGGTGTGCGACATCGACTTACAGTGGTGTTAGAGCCTACTTAAACCTTTACTAGCTTGTTAGCAAGTGTTTAGAACTTCGATCGACGGAAAATATCCGAAATTGCATTTTCAAGTATTGCTTGCTGTTCGAATTTTAAACTTTTTCAAACAATTATGTCAGCATCCTTAAAATTACATGCAGGCTTTTGTAAGACCAAGAAAAAATTCGAGCACATAAGCTCCTAACTCAACTGCTAATCCACGGCCAAATAGGTCATTTGGCCATAGATCCACGGCCTAGTTATTGCTATAGTGCTCCAACATTTTTTTGTGGTTCAGCTTATTGGAAATATGATTTTTGATATATTTGGTTTTTGCCCAAATTTGTTTGTGTACTGGTTTGTGCATGGGGTAAACGCGGAAAGTTTTTATCGATCGAAATTCCAAATTCTTGCTTATTTATATTTGTATATGTGTTGCTAAACGTGTACTAATGCTATATGTCGATTAGTGGGGGTTGCACATATCGAGTATCTTGTTGATGGTTTGTGTATATGAAGTATTGAATCGTCGTGAATGAAAAGTCGGGGGATGTGAGAAGAGTGTTCTTTTCTTTCATTCATGTATATTTGTAAATTGATGTAATATTTGTGGGGCACATCCGGGTTGAGGTTGTAGCCACCGTTGTATTATTTTATTTACTTTTTCTTGCATCTAGGATAGATCCAAAGAGGGGTGCACAAACTACCGGATTCTTGAAGTGCCAAGTGGCCTACTTAGTTCATTGAGGGAGGTTGCTTTACTTCGGGAATTTGGCGGATAGTTTGCCGCACCCGTAGGGGTCTAGAGTAGGGTTTGGCTATTCATCACGACCGTGGAATCCGTTTTTCGTTCTAGGCTAAAACGAAATACGGAAATCCCAATATATCTAATATATTCATCTGTGTTGATGTGATCTGTGATCTGGAATGACTATTATTGTGTGAGACGAATGGCTATATATATATATATAAAATAAACGTTGCTTATGTTTTGCACCCGTGCTAGTCCAGCCCCCGCTCTGCCGTTAATTAAGTAACCTAACGGTGCATGACGGGGTCCCGTGGGGAATGCCGATGGCATAAGCGTACGTTCTATATTCATTTCTTTCTACAATGATAGGGTTAAATAACGGGACAGCATTAATATTGTTTAATGCAAAGGATTCAAACCAAAGTTAAATCGTTGGAACAATTTCAAAACCACTCAGTTTTCTTTAAAAATAACTTTTAAATGCGGAGCCTAAACCACTTCATTTAAAAGCTATCATGGTTCCTTCGACTATCTCAAGTTCATTATGTTCACGGTTTTTGCCAAAACAATTCGTAGCCCTCCGTCATTTCAGATGGGTATTCAGTAGTATTCAAGCTATGTATTTTGACCTTCGCCAAGGCATAGTGATTGGTAGCTGCTGGGTATTCATCTATAGTATAGATAGATACATTAATCTGGGACAGACGTACAGCTACTTTGGCCTTCGTCAAGGGTTTGTACGAATGGGTTCAGATTAACCTGGATAATGACGGGTAGAACTTGACTTGCGTCTTATGATATTTTGGCCTTCGTCAAGGTCATAAGTGCCTTGGGAAAAAATCTACATTGGAAGTTTCAAAAGAAAAGAAAACTTGCTAGTTTTGCATACCTTTCGGAGTGTGATGATTTTGGTAGGATTCCTTCAAAATTGTTACACAATGATAGTTGGATCCCGATCCCACCGTGGCTTTTATTATTCTTCGGGAGACTTTTTCACTTCACAATCAATGCTATAAATCAAGTAGGTGACTAGAACGATGCTAGCGGGGCTACGCCTCCAGAGAAAAGAGGTTGTGTAATTAAGGAACTTCGCGAAAGCGTTGAAAAACCTCCCTCGAAGAACCGACACTAGCCTGCCCAAAATGTTAAGCAAGAATTGTAAGGTGCAATTAATCCCGACTAATTCTTCTTTTATGGTTTGAAGGAGGATTTGAGGAAACAGTTGGAGCCATCCTGTTTAGATAAACTAATAACTAATCTAAATTTGCAAGAGTATCATACTGAGTGTTTCTTCTCTCTCTCCTAATTGCAGCGACAAAAATGACCGGGCTTAAGTTACTTCTAGATAAAAACATATTGACGAGATCAAACTATAAAGATTGGCTAAGGAATGTCCAGATGACCATAACCTATGACAAACCGGACTACCTCCTTACAACCAAAGCCTCCACCGTCCTGATCCAAATTCCATCGTCGCGGATATAGAAATCCGTAAGACATAGGAAATAGATTGTGTGAAAGCTAAGTACCTCGTGCTGGCCTCAATGGATAATGAACACCATAGGCGGCACGAAAAGATGGACTTAGCTTCCATCCTCCTCCATACCAAAGATTTATATGGAGAGCAATCTCGTATCGCAAGATACGAGACCTCGAAGAAATTGTTTCAGGTGAGATTGGCTGTCGGATCATCTGTAGGGGACCATATCCTTAAGATGATTACATATATTGAAGAGCTAGTAGACCTTGGGACCATGTTGGAGAACGAATTATATACAGACTTAATCTTATAGTCCCTCCCTTCTACCTATACCCAGTTTATCTTGAATTTCAATATTCAAAATAAAGAAGTTACACTTTCAGAACTCCTCAACATGTTGAGGAGTGTAGAGGGCACCCTAAAGAAAACCAGGAAGACACCCGCTCTGCTTATTAGGGAATCTTACTCCTATAGATCCAAGGCGAAAGCCAAGGGGAAGAAGAAGAAGGCCCCCACCAAGCCGAAAGGCGGTGTCAATAAGGTACAGAGAAAATGTAAGGCAAAAGTTGGGGGCCGACAGTAGGGAAGATGTTGGAGATAGTGCCCTCAGAGTCAATTATTGGATCACAGGCACGCGATTGCAATGATTGAGGGAGGACCTATCCCGGTAGGACAGTCTTACTCGAGATGATAGTATGCTATCTGGTTTATCTTTGTCATCGTGTACTGCTTTAGGTGACCTGACATGTCGCTATTACACGTTGATAGAGCCCCTAGGATTCTTGCTTGACGACCAGCAGTATGATGGCGATCATATAGGTGGGAGCTGGGGTCTATAAGCACATCCTTAAAATGTCCCTAGTCGTGGGAGTTTCGAGACTGGGCATCGATACTCCATTAGTAGACTAGTGTATACAGTCGAGACCCCGACGAGGGGCGGTGGCCGGTCTCACAAGCCACTGGTGTCAGTTGGTTCACCTAAGATGTATACAGGTGCTCATTGGGTTATGAGTACACCGGACAGGACTCGCCGGGAACCTGCTAGTTGGGATTATACCAGACGTCAGATAGCAGTTCCCAGGTGACATGTGTACAGGTTAGTTCATCGACCTGAGATCGTCATTTGTCTCGTGTGAGTTCCCACTGTGCTTTGATTACTAACCTACCACGGCTCAAAGGAGTCGTGCAAACAGGTTTTAGTTGGGTACAGTCCCGAGCCACATGGAGGCAGTGAGCGGATCTGCAGGGGTTCGTCTCTCCCGGTATTGGGGGTGAGGTCGCGCTGTGTCTAGGAGAGCCATTACGCAAAGCCCTCGGCCGAGGTAGGAGATTTACTGGTAGGTATTCCAGTAGTATCTCAGGGCGTTCTGGGCTACGCTCCGACACGACTTGTACCGCCTTTGGGGGTCTGACTTTTACCAACCCCCTAGGCCCGCCATGCGATACTCATAGACGAACGGACCGGACTGTACGGATATTGTCACTGACAGGCTCAGTTGGGTGTCGGGGTGAGCTTCCTCATCGACGTCCCTTTTGGTCAATAGTTGGTGGCCCGTCATGTATTGGCTTATACCTCTGACGTGCTAGTGGTTAAATCCACAGCCATAGTATTGACGAGTCTTTAGAGTCCACCACACTTTCAGTTACTCAGCTTTCGGGCGAAACGCTGTAGAGGCCGTATGGAGATATGGCAGGGTCCGATCAGATACGTGCGGTATTGCACGGATCAGGATCGGACATTTTTGTATTAGTGGCCGTATAGTTATATGGCAGGGTTTGATCTGATACGTGCGGTATTGCACGGATCAGGATCGAACGGATTTTACTAGCCGGCTTTGGCTTAAGCCGGTCCTAGTTTAGTACAGTGTAGATTTTGTCTCATTGCATTTGTATCCGGTCAGAATACAGATGCGGGTGTGTATGCACAGTATCGGGGTTTTCCTGTAATTTATTACGGGACCAGTTTTCTGGAGTTGCCAGTTTTCATTCCGTTCCGGCCGGTTTTCCTTTGTTCTTTCCCGGCCGGACTTTTCCAATGGAGGGGGTTATTTGCAAGTTTGCAAATAACACTTTGTGGAGGTTTTATTTGCATAAAGATTTATTATGATAGCTTTCATATCTTTCATCCATGCTTGCATTAATGTGATATGAAAGGTTATGGAGTGAATAGAAGTGTAAGCATGGTGTATGTTTGTTTATGGTCACCCCCTTCTTTTCTCCTACCATCACCTCCCTCTTGTATTTGACTTTGCCTCCTCCACCATTTCCACATGACATTGCCGGCCACAATTTGATGAGGGAAGAAAATGAGAGAGGGTTTTCATTTTTGTGGTGTAGCAAAATTTCATTCATCTCATTTTGATAGAAGGAAAAATGAAAGCACCATTTTTCCATACCTTCATTCCTCCATCTTCAAATGGCAACATCCACTACCCCAAAGAGACAAAGCACTACACATTCTACAGCAAATCTTGAGCATGTCGAGTTGCCGGCTTCATGCTCGAGTTGCCTCGGTATTGAGGCGGGAGCCCGTAAAAGACGAAGGCGATGTGGTGCCCTTTCCGGCGAGGAGGCGACGATGTGGAGGCAAGATTTTCCGCGGGAGATCGGGACGATGAAGAGAAGACCGGAGGACTCGGATCACTCGGTATACTTCTCACCCTATCTCTTGATTGCTAGCATTAGGTTAATGGTAAACGATCCGGGTTATTGTCCGCGGTAGCGCCAGTTTCCAAGTTAGGAAAATTTTTGATTCCGCATTTTGGCCTCGAGTAAGAGACCGGGGCGCTGCCGTGGCGCAACATGGTATCAGAGCCACGCCATTAACCTTACCTAGCTTCGTTTGATATGTTTGCGTTTCCGATCGACCAAAATTTCCAAAAACCGTATTTTTCCTTCACATCAGTTTCTGTTGAAATTTTTTGAAGTCTAAAATTTTTTCAGGTGGTCTCATAAAGATGTGCAGGGAGTTCTAAGAACTCCTGAAAAAAAACGAGACAGTGAACCCTTACTCCGACCGCGGAAGCGCGGCAAACCCCCCATTTCTGCCGCGCTTCCGCCGCAATATGGTGGGCTCATTGCTTCATATTTTTTTTGTGGGCTTCTGGGCTTATATTAGGGGTTTTGGAATATTAAAATTGGGCCCAGGTTTTCTGTGAGTGCTACAGTTTTGATTGGGGGCCCACTTGTTAATTTTTGGTCAATCGGAAAATTTTAAACACATTATTTCACAGTATTTACATTATATCTGCGACCGTGAATGTCACTTGATCGGTAAATCCGGTCTAACTGCTATAGCCCGGTTAGACGGATTTGCGAACGTGACTTTCACGTTGATGTTCTATGTTTATGCTGTGTTGTTGCGGATCGGTCGTGGGGGATAGCCTGGATGCAATGCTAGTACAGTTTTGTTGTATTATGTACATTTGATATTGCGGGGCGAGCGTCCGACATGTGGACTGCCGTCACTGCCTGTTTGTATTATTCTTTTGGGGCACGACCTGGTTGCGGTCGATGTACCCGGTGTATGTATATTTTACTTTCTGTACTAGGGTTGCCCCGCGGTGGGGTGCACGGATAGCCGGGTTCTGGACGGCAACGGGCCCGCATCTCAGGGCATTGAGACGGAGGGGGCTTCAGTTCAGGATTGGCGGGCTATTCGCCGCACTCGTAGGGGGTACAGGTTGACCCAGGAGGGGTACCCAAGTTACGGATTCCGTGAAGTGCTGGGTGGTCCATTCACGGTACTGAAGGGGGCTGCCTCGCTTCAGGTTTTGGCGGGTGACTTGCCGCGCCCGTAGGGGTCTAGGATTTCATTGCACAGGCTATCCACACGACCAGGGGAACGTCGGGTTTCAGCAGCGGCTCTGTGAAACCCGGGGCTTCCAGATATCTGTATTGTTCTGTGATGCTGTACATTTCTGTGATGTTGCATTTTATTCACGCCTTGAGCGAAATACTATATATTGGTATATATATTAGTAGATGTTGTATATGTTTTACATCCGCGCTAGTCCAGTCCCCGCTCTGCCGTTAGTTAGCTAACCTAACGGGTGATGACGGGACCCAGTGGCAAATGCGGATGGCATATACGTACGTCAGTATATTTTCGTTCTTTGTGGTGTGATCAATTGATGGGACTGCGTTGATTCGGATCAATGCAAGATAAACAAACCTATTCTGATGTTGTTGGAACATTTTTCAAAAAGCTGTTATTGCAAGGACGTTCACTTTTGTTTTGCATCGTGGTATTCATTTGGAATATCCTGCTCCTCAGTCGACGAGGCAAGGGCCGAGATCCCTTCACCGGGAGTGACCCCTTGGACAGAAGTTTGCGTCAGGGCATTAACTTCACTATAGCCGATTACTTTTGCTTTGCATCGTGGTATTCAGTTGGAATATCCTGCACCTCATTCTACGGGGAAAGAGCCGAGATCCCTTCACCGGGAGTGACCTCTTTAGTAAAGGTTTTCGTCACTATATTTTTATAAAAGGCTATACAGTTCCTTCAACGATATCAAGTTCATTACGGTAAAAGGTTTTTCGCCAAAAACCATCCGTAGCCCTCCGTCATTTCAGATTAGTATTGCTTAGTATTCGTGCTACGTATGTCGTGCATTGCCGAGGCGTAGTGTTCGGTAGCTATGTAATATTTTTCTGTCGCTTGGATAAGTGGATTGGTTAGGACAGTCGTACGGTTATGTTGGCATTGTCAAGGACTCGTACGGGTGGGTTTAACGCAATCAAGATAATGACGGGTTGAACTTGACTAGGACTCTTTGATATGTTGGCATTGTCAAGGTCACTTGGGTCCTAGGGGTAAAAACCTACATCGGGAGTTTCAAAAGAACTGAAACTTGCCAGGCATGCGCATACCTTCTGGAGTGTGGTGACGTGAGTGGATTCCGTCACGTTATCATGCGATGATAGTTGGATCCCGATTCCCACTGATGAGTTGGTTTACTCCTCGGGTGATCCCGACTAATTCTTCTTTCAGGTTTGGAGGAGAATTTGAGGTACAGTGGGAGGTTTCCAGATTAGACAAAGTGATAACCATTCTGATCTAGGTTAGAGTGCACGCTGAGTGTTT
This sequence comes from Agapanthus africanus, assembly GCA_030015575.1. NCBI lineage: Eukaryota > Viridiplantae > Streptophyta > Magnoliopsida > Asparagales > Amaryllidaceae > Agapanthus > Agapanthus africanus. Next base: position 202,711,552 of record JASDDO010000028.1, on the reverse strand, counting down.
CTTTTCTCTCTCTTTGGCAGCGACCATTGACCCGACCCTGGACTATGACTCAGTGACCAAGTTGACCGAACCTTCTTAACACAGGCTTTTGGATTGTCAGAGTTGCAGACCTCATTGCCACTCCTACTTTTACCCTTTTCTCCAGGACACCCCGTATTACTACGAACGTCCACTTCCATTGGACAAAACCATCGTATGGTTATATACGAACTCGAAGGACTTCGAGGATGGTTTCTGGTTCTGGAGAAAACGGATAGGACTATTCAGTTGTCTTTTCTTTTTACCTTCTCTCAGGTTGCGAGTACTCCTTGGCTTAGGAGTAGTACACCTATTACGCAAATTGGATAGTCTTCTTCCAAACCATAGGCTGGTGCCGACCGGTAGGGAATGAAGAAAACCAGTTAGCCTAAACGGTGTACAGAAGATATTGAGTTCAGACAAAGAAAGGGATTAGTAGGAGGGCAAAGTAAAATGCGACAGATATTCACGACCAAACCAAGTATTTCTTCGCCAATCCTAAATCACCTTTGTATTTCTCCAGGACACTCCGTATCACTACGAAGATCCACAGCTTATTGGATACTCCATCGTATGGTTATATACGAACTCGAAAGGAACTTGTTCCAGTTCGGGGATGGATTCTGGTTCAGGAGAAATAGGAATAAAGTACATTCATGTGTCTTTTATCTTCACCTTCTCTCGCGTTGCGAGTGCTCCTAGGATTAGGACAGTACACCCTTTATGCTTTTTGGATAGTCTTCTTCCAAACCATAGGCTGGTGCCGAACGGTAGGGAAGGAAGAAAACCATTTGGCTTAAAGGGGTGTACAGAAGGTAATGACTAAAGACATATAAAGGGATTTGGTGAGGTGGCAAAGAATTATACGGTTACAGTTGTGAATCTGGATAATGGAAGAGGCAATACTAGGAATACCAGGATACCCCAATGAAACATTTCAATGTTTCAGTTTCACTGTGTACTGTTAAAAGAAAACTGATTTCCCGATTAGACACTTGCTCCAGGGTATGTATTTACCAGGTTTGATTCTCACATCTGTATGGTTTTACAGATGATGAGTGGGAGTAAGTTATTGGGAATTGGGTGATCATCCTCCTTATATCGGGATTCGTTGTAATCGATGATATTTGAGGAGATCACCTGGGCTGTTTGCCGGTCGGCAAATATTTGGTTTTGAATATCCGCTGTTGTGCACCAATTTCAAATTGATATATCTGTACGTCTATTTTCATAGAGTGAGATATACCTTTTGATATTATGTCGATGACATTTACCTATATCAGTGGATGGTTAGGTAAGGAGCATTAAACAGCGGTGTAATTCTTCTTAACCATAAGTACAGTTTTCAACCTACGACACACAGTGAAAGAGTTGTTAGACTCAGAGGACTTATACAGAGTATTGTATGTTGTCCAGTGTCCATTAGGACAGAGGGGTTGGTCCTCATACTATATTCTGTTTACTTTTAACTTCTCTAGTTCTTAGACATGTGCTTCGTGGAAACACAGGGTCTGAGTTTTGAGGAGTTATTGGTATAAGAATAGAGTAGAGAACCAGGTATTGCAAGTATCGGGATTCTTCAAGGTGATCGAAGATGTAGATACTTGTGTATGGTATTCAGTTGATAGTAATGAGAACTTGCTTCTCTTTCAGGTTACTCATAATTGGAAGCATTCCTAAGTTGAGTAACGCTGATCGGCCTCCTTCCATTTAGTTGACATGCACTGGAGACAGCTGCATGATTTGAATCTGGTTCAATTAAATCAGTGCCTCTGGTTCTATATTGGATATAGAACAGTTCATATCTTAACGATGTTAAGGTACGGGGAATTGTCCGGCTTATGCTTAAAACCAGACATTGGACAACTCAAGGCACGTTTCTGTAATGGCTGTTTGTGGGTTGACCCGGGCTATGACGAGGGTTGACTTTCTACCATCTGGAAGATCAATAGTGATATTGTTCTTAACTCGCCACAGTTTTAATAAAAATGGATTTTTTTTTTTTGGAAAAACAGTAGTGGGAGTATGGTAGAACTGGAAGTGATTCCAGAACCGCAAACGATTACTGAAGATTTAATAAGGAACCTAAAGATTCAATCTGATTTGACATTCCATTGGCCACTCCGCAGATAAGGTGGGTAACTTCAGGCACCCGAGAGGTACTCCGGTAGCCTCAAGGACGGTGACAGGGAAGTTCTTGTTTACCCACACTTACCATTGTTGTTGTTCCAGGCTGCGAGACCCGGCAGGAGGATGAGTATAGCGTCGTTCTAAACTAGCTTTAGAAGTGCACGTCTATATGACTCTGGCAGAGGGTTGTCGTAGTCAGTGGGAGCAGCGGAAGCATTGGTGGACATCAGGCTTATGTCTATTTATAGACTAAAGCAGATATAGTGGAGTTAGATCATCTGTTTCTGATGTGACAGTCATGGGTTTGACGTCATCAGAATAGGGGATGGATCTGTTGAGAAGGTAGTAGGAAGTGATATTCCTATACTACGATCGGTTATACTTTGGTCGTCACACGGTGTTTTCTCCACATGGGACTTGGACATTATATCAGACATGCTGGTTACTAGATCTATGGTTTTAGATCTAGATTTGGCTGGTTTCCCAATCAGGGTATTTTGACAGCATTCTATGAGTATTTAGAATGGACGACTCCTGGCATGGTAGTGTACCTGCAGGTAATGGAGTCACCCTCTCTAAAGATGTCTTATAGACTAAAGTAGAGAGGGATGTGCATGATTGGCAGATCACTTGCTTAGGCAATTGAGTCAATCATGAGATGTCAAGTACCACACCAGATGTTGTTCTTGCACTAGATGCAATAAGTTGATATTGATCCAATCCTGGAGGAACAGTCGGAAGCAGTTTTAGAACATAAGTGAATGTTCTAGGGATATGATAACGGCTGCCTCTTTTAGGAGACGGTTATCACTCCAGGCTTCCAAGGTGACATGGACGACAAGGAGGTTGTCAGAGTTATAGTTCTCCCTCTGATGAGGGACTGTATTTTGGACAGGTGGTCCAAGGCAATACTGAGGGAGGCATGGCGCAGGATACTGATTAAGTTCAGTTGATGATACAGTCTAAGAAGTTTGGATTTGGAGTTCATTTATGAGCTAGGTCCCATCAGACATCCAGACATTCTAAGACAGGTATTGCTCATTTCGGGAGATGGCTTTCTCCGCGAACTTGAGATATAGAGAGAGACATAGAAAGAAACATCCCTGCGGATCCACTCACTGAGGCTATTCCTCGAACGCAATAGTTTCGCAAACGAGCTTTGTGAGACTGACTAGTAGAGGAGTTGGGTGTTCGGTATCACACGGGCTGTGAGTACGCGACATCGCAATAATTAGCCTTGAGTGCAAGTGGGAGATTGTTGGAGATAGTGCCCTCAGAGTCAATTATTGGATCACAGGCACGTGATTGCAATGATTGAGGGAGGACCTATCCCGGTAGGACAGTCTTACTCGAGATGATAGTATGCTATCTGGTTTATCTTTGTCATCGTGTACTGCTTTAGGTGACCTGACATGTCGCTATTACACGTTGATAGAGCCCCTAGGATTCTTGCTTGATGACCAGCAGTATGATGGCGATCATATAGGTGGGAGATGGGGTCTATAAGCACATCCTTAAAATGTCCCTAGTCGTGGGAGTTTCGAGACTGGGCATCGATACTCCATTAGTAGACTAGTGTATACAGTCGAGACCCCGACGAGGGGCGGTGGCCGGTCTCACAAGCCACTGGTGTCAGTTGGTTCACCTAAGATGTATACAGGTGCTCATTGGGTTATGAGTACACCGGACAGGACTCGCCGGGAACCTGCTAGTTGGGATTATACCAGACGTCAGATAGCAGTTCCCAGGTGACATGTGTACAGGTTAGTTCATCGACCTGAGATCGTCATTTGTCTCGTGTGAGTTCCTACTGTGCTTTGATTACTACCCTACCACGGCTCAAAGGAGTCGTGCAAACAGGTTGTAGTTGGGTACAGTCCCGAGCCACATGGAGGCAGTGAGCGGATCTGCAGGGGTTCGTCTCTCCCGGTATTGGGGGTGAGGTCGCGCTGTGTCTAGGAGAGCCATTACGCAAAGCTCTCGGCCGAGGCAGGAGATTTACTGGTAGGTATTCCAGTAGTATCTCAGGGCGTTCTGGGCTACGCTCCGACACGACTTGTACCGCCTTTGGGGGTCTGACTTTTACCAACCCCCTAGGCCCGCCATGCGATACTCATAGACGAACGGACCGGACTGTACGGATATTGTCACTGATAGGCTCAGTTGGGTGTCGGGGTGAGCTTCCTCATCGACGTCCCTTTTGGTCAATAGTTGGTGGCCCGTCATGTATTGGCTTATACCTCTGACGTGCTAGTGGTTAAATCCACAGCCATAGTATTGACGAGTCTTTAGAGTCCACCACACTTTCAGTTACTCAGCTTTCGGGCAAAACGCTGTAGAGGCCGTATGGAGATATGGCAGGGTCCGATCAGATACGTGCGGTATTGCACGGATCAGGATCGGACAGTTTTGTACTAGTGGCCGTATAGTTATATGGCAGGGTTTGATCTGATACGTGCGGTATTGCACGGATCAGGATCGAACGGATTTTACTAGCCGGCTTTGGCTTAAGCCGGTCCTAGTTTAGTACAGTGTAGATTTTGTCTCATTGCATTTGTATCCGATCGGAATACAGATGCGGGTGTGTATGCACAGTATCGGGGTTTTCCTGTAATTTATTACGGGACCAGTTTTCTGGAGTTGCCAGTTTTCATTCCGTTCCGGCCGGTTTTCCTTTGTTCTTTCCCGGCCGGACTTTTCCGATGGAGGGGGTTATTTGCAAGTTTGCAAATAACACTTTGTGGAGGTTTTATTTGCATAAAGATTTATTATGATAGCTTTCATATCTTTCATCCATGCTTGCATTAATGTGATATGAAAGGTTATGGAGTGAATAGAAGTGTAAGCATGGTGTATGTTTGTTTATGGTCACCCCCTTCTTTTCTCCTACCATCACCTCCCTCTTGTATTTGACTTTGCCTCCTCCACCATTTCCACATGACATTGCCGGCCACAATTTGATGAGGGAAGAAAATGAGAGAGGGTTTTCATTTTTGTGGTGTAGCAAAATTTCATTCATCTCATTTTGATAGAAGGAAAAATGAAAGCACCATTTTTCCATACCTTCATTCCTCCATCTTCAAATGGCAACATCCACTACCCCAAAGAGACAAAGCACTACACATTCTACAGCAAATCTTGAGCATGTCGAGTTGCCGGCTTCATGCTCGAGTTGCCTCGGTATTGAGGCGGGAGCCCGTAAAAGACGAAGGCGATGTGGTGCCCTTTCCGGCGAGGAGGCGACGATGTGGAGGCAAGATTTTCCGCGGGAGATCGGGACGATGAAGAGAAGACCGGAGGACTCGGATCACTCGGTATACTTCTCACCCTATCTCTTGATTGCTAGCATTAGGTTAATGGTAAACGATCCGGGTTATTGTCCGCGGTAGCGCCAGTTTCCAAGTTAGGAAAATTTTTGATTCCGCATTTTGGCCTCGAGTAAGAGACCGGGGCGCTGCCGTGGCGCAACAGAAGAGGAATACTTCTATTGTCACAGGAAAGATTATTGGAAGAAGGACTGCAGGGCTTGGAAAGCCAATAACCAGGATTCGAAGAAATTTGTGGCTTCGACTTCAGATGTGTTTATGATTGAAAACTGTCTGTCAATCAACTCTACTTCCTGGGTATTGGATACCGGATCAGAATCTCATATCTGTAATTCATTGCAGGCACTGAGAAGCCGTAGAGTTTTGAAGGCAGGTGATATGGCCCTCAGGGTTGCTAACGGAGCGAGTGTGGATACTGTATCCGTAGGGGAATATCACCTAGAATTGACAAGTGGACACATTTTAGTTTTGCGTAACTATTTTTGTGCACCTACTTTGACATGTAATATCATCTCTGCAACTTTACTATCTAAAGAAGGTTATGCTTTTACATTTGTAAGCAATATTGTAAACATTCACCTTAATCATGGTTTGATTGGGTCAGATATACTAGATAACGGTATATACGTATTCAATCAACACCAGGTTTTCAATGTCCAGAACACACTTAAAAGAAAGTCTCCAGAATTAAATCAAGTTTTCTTATGGTATTATAGACTAGGTCACATCAATGAAACACGATTGACGAAATTATATAAAGCGGGATATTTGGATCCGTTTGAATATCTGTCTTATGCAACTTATCAATCATGTCTCAAAGAAAAAATTACAAAGACTCCGTTCATTGGACACGGAGTAAGAGCTACCGAGCTCTTGAGACTCACAGCGACGTGTGTGGTCCAATGTCTACCCATGAAAGAAGTGGTTATTCCTACTTCATTACTTTTACGGATGATTTCTCAAGGTGTAACGACTCTAATTTCACTGTATGAAATTTTTTAAAATTAATGTATAAGATGGAGTTTGCAAGCCTGAGTACAAGTTATAAATTAAATTTGTTTAAGAACAGTAAGAAACAACTTGTAGCTCATTAGTAAAGCCTTGCATTGCTGTGATATAGCCCTTGTGTTCGAATCTCATCAGCCACATATTATTTTTCTGAGTTTTTATTTTAAACTTTTTGGAAGTCCAAAAGTTTACATGTGCTCTGCACATAAAATGAAAAGTCATAGAAAATCAAACTTGTGCTAAATATTGTATGGACTGACATGAACAAGTGGCACAAATCCAAGCCCCCAACTCCTCACTTCAACCGACGAGATCGGCCCCGAGACCAACGCCGACGGTCCCCCGTAGGGAAAAGTCCCCGTGTTTTGCCCACTGAACCCCTTGGCCTACCCCACTACTCCTGTTCTGTTTATTTTTCCTGCAATTATCCAGAGAATTTATATTCATCATAAATCCCATTTTTAATTTTTTCTTCAATTCTAAAACCCTATTTTACACTATAAATAAAACCCCATACCCTATCCCTCTTCATTCTGAAATGTCTTATCAAAATTCTCAAAAATTTCCGAGTCTAAGAAAAGTACAAGTGGAGTTAGCCCAAGGTCAATTTCCGAAAAGGATTTGAGACGATTCCGGCGACCCCGCGACTACACAAAAGATACCCTTCTCTTCCTCTACCTCCCCTCTATTGTTTTTGCAAGTAAGTCACATCTTCCCTCTTCTCTTTCTACCATAAAAATTCTTCTTTTCAAAACTTGTCGGTAAGTGGAGTTATACCGACATTCGATTCTATAATCATTAAAATTACAATTTTCTTAAGAATCACTCATCCATATCATTATATCTTGCTTATTAATCATGAAACAAATAATTAGAACAATTTTCATCTTAAAATATCATATCATGTAACTTTAAATTGTGTTTTTCGTTTAAATACCATAAACTTTACATATGACATCTTTTATTGTTTGCTTAATTTTAGCTTTAGAAAACCTCACGAGGTAATGACCTACCTCTCACATACACACATCTTGATATGGCATGATTCTCTTAAAACATAACTTTTGTGGCAAAATACGACTTTTCATCAAAATACCTTGAATTATAAAAACCCGTTTTCTTCGAATTGTGTTATCAAATTCTTTGCGATTATGTCTCTATAACCCATTTTGGGAAACCCGCTATTGGATGGTGCGGATTATCGCACATCCTCGGGACTAGTAGAGCGAGATGCAGACCTCTTCACAGAGCATACAATCTCAAAAGAATTTTAATACGATTTTTAAGAAAAAAGAGATTTTCTACTTAATAAATAAAATTAATTTTTAATAATTATATAAATATTATCAAACCATATATTTTTAATATATAATAAAATTCCATGTTTTCTAGAAAATAAAAGAATGACAAGTTTCACCAAAATACTATCAAGTATCAATATAAGAAAAGTTACACTTACATAAAATGAACTATTCATGATAGGTTTATATTCACTAATATACCTCACCCTTTAAAAGTTACATCCATGAAAACCTTAAATATGATAAGTAATTACTCGAGATTTATTTTGAAAGTATATAAAATGTTTTTCATAAAACCCCCTCGAGTTATATAAAATTAAATTAAGGACCCTAGTAAATATTGGTTTAAGCGGGGCCAATTCTCTTAAGCCTCAGAGAATCAGAGAAAGTGGGTGCTTTCCTATTTAAGGTAGAAAACTAAAATGGGGTTATCAATGGTAATTGTATTGGAAAAAGACACAAATCCTGCCGTCCATGTACAGTAGTTACCGATAATTTCTAAAGCTAATCAGGATCCAAATCAGTTTTAAGTATCTGCCTCAAGTCTGAGTCCAAGTCTAAATCAATCTGAATCCAATACAAATATGAATCCAAGTCAACATGAATCTAAACATGAATACCAGAACAATATCAAACATGCAATATAATTTGACTTGACCGAACCATGACTATATCTTAACTTGACTACATGACTACCTGATATATCCTGAATCTGTTTACATAAACAACTTATACCATGGTCTCGGCAAGTCTGATAACTGCAAATCAATACAATCAATACAAAATACATTACAGGGTTTAACGGGGTAGATTGATACAGAATGTGTTAAAAGTGGCACGATGATGGTCACTAAAAGACATTTACATGAACATCCTGTACCGTTGTCCCGTGGGTTTTGACAGGGCCTTCTACTTACATGTTACCTTAGTCCATGGAGCAAGTTAGACTCCTCTCGTATACACTGATACATTCGGTACCAAGCTACAAACCATTACATTAGCTTAACAACATATAATCTACCAGTTCTTTTCTCTTTACCTGTCTATTACATTCTATCTTTTGGTACTTACCGAGCGTTAGTTCGCTGACAACATTCCTGTCTCTTTTTTCTTTGGAATGTTCGTCAGGAGGACCCAACTCTCAGGAGACCGAGCTCAGCCAAGACGATATGGATCAGTTCACAGAGGAGCCAGACTTCTAGGCTTTTACTTGTACTTATTTCTTTTCAGTTCATATGCCACTGTTTAGGCATCGCTTTCTATCGTTCTACTTTTCCTTTCAGTTTTATGTAAAGAAAGAATGTTAATAAAAATTGCTATTATTATTACATCTCTTGTTATTCTTGTGCTTTTATTTATTTATATTGCTTATTTACGCTTAACGTGTTTAGTTCTGAGTAAATACGCCGCGGCCCGCCACGTCTCCTTCTCTGTACACCGGGAAGCAGGGCGTGACATGTTCTGTTGGCGGCCCATGCAGGTATGTTATGCATGGAAACCTAGCAATATGTCACAAGAATTATAAGAATCAACAATTAAACATTCCTTACATTTCTAAACTTTTGAATCTATCTTAACCCTTCCTTTTCTTTCAAGGTTATGGATTCCCCGAACAACACGAGCACTAACATGAATGGAAACACTCCGCTTCCTCTACCACCACCACCTACCGTAACAGCTCCTATCAACGAGCAGGCGGTATTACTTGAGGCAATCAAGAGCCTTTTGGAGGGTCAGTAGCAATAGCCTGCTATTCTCTTGCATTGTCCTGAAGCTGAGGCACCCAGAGTCGAACAATTCCGGGTACCCTAAGAACTTTTCTAGGAAAGAGAGCCAACTAGTGGCAGAGAAATGGGCTCAGTCAATTGAAGATGACATGGCAGCAGCATAAGTGGCAGAGATTTCTTTTGTCATGACCCGGAAAATGCACGTGACTGGCACTCGAATCATATGAAGTCAAAAGGATCCCACCTAATTCAAGGCCAAAAGCCCAGAAATCTAAACCTTTTAAGGGAAAATAGTGGAAGTGATGTTTTGAAATAAATGTTTACTGAAATCAGGTTCTTCTTTTAACAAGTAAGTAATATCATAGGAAAACATAATGTTTTGTAACTATCATGAAAATATTTTCGTCATTTGAAATTTCGGCAGCACCTCCTTTGTAATATTTAACCCCGAAAATGAATACAACAAAATAAATATAGACATCCCCAAGCGGGAGATAGCTCTTCGCCAAATGGCGGAAACAACCATACAATGATATAAATATACAATGCCGAAGGGCGATGATCAAACTCAGAAATAAAGTAAAGAAAACTAAGCATCATCAAGAAAACCAGAAACAATAATAAATACACAAGGGCGACTCTAAGGCCGAAAAAATAAACAAACTATGGTTTCTAAGTTAACTAAAATATACATAGTCTAGTGGATGGAGCTTTTAACTAGATACAATAGAAATAAATATTCAAGTATAAAATGACGGTCACGAGGCAATGTGCCCCACTTATCAATGCAATCACCCGGAAGGAAGTGGTGTACCAGCAAGCTGCAACGGAAACTATGCGGTCGAACCTGCAAGAAAACTGTGGCACAACGGGGATGAGTTGCCAACTCGTGAGTAGAAAACATCACCGAGTAGAAACCGAATGTATATCGATCTCCTATGTCATAGAGTACAATACAATAATAATAGTGGCATGATAACATCGAGTAACAGTAGAGGTGATAATAAAGACATATGTATAAGGTCAAGTACTCGTGTCCGTGTCATAAAGTAACTATATGTCATATGTATTATGTATGAATGCATCACTAAAAAGGTGTGTCCAGAATCGAAACAGAAAAATCAGAATGAACCTGAGTGCCAAGCATCGACACTCGAAAATATCATGAAAACCGTATCCATCAGCGACCCAAAATCCTCAAATCTCGGGCTCCGTCAGTCCGGATCGGCCTATATCATTAGATCTTCCGACTACGGTCGGTATCCTCCGTATATCCCTCGTGCCAAATATCACCAGTCGGTAGTGCTCCCCTTCCGGGCTTATCATCTACATCTCGAGCTTCTTGCCCCGGGGTACCTTACTGGGTCCACCATGTACCCGCAGACGGTTCCTCCTCTCTTATCGAATCGGGTTTGTGTACACACGTAATTCAAGAACCGAGAAAACTCATGGTGGACGCCACACACATCATATCACGAGAAACCGCATTTTTCTTTTAAAAATTATAATCATGAGTTTATAAATATCACTTGCGGTTTCCCCAAATCCAGAAATCACATGAATACGGAAATCTCCAAAAGAATCACAATCTATGAGTATGCAATGAAATAATAAATACCGACGTAAAGCCAATGATCGGTGCATAACAAGAATGTATGGATGCAAATGCATGTGGCATCTAAGTAAGAAACACAATGTCTACACTAGCATTTAAGATCATGAATGTAAAATAATACTACTTCTACAGATTGTCAGATTATATGAATGAAGTAAAGGTTCTCTAGTGTGTACCTAGCATGGCAATTACCAATGATGATGTGTGTAAACCGGTAAGCAAGTGTACGTACAATATACGCATCATCGGTAATGGTGCGAGTGTCCTAACAGACGAGATAATAATAGATAAAGAAAACCAATGTATATATATGCAATGCAATGAGAACAACATGAATATAACGGAAAAGTGAATAGTAACACAACATTATAAAATATACATATCAGTATATGAGTCATACAGTTTTAGTGTTCGAAATAGCACGAATCATGATTTTTAGAAAAGTATGGGCCATGGTGCTTTTGAGAAAAGGTATGTCCTTTGAAAATCCATAGTATCTTTCGGATTTTCTATTGAAAATACTCACGATTCGTTAGTTTTTGAAAATATGTATGACTCGAGCCTAGTCTAGCATCTACATAAACAACTAAAAGGCTAAACTAAGAACCTAGTCGGAGTGATAAGAAAATCTAAACATATTCCGAGTCGATATATCTAGTAGTTGGCGATCCTGCCTCATAGCATCACGTACTGTATAATACATCATACGACATCTTCAAGTAAAGAGTGCGGATCAATCATCATATATATCTCGTACAGTAATATCCATCGTACAACATCCACCCGATTCGAGGGTACGGGTCAAATATCATATATACATCATCATTCGTACGGTATCATTCATCGTACTATCTCAATATCACCGATACGGATCTAGGGTCTCATACAATCTACTATTTCATCGAGTCACATGTTATCACATATTTGCATATATACCACCCAACGATCATTTATTATATCATATCATAAACGGTGTTTCGACTCAATCACATATTATAACCTCACGACATCATACCCGATCATATCGACTCATATCCATTCAACATCTCATATCCTCATCTTATACGTATATGTATACTAGATATATATGCATGCATGCATGTATGTATGTATGTGTGTGTGTGTGTGTGTATTCACGCATCCACATATACATATACACCCTTATCATAACACGTGTGTGTGTGTGTGTGAGTGTGTGTGTGCAACAATATAAACTAATGGGTCTCGACTATAGAAAGTGGACTAAGGATAAGTGTTAGGAATATGTATGCCCTAGAGACCATTATTGTATGATATAGTGGATGCTTGGACATATATAGAGAGGACTTTTTGCTTGACATGATAGTATGCTATCCGGTTGCCTTTATCTTAATATGTAGATGTAAGTGCACGGCGGCGCCCCGGCCGTCAATCCGACGGCCAAATGCGGAAGCGGTGATAAACTTTAATTTTGCGAACTTAGCAAACCGGCACCACCGCGCACTAAACACCCGGATCGGACCATTAAACTAGATCTAGCTAACAACAAGACGGGTTAGAGAGATATACCGAGTGATCCGAGTCCTCCGGTCTTCTCGTCGTCGTCCCGATCTCCCGCGGAAAGTCCGGTCTCCATCTCCTCGCCGGAAGGGCACCACGTCGCCTGTTCCTTTTACGGGCTCCCGCTTCAATACCGAGGCAACTCAGGCGTGAAGTTGGCTGGCCGACGCGTCCAAGATTTGCTGTAGAAAGTGTAGTGTAGAGGCTATGTCTCATTTGAGGTTTTGTTGCCATTTGAAGATGATGGAGGAAACAAGATACGGAAAAATGGTGCTTGCATTTTTCCTAGCATGAAATGAGATCAAGAAAAATCCCACAAGCTCAAAATGAAACTCTCTCATATTTTCTCACAAGTGTAGCCCTCTCTCCTCAAGTGAGAATGGTGGAGGAATGATATATCAAACATAACAAGAAGGGAGGTGAGTTTAGGAAAAAGTGGAGGGTGACCCCTTCCAAAAAGGAAAACCTCTCATCAATCCCTTAATCAACCCATATCCTATCAAATCTCATTAATGCAAAAAACATCATGAAAAAGCAAAGATGCTTATCCTATCATAATGAATACATTTGCAAGAAACCCCCTCCACAAATGTTATTTGCACAATTGCAAATAACCCCCTCCATCGGAAAAGTCCGGTCGGGAAAGAACAAAGGAAAACCGGCCGGAACGGAATGCAAAATGGCAACTCCAGAAAACTGGTCCCGTAATAAATTACAGGAAAACCCCGATACTGTGCATACACACCCGCATCTGTATTCCGACCGGATACAAATGCAATGAGACAAAATCTACACTGTACTATACAAGGATCCGGCTTAAACCAAAGCCGGCTAGTAAAATCCGTTCGATCCTGATCTGTGCAATACCGCACGTATCTGATCGAACCGTTCCATATAACTATACGGCCTCTAGTACTAACCGTTCGATCCTGATCTGTGCAATACCGCACGTATCTGATCGGACCCTGCCATATCTCCATACGGCCTCTACAGCGTTTCGCCCGAAACTTGAGTAACTGTATGTGTGGTGGACTCTAAAGACTCGTCAATACTATGGCTGTGGATTTAACCACTAGCACGTCAGAGGTATAAGCCAATACGTAACGGGCTACCAGCTATTGACCAAAAGGGACGTCGATGAGCGAACTCATCCTGACACCCTACTGAGCCTGTCAGTGACAATATCCGTACAGTCCGGTCCGTTCGTCTATGAGCATCGCATGTCGGGCCTAGGGGGTTGGTAAAAGTCAGACCCCCAAAAGCGGTACAAGTCGTGTCGGAGTATAGCCCAGAACACCCTGAGATACTACTGGAATACCTACCAGTAAATCTCCTACCTTAGCCAAGGACTTCGTGTAATGGCTCTCCTAGACACACCGCGACCTCACCCCCAATACCGGGAGAGACGAACCCCCGAAGATCCGCTCACTGCCTCCATGTGGCTCGGGACTGTACCCAACTAAAACCTGTTTGCACGACTCCTTTGAGCCGTGGTAGGGTAGTAATCAAAGCACAGTGGGAACTCACACGAGACAAATGACGATCCCCAGGTCGATGAACTAACCTGTACACATGTCACCTGGGAACTGCTATCTGACATGAGGTATGAGACCAACTAGCATGTTCCCGGCGAGTCCTGTCCGGTGTACTCATAACCCAATGAGCACCTGTATACATCTTAGGTGAACCAACTGACACCAGTGGCTTGTGAGACCGGCCACCGCCCTTCGTCGGGGTCTCGACTGTATACACTAGTCTACTCTGGAGAAACGATGCCCTGTCTCGAATCTCCCACGACTAGGGACCTTTTAAGGATGTGCTTATAGACCCCAGCTCCCACTTATATGATCGCCTTCATACTGCTGGTGGTCAAACAAGAATCCTAGGGGCTCTACCAACGTGTAATAGTGACTTGTCAGGTCACCTAAAGCAGTACACGATGATAAAGATAAACCAGATAGCATACTATCATCTCGAGTAAGACTGTCATACCGGGATAGGTCCTCCCTCAATCATTGCAATCACGTGCCTGTGATCCAATAATTGACTCTGAGGGCACTATCTCTAACAATCTCCCACTTGCACTCAAGGCTAATTATTGCGATGTCGCATACTCACAGCCCGTGTGATACCGAACACCCAACTCCCTTACTAGTCAGTCTCACAAAACTCGTTTGCGAAACTATTGCATTCGAGGAATAGCCTCAGTGAGTGGATCCGCCCAGATGTTTCTTTCTATGTCTCTCTATATCTCAAGTTCGCGGAGAAAGCCATCTCCCGAAATGAGCAATACCTGTCTTAGAATGTCTGGATGTCTGATGAGACCTAGCTCATAAATGAACTCCAAATCCAAACTTCTTAGACTGTATCGTCAACTGAACTTAATCAGTATCCTGCGCCATGCCACCCTCAGTATTGCCTTGGACCACCTGTCCAAAACACTGCCCCTCGTCAGAAGGAAAACTATAACTCTGACAACCTCCTTGTCGTCCGGGTCACCTTGGAAGCCTGGAATGATAACTGTCTCCCAAAGAGGCTATCGTTATCATATCCCTAGAACATGCACTTATGTTCTAAAACTGCTTCCGATTGTTTCTCCAGGATTGGATCAATATCAACTTATTGCATCTTGTGCAAGAATAACATCTGGTGTGGTACTTGATATCTCATGATTAACTCAATTGCCTAAGTAAGTGATCTGCCAATCATGCACGTCCCTCTCCCCTTTAGTCTGTAAGACACCTTTAGAGAGGATGACTCCATTACCTGCAGGTACACTACCGTTCCAGGAGTCGTCCATTCTAAATACTCTTAGAATGCTGTCAAAGTACCCTGATTGGGAAACCACCCAAATCTAGATCTAAAACCATAGATCTAGTAACCAGTATGTCTGATATAATATCCAAGTCCCATGTGGAGAAACCACTGTGTGACGACCATAGTATAACCGATCGTAGTATAGGAGTTTCTTTTCCTACTCTGTGTATGTCATCCAAATACCAGGATATCACACCCTACTACCTTCTCAACAGATCCATCCCCTATTCTGATGACGTCAAACCTATGACTGTCACATCAGAAATAGATGATCTATCTCCGCTATATCTGCTTTAGTTTATAAATAGACATAAGCCTGAAGTCCACCAATGCTTCCGCTGCTCCCACTGACTACGACAACCCTCTGGCAGAGTCATATAGACGTGCACTTCTAAAGCTAGTTTAGAACGATGCTATACTCATCCTCCCACCGGGTCTCGCAGCCTGGAACAACAGCAATGGCAAGTGTGGGTAAACAAGAACCTCCCTGCCACCGTCCTTGAGGCTACCGGAGTACCTCTCAGGTGCCTGAGGTTACCCACCGTATCGGCGGAGTGGCCAATGGAATGTCAAATCAGATTGAATCTTTAGGTTCCTTATCAAATCTTCAGTAATCGTTTGCGGTTCTGGAATCACTTCCAGTTCTAGCATACTCCCACTACTGTTTTTGAAAAAATCCATTTTTATTAAAACTGTGGCGAGTCTAGAACAATATTTCTATTGATCTGCCAGATGGTAGAAAGTCAACCCTCGTCATAACCTGGGTCAACCCACAAACAGCCATTACAGAAATATGCCTTGAGTTGTCCAGTGTCTGGTTTTAATCATAAGCCGGACAACTCACCGTACCTTAACATCGTTAAGATATGAACTGTTCTATATCTAATATAGAACCAGAGGCACTGATTTAATTGAACCAGATTCAAATCATGCAGCTATCTCCAGTGCATGTCAACTAAATGGAAGGAGGCCGATCAGCGTTACTCAACTTAGGAATGCTTCCAATTATGAGTAACCTGAAAGAGAAGCAATTTCTCTTTATCATTACTATCAACTGAATACCATACACAAGTATCTACATCTTCGATCACTTTGAAGAATCCCGATACTTACTACACCTGGCTCTCTACTCTATTCAAATACCTATAACTCCTCAAAACTTAGACCCTGTGTTTCTACGAAACACATGTCTAAGAACTAGAGAAGTTAAAAGTAAACAGAATATAGTATGAGGACCAACCCCTCTGTCCTAATGGACACCGGACAACATACAATACTCTGTATAAGTCCGCCGAGTCTAACAACTCTTTCACTGTGTGTCGTAGGTTGACAACCGTACTTATGGTTAAGAAGAATTACACCGCTGTTTAATACTCCTTACCTAACCATCCACTGATATAGGTAAATGTCATCGACATAATATCAAAAGGTATATCTCACTCTATGAAAATAGACGTACAGATATATCAATTTGAAATTGGTGCACAACAGCGGATATTCAAAACCAAATATTTGCCGACCGGCAAACAGCCTAGGTGATCTCCTCAAATATTACCGATTACAACGAATCCCGATATAATGAGGATGATCACCCTATTCCCAATAACTTACTCCCACTCATCATCTGTAAAACCATACAGATGTGAGAATCAAACCTGGTAAATACATACCCTGGAGCAAGTGTCTAATCGGGAAATCAGTTTTCTTTTAACAGTACATAGTTGAATTGAAACATTGAAATGTTTCGATGGGGTATCCTGGTATTCCTAGTAATGCCTCTACCATTATCCAGATTCACAACTATAACCGTATAATTCTTTGCCACCTCTCCAAATCCCTTTATATGTCTTTAGTCATTACCTTCTGCACACCCCTTAGGCCAAATGGTTTTCTTCCTTCCCTACCGTTCGGCACCAGCCTATGGTTTAGAAGAAGACTATCCAGTAAGCATAATGGGTGTACTGTCCTAATCCTAGGAGCACTCGCAATGCGAGAGAAGGTGAGGATAAAAGACACCTGAATAAACCTTATTCCTATTTCTCCTGAACCAGAATCCATCCCCGAACTGGAACAAGTTCCTTTCGAGTTCGTATATAACCATACGATGGAGTATCCAAATAAATTGTAGATCTTCGTAGTGATACGGAGTGTCCTGGAGAAATACAAAGGTGATTTAGGATTGGCGAAGGAATACTTGGTTTGGTCGTGAACAGCAGTCGCAATTTACTTTGCCCTCTTACTAATCCCTTGCTTTGTCTTAATCTTAATACCTTCTGTACACCATCGTTAGGCTAATTGGTTTTCTTCATTCCCCACCGTTCGGCACCAGCCTAAGGTTTGGAAGAAGACTATCCAATAAGCGTAATAGGTGTACCATCTCCTAAACCAAGGAGTACTCGCAACCTGAGAGAAGGTAAAAGGAAAAGACAACTGAATAGTCCTATTCGTTTTCTCCAGAACCGGAAACCATCCTCGAATTCCTTCGAGTTCGTATCTAACCATACGATGGTTTTGTCCAATGGAAGTGGACGTTCGCAGTAATACGGGGTGTCCTGGAGAAAAGGGTAAAAGTAGGAGTGGTAATGAGGTCTGCAACTCTGACAATCCAAAAGCCAGTGTTTAAGAAGGTTCGGTCAACTTGGTCACTGAGTCATAGTCTAGGGTCGGGTCAATGGTCGCTGCCAAAGAGAGAGAGAAAAGAAACACTCAGCGTGCACTCTAACCTAGATCAGAATGGTTACCAATTTATCTAATCTGGAAACCTCCTACTGTACCTCAAATTCTCCTCCAAACCTGAAAGAAGAATTAGTCGGGGTCACCCGAGGAGTAAACTAACTCATCAGTGGGAATCGAGATCCAACTCTCATCACATGATAACGTGACGTAATCCGCTCACGTCATCACACTCCAGAAGGTATGCGCATATCTGGCAAGTTTCAGTTCTTTTGAAACTCCCGATGTGAATTTTACCCCATGCTCTTATGACCTTGACTTTGGCCAACATATCATAAGTCACATGTCAAGTTCAACCCGTCATTCTCCAGGTTAATTCGAGCCCACCCGTACCTACCCTTGACTTTGGCCAAAATGGCAGTACGGCTGTCCCAAACCAATGCATCTATCTATGCTGCATATGAATACCCAACAGCTACCAAACACTGTGCCTTGACTTTGGCCAACATACACAGCTTGAATACTATTGACTATCCATATGAAACGACGGAGGGCTACGAATGGTTTCTGGCGAAAACCTTTAATGTAATGAACTTGATATCGTTGAAGGAACGGATAGCTTTTTAGAAAATATAGTGACGAAAACCTTTACTAAAGAGGTCACTCCCGGTGAAGGGATCTCGGCTCTTTCCCCGTAGATTGGGGTGCAGGATATTCCAAATGAATACCACGATGCAAAGAAAAAGTAATCGGCTATAGTGAAGTTAATGCCCTGACGCAAACTTCTGTCCAAGGGGTCACTCCCGGTGAAGGGATCTCGGCCCCTGCCTCGTCGACTGAGGAGCAGGATATTCCAAATGAATACCACGATGCAAAACAAAAGTGAACGTCCTTGCAATAACAGCTTTTTGAAAAGTGTTCCAACAACATCAGAATAGGTTTGTTTTAACTTGCATTGATCCGAATCAACGCAGTCCCATCAATTGATCACACCACAAAGAACGAAAATAAACTGATGTACGTATATGCCATCCGCATTCGCCACTGGGTCCCGTCATTACCCGTTAGGTTAGCTAACTAACGACAGAGCGGGGACTGGACTAGCGCGGATGTAAAACATATACAACATCTACTAATATATATACCAATATATTATATTTCGCTCAAGGCGTGACAAGAAATGCAACATCACAGAAATGTACAGCATCACAGAACAATACATATATCTGGGATCCCCGGGTTTCACAGAGCTACTACAGAAACCCGACGTTCCCCTGGTCGTGTGGATAGCCTGTGCAATGAAATCCTAGACCCCTACGGGCGCGGCAAATTACCCGCCAAAACCTGAAGCGAGGCAGCCCCCTTCAGCGCCGTGAATGGACCACCCAGCACTTCATGGAATCCGGTAACTTGGGCACCCCTCCTGGGTCAACCTGTACCCCCTACGAGTGCAGCGAATAGCCTGCCAATCCTAGAGTGAAGCCCCCTCTGTCTCAATGCCATGAGATGCAGGCTTGTTGCCTTCTAGAACCCGGCTATCCGTGCACCCCTCCGCGGGGTAACCCTAGTACAGAAAGTAAAATATACATGCAACGGGTACATCGACCGCAACCTGGTCGTGCCCTAAAAAAATAATACAAACAGGCAGTGACGGCAGTCCACATGTCGGACGCTCGCCCCGCAATACCAAATGTACATAATACAACAAAACTGTACTAGCATTGCATCCAGGTTATCCTCCACGACCGATCCGCAACATCACAGCAAAATCACAAAACATCAACGTGAAGGTCACGTTCGCAAATCCGTCTAACCAGGCTATAGCAGTTAGACAGGATTTACCGATCGAGTGGCATTCACGGTCGCAGATATAATGTAAATACTGTGAAACAATGTGTTTAAAATATCCGATCGATCAAAAATTAACAAGTGGGCCCCCAAGTAATACTGTAGCACTCACAGAAATTCTGGGCCCAATTTTAATATTCCAAAACCCCTATTTTTAGCCCACAAGCCCACTGCAAAAAAACGATGACATGATCCCTCATTCCTGCGGCGGAACCGCGGCTAAAGAGGGGTTATGGCCGCGGTTCCGCGGTCGTAGGGAGGGATCGTGTTGTCGAATTTTTCCAGTGTTCTTAGAACTCCCTGCACATCATTCTGAGACAACCTGAAAAATTTTTGGACTTCAAAAAATTTCGACAGAAAACCGATGTAAAGAAAAACGCGGGTTTTTGGAATTTTGGTCGATCGGAAATGCAAACACATCAAAAAAAGCTAGACGAAGTTAATGGCGAGGCTCTGATACCACTGTAAGTGCACGGCGGCGCCCCGGCAGTCAATCCGACGGCCAAATGCGGAAGCGGTGATAAACTTTAATTTTGCGAACTTAGCAAACCGGCACCACCGCGCACTAAACACCCGGATCGGACCATTAAACTAGATCTAGCTAACAACAAGACGGGTTAGAGAGATATACCGAGTGATCCGAGTCCTCCGGTCTTCTCGTCGTTGTCCCGATCTCCCGCGGAAAGTCCGGTCTCCATCTCCTCGCCGGAAGGGCACCACGTCGCCTGTTCCTTTTACGGGCTCCCGCCTCAATACCGAGGCAACTCGGGCGCGAAGTTGGCTGGCCGACGCGTCCAAGATTTGCTGTAGAAAGTGTAGTGTAGAGGCTATGTCTCATTTGGGGTTTTGTTGCCATTTGAAGATGATGGAGGAAACAAGATACGGAAAAATGGTGCTTGCATTTTTCCTAGCATGAAATGAGATCAAGAAAAATCCCACAAGCTCAAAATGAAACTCTCTCATATTTTCTCACAAGTGTAGCCCTCTCTCCTCAAGTGAGAATGGTGGAGGAATGATATATCAAACATAACAAGAAGGGAGGTGAGTGTAGGAAAAAGTGGAGGGTGACCCCTTCCAAAAAGGAAAACCTCTCATCAATCCCTTAATCAACCCATATCCTATCAAATCTCATTAATGCAAAAACCATCATGAAAAAGCAAAGATACTTATCCTATCATAATGAATACATTTGCAAGAAACCCCCTCCACAAATGTTATTTGCACAATTGCAAATAACCCCATCCATCGGAAAAGTCCGGCCGGGAAAGAACAAAGGAAAACCGGCCGGAACGGAATGCAAAATGGCAACTCCAGAAAACTGGTCCCGTAATAAATTACAGGAAAACCCCGATACTGTGCATACACACCCGCATCTGTATTCCGACCGGATACAAATGCAATGAGACAAAATCTACACTGTACTATACTAGGATCCGGCTTAAACCAAAGCCGGCTAGTAAAATCCGTTCGATCCTGATCCGTGCAATACCGCACGTATCTGATCGAACCGTGCCATATAACTATACGGCCTCTAGTACTAACCGTCTGATCCTGATCCGTGCAATACGCACGTATCTGATCGGACCCTGACATATCTCCATACGGCCTCTACAGCGTTTCGCCCGAAACTTGAGTAACTGTATGTGTGGTGGACTCTAAAGACTCGTCAATACTATGGCTGTGGATTTAACCACTAGCACGTCAGAGGTATAAGCCAATACGTAACGGGCCACCAGCTATTGACCAAAAGGGACGTCGATGAGCGAACTCATCCTGACACCCTACTGAGCCTGTCAGTGACAATATCCGTACAGTCCGGTCCGTTCGTCTATGAGCATCGCATGTCGGGCCTAGGGGGTTGGTAAAAGTCAGACCCCCAAAAGCGGTACAAGTCGTGCAGGAGTGTAGCCCAGAACACCCTGAGATACTACTGGAATACCTACCAGTAAATCTCCTGCCTGGCCAAGGACTTCGTGTAATGGCTCTCCTAGACACAGCGCGACCTCACCCCCAATACCGGGAGAGACGAACCCCCGAAGATCCGCTCACTGCCTCCATGTGGCTCGGGACTGTACCCAACTAAAACCTGTTTGCATGACTCCTTTGAGCCGTGGTAGGGTAGTAATCAAAGCACAGTGGGAACTCACACGAGACAAATGACGATCCCCAGGTCGATGAACTAACCTGTACACATGTCACCTGGGAACTGCTATCTGACATGAGGTATGAGACCAACTAGCATGTTCCCGGCGAGTCCTGTCCGGTGTACTCATAACCCAATGAGCACCTGTATACATCTTAGGTGAACCAACTGACACCAGTGGCTTGTGAGACCGGCCACCGCCCCTCGTCGGGGTCTCGACTGTATACACTAGTCTACTCTGGAGAAACGATGCCCTGTCTCGAATCTCCCACGACTAGGGACCTTTTAAGGATGTGCTTATAGACCCCAGATCCCACTTATATGATCGCCTTCATACTGCTGGTGGTCAAGCAAGAATCCTAGGGGCTCTACCAACGTGTAATAGTGACTTGTCAGGTCACCTAAAGCAGTACACGATGATAAAGATAAACCAGATAGCATACTATCATCTCGAGTAAGACTGTCATACCGGGATAGGTCCTCCCTCAATCATTGCAATCACATGCCTGT
Source organism: Agapanthus africanus (assembly GCA_030015575.1). Classification (NCBI taxonomy): domain Eukaryota; kingdom Viridiplantae; phylum Streptophyta; class Magnoliopsida; order Asparagales; family Amaryllidaceae; genus Agapanthus; species Agapanthus africanus. The sequence continues at coordinate 202,688,897 of JASDDO010000028.1, read as the reverse complement.
GATCCAATAATTGACTCTGAAGGCACTATCTCCAACAGTAGACTGGTATTATTATACTGTCTATCTCTCACATGTTGATAAAGCCCTTAGGATATGTACTTGACTACCAGGACTATAATGTAGATCATACTAGTAGGGCCAGGGTGGTCCAAAAGTACATCCTTTAACAGTTCCTAGTTGAGGGGATATCGAGATAGGGCATTGATATTCCAGAGTAGACTAGTGTGTACGTTTCTTGACCCTGTATGGGGCGATAGTTGATCCCACAACCATTGGTGTGTGACATCAAAAATTGTATACATGTGCTCATTAGAGAATGGGTACACCGAACAGGACTCGCCGAGAACTCCTAGTTGGTATTGTACCTATCGTCAGATAGAAGTTCTCTGGTGACACTGATATAGGTTAGTCTGTAGACCCGAGTTCATCATAGAGTCTTGTGTGGCTCCCACTGTGCTTTGATTTCCTCCCTACCATGGCTCAAAGGAGTCGTGCAAACAGGTGGATTTTGGGTATAGTCTTGAGTCACATGGAGGCAGTGAAAGATAGGAGGGGTTTCGTCTCTCCCGGTATTGGGAGTTGATATTGCGCTATACTCGATTGGCTATAACTGGAAGTCCCTGGCCTGGGCTGCTGATAAGATTTACTGGTAAGAGTTATCAGTAGTTTCTCGAATCGTTATGAGCCATACATCGGCATGACTTATCAAGTTACTGGGGTCTGACGTCATCACCCCTAGACTCGATATGCGACATATCAGACGAAGAGACCAGACTGTATTGTAGTGTTACTTATAGGCTTCATGGGAGTTTGGATAAGCTTGCTTGTTGATCTTCTAATCACTCAATACCCCGATAGCAGTTACGTCCAGCTAGTATCGCTGGCGGCTTGTGGGTGACTGATGTAATCATCACCTACTGTTGGCGTATTGACGAGTCTTTAGAGTCCCACAAAGAAGTTTCTTGGTTCAAGAGAAACGAAGTAGGGCACATATGTTGATATGTGCGGGGGGCCAGATTAAATACGAGTATGTGATACCGTATTTTAATCTGACGGTTATTTGTTATCGGTTAGGTTATATGTGATATAACCTGATTATCGAATCAAGTGTTGATTTGATAATGTGATACACGGATAAATGATATTAGTCGGTTATATGTGATATAACCAGATTATCGAATCAATTGTTGATTTTATAATGTGATACACAGATAAATGATATTAGTCGGTTATATGTGATATAACCGGATTATTAAATCAAGTGTTGATTTAATAATTTGATATATATTTATATTTGATATAATTATATGTTAACTAATATTATTAGCTCACTAATTATTATTCTTCATAATATATATATATATATATATATATATATATATATATATAATGAAGCATGGCATGCGTTTCTATTTTTAGAAAATGGAAAATGATGAGGTAGAAAATGAGAGCATGGACTGAAGTATGGCATGATTGATTTTTTACTCATCTCACTACACTATTGAAGCATGGTTACAATTGAATATTGATTTAATTGGTTTGCTTCAATTAAGTGTGAGGGTTCAAGCCATTATACACAACACTTGCTTTTGAGACTTAGCCATTTTTTGAAAGCTCATGAGATGAGCTTCTCTCTAGCTCCCTCCATTTTCCTCACCTTACCTCCAAGCTCAAATCCTTCACATGAGTTGTGATCCCTTGAGCTTGTGAGCATCCTAGTGAGCTAAACAAAACCCCTACTTTACCATCCTACACTTGATTAGCGATCAAGTGTAGCGTGTTTCCTTCACTAAAGGGTTTAGTGAAGAGGTAGCTTGGATTGGCGGACTTCGGGTGGATCATCTTCACCCCGAAGGTCATAGGAGGAAGCTCGTACAACCTTCAAGTGGAGACTAGTGGAGTCGCGTGGACTACAACCCGGAGTATTAGAAGAGAAGGACATAGTCTACAAAGGTTGTAGCATTCTTCTCTTAGCTAGGTTTTGTGATATCATCGTAGTTAACCCTAATATCGCTTAGCACCTCAGAAATTTGAAAATTGCATGTGTGATGCCCTTTTTAACCCTTTCGTGGTGCTAGTAAACACTTTCAATAAACACTTCCTACAAGTATACCTATTCTAACCTAGAGTCCTCTAGAGCCCTACTTGCTAAGTATCCGCATCTCACATTAACATATACATATATAATATACGCATCCTAACCTACAAGTTTGCGGGGGTGCTATACACCATCCACATGACTTTCCCCATAGATATACATATACTCACCTCAATCCTCTCTTTCCGAAGTCGATGACGCTTTGTTCTCCCTTGTCGTCCTGAAGTCCACGCGAAAGTACCTACATTTCACAACACATCGTATCGCATCAAAATCCGATTCAAAATCGACAGGACACGCAAAGTGCTCATAGGTTAGAACATATATCCTATGCATGCAAAAACAATCATAAAACTCTCGTCATTGATGTACAAACGTCCAACGACCAAATCCACATTCAAATACCAAAAACCATGTTTTAGAAATCGGAAAACAATGTCAAAACCAACATAAAAATGCTCCCAGACTTTTGCTCAGGCATAAAGGGACTAAACTAACAATACATGGGCAAGATTATAAGGTATGTGAGCTACAGACCAAACCCTAAAACCAATGCCCAGAACATGACCGGCGAGATTGCTCAAAAATCTGGCACCGCCAGCCAAATGAAGGGGTTTGGGTCTCATTTTCTTATGGTGGTCTCCTAGTAGTCTGACTAGGTCAAAGTACTTGTTTTTTCCACTTAAAAATATCCTAAGTTGCTCCAGATTCCATCTGAGCATCAAAGATTAAAGAAAACCGACACGGGAAAATTTGGGGTTCATGTGCAGGGGTTTCTAGTCTCTGGTCTAGATCCGCAGACATCGCTAGGGTCGTGCAACATACACTACACATCAATTACACACTTAAAATTCAAAGAATCCCTTAATCCTCATCTAGGAGAATTCTAATATCACTAATCTAAATGTGTTTAACTCTAAACTACACTAAGATGATAGAAAATCTAAAAACTAAACTAAAGACATGGGATTTATCTCGTTTGGCAACTCAAGAATTTTCTTGAGTTGCCCAAAATGCTTAGGGTCTTGACTTGATGTCTCCATAGGGTTTGTAGTGAGGTTGTGCACATTTTTGTGAAAGGTGTATGGAGATTTTGTGAGGATTTTAGGGGTGGCCTTGGATGGTAGTGGAGGTGAAGGGATGAAGGAGAATGAGGAAGGAGGAGGAAGGGAAGAAAATGAAGAAAAGGAGAGAAAATGAGAAGGGTGTAGAAACTTCCTTCTCTCTCTTACATAACCATACTCTCATGGTCCCCATCCCCCCCCCCCCTCTTTCTCTCTTCTAAATTCTTTTTCCTTATCTTTTTATTTAAAAAAAAAATACAAAACCATGCACAAATGAAGAATTGAAGTCATGTTTCATAAAAATATAACAAGTATTTGCAACAAACTTTGTTGCATGCCATGCACATAAACATGCTTAATACATAATTAATAATATTAATCATGTTTAGCATTAACTTAGAATACAATTAATTGTAAAAAAAATCTGTAAATGCTCAATTCACATAATTTCTTGCAAAATCAATAATTCTTATTAATTTTCCAAACTATCGGTATATATGTTAGTGTATATGCCCTAAGGGCCATTATTGTATCATACTAGATTGTATATTACTTAATGGAAACTTGGGATATTCACAGTTGTATATACAGTCTTGCTGAAAATGGTAGTATGCTACTTGGTTTGTGTCTACTTTAATATGGGCATATGTTTCTTGTAACGTATCACTTATACATATTAGTAGAGCCCATAGGATCTTTGCTTGATTACCAGCGTTGTGATGGCAGTCACACTAGTGGGGGCTGGGTAGTCTATAAGCAACATCCTATACTGGTCCCTGGTCGTTGGATTATCGAGATAGGGCATCGATATTCTGGAGTAGACTAAGTGTGTACGCTTCTCATCCCAGTTGGGGAGATGCATGGTCTGTCCCACAGCCATCAGTACGTCGTACTGGAGATAGTATACAGGTGCTCGTTAGGTTACGGGTACACCGAACAGGACTCGCAGGGGAACTGATTGGTTGGTATTATACCCGTCGTCAGTTAACAGTTCCCAGATGACATGAGTACAGCATAGTCCGCAGACTTGACACTGCTACTTCGCCTCGAGTGTGTCCCACTGTTCTTAGATTGCTACCCTACCACGGCTCAAAGGAGTCGTGCAAACAGGTAGCAGTTGGGTGCAGTCCCGAGCACTTGGAGGCAGTAGTGGTTAGATAGGATTCGTCTCTCCCGGTATTGGGAGATGATATTGTACTGTGTCAGAGAGCCATTACGCAAAGTCCTTGGCCAGGGCAAGCGAGATATACTGGTAGGTTCCAGTAGCTTCTCAGGGTGTAATGGGCTTCGCTCGGACACGACTTATACAGCTATTAGGGGACTGACACTTGCCGCCCCTTAGGCTTGATATGCGATAGTCTTAGACGAACAGACCGGACTGTACGGAGATTGTCACATCAGGCTCAGTGGGAGTTCGGATGAGTTTCCTCATCGGCCTTCTTATCGACATCTATCTGGGGACCGTTACGTACAGCTAGTGCCGCTTGCGGTCTGTGGTTAAACCCACTGCCAGCGTAGTGTCGAGTCTTTAGAGTCCCACACAGAGAGTTTCCCTCCTCCAGGTGAAACGATATAGAGGTCGTATGGTTTTACGACAAGAGTTCGGACGCATACGTGTGTTTACGCACGTACGACTTTTCGGACAGTTTTTACCAGCCGGCTTTGGTTTAAGCCAGATTCTAGTATCAGGTTATTGGATTTATACAGTCTAAAGTTTTTCCGTGTTTTCACGGATTGGAGGGGCGTTCTCGTAATTTGTCGGGAAGCTTCTAGAAGCATGGTGACTTGGGGGGTTAAGGTGGCATTGCATTAAATGAGATTAGTGACTCATTTGTGTGATTCATCCATGTCATTAATGCATCATAAATGCTTAATGACTCATGGAGATGAATCACTCATAGATATTTATGAAGTATGGTTGTTAATTCTATTATTTCATTTTCGGATAAATAAATAATGCTTCATATATATTATGATACATCATTATCTCATTTCATTATCATCTTCACCTTCTCTCTCCTCAAGCTCACTCTCTCTTCAAACCCTAACCCTAACCTCCCATGTGTTGAGATCAAGGGTTAGCTAGACTAATACATCCATAACCTCACTCTATATCCCCTAGGTAGCTTAGATTAGCAGTTTAAGCAACCTAGTTATCTCAAGTTAGAGATAAAGCTTGGTGTAGGAGCTCTCGGGTGGATCATCTTTGATTCGAGGAGGCCGTTGAGGTGCCGATGTTCCAAGGAGCCAACGAGGAGTGGAGGACCGCGATGAAGACTTGAAGGACAAGTAACATGAGGTATAACTTCTTATCCGAGTAGTTAAACCTCTAGCATATTGTTAGTAATGGTTTAGATAACGATTCATGCGCTCAAGTCCGTGTTACGAAGTTTTGATAATCGTTTTTCATATATTCCGCCTCCCCGCAAGTTCGTGGGGTGCGTGACATGGACTTACAGTGGTATCAGAGCCAACAAAACCATTCGTAGCCCTCCATCATTTCTTATGGATGGTCAATAGTATTCAAGCTATGTTTGTTGGCTTTCGTCAAGGCATGGTGTTTGGTAGCTGCTGGGGTATTCATTTGTTGCATAGATAGATGTGTTGGTTTGGGATAGTCGTATTACCTTGTTAGCTTTTATCAAGGGTATGTAGGGGTGGGTTCAAATTAACAAAGACAATAATGGGCAGAACTTGACATGTGACTTATGATTTGTTGGCTTTCGTCGAGGTCATAAGAGCATGGGGCAAAAATCCACATCGGGAATTTCTAAAGAAACTAAAATTTGCAGAGAGATGCATACCATTTTGGAGTTTGATGAATGTTGGTAGGATTCCTTCAACATTATCATACGATGATATTTTGGATCCCGATCCTACTGTGAGTACAAGCTACTTATCAGGAGATTCGTTACTTAACGATCAATGCTATAAACCAAGTAGGTGCCTAGAAAGGTGTCAGCGGGGCTACGCCCTCAGAGAAAAGAGGTTATTTAACTAAGGAACTTCGCGAAAGCATTGGAAAACCTCCCTCGAAGTATCGACACTGGCCTGGCTGAACGGTTAAGCAAGTATTGTACGGTGAGAATTGTCCCGACTAATTCTTCTTTTATGGTTTGAGGAAGGATTCGAGAAAAGTGGGAGCCATCCTATTTAGATAAACTTAAAACCAATCTAAACTAGCAACAGCATCATGCTAAAATGTTTTCTTCTCTCTCTCTCTTAATAGCAGCGACCTTGTGACCACACATAGGTTACGTCTAGATAACAAATTGACTGAATCTGACTTATATGAATGGCAAAGGTCTGTCCGATGTCCATTGGCTATGACAAGCTGGACCACCCTATTACTACTCAAGATCCCGCTGTCCCAGGTCCAGTTCCCACTATCGCGGATATGGATATCCGTCAGACAAAGGAAAAAGATAAAGCGAAAGCTAAGTGCCTCGTGTTAGCTTCAGTTGATGGTGTATACCAGAAGCAGTACGAGAAGATGGACTTAGTTTCCATCTTTCTCCATAATAAAGATTTATATGGAGAGCAATCTCATATCACTAGATATGAAACTTCGAACGAATTAATTCAAGCGAGGTTGGCTGATAGGTCATCTGTAGGGGACAACGTCCTTACAATGACTAGCTGTATTGATGAGCTCCAGGACCTGGAGACCGCGTTGGGAAACGAGTCAAATACTGACTTGATTCTATAGTCTCTGCCTCCTACCCTGAAGGAAACCAGGGAAGTGGAAGGAAAGAGAAGGGCAAAAGTTTCGGAACTGGATATAGTAAAAGAGGGACGTTCCTATTGTTACAGGAATGAACATTGGCAGAATGATTGCAGGGCTAGCAAAGCCAGTAGCCAGGATTCGAAGCATGTTGTGGCTTCGGCTTCGGGTGTGTTTATGATAGAGAACTGTATGTCAGTTAACCCTACTTCCTGGGTATTGGATACCGGGTCAGGATCTCACATCTGTAATTCATTACAGGCTCTAAGAAACCGTATGGTTATCGGGATAGGTGATATGACCCTCACGGTTGCTAATGGAATGAGCATGAACGCTGAATCCGTAGGGGAATATCATCTTGGACTGACAACTGGGCAGATATTGATTCTGCGTAACTGTTTTTATGTACCAGGTATGACTTGTAATATCATATCTGTACCCTTACTTTCTAAGGAAGGATATGATTTTACTTTTGCAAGAGATGTGGTTCACATCCACCAAAATCAAGTTATGATTGGGTCAGGTACATTAGAAAACGGAATATACGTATTAAATCAAGCTCAGATTTTCAGTGTCCAGAACACACTTAAAAGAAAGTCTCCGGAAACAAATCAGGCTTTCTTATGGCATTATAGACTAGGTCACATCAATGAGAGAAGGTTAACTAAGTTACATAGAGAAGGATATTTGAATCCGTTCGAATATCAAACATATGCAACTTGTCAATTCTGTCTTAAAGGAAAGATGACAAAGACTCCGTTCACTAGACACGGAGTAAGAGCAAGCGAGCTCTTAGGACTCATACACAGTGACGTGTGCGGTCCAATGTCTACACATGCGCGAGGTGGTTATTCCTACTTCATTACTTTTACGGATGATTTCTCTAGGTATGTATATGTCTTCTTAATGAAGCATAAATCCGAGGCCTTTGAGAAATTCCAAGAATACAGGAATGAAGTGGAAAAACAAACAGGCAAGAGTATAAAGACACTGAAATCTGATCGAGGTGGTGAATACTTAAGTGCCGAGTTCTTGGGTTACTTAAAAGAGAATGGAATTCTCTCTCAGCTTACTCCTCCATACACACCACAACACAACGGTGTATCAGAAAAGAGGAATCGAACCCTATTGGATATGGTTGTTCCATGATGAGTAACGCTGAGTTACCATGATCATTCTGGGGATATGCACTAGAATCAGCTGCATATCTTTTGAACAAGGTTCCAACCAAAACTGTGCCTACCACACCATATCAGATGTGGAGTGGGAAGAAACCTGTCTTCAATGCCTGAAGGCATGGGGGATGTCCAGCTTTTGTAAAAAGGCAGCATGCGGACAAACTCGAGGCACGCTCAGTACAGTGTAAGTTTGTGGGATATCCAAAAAACTCCATGGGATATTGTTTCTATTACGCAGAGGAACAAAAGGTTTTTGTTTCTCGTTATGCCCACTTCTTAGAAGCTGAATTTTTAGAAAATCAGAAGAGTGGGAGCGCAGTAGAACTGGAAGAAATTCCAGAACCACAAGCTATTACTGAAAGCTTGGAAGAACCAGAAAGTTCAGGAGAACAGGACATCCCGATGCCACTCCGCATGAGTAGTAGGCAATCTCATCCGCCCGAGAGATACTACGGTTTTCTCATAGACGGGGATAGAGAGGATTGCACTATTGACTATGATGAGCCTACTAGCTTCCAGCAAGCCATTCAGAGCAGTGACTCAGTAAAATGGCTGGATGCAATACGGACCGAAATGGAGTCCATGTACACTAACAAAGTATGGACTTTGGACATAGCTCCAGATGGGGTAAAACCTGTAGGATGCAAATGGATCTTCAGAAAGAAGATTGGTGTAGATGGACAGGTTGAAACCTATAAGGCTAGACTTGTTGCAAAGGGTTTTCGTCAAAGACCTGGTTTGGACTATGAAGAAACCTTTTCTCCAGTGGCTATGCTGAAATCCATCGGGTCCTTCTTGCTATTGCTGCCTTCCACGATTATGAAATCTGGAAGATAGACGTAAAGAAGGCTTTTCTAAATAGAAATTTGGAAGAGTGTGTCTATATAGATCAGCCAGAAGGATTCATTCAGAGTGGGAGCATCGGTAAAGTATGCAAGCTGCTTAAGTCCATTTATGGACTAAAGCAGACATCGCGGAGTTGGAACATATGTTTTGATGATACTGTCAAGGAATTTGACTTTATCAAAAATCCAGATGAACCATGCATATACAGTAAGATTGTAGGGAGAGCTGTAGTATTCCTCGTCTTATACGTGGATGACATTCTCCTAAAAGGAAATGATATTCCTATATTACAGTCAGTCAAAAGTTTTTTGTCACAGAAGTTCTCCATGAAAGACCTAGGCGATGCCACCTACATTCTGGGGATCCAGATCTATCGTGATAGATCAAAGAGGATGTTGGGACTTTCGCAGTCCAGGTACATAGACACCATATTGAAAAGATTCAGTATGGAAGATTCTAAGCGCGGTAACCTACCGGCTTGTCACGGAATCACCCTCTCCAAAGATATGTCTCCCAAGACTGATTTGGAAAGGGATCGCATGTCGATTATACCCTACGCTTCAGCGGTAGGCTCTATAATGTATGCAATGTTATGTACCAGATCATATGTAGCATACACATTGAGCGTAGTAAGCCGGTATCAAGCAAATCCAGGGGAGAATCACTGGATAGCAGTAAAGAACATTCTCAAGTACCTGAGGAGGACTAAGGAGATGTTCTTAGTGTATGGCAGAAAAGACCTCCAGATAGAGGCCTTTGCTGACTCCGGCTTCCAGAGTGACAAAGATGACTCCAAATCCATGTCGGGTTATGTCTTTACCCTCAATGGAGGGGCAGTCTGTTGGAAGAGTTCCAAGCAGGAGACCGTTGCAGACTCAACGATGGAAGCGGAGTACATAGCTGCTTGTGATGCCACAAAAGAAGCTTTCTGGATGAAGAAGTTCCTCACAGAACTTCAGGTGGTTCCTTCCAGTGTTGGTCCAATACCTCTGTATTGTGACAACAACGGCGCTATAGCTTTAGCGAAGGAACCCAGGTCCCATCAGAAGTCCAGACACATCTTAAGACGGTATCACCTGATCAGGGAGATCGTAAATCGCCGGGAGATCGAGGTGAAGAGAGTAGAGACGGAGAATAACATTGCTGATCCATTCACAAAGGCCCTTCCTCAGATGAAGTTCGAGAGGCTATTCGAGATGATAGGTCTACGATATGCCACCTCATGGCGCTAGTGCAAGTGGGATATTGTTAGTGTATATGCCCTAGGGGCCATTATTGTATCATACTAGATTGTATATTACTTAATTGAAGCTTGAGATATTCACAGTTGTATATACAGTCTTGCTGAAAATGGTAGTATGCTACTTGGTTTGTGTCTACTTTAATATGTGCATATGTTTCTTGTAACGTATCACTTATACATATTAGTAGAGCCCATAGGATCTTTGCTTGATTACCAGCGTTGTGATGGCAGTCACACTAGTGGAGGCTGGGTAGTCTGTAAGCAACATCCTATACTGGTCCCTGGTCATTGGATTATCGAGATAGGGTATCGATATTCCAGAGTAGACTAAGTGTGTACGCTTCTCATCCCAGTTGGGGAGATGGTCTATCCCACAGCCATCAGTACGTCATACTGGAGATGGTATACAGGTGCTCGTTAGGTTACGGGTACATTGGACAGGACTCGTAGGGGAACTGATTGGTTGGTATTATACCCGTCGTCATTTAACAGTTCCCAGATGACATGAGTACAGCATAGTCCGCAGACTTGACACTGCTACTTCGCCTCGAGTGTGTCCCACTGTTCTTAGATTGCTACCCTACCACGGCTCAAAGGAGTCGTGCAAACAGGTAGCAGTTGGGTGCAGTCCCGAGCACTTGGAGGCAGTAGTGGTTAGATAGGATTCGTCTCTCCCGGTATTGGGAGATGATATCGCACTGTGTCAGAGAGCCATTACGCAAAGTCCCTAGCCAGGGCAAGCGAAATATACTGGTAGGTTCCAGTAGCTTCTCAGGGTGTAATGGGCTTCGCTCCGACACGACTTATACAGCTATTAGAGGACTGACGCTTGCCGCCCCCTAGGCTTGATATGCGATAGTCTTAGAAGAACAGACCGGACTGTACGGAGATTGTCACATGAGGCTCAGTGGGAGTTCGGATGAGTTTCCTCATCGGCCTTCTTATCGACATCTACCTGGGGACCGTTACGTACAGCTAGTGCCGCTTGCGGTCTATGGTTAAACCAACTGCCAGCGTAGTGTCGAGTCTTTAGAGTCCCACACAGAGAGTTTCCCTGCTCCAGGCGAAATAATATAGAGGTCGTATGGTTTTATGACAAGAGTTCGGACGAATACGTGTGTTTACGCACGTACGACTTTTCGGACAGTTTTTTTTAGCTGGCTTTGGTTTAAGCCAGATTCTAGTATCAGGTTATTGGATTTATACAGTCTAAAGTTTTTCCGTGTTTTCACGGATTGGAGGGGCGTTCTCGTAATTTTTCGGGAAGCTTCTAGAAGCATGGTGACTTTGGGGGGGGGTAAGGTGGCATTGCATTAAATGAGATTAGTGACTCATTTGTGTGATTCATCCATGTCATTAATGTATCATAAATGCTTAATGACTCATGGAGATGAATCACTCATAGATATTTATGAAGTATGGTTGTTAATTCTATTATTTCATTTTTGGATAAATAAATAATGCTTCATATATATTATGATACATCATTATCTCATTTCATTATCATCTTCACCTTCTCTCTCCTCAAGCTCACTCTCTTTTCAAACCCTAACCCTAACCTCTCATGTATTGAGATCAAGGGTTAGCTAGACTAATACATCCATAACCTCACTCTATATCCCCTAGGTAGCTTAGATTAGCACTTTAAGCAACCTAGTTATCTCAAGTTAGAGATGAAGCTTGGCGTAGGAGCTCTCGGGTGGATCATCTTTGATTCGAGGAGGCCGTTGAGGTACCGATGTTCCAAGGAGCCTACGAGAAGTGGAGGACCGCGATGAAGACCCGAAGGATAAGTAACATGAGGTATAACTTCTTATCCGAGTAGTTAAACCTCTAGCATATTGTTAGTAATAGTTTAGATAACGATTCATGTGCTCAAGTCCGTGTTACGAAGCTTTGATAATCATTTTTCATATATTCCGCCTCCCCGCAAGTTCGTGGGGTGCGTGACATGGACTTACAATATAGTTATACTATATCATTAAAACTAATCTCCATACTTTAAAATATTCATAATATTTATTATTTTATTTATTTAAATTCCCCAAAATAATATCTTATTTTCTGAAATGTTACAATCTTCCCCTCTTAAATAAATTCGTTCCCCGGATTTAAATTTAAACCCCCCAATAACTAAAACATTTCAGCCAAACAATCAAGCCTTCGGGGCTCCGAAATTATGAATACGTAAAATATATCATAACGCGTCGTATGGACATGAAAATAAGGGCAAAAACTCAAAATCAAAACTCCGTCAAGCGCTACGCAATCATCGGAGTTATGATGGAAATACAAATGTCAAATTCAATACGAAGATCAAACATGATAAAATCAAAACTATAATATGTATATAGTACGCATCGTTGTTAAACCATCAAAACATCCAAATAGAAATGCATACAAAACCTTTTTCAAATCACCGTACGATGCGCGTATCACGGCTCAAGTAGTGGACGTTCATTTGGTAAACAAATAGCTACATATCTATATACGACTTTCAAGAAATAAGTAGGCGCAGTTGGAAAGCGATGCGCTCAAGCCTTTATGGAAAAATAGGTACCAATAAATTCTAGTGTCACTCACGAACACGTAGGAAAATATCGAGACTATAGATTTTTTTTTGAAAATCCCTTCCGTAAATATCGATGCATGCGAAAATACTCAGGTACTGTCCTCATACTAGTCCTGCTCGGTCACTAAACTGTAGTATACGTCATAAAAACACGATGCTCAAACGAAATTAACTTCAAATAGGACATAAAAATGCCACGTGCATCTGGTGCGCACGGAAATCGAAATAAAAAACAGGTGCCACTAACGTGCATAGAAAAAAACTAAGTGCAACGGGTGTGCATAAAAACATCTGTCGAGTGCAACGAGTGTGCAGGACAAAAATATCAGGTGCATCTGATATGCACAAAAAATCTCGATTTAGTGCTCTGGTGTTCACAAAATCATATCTAATGCGCTAAGTGTGCGCAAGAATCTCAATCAAGTGCACAAGGTGCACGAAAAAATAATCCCGTGCACTAGGGTACATAAAAATGAATATCGAATATCAAAATCAAAATCAAGTATACCATGGCATATAAACTCATAAACATGTGCATCTGTGAGCACAAAATCATATCAATACTGAAAACACATGTGACTACACCAAATGCATAAGTCCAAATCATGTGTGTACTATATGCATGAAATCAAAATCAAATATCTTGAAATCCACGAAATCAAAATCAAGTACAGTGGGTATGCACAAAAAGAATATCAGTACAACTGATACATGAAAATAAGAATCAAATGCAACTGTGGTGCACATAGAAGATACCAATCATAAAACGAACCGTCGAAATGCCGAAATCAAAATGATGAAACACGTTATCCGAACCATCAGTGTGAAAATCATAAATAACTGTCATCGATGTGCCCCTCCTTTAATATCGAAAGGTGCCGGTGCATCCAAGGCTGGCAGAGCAAGATATCTACTTGCCTCTTGCCTACGGTTTGGCATCCTCTGCTCTTTGGTCCTCGTTTCTCCTTGTGGATTACCAGTTACATGTCTCCTTAACTCGACAGCCCTATTCGGAGTAATGACAGAACGGTCCCGTTCTAGCGCTTCTCTGAAGATCTCCTGACCAATTAACATGGCCACTTGTAACTTAAAGGAGGTAAACGAGCTATTTATAGTTCACTCGCTAGGGTAAGGTCTCATCAATGATAGCAAACTCTGGCCTACTAAGTGTGCGTGATACGACCGATCCTGGGTCCAAGTCTTCTTGTGTAGCATTTCAGAAAGATCCTGTCGGGGTCTCTTCCAAATATCATCTCTGCAGGACTGCTCGGAAGTTAGCACTCCTTACTCAATCCATTCCTTGTTTCGGAACTGCTGCATTCTCTTCATGACTTTTGTCTGGAATTAAGATTGCATTCAATGCTTCTGCATAGGTATCAAGTCTCTGATGTCAACGGAGTGGAACGTCATCTCGTCACGATCTCATACGAATTTTTTACTCCGCTTCCCTTCAATATGGACCCATCCGGAATTATCTCCTCATAGCGGTATGTACTGCGCTCCAATTGGCTGTACTCATATCTAGAGTCTCCTTCCTGAAACTACGAACTCGACATCTCTAACATCCTGTAGTAGGCATCTGGCCAATTACATTCTCGGGAACTCTTCCAATTCACCCGGGTAATACGCTTCATTTGCCCGTTCTTGATCAACTCACAGTACACCAGTGTGAGGTCTCCTTCTTACTGAAGCTAAGCACTTGATGAATTCGTATCGGAGCATTCAAACGAACAAACTGTCCTAGTTATTTATCCAGGGGTGACTAGCGATCTTCTATTACATCTCCATGTGTAAACTCCTGCTGTATTAGTTTCATAAGTCTGGGGGCGATATCTGTCAGGCTCAGCAACGGCTAGCTCGCTCGTCCGCACGGTAGACAATAACTCAATCATCTAGAGTAGATAGTATGTCAATAGTCTTCACAATCTGGCTGGTCTCTAACAATAGCCCGATCATCTAGTGCAGATCCCGAATGCTCACGTCAACGAAAAATCTTAATAACACAATAAATCAGTGCTTTCGTGTGTCACAGGAATACATCCTGGTCAGTCCTCGTCAATAATGCGCTTGTGCCGATCGCATCTCTAGCCGCAGCTCTCTTTATGAAAGTCTACCCTAGCACCGCCAAGGGGTCCTAACGGCATCAACCATGCTGGATTTTAAAAATTCGGGTGCTAGGCAAGACCGAACAAGATCGTGACTAAAATATTAGGGTTTAAGTTATGATGATATGTATAAAAAGAAGTGAAGATGGCTATACCCTCGTAGATCGAGTCTTTCACTTCACATGCTCTGTGTAGTAGTCCACACGACTCCACTTGAGAGTTTGGATGAGCTTCCTCTGATGACCTCCATGCCGATGATGATCCACGCGAAGTCCCTCCGGCTCAAGATACCTCTACACTAAACTCTTTTAGTGTAGGAAACACGCTACACTTGATCGCTAGTCAAGTGTAAGATGTTGAAGTAGGGGTTTATGGGCTTTCTAGTTTGTGTTCAAGCTTCATGATTCACATCACATGTGAGGGTTGAAGCTTGAACCAAGATGAAGAGGAAGAAGAACATGAGAGCATGAGAGCAACACTTGCAAAATAATGGCTAAGTGTTGAGAATGAGATGAGTGAATGGCAACCCCTTGACCCTTACTCATTCAAGCATGGAAAAATAGCAATATAAAATTACAACCATGTTTGAATAGTGAGTCAAGATGAATAAACAAATAACAAATGCCATACCACACCATGTTCTCGTTTTCCACCTCATTTCTATTTTTCACAAAAAATAGAAAATAAGCCATGCTTCTTATATATATATATATATATATCATATATATTAATATATACATTATGAAGAATAATTAGTGAGCTAATGATATTAGTTAAGATATAATTATATCAAATATAATATATATCACATTATTAAATCAACACTTGATTTAATAATCCGGTTATATCACATATGACCGACTAATATCATTTATCTGTGTATCACATTATCAAATCAACACTTGATTCGATAATCATATTATATCACATATAACCTAACTTGACAACAGATAACTGCCAGATTACAATACGGTATCACATACACGTATTTAATCAGGCCCACACACATACCACATATGTGTCATACTTCGTTTCGCTTGAACCAGGAAACTTCTGTGTAGGATTCTAAAGACTCGTCAATACGCCAGCAGTAGGTGATGATCACATCAATCACCTACAAGCCGTCAGCGGTACTAGCTGGACGTAACGGCTACCCGGGTATTGAGCGATATGAAGATCAACAAACAAGCTTGTTCATACTCTCCATAAATCCTATCAGTAACACTATCATATAGTCTGGTCTCTTCGTCTGATATGTCGTATATCATGTCTAGGGGTGGTAAACGTCAGACCCCAGTAACGTGATAATTCATACTGATGTCTGGCCTATAACGGTTCGAGAAACTACTGATAACTCTTATCAGTAAATCTTAGCAGCAGCCCTGGCCAGGGAGCCAATCGAGCATAGAGCAACATCAACCCCCAATACCGGGAGAGACGAAATCCCTTCTATCACTCATTGCCTCTATGTGACTCGGGACTGTACCCAAAATCCACCTGTTTGCACAACTCCTCTTGAGCGTGGTAGGGAGAAAATCAAAGCACGGTGGGAGCCACACAAGACTTTATGACGATCTCGGGTCTACAGACTAACATGTACCAGTGTCACCAGAGAACTGCTATCTGACGATAGGTATAATACCAACTAGGAGTCTTCGGCGAGTCCGTTCGGTATACCCATTCTATCATGAGCACCAATGTACAATCTTTGATATCACACACCAATAGTTGTGGGATCAACCATCGCCTTCCAAGGGACAAGAAATGTACACACTAGTCTGCTCTAGAATATCGATGGCCTGTCTTGATATCTCCTCGACTATAAACAGTTAAAGGATGTACTTTTGGACCACCCTGGCCCCACTAGTATGATCTCATCATAATCCTGGTAGTCAAGTATATATCTTAAGGGCTTTATCAACATGTGAGAGACAGACAGTAAAAATACCAGTCTATATGTTAAGATAAAGGTAACCTGATAACATACTATCTTGTCGAGCAAGAAAGTCCTCTATATATATGTCCAAGCATCCACTATATCAACAATAATGGCCTTTAGGGCATACATATTCCTAACAATCTCCCACTTGCACTGAGGCCAGTTGTTGTAGTATCTCATACCCAACGTCCTAAAAGTCTCTCGAATAGCATCTAGAGGAGGGCATCGGTGAGTGGATCCGCTGTGTTATCCTCTGTGTCAACTCTCCTGACCTCAATCTCCCGGAGATCAACTATCTCCCTGATCAGGTGATACTGTCTAAGAATATGTCTGGATCGCTGATAGGACTGGGGTTCCTATGCCAAACCCACAACTTCATTGTTATCACAATACACAGGTATTGGATGCTCAATGGTAGGAACCAAGTTCATCTTATGAACTTTATTCATCCAGACAGTCTCTTTGGCAGCATCGTTGGTAGTGATGTACTCAGCCTTTATCAATGAGTCTGCTTCGGTATATAGCTTGTAATCAGCCTCCACTGAGGGTGAAAACAAAACCCGAGACTGACTTTCAGTCATCCTTATCACTCTGGAAGACCGAATCGGTAAAGGAATCCACCTGGAGTTCACCGTTACCATACACCAAGAATATTTCTTTAGTCCTTCTCAAGTACTTAAGAATGTTCTTCACAGCTTTCCAGTGTTTCTTCCAAAGATCTGATTGATACCTACTCACTACATCTAGTGAGCATGCTACATCCGGTCTGGTACACAATATCGCATACATGATTGACCCGACCGCCGAAGCATAGGGTATCCCTTGTATGCGAGCCTTCTCCAAATCAGTCTTAGGAGACATCTCTTTGGAGAGAGTGATTCCTGAACAAGCGGGTACATTTCCACGTTTAGAATCTTCCATACTAAACCCCTTTAGTATAGTGTCTATGTATCTGGATTGGGATAATCCCAAATCCGTTTAGATCTATCTCTATAGATCTATATCCCCAGGATGTAGGATGCATCAGTTAGATCTTTCATGGAGAACTAGTGTGATAAAAGGAGCTTGACCGAGTGTAGCATAGGAACATCGTTTCCTATCAAGAGTATGTCATCCGCGTACAATACGAGGAAGACAACCTTACTCTCTACAACTTTCTTATATATACATGGTTCATCTACATTTTTGATGAAGTCAAACTCTTTGACAGCTTCATCAAAACAGACGTTCCATCTCCGCGATGCCTGCTTTAATCCGTAAATGGATTCAAGAAGCTTGCACACGCTTCCGCTGCTTCCACTGTCTACGAAGCCCTCTGGCAGTGTCATATACACGCTCTCTTCTAAATCACCATTTAGAAAAGCGGTTTTAATATGCAATCTGCCAGATTTCGTAGTTTTGGTATGCAGCAATGGCAAGTAGGATCTTGATGGACTTAAGCATAGCGACAGGAGAAAAAGTTTCATCATAGTTGACACAAGGTCGTTGACGAAAACCTTTTGCTACAAGTCTAGTTTTGAAAGTCTCAACTTTTCCATCTACACCAAATTATCTTTCTCAAAGATCTTCTTGCTCCGGATGGGTTTTACCCCTTCAGGAGCAACATGCAAAGTCAACACTTTGTTGGTGTACATAGATTCCATCTCAGATCGCATAACATATAGCCATTTCACAGAGTCCCCACTCATGATGGCCTGCACGAAACTAGTTGGATCATCATCTTCCATGATGCAATCCCCGCTCCCACCGTCTACGAGAAAACCATAGTATCTCTCAGGTGGATGAGGAATCCTATTAGATCTGCGGAGTGGCTGCGGTTCGTCGGGGACTATTGAATCCTCCGGTTCCACCAAATCGTTAGTTATAGTTTGTGTTGCTGGAACTCCTTCTAGTTCTACCTTATTGCCACTAATTTATTTCACTAGAAATTCCTTTTCTAAAAAGGTGGCATGTTGGGAAACAAAACACCTTTTTTCCCTCGATGTGGTAGAAGATATATCTTCACAAATGTTTGGGATATCCTACAAACTTGCACAGAACTGACCTTGCCTCAAGCTTGTCCGGATTTTGCTTTTCAACATAGGCCGGACAACCCCATATCTTAACTCATTTAAGAGATGTCTCTTCCCATTCCATATCTCATATGGAGTATCAGGCAACAGATTTGATCAAAACTCTATTCAATAGGCATGCAGCCATCTCAAGTGCATATCCCCAAAAAAGAAATAGGCAACCCAGCAATACTCATCATAGAGCGCACCATATCAAATATGGTGTGATTCTTCCGTCCCGATATACCGTTGTGTTGTGGTGTATATGGAGGAGTAAACTAAGAAAGAATCTTATTCTCTTTTAAATAGTCTCGGAATTCCGTGCTCAAGTATTCTCCTCACCGATCATATCAAAGGATTTGAATACTTTTATCCATCTAGTTCTCAACTTCGTACTTATATTCCTTGAAATTCTGAAAAGATTCAGATTTGTGTTTCAACAAGAACACATGTTCGTATCTTGCGAGAACATCAGTGAATGTAATAAAGTACGCGGAACCATCCCTGGCATGTGTAGACATAGGACCGCATACATCACCATGTATCTGTCTAAGAGTTCAGTAGCTCTTTCTCCGTTTCCATTAAACGGAGATTTGGTCACTTAGTCTTTGAGACATGACTGGCAAGTTTCATAAGATGTAACTTTGAACGGATTCAAATATGCATCCTTATGCAACTTTAGCTAATCTTGTCGCATTGATATGAACTAGTCTACAATGCAATAAGAAGACTTCGTTCATTTCTGAACGGTTCCTCTTGTGTGTGTTCTGTACGTTTAGAACTATGGTTTGATTCAGAATGTGTATACCGTTATATAACGCACCATACCCAATCAAAACTTGATTCAGGAAAATATTCAAAATATTTTTGGTACGAAATAACAGTCACTCAGAACATTGTATTACCAGTTGGTAACACTGGATGATATTTGCCAACTGATTTGGCTACAACAATTGCACCATTTCCTACCACTAGAGATATATCACCCATTCCCAGTTCTTTACCTGTCTCTAGACCATGTAACAAATTACATATATGGAATCCTGATCTGGTATCCAATATCCAGGACGTAGAGATAACTGAGAAACGGTTCTTGGTAACGAACACACCCAAAGAAGATACATCAACATGTTGTTTTTTCGTACGGGTGGCACGGGAATCCTGATATTCCCTTATTTCTTGTTCAGACTTATGACAATCATAAGGTAGAGCGGAACCTAGCCCAATATAATAAGTAGGTTCGGTCAATACATCCATATTATTATCTTGATTAAGGCATTTCATTGGTCGCTACCGGGAGAGAGAGAAGGATAATCACTTTGTGTGCGCTCTTTGCAAGATTAGATTGGTTTTTATCTAATTAGGATGGCTCCCACTGTTTTTATCAAATCTTCCTACAAACCCTAAAAGTTAAGAATAGCTGGGATTAATTACACCCTACAAGTTCGCCGATCGTTCGGCCAGGCAGGTATCGGTAGTCCGAGGGCGGTTCCCCGTGCTTTCTCACGAACCTAATTAAAATAAATCTCGTTTCCCTAGAGGCATAACCCCGTCGATACCTTTCTAGACACCTACTGGATTAGCTAATTGCAAAGTGCAAAACTCTCTCAGGAGTAACTCTTACTCGCAGTGGGTATCGGGATCCAACTATCATATAGAAGGTATGCAATCTTATTGCAAATTTCAACACTTGAAATTCCCGATAATGGTTTTTACCTCTAGAGTCCTGTAACCTTGACGCAGGCCAAACAACCCATAGGACGCTAGTCAAGTTCAATCCGTTCATTTCTTGATTGAATTAAACTCACCCGTACGACCCTTGACGCAGGCTAAACAACGTCGTACGACTACCCTAATCCAATCGCATCATATGCTAGCAGATAAGTACTAATCAGCTACCACACACTACGCCTTGACGCAGGCCAACAAACGTAGCACGAATACTAAAATAGTACTTATCTAAAATGACGGAGGGATACGCAGGTTTTTAAGAAAACCATGAGCGCAATGAACTTGAAATCATTATAGAATCTAATGATTTTGAAAAGGAGTGTTTTTGATGCTTTTGCTAGTTTTGCTAAAGAGGTCACTCCCGGTGAAGGGACCTCATCGAATGACATGTTGAATATTCATCAAGAAATACCACTATGCAAAGAAAGAACTAGAGAAGCTATCAAAAACAAAACTGAGTGAGTTGTAGTATTTGCAGTTTCGCTAAAGAGGTCACACCCGGTGAAGGGATCTCGACTCTTTCCTCATCGAATGAGGTGCTGGATATTCATCAAGGAATTCCACCATGCAAAGCAAAAACTAGAGCTACCCTTTTTGAAAATTTGATTCTACAACATTTTTAGGTTTCTTTCTTTTCATTAATCTCATTAATGAAGTCTCATCATTTAGTGTTTCCTAAACATTACAAAAATATGAAATGAAAATAGAGCGTACGCTTATACCATCCGCATTCGCCACTGGGCCCCGTCATGCACCATTAGGTTACTTAACTACCGGCAGAGCGGGGGATGGACTAGCGTGGGTACAAAATATAAGCAACGTTTATTATATATCATATATATAATATAACATTCGTCTCACGCAGTTATATGATCACATCATAGAACCAAGAAGCAGAAGCAACATATGAAATATTGGATATACTAGGATTTCCGTGTTTTAAATTTAGCCAATAATGTAAAACACGGATTCCACGGTCATGAAGAATAGCCAAACCCATATCCCTAGACTCCTATGAGAGCGGCAAGTAACCCTACCGATTCTAGAGTTAGGAGACCCGGTCTCAACTCCTTGAGATGGTCTCCCACTTGACTCTAGAACCCGGTTACTTGTGCTCCCCGCCTTGGGTCTATCCTAATGCGGAAAAGTACATAATATACAACAGTGGTGACATCATCCTCGACCCGGAGGTGTCCCAATAAAACAATATTACATACAGATTTTACATGAATGAAAAATAAAAACTCTCATCTCACATAAGACCCCCGGCTATTCTTACACGATGATCCAATAAATCATATCAACAGAAGGACATAACATCACATGTCATCAACGTAAGTAAATATGCATATCCTGAAAACTCGTTGACATATAGCAACGAGATTGGGATACCCCACATATTACACTTACAGTCGCAGAAAAGAAAAGGAAAACTACAATAATTAGAATTCGTATATCCTTTGATATCATAAACTCGGAATATTTCATATTCTGGATTTCATGCCTAACATATAATGCTTGTATTTCAGTCTCAAATTGAAAATACTTTTCAATTACATTAGTCGGGTAATTCAACAAGATTCCCGACTATAATATCGAATACTCGTCAGAAACTTTAGCAGATGGCCGCACCCCAGATACCGTCAACAAAGTTAACTAAGGCGGAACACCGTGGCCGCAAGCACCTGAGTGGGTGCTTTTGGCAACAGGGTGTTAGGTCCACGTTACCCACCCCGGTTCTTTCGGGGAGGCGGGATAGGTAAAAAATGAAATTTTCCTCGATAGGTAACATGGACCGTTCATGAAGGATCTTGGCTAAACAAAAACTAACAAAAGAACTACAAGTTCTAACTACTATGTAGAATGGTTATACCTAGATCTTGAACTCCTTCTCTTCTTGTTGTTCTCCTCCTTGCTTGCTCCTTGTGGTAGTTTGAACGGCTCCTCCTCGTCGTCTCCTCTTTGCCGAAGATAGATCCACCCGAGGGCCTCGAACTTGAGCTCCTACCTCAACCTAGAGGTAACTAAGGTGTTTGGTTTGCTAAACCTAGTACCCTAGAATGAGTAGAGATGTGTTATGGTGGCTTTGTCTCAAAAACTTATGATTTCCAACACATGGAACACTTAAGCTTTGAGAGAGGAAGAAGAAGAGCTTTTGCAAAGAGAGAGAAAAGATATGATAGAATGAGAGCTCTCATTTGCAACCCTTCTCATATCAAAAGAATAATGGATTAATAATAATAATTGAAAAGGAAATTGTGATGGTGAGTATGGAATGACCATTATCATTTCATAATAAATGCAATTTGCAAAGAACAAGAAGCATCTTTCATATGAAATGATTATGGTCAAAATGTCAACAAGGGTCAAAATGTCCACCATGGTCAAATGGTCAACCTAACCATCACACAATAATCCTTAATTATTATTATTAATCATATTCATCATTCTCGTTAGGGTTTGGAAAAAGTCAACGGTCAACAAGTCAACCAAAATCAAATGGTCAACAACCCTAATAAGAATCCTCCGCCTCTGCCAACTGTGCATACACACCCGCATCCGCGTTCCGAGGAACACGAATACAATGAGACAAAACCAATCCCAAAACAAATACTAGGATATGGCTTAAACCAAAACCCACGAGTAATAACTGCCCGGACACCAAACGTGCACAAGTGCACGAGTGTGAACGGACACTGTTGCAAAACCATGCGATCTCTACTCTGTTTTGCCCAAGGAGAGTAACCCTCTGTGTGGGACTCTAAAGACTCAACACTACGCTGGCAGTGGGTTTAACCACAGACCGCAAGCGGCACTAGCTGTACGTAACGGTCCCCAGGTAGATGCCGATAAGAAGACTGATGAGGTGAACCCATCCGAACTCCTACTTAGCCTGAACGTGACAATCTCCGTACTGTCCGGTCTGTTCGTCTGAGAGTATCGCATGGCGGGCTTAGGGGGTGGTAAACGTCAGTCCCTTAATAGCGGTACAAGTCGTGCCGGAGTGTAGCCCAAAATACCCTGAGAAACTACTGGTAACACTACCAGCAAATCTCGCTTGCCCTGGCCAGGGACGACTATGTGTAATGGCTCTCCTAGACACAGCGCGATATCAACTCCCAATACCGGGAGAGACGAATCCTGTCTAACCATCACTGCCTCCAAGTGCTTCGGGACTGCACCCAACTACTACCTGTTTGCACGACTCAGTGGAGTCGTGGTAGGGTAGTAATCTAAGAACAGTGGGAACACACTCGAGGCGAAGTGACAGTGTCAATCAGCGGACTAAGCTGTACTCATGTCACCTGGGAACTGTTAACTGACGATAGGTATAATACCAACCAACAGTTCCCGACGAGTCCTGTCCAGTGTACTCGTAACCTAACGAGCACCTGCATACTATCTCCCGTGCGACGTACTGATGGCTGTGGGACAGACCATCTCCCCTGCTGGGAAGAGAAGCGTATGCACCAGTCTACTCTGGAGTATCGATGCGCTGTCTCGATAATCCTATGACCAGGGACAAAAATAAGGATGTGCTTATAGACTACCCAGCCCCCACCAGTGTGATCGCCACCACAACGCCGGTAGTCAAGCAAAAATCCTAAGAGCTCTATCAATATGTATTAGCGATATGTTAAAAGAAACATATACACATATTAAGATAGAAACAAACCAAGTAGCATACTACTATATCGAGCAAGATTGTCTATACAACTGTGAATATCCCAAACTTCCATCAAGTAATATACAAGCTAGTATGATACGGTAATGGCCTTTAGGGCATATACACAAACAAGACTGTCGTAAAACCGTATATATATATCCCAAGCTTCCAAAATGTATTATACAAACCAGTACTATACAATAATGGCCTCTAGTGCATACATATCTAACAATCCCCCACTTGCACTAAAGGCCAGTAATTGGTGTACCGCATACCCAACGTCTGCACTAAGGCCAGCTGCTGGCGTACCGCATACCCAATAGCTCAAAAAGTCGCTCGAACTATGTTTGAGGGAGGGCCTTTGTGAATGGATCCGCCGTGTTGTATTTTGTGTCCACTCCCCGTACCTCAATCTCCGGGCGATCAATGATCTCCCTGATCAGGTGATACCGCCTTAAGATGTGTCTGGATTTCTGATGGGACCTTGGTTCCTTCGCTAAAGCTATAGCCCCATTGTTATCGCAATACAAAAGTATTGGGTCAACAATGGATGGAACCACCTGAAGTTCACTAATGAATTTCTTCATCCAGACCGCCTCTTTTGCGGCATCGCTTGCAGCAATGTATTCAGCCTCCATCGTCGAGTCTGCGACGGTATCCTGTTTGGAATTCCTCCAACATACCGCCCCTCCGTTGAGGGTAAACACAAAACCCGAGACAGACTTTCTGTCATCTTTGTCACTCTGGAAGCTTGAATCGGTAAAGGACTCGACCCTGAGGTCTCCATTACCGTAAACCAGGAACATCTCCTTAGTCCTTCTCAGGTACTTGAGAATGTTCTTCACTGCCGTCCAGTGGCCCTCACCTGGGTCTGACTGATACCGGCTCACCACGCTCAGCGCGTAAGCTACATCTGGTCTTGTACATAGCATCGCATACATTATAGATCCTACCGCCGAAGCGTAGGGTATAGTGCTCATGCGAACCCTCTCCTCGTCAGTCTTAGGAGACATCTTCTTGGAGAGCGTGATTTCGTGTAATGCGGGTATATTACCGCGCTTGGAATCTTCCATATTAAATCTCTTTGGTACGGTCTCTATGTACGTGGACTGCGAAAGTCCCAGCAGTCTCTTGGATCTATCTCTGTAGATCTTGATCCCCAGAATATACGAGGCATCACCCAGGTCCTTCATGGAGAACCGTTGTGACAAGAATAGCTTGACCGATTGTAGCGTAGGAATGTCATTTCCTATCAAAAGAATGTTGTCCACGTACAAGACTAGGAACACGACAGTTCGTCTTACAATTTTCTTATAAACACAAGGTTCATCTTCGTTCTTGATGAAATCAAATTCCTTGATCGCCTCATCAAAACAGATGTTCCAGCTCCGCGATACCTGCTTTAATCCATAAATGGATTTAAGCAACTTGCACACCTTCCCGCTGCTCCCACTGTCTACGAAACCTTCTGGCTGATCCATGTAAACGCACTCTTCTAAACAGCCGTTTAGAAGAGCCGTTTTAACGTCCATCTGCCAGATTTCATAGTAATGGAAGGCAGCAATGGTAAGTAGGATCCGAATGGATTTGAGCATAGCCACTGGAGAAAAAGTTTCGTCATAGTCCACACCAGGTCTTTGACGAAAACCTTTTGCAACGAGTCTATCCTTATAGGTTTCCACCTGCCCATCTACACCAAGTTTCCTTTTGTAGATCCATTTTCATCCAATGGGTTTTACCCCAGGTGGAGCAATATCCAAGGTCCACACTTTATTGGCGTGCATGGACTCCATTTCGGATCGCATAGCTTCCAGCCACTTATCAGAGTCCCTACTGATAATGGCCTGCCTGAAACTGGTAGGGTCATCTTCTTCCAAGATGCAATCCTCTCAATCCCCGTCTAAAAGAAAACCGTAGTATCTCTCGGGTGGATGAGAAATCCTACCAGATCTGCGGAGTGGCTGAGGTTCGTTGGGTGTAACTGAATCTAGCGGTTCCACCAAATCTTTAGTTAAAGTTTGTGTTTCTGGAATTTCATCCAGTTCTACCGTGCTGCCCCTAATATTTTTAATAAGAAATTCTTTTTCCAAAAATGTGACATTCCGGGAAATAATTATCTTCTGTTCCTCTGCATGGTAGAATAGATACCCATTAGAATCTTTTGGGTATCCCACAAACTTACACAAAACTGCCCGTGCCTCAAGTTTGTCTGGGTTCTGCTTTTTGACATAAGCTGGACAACCCCAAATCTTAATACGTTTAAGATACAAACTCTTACCACTCCATATTTCATACGGAGTCTTAGGCACGGATTTGGATGGAACTTGATTCAATAGATGCGCTGCTGTTTGAAGTGCATATCCCCAGAATGAAAGAGGCAACTCGGCACTACTCATCATGGAGCGAACCATATCCAATAGGGTACGATTCCTCCGCTCCGATACACCGTTGTACTGTGGTGTATAAGGAGGAGTAAGCTGAGAGAGAATACCATTCTCTTTTAAGTAATCTAGGAATTTCGTGCTTAAGTACTCCCCTCCTCTATCAGACTGGAGGGTCTTGATACTTTTGCCAGTCTGGTTCTCTACTTCGTTTCTGAATTCCTTGAATTTCTCAAAAGCTTCAGATTTGTGTTTCATAAGATACACATATCCGAATCTGGAGAGATCGTCAGTGAATGTGATGAAGTACGAGAACCCACCCCTTGCATGTATAGACATCGGACCACATACATCACTGTGTATGAGTCCCAAGAGCTCTGTTGCTCTTTCTCCATGTCCGGTGAACGGAGATTTGGTCATCTTCCCTTTGAGACAAGACTGACAAGTTTCATAAGATGAAAACTCGAACGTATTCAAGAGTCCATCTTTATGCAACTTACTTAGTCTTTCCTCTCCGATATGACCAAGTCTACAATGCCACAAGTAGGATTCATTCGTATATGAATTCTTCCTCTTGCGTGTGTTTTGTACATTGAGAACTGTATTCTGATTTAGAACGTAGATACCATTACACGGTGTACCTTCTGCAACCAGTACCTTATGAAGGTAAATGTTCATGATATTTCTATCAAGAACAAAGTTATATCCATCTTTATCGAGTAAAGAAACTAATATGATGTTGCAAACCATGGAAGGTACATAGTAGCAATCGTTCAAAATCATAGTATTGCTATTTGGCAACACTAGGTGATATTCACCGACGGCTGCAGCATTAACTTGTGCTCCGTTCGCTACTCTGAGCAACATATCACCAGGTGCAACTTTCCTACTTTTTCTCAGTCCCTGTAATAAATTACAGATATGAGATCCTGATCCGGTATGAAGTACCCAGGAGGTAGGGCTGACCGTAAAGCAGTTCTCAATTATAAGAACACCTGAAGTAGATGCAAAACCATGCTTCTTCTTCAACTGGGTATCCTTGGAATCCATACAATCTTCTTTCCCTTGCTCATACTTATGACTGTTGTCACAAGTTAGAACCGAACCAACGTTCCCCAGCCCCGAATAAGAATTTGGATCGGTCAAGCGATACATTTTATTATCTTGATTAGGGCGTGAAATGGTTGCTACCTGGAGAGAGAGAAAAGAAACACTCAGCGTGCACTCTTGCAAGATTAGATTGGTTTATTGGTTTATCTAATCAGGATGGCTCCCACTGTTTCCTCAAATTCTTCTTCAAACCTTTAAAAGAAGAACTAGTCGGGATTAATCGCACGTCACAATACTTGCTTAATCTTTCAGCCGACTAGTGTTGGTACTTCGAGGGAGATTTTCCAACGCTTTCGCGAAGTTCCTTAATTAAGTAATCTCTTTTCCCTGGAGGCGTAGCCCCGCTAACACCTTTCTAGACACCTACTTAGTTTATAGTATTGATTGTTAAGTGAAATAATCTCCCGAGAGTAATCCAACTCATCAGTGGGATCGGGATCCAACTATCATTGTGCGATGACCTAGATGGAATCCACTCTAGTCACCACACTCCAGAAGGTATGCTAAATCTGCAAGTTTCAGTTTCTTTAGAAACCCCCGATGTGGATTTTTGCCCCTAGGACCCAAGTGACCTTGACACAGTCAACTAATCAAAGAGTCCTAGTCAATTTCAACTCGTCATTATCTTGATTGCATTAAACCCACCCGCATAACCCTTGACACAGTCAACAAGGTTACACGAATGTGCTAACCAATCACATTATATCCAGCAGATAAGCAATACTCAGCTACTGTTCACTGCGCCTTGACACAGTCAACAAACGCAGCACGAATACTAAGTATAACTTATAAGAAACGACGGAGGGCTACGGCTGGGTTTTGGCGAAAACCCGTTAACGTAATGAACTTGATATTGTTGAAGGAACCTGATACCCTTTTTGAAAATATAGTGGCGAAAACTTTTGCTAAAGAGGTCACTCCCTGTGAAGGGATCTCGGCTCTTTTCTTGTCGAATGAGGTGCAGGATATTCTAAGCTGAATACCTCGATTCAAAGCAAGAATAATCGACTATAGTGAAGTTATTACCCTGACGCAAACTTTTGTCCAAGGGGTTACTCCCGATGAAAGGATCTCGGTCCTTGCCTCGTCGAATGAGGTGCTGGGCATTTATAACCGAATACCTCTGTGCAAAACAAAAGTGAACGTCCTTGCAATAACAGCTTTTTGAAAATTGTTCCAACAACGTCTTTTAGGTTTATTTTCTTGCATTAATTTAATGCGTCCCATCATTTAATCCTACCATTGCAGAAAACAACGAAAATATGACGTACGCTTATGCTATCCGCATTCGCCATGGATCCCTGTCATCACCCGTTAGGTTACTTAACTAACGACAGAGCGGGGGCTGGACTAGCGCGGATGCAAAACATAAGCAACGCCTAAATAGATATCATATATAGATATATACACATTCGTCAGATGCAATGATAGCCATTCTAAATCACAGATGAACATATTGGATATGCTAGAAATCTGCGTTTCGTTCTAGCCTGCAACGAAAAACGGATTACACGGCCGCGATGAATAGCCAAACCCTACCCTAGACCCCTACGGGTGCGGAAAACTACCCGCCAAGTACCTGAAGCGAAGCAACCTCCCTCAACAACGTGAGTAGGCAACTCGGCACTTCGAGATACCCGGTAGTTTGTGCACCCCATCTTGGGTCTATCCTAGGAGCAAAAACAGTAAAAAGAAATTATACAATGGCGGCTACAACCTCATCCCGGATGTGCGGCCATACAAATAATATTATATCAAATTACATATTACATGAATTGAAAGATAAAGAAAAATCTCATCTCACAACCCCGGCTATTCATCCGCGACAATCCAACGAATTCATATACACAAACCATCAACATTACAGATCACAGATATGCACAACCCTCACTAATCAACGTATAGCGATTAGCCGACGTTCGGTGCACATATCACATTACAGATATAACCATTTAGCCAAAGTTTGTAGAACTCCGATCAAAATACAAATTTGTAACTACCCCCAAAAATAATATTTTTCTCTGGATAACCTGGGCAGAAACAAAATATCTTAAAAATCCCAAAACACAAAACTAAGAATTCTGCAACAAATTTGAGCCGCGGCGTAACGCATGGTTCCGCCCCACTTCCGCGGCGAGTTGGCCGAGTCGTGGTCTCAAATTTATTGGTTATTCCTAGAAAATCCTGCTTGTATTTTTCAGATATGTTAAATAATTTTTAGAGCAGGTTTCAAAAACGGCAGAAAGCATGGGTTTCGGACATCTTTTTGGGATTTTTGCCGGATCGAAGTTCTAAAAACCTTTCTAACTGTTAGTTGTTGTTTAGTTAGGCTCTGATACCACTGTTAGGTCTACGTAACCCACCCCGATTCTTTCGGGGAGGCGGAATCGGTAAAAAACGAATTTTTCCTCGATAGGTAACATGGACCGTTCATGAAGGATCTTGGCTAAACAAAAACTAACAAAAGAACTAAAAGTTCTAACTACTATGTAGAATGGTTATACCTAGATCTTGAACTCCTTCTCTTCTTGGTGTTCTCCTCCTTGCTTTCTCCTTGTGGTAGTTTGAACGGCTCTTCCTCGTCGTCTCCTCTTTGCCGAAGATAGATCCACCCGAGGGCCTCGAACTTGAGCTCCTACCTCAACCTAGAGGTAACTAAGGTGTTTGCTTTGCTAAACCTAGTATCCTAGAATGAGTAGACATGTGTTATGGTGGCTTTGTCTCAAAAACTTATGATTTCCAACACATGGAACACTTAAGCTTTGAGAGAGGAAGAAGAAGAGCTTTTGCAAAGAGAGAGAAAAGATATGATAGAATGAGAGCTCTCATTTGCAACCCTTCTCATATTAAAAGAATAATGGATTAATAATAATAATTGAAAAGGAAATTGTGATGGTGAGTATGGAATGACCATTATCATTTCATAATAAATGCAATTTGCAAAGAACAAGAAGCATCTTTGATATGAAATGATTATGGTCAAAATGTCAACAAGGGTCAAAATGTCCACCATGGTCAAATGGTCAACATAACGATCACACAATAATCCTTAATTATTATTATTAATCATATTCATCATTCTCGTTAGGGTTTGGAAAAATTCAACGGTCAACCAAAGTCAAATGGTCAACAACCCTAATGAGAATTCTCTGCCTCTGCCTCTGTCAACTGTGCATACACACCCACATCCGCGTTCCAAGGAACACGAATACAATGAGACAAAACCAATCCCAAAACAAATACTAGGATCTGGCTTAAACCAAAGCCTACTAGTAATAACTGCCCGGACACCAAACGTGCACAAGTGCGTGAGTGTGAACGGACCCTGTCGCAAAACCATGCGACCTCTACTCTGTTTTGCCCAAGGCGAGTAACCCTCTGTGTAGGGCTCTAAAGACTCAACACTACGCTGGCAGTGGGTTTAACCACAGACCGCAAGCGGCACTTGTTGTACGTAACGGTCCCCAGGTAGATACCGATAAGAAGACTGATGAGGTGAACCCATCCGAACTCCTACTGAGCCTGAACGTGACAATCTCCGTACAGTCCGGTCTGTTCGTCTGAGAGTATCGCATGGTGGGCCTAGGGGGTGGTAAACGTCAGTCCCTTAATAGCAGTACAAGTCATGCCGGAGTGTAGCCCAAAACACCCTGAGAAACTACTGGTAACACTACCAGCAAATCTCGCTTGCCCTGGCCAGGGACGACTATGTGTAATGGCTCTCCTAGACACAGCGCGATATCAACTCCCAATACCAGGAGAGACGAATCCTGTCTAACCGTCACTGCCTCCAAGTGCTTCGGGACTGCACCCAACTACTACCTGTTTGCACGACTCAGTGGAGCCGTGGTAGGGTAGTAATCTAAAAACAGTGGGAACACACTCGAGGCGAAGTGACAGTGTCAAGTCAGCGGACTAAGCTGTACTCATGTCACCTGAGAACTGTTAACTGACGATAGGTATAATACCAACCAACAGTTCCCGACGAGTCCTATCCAGTGTACTCGTAACCTAACGAGCACCTGCATACTATCTCCGGTACGACGTACTGATAGCTGTGGGACAAACCATCTCCCCTGCTGGGAAGAGAAGCGTATGCACCAGTCTACTCTGGAGTATCGATGCGCTGTCTCGATAATCCTACGACCAGGGATAAAAATAAGGATGTGCTTATAGACTACCCAGCCCCCACCAGTGTGATCGCCACCACAACGCCGGTAGTCAAGCAAAGATCCTAAGGGCTCTATCAATATGTATTAGCGATATGTTAAAAGAAACATATACATATATTAAGATAGAAACAAACCAAGTAGCATACTACTATATCGAGCAAGATTGTCTATACAACTGTGAATATCCCAAGCTTCCATCAAGTAATATACAAGCTAGTATGATACGGTAATAGCCTCTAGGGCATATACACAAACAAGACTGTCGTAAAACCGTATATATATATCCCAAGCTTCCAAAATGTATTATACAAACTAGTACTATACAATAATGGCCTGTAGGGCTTACATATCTAACTCGGGGTTCTCCTACAGTCACTTAGTCGTGGCTATGGGGCGTGGCTGTCTACTAGAGTTACCCGGCGAGTGTTCGCGTAAAATACGCGATTGCAACGGAGTTTTGATACGAATCAAAACTCCGTGGCAACCGATTAACCAAGATAAAAAAAACACTAGATTTACAATATACTAACTATTTTTTACAAAACAAATTAATCCGGATTCTAACAATTGTATCACATATCATCAAGATCTATACAACGTTAAACTTTTCGATCGGTTTATCAAACACCCACAAAATCCAGAGAGCTCAACAATTTGAGAATCAATAAAAATATCCAGAGAGTGCAAAATATATATATGGAGCAACACAAAGAAGAAGAGCATCCAACTCCCTAAAAGTGCGGTGGAACCGCAGCCAAACAGGGGTTTGGGCCGCGGTTCCGCGGTCGTTTGGGTTAGTTAGGGATTCAAATTTTCTAGAGCTCCATAAAAAACCCTCCTGAACGATTTTTTTAAATATTTTTAATTACGAAAATTCCAACGTTAGAAAAATTCGACAGAAACATGAAAAAATTGGTATTTCGAAAACCGATCGAGTATTTAAATGCCGTAAAGACTTACCCAAATGTTCTAGCTTGGCTCTAATACCAAGAAAGTCTACCATAGCACCGCCAAGAGGTCCTAGCGGCATCAACCATGCTGGATTTTAAAAATTTGGGTGCTAGGCTAGACCGAACAAGATCATGACTAGAATATTAGGGTTTATGCTATGATGATATGTATAAAAAGAGGTGAAGATGGCTATACCCTCATAGATCGAGTCCTTCACTTCACATGCTCCATGTAGTAGTCTACGCGACTCTACTAGGCTCCACTTGAGAGTTTGGATGAGCTTCCTTCGATGACCTTCGTGCCGAAGATGATCCATGCGAAGTCCCTCCAGCTCTAGATACCTCTACACTTAACTCTTTTAGTGTAGGAAATACGCTACACTTGATCGCTAGTCAAGTGTAGAATGGTGAAGTAGGGGTTTAGAGGTTTACTAGTTTGTGTTCAAGCTTCATGATTCACATCACATGTAAGGGTTGAAACTTGAACCAAGATGAAGAAAAAGAAGAACATGAGAGCATGAGAGCAACACTTGCCAAAAATGGCTATGTGTTGAGAATAAGATAAGTGAATGGCAACCCCTTGACCCTCACTCATTCAAGCATGGAAAAATAGAAATATAAAATTGCAACCTTGCTTGATTAGTGAGTCAAGATGAATAAACAAATAACAAATGCCATACCAACCATGCTCTCATTTTCCACCTCATTTCTATTTTTCACAAAAAATAGAAAATAAGCCATGCTTCATATATATATTTATATATCACATATATTAATATATACATTATGAAGAATAATTAGTGAGCTAATGATATTAGTTAAGATATAATTATATCAAATATAATATATATCACATTATTAAATCAACACTTGATTTAATAATCCGGTTATATCACATATGACCAACTAATATCATTTATCTGTGTATCTCATTATCAAATCAGCACTTGATTCGATAATCTGCTTATATCACATATAACCTAACTTGACAACAGATAACTGCCAGAATATAATACGGTATCACATACACGTATTTAATCAGGCCCACACACATATCACTTATGTGTCCTACTTTGTTTCGCTTGAACCAGGGAACCTCTGTATGGGACTCTAAAGGCTCGTCAATACGCCAGCAATAGGTGATGATCACATCAGACACCTAAAAGCTGTCAGCGGTACTAGCTGGACATAACGGCTACCCGGGTATTGAGCGATATGAAGATCAACAAGCAAGCTTGTCCATACTCTCCATGAAGCCTATCTGTAACACTACCGTACAGTCCGGTCTCTTCATCTGATATGTCGCATATCATGTCTAGGGGTGGTAAACGTCAAACCCCGGTAACGTGATAAGTCATGCCGATGTCTGGCCTATAAACTCTTATCAGTAAGTCTCAGCAGGAGCCCTGGCCAGGGACTTCCAGTTGTAGCCAATCGAGCATAGCGCAACATCAACCCCCAATACCGGGAGAGACGAAACCCCTCCTATCGCTCATTGCCTCCATGTGACTCGGGACTATATCCAAAATCCATGTTTGCACAACTCCTCTTAAACGTGGTAGGGAGGAAATCAAAGCACAGTGGGAGCCACACAAGACTTTATGACGATCTCGGGTCTACAGACTAACCTGTACCTGTGTCACCAGAGGACTGCTATCTGAAAATAGGTATAATAACAACTAGGAGTCCTCGACGAGTGCGTTCGGTGTACCCATTCTCTAATGAGCACCTGTGTACAATCTTTGATGTCATACACGAATGGTAGTGAGATTAACCATCGCCCTCCAAGGGACAAGAAATGTACACACTAGTCTACTCTGGAATATCGATGCCCTGTCTTGATATCCCCTCTACTAGGAACAGTTAAAGGATGTACTTTTGGACCACCCTGGCCCTACTTGAAAGGTTCCTTAGCACCCTCACTATGTTTTCTAGGGCATCAAGCATGCAATTTTAAAAAACCTAGAATACAAAGCAACCCATAACTAAGGATCTAACTAGAGGATTAGGGTTTAAAACACATGTGAACTACTTTACACTAAGTGAATTTGGAATACAACCTTTGTAGACCGGTCCTTCACTTCTAAAGCTCCATGTAGTGGTGTCCCGGACTCACCATTGGCTCCACTAGGTGAATGGAACGAGCTTGCTCAAGGATCTTCAAGGCCGAAGATGATCTATGTCGAAGAATCTCTAACTCAGGCTATCTCTTCACTAATTGATGAACTAGTGAAGAAAATACCTATAATAAATGGCTTATAGATTGGAGAAGTAGGAATTTTGCTCACTTTAGAATTATTTTTCTCACTCTTTTTCTTCACCTCACTTGAAGCTAGAGAGCAATGGAGGAGATGAAGAAAATGAACTCAAGAAAATGTTCTATGAACCATGGGTGAGAAAATATCATATATAACTCATATAGAGACTAAACTGTGGCTAAAGATAATGATTAGGTTAATAAATATCAAGAGTAAAACAAAATTGGTGGACTAAGTCAATGGTTTCTCCAAGCTTCTCCAAGCTTCAAGCCATGACTAATTACCACCTAATTTTTATTTTCCCTTAATAATTAAAACCCCACATTATCTTAAGTGTAGTGTGAGTCTCATACACCCAAGTCCAATGTATCATCTAGCATGACACAAAATAAATATATTAACATATATATTAAATGTACAAAAAGAAAACATTTTCTTAAGTGAGCTAATATTAGTTAATGTATATTAATATATCAAATATATAATTACACATTAAATTATTAAATCAACACTTGATTTAATAACCCGGTTGTATCGTATACAACCGACTAATATCATTTATATGCATATCATATATACATATAACATATCGTTGAATCAACACTTGATTCAACAATCTGGTTATATCACATATAACCTGTATCGCGAGATTGGAATACGGAATCACATACACGTATGAATCTCGGTCCCGCACATATCACATATGTGCCTTACTTCATTTCGCATGAGCTAGGAAACCTCTGTGTAGGACTCTAATGACTCGTCAATATGCCGGTAGTAGGTGATGATCATATCAGTCACCCACAAGCCGTCAACGGTACTAGCTGGACGTAACGGCTAACCGGGTATTGAGTGATCAGAAAATCAACAAGCAAGCTTGTCCATACTCCTGTGAATCCAATAAGTAACACTACCATACAGACCAGTCTTTTCGTCTGATATACCGCATATCTAGTCTAGGGGTGGTAAACATCAGACCCCGGTAACTTGATAAGTCATGCCGATATGAGGCTCATAACGGGTCGAGAAATTGCTGATAACACTTACCAGTAAATCTCTGTATCATCCCTGGCCATGGACTTCCTGTTATAGCCAATCGAGCACAGCGCAACATCAACCCCCAATACCGGGTGAGACGAATCCCCTCTTATCGCTCATTACCTCCATATGACTCGGGACTGTACCCAAAAACCACCATTTTGCATGCTCTCTTGAACGTGGTAAGGTTGAAATCAAAGCACAGTGGGAATCATACAAGACTCT
Source organism: Agapanthus africanus (assembly GCA_030015575.1). Lineage (NCBI taxonomy): Eukaryota > Viridiplantae > Streptophyta > Magnoliopsida > Asparagales > Amaryllidaceae > Agapanthus > Agapanthus africanus. Next base: position 202,652,545 of record JASDDO010000028.1, on the reverse strand, counting down.
ATGACGATCTCGGGTCCACAGACTAACCTGTACAAATATCACCAGAGAACCGCTATCTGACGTTAGGTATAATACCATTTAGGAGTTCTCGGCGAGTCCTGTTCAGTGTACCCAGTCTCCATTGAGCACCCGTATACCATCTTTGATGTCAAACACCAATGAATGTGGGATCATCCATCACCCATCAAATGGGTCAAGAAGCGTATACGCTAGTCTACCCTAGAATATCGATGCCCCGTCTCGATACACCTTCTACTAGGAATAATTAAAGGATGAACTTATGGACTACCCTGGCCCCACTAGTATGATCTCCATCATAATCCTGGCAGTCAAGTGCACATCCTAAGGGCTTTATCAACATGTGAGAGCAAGACAGTATCACAATACAAGTTTACATGTTAAAATAAAGAGCAACCAGATAACATACTATCATGTCGAGCAAGAAAGTCCTCTCTATATATGTCCAAGCATCCATTATAATATATAATCATGTACAAAAATGGCCTATAGGGCAAACATACAACTAAAAATCTCCCACTTGCACTAAGGCCAGTTGTTGTAGTATCTCATACCCAACATCCCGAAGAGTCTCTCAAATTGTATCTGGGGTATAGCCATCGTGAGTGGATCCGCCGTGTTATTCTTCGTGTCAACTATCCTGACCTCGATCTCCCGGTGATCAACTATCTCCCGGATCAGGTGATACCGCCTCAGAATATGCCTGGATCGCTGATGGGAACTGGGTTCCTTGTCCAAAGCCACAGCTCCATTGTTATCACAATACAAAGGTATTGGATGCTCATTGGTAGGAACCACACTAAGTTCGGTTATGAACTTCTTCAACCAGACAGCCTCTTTGGCGGCATCATTAGCAGCGATGTATTCAGCCTCCATCGTCGAGTCTGCTACGGTTTCTTCCTTGGAACTCTTCTAACAAACCGCCCCTCCATTGAGGGTGAAGAAAAAACCCGAAACCGACTCAGAGTCGTCCTTATCACTCTGGAAGTCCGAATCGGTAAAGGATTCCTTTTGGAGTTCACCGTTACTATACATCAAGAACAGTTCTTTAGTCCTTCTCAAGTACTTAAGAATGTTCTTCACAGCTGTCCAATGATTCTCTCCAGGATCTGCTTCATACCTACCCACTACACCTAGTGAGTATGCTACATCGGGTTTGGTACACAACATCACATACATGATAGAGCCTACTGCCGAAGTATAGGGTATCCCTTGCATGCAGGCTCTCTCCAAATCATTCTTGAGAGACATCTCTTTGGAGAGAGTGATTCCTAAGATCGTGGGTAAATTCCCACACTTGGAATCCTCCATACTAAACCCTTTTAGTATGATGTCAATGTACCTGGATTGGGACAATCCCAACATCTGTTTAGATCTATCTCTATAAATCTTAATCCCCAAGATGTAGGAGGCATCACCTAGATCTTTCATTGAGAATCTTTGTGATAAGAAGAGCTTGACCGGGTGCAGCATAGGAACATCATTTCCTATCAAGAGTATGTCATCCACGTACAGTACGAGGAACACAACCTTACTCTCTGCCACCTTCTTGTATACACAAGGTTCATCTACGTTTTTTACGAAGTCAAACTCTTTGACTGCCAATCAAAATAGATGTTCCAACTCCGCGATGCCTGCTTTAACCCGTAGATGGATTTAAGCAGCTTGCACACCTTTCTGCTGTTCCCACAATCTATGAAGCCCTCTGGCTGAGTCATGTATACGCTCTCTTCTAAATCACCATTTAGAAAAGCGGTCTTGACGTCCATCTGCCAGATTTCATAGTCATGGTATGCAGCGATGGCAAGTAGAATCCGGATGGACTTAAGCATAGCTACTGGAGAAAAGGTTTCATCGTAATCCACACCTGTCGTTGACGAAAACCTTTTGCTAAAAGTCTAGCTTTGAAAATCTTAACTTTTCCATCTACACCAAGTTTTTTCTTGAAGATCCACTTGCTCCTGATGGGTTTTACCCCTTCAGGAGTATCTTCCAAAGTCCATACTTTGTTGGTGTACATGGATTCCATCTCCGACCGCATTGCATCCAGCCATTTCATAGAGTCCCCACTCTTGATGGCCTGCTCGAAGCTAGTTGGGTTATCATCTTCCATAATGCAATCTTCGCTCCCACCATCAATGAGAAAACTGTAATATCTCTCAGGCGGAAGAGGAACCCTACTTGATCGGCGGAGTGGCTGAGGTTCATTGGGGACTGTCGAATCCTCTAGTTTCACTAAATCTTCAGTTGTAGTCTGTATAGCTGGAACTTTTTCCAGTTCTACCTCTTTGCCACTAATTTCTTTTTCAAGAAATTCCTTTTCTAAAAAGTTGGCATGTTGAGCAACAAACACCTTTTGTTCCTCACTGTGGTAGAATAGATGTCCATATGAATTCTTTGGATATCCCACAAACTTGCAAAGAACTGATCATGTCTTTAGTTTGTCCGGATTTTGCCTTTTGACATAGGTCGGACAACCCCATATCTTAACCCGTTTAAGATATAGTCTCTTTCCACTCCATATCTCATATAGTGCTATAAGCACTAACTTAGATGGAACTTGATTCAATAGGTATGATGTTGTCTCAAGCGCATAACCCTAAAAGGAAATAGGTAACTCAGCAGTGCTCATCATAGAGCGCACCATATCCACGAGGGTGCGATTCCTCCGCTCCGATACACCGCTGTGCTGTGGTGTATACGGAGGAGTTAGCTGAGAGAGAATCGCATTCTCTTTTAGATAGTCCAGGAATTCATTGCTCAAGTATTCTCCTCCCCGATCAGATCGAAGGATTTTAATACTTTTACCCGTTTGGTTCTCGACTTTGCACTTATATTGTTTGAATTTCTCAAAAGTTTCAGACTTGTGTTTCAACAGGAACACATGTCCATATCTTGAGAGATCGTCAGTGAATGTAATGAAGTACGAGAAACCATTCCTGGCATGTGTAGACATGGGATCGCATATATCACTATGTATCAGTCCCAAGAGTTCCGTAACTCTTTCTCTGTGTCCAGTAAACGGAGTTTTGGTCATTTTGCCTTTGAGACATGACTGGAAAGTTTCATAAGATATAAATTCAAACGGGTTTAAATATCCATCCTTATATAGCTTTGCTAGTCGTGTTGCATTGATATGACCTACTCTACAATGCCACAAGAATGACTCGTTCATTTCTTAACTTTTCCTCTTGTGTCTATTCTGTATGTTAAGAACTGTGGTTTGATTTAGAACGTATATGCCATTACTTAACGTGCCTGATCTAATCAACTTTTGATTCAGGAAGATGTTCATAACATTATCCTGCAGTACAAAATTATATCCTTCTTTACTTAATAAAGAAACCGATATAATATTGCATATCAGGTTCGGTATGTAATAATATTCGTTTAGAATCAATGTATTACCATTTAATAATATAAGGTGATATTCGCCAACTGCTTTGGCTGCAACATTTGCACCATTCCCTACTCTTATAGAATGATCACCTTTCCCAGTTCTCTACCTTTCTTTAGCTCATGTAACATATTACATATGTGGGATCCCAAGAAAATTCATCAATATGTTCTTTCTTCGATCGGGTGGCATGTGAATCCTGGCATTCCCTTTTTCCTGCTCAGACTTATAACAATTATAAGATCAAGCGGAACCAACGTTCCCCAGCCCAATATAACAAGCGGGTTCGGTCAATACATCCATATTATTATCTTGATTAAGGCTTGACATGGTTGCTACCTGGAGAGAGAGAGAGAGAAGAAAACACTTAGCGTATGCTCTTGCAAAATTAGATTGGTTATTATCTTATCTAATCAGGATGTCTCCCACTGTTTTTATCAAATCTTCCTTCAAACCCTAAAAGGTAAGACTAGCCGGGATTAATTACACTCTACAAGTTCGCCAATCTTTCAGTCAGGCCAGTGTCGGTACTTTGATGGAGGTTTCCCGTACTTTCGCACGGACCTAATTAAAATAAAACTCGTTTTCCCAGGGGCGTAACCCTATTAACACCTTTCTAGACACCTACTTGATTGGTTAATTGTATTGTGCAAAACTCTCCTATGAGTAACTCTTACTCATAATGGGTATCGGGATCCAACTATCTCATAGAAGGTATGCAATCTCATTGCAAATTTCAACACTTGAAATTCCCAATAATATTTTACTCCAAGCAATTTATGATCTTGACAAGGTCAACAAACCATAAACCGCAAGTCAAGTTCAACCCATTCATTTCATGATTGAATTGAACCCACCTGTACGACCCTTGATAAGGTCAAAAAAGCCGTACGACTACCCTAATCCAATTTTATCATATGCGTTGCAGATAAGCACTAATTAGCAATCGCACACTATACCTTGACAAGGTCAACAAATGCAGCACGAATACTAAATAGTCCTTATCTGAAATGACGGAGGGCTACGACAGGCTTTTAAGAAAACCTTTTGCATAATGAACTTGATATCGTTGTTGATTCGAGTGATTTGAAAAGGAGTGGTTTAAGCTCCGGTTTTAAAATCATGTGTTTTTCAAAATAAACCGAGTGGGTGTAGCATTTGCTAGCTTTTGCTAAAGAGGTCATTCTTGGTGAAGGGATCTCGGCTCTTTCCTTATCGAATGAGGTGCTGGATATTCATCAAGGAATACCGCTATGCAAAGCAAGAACTAGAGCTATCTTTTTGAAAATTTAATTTTACAACATCTTTAGGTTTATTTCCATTCATTAATCCCATTAATGAAGTCCCATCATTTATGCTTCCTAAGCATCACAGATAAAGAAACGAAAATACTTATACAATGTACGCTTATGCCATCCACATTCGCTACGGGATCCCGTCATGCACCGCTAGGTTAGATAACTAACAGCAGAGGGGGACAAGACTAGCGCGGATGCAAAATATAAACAACGTTTATTATATATCATATATATAATATTAAGCATTCGTCTCAGGCAGTCATATGATCTCATCACAGAACATTACAGCGGAAGTCAACATATGAAATATTGGATATACTAAGAGGTTCGTATTTTAAAATAAGCCATTAAAAAAACACGGATTCCACGGTCGTGATGAATAGACAAACCCACATCTCTAGACCCTTAAGAGAGCGGCAAGAAAGCCTACCAATTCTAGAGTTAGGAAACTCGGACTCGACTCCTCGAGATGGTCTCCCACTGGACTCTAGAACCCGGTTACTTGTGTTCCCCGCCTTGGGTCTATCCTAATGCGGAATAGTAAATAATATACATCAATGGTGATATCATCCTCAACCCGGAAGTGCCCCAATAAAAGAATATTACATACAAGTTTTTACATGAATGAAAATGAAAAACTCTCATCTCACGCAAAAACTCCCGGCTATTCAAACACGATGATCCGGTATAACATATCACAGCTACACATAATATCACATGTCATCAACGTAAGTAAATATTTGTATCCCAATTGTTGTTGACATATAGCAACAAAACCGGTGATACACCACAAATTACACTTACGGTCATGGAAAAGAAATTGAAAACTATAACAATTGGAATCCGCAACCACCTTAGACATCATAAACCCGAAATATCACATAGTTCGGATTTCATGCCTAATCAAATGAATTCCTTAGACATCATAAACCGGGAATATCTCATATTCCAAATTTCATGCCTAACCTTATAATCCCCGCATTTTAGTCTCAATATTGAAAACACTTTTCAATAACTAGTCGGGTAATTCAACAAGATTCCTGACAACCTGATCGAATGCTCGTCGGAAACTTTAGCAAACGGCCGCACCCCCGGTGCCGTTGACAAAGTGCACTTAGGCGGAACACCGCTACCGCGAGCACCCAGGGGATGCTTTTAGCAATGGGGTTCTCCTATAGTCACTTGGTCAGGGCTATGGGGCGTGGGTATCTAGTAATGTTACCCTGCGAGTATCCGTGTATACTATATGATTGCGACAGAGTTTTGATCCATATCAAAACCCCGTAGCAACCGATCAAATGTGAGTAAATTGCTAGGTTTATAAAATTCAAACTAGTTTTCACAAAACTAATTATATTGGATTCCAAATATTGTATCACATATATAAATCAAATCCGAAATAATGTTAAAATTTCGAATACGAAACACTCCGAATTACCACTACAGAAAGATAGCATCACATGCTATCTTAGCAAAAACAAACAATACCTGAAATACCAAAACCCAGAGACTGGAACACCAAATAAAAACGATGCCCAAACACATCTAAATGGTCGGTGAAGCTGGTTTTTTAATACATTTCGCCGGGTCAAACCCGGTGGTTTGGGCTCCTTTTCCTCTGGTGTTCATGTTACATCATATGTAACATTCTGCATCTGTTTAAAAAAATTCAGAGAACTTTTAAATTTCGACAGAAACTATGGATTTTGTTTTGAGGTTTCGGAGTTATTTCAGTTTCGTAATTCTTCTAACATCATCTAATTCTCTAGCTTGTCTCTGATACCACTGAAAGTTTCCTTATCACCCTCACTACGTTTTCTAGGGTATCAAGCATCCAATTTTAAAAAACCTAGAGTGCTAAGCAACCCATAACCAAGGATCTAACTATAGGATTAGGGTTTAAAACACATGTAAACTACTTTACACTAAGTGAATTTGAAATACAATCTTTGTAGACCGGTCCTTCACTTCTAAAGCTCCGTGTAGTAATTTTTTTGCTCCAAGTAGTGGCGTACCGGACTCTCCATTGGCTCCACTAGTTGAAAAGAACGAGCTTGCTCAAGGATCTTCGAGGCCGAAGATGATCTACGTCGAAGAATCTTTAACTCAAGCTACCTCTTCACTAATTGATGAACTAGTGAAGAAACAACATATACTAAATGGCTAGTTTGGTATAGATTGGAGAAGTAAGAATTTTGCTCACTTTAGAATTATTTTTCTCACTCTTTATCTTCACCTCACTTGAATCTAGAGAGCAATAGAGGAGATGAAGAAAATGAACTCAAGAAAATAAACTTTTATGAACCATGGGTGAGAAAATATCATATATAACTCATGTAGAGTCTAAACCATAGCTAAAGATAATGGTTAGGTTAATAAATATCTAGAGTAAAACAAAATTAGTGGACCAAGTCAATGGTTTCTCCAAGGTTCTCCAAGCTTCAAGCCATGATTAATTACCACCTAATTTTGATTTTTCTTTAATAATTAAAACCCCACATTATCTTAAGTGTGGTGTGAGTCTCATACACCCAAGTCCAATGTATCATCTAGCATGACACAAAATAAATACATTAACATATATCACATATATATTAAATATACAAAGAGAAAATATTTTCTTAAGTGAGCTAATATTAGTTAATGTATATTAATATATCAAATAAATAATTACACATTAAATTATTAAATTAACACTTGATTTTGATAACCCGGCTATATCGCATACAACCGACTAATATCATTTATATGCATATCACATATACATATAACATATCGTTGAATCAACACTTGGTTCAACAATCCGGTTATATCACATATAACCTATATCGCGAAATTGGAAAACGGTATCACATACTGTCACGACCCGAAAAGTACGGAACATGACCGGCACTTAAATTACGAAACGTCTTGAGGCGTACGTAATCTAAGTAAGCAAAAACCCAGAAATCAAAACCAATTAAAACAGTAGAGTGAAGGGAAAACCAATTTTAAAGCAAGAATTTTCACAACATAAGTCGAAATATGCATTTTTAAAATCTCAAGTCTTTTCTAAAAATTTCGGCAGAGTTTCCTTTGTAAATACTGACCCCAAATGGGTACAAACCTGATAAAGCATATATATCATGAATAAAGGAATCCCCAAGCGGGAGCTAGCTCTTCGCCGAAAGGGCGGACAAAACCATGCAAGCAATATAATATACAACGCCGAAGGGCGAGGATCAAAACTCAAAAGAAGCCCATATCCACCAGAAAACCATAATAATACAAGCGCAACTCTAAGGTCAAAAGAATAAACACTGGTTTTCTAGTTTTATCAAATATACAAGTCTGGTTGATGGAGTTTACTAGATACAACTGAAATGATAAATGTACAATGGTGGTCACGATGCAAGTGAACCCACCTACCAAAGCAATCACCCGAAATGAAAGCAGTGTCCCAGCAAGCTGTCAAGAAACCTGTACGGCAAAACCTGTAAGAAACCGTGGCACAACGGGGGTGAGTTGCCAACTCGTGGGTAGAAAATATCACAGAGCAGAAATCGCATGCATGACGCTATCCTAGGTCAAATCAAGTAATATCCTCAAATAAATATCCTGATCCATCTACACCTAAGTGCAATACCACGTGCTCGTGTCAGTGCCTCAGATAGCAACATATCATATATATGATGTATGAATGCATTATTAATGGAAACAGAATACATCATGAATGAGACAACTGTTTTCTTTATTTAATGATATTTCTGTATGTATATAAATCGAATATCATCAATGAAATCAACAGAGAAATCAGTGTCAAGTATCGACACAAAACATAAATCTCAATATCTTAGGGTCTGGCTATCCGGACTGGCATGTATCCTCAAATCTCAATATCTCAGTGTCTCAAATCTCAATATCTCACTATCTCAATATCTCGGGCTCCGTCAGTCCGGATCGGCCCATATTATCAATCACACGACCACGAACGGTATCCTCCGGATATCCGCCGCGCCAAACAATCACCGGTAGGAAGTCTGCCCCTGCCGGGCTTATCGTCTACAACTCGAGCTTCTTGCCCCGGGTACCATACCGGGTCTACCATGTACCCGTAGACGGTTCATCCAACTTCTCGAATCGGGTCTCGAAAACCATCTCAGAACCGAGAAAATATCATGGTGGACAATACTCATCATATCAAGGAAAACCACATCTATCTCTTTAAAACAAATCATCAATTTATAAAACTTTCACATGCGGTTTCCAAATCCAGAAATCTCAAGAAGGATCCGAAATCATAAAAATCATGATATCAATAAACAGTGAATACCGGCATAAATCTCCATAATACTGCATGACCAATGAATATATGAATGCATCTGATATCATGCAATAAATGCAATAGTTAAACTAGCATATGAAAGTTATAACGTACTGCAACTATCAACTAGCAAGGTATGTCAATGAATAGTATTCTCTAAAGTGTACGTGCCATGGTAATTACCGATGAGATGTGTGTGAGCCGGCAAGCAGGTGTATGTGGAACATACGCATCATCGGTAATGGTGCTGGTGTCCTGACAGCAGGGTTTCATAATAATTACAGATAACATATGTACAAGCATGCAATGCGAGGAAACATCATGATTATAAAGAAAGTGATGTAGTAACAGCAACACTGAAAAATATACATACCCAATATACGAGTCATACAGTTTGGTATTTAAATTACTCATAATTCTCCACTTTTGAAAACTAGTATGACTCGAGCACAGTCAAAAGGGTAAGGAAATCCACCTAAGTCTGAGTCGATCTATATATATATATCTAGCAGTCGGTGATCTCGCCTCAATAATATCACGTACGATACAATATATATATGACATCCTCGAGTCAAGAGTGTGGATTTATCATCGATATTCATCTCGTACGGTAAATCCATCGTACGACCTCCCAAATCTGGGTAAGGGTCAATTATCATATTTATCTCATTTCTTATCCGGTATCCTTATCATCATATATCATGAACTAGGGTACAGATCTAAGTCTAGTACAAGCTGATACCATCAACAATATATATGCGTGTGTCTGAAACACCTTGCCTAAAGATTCGCTATAATATCATGTCGTATCTCCTAATACGAACCAAATCATATCACCGATCTCACGGCATCATGCTCAATCATATCGACTCATCTCCAAGTACCATATACTATCCTCTATCATCCGTATACCCGTATATGTTTATATATAAACCCACGCATCCATATCTATCCACATACATATAACATGTACACCCAAAACCATATCCCGTGCGTGCATGTGTATGGTTAACAACCTTACTCTAGGGTTCGCGACTAAGAAACCAACTAAACTACTTTCCTCAAATCTCGCTAACATTAACCCATGATCTCCTAAAGCTTTTCTTGCTAAGTGTTTATATCCCTCCATAACACATCTAAGTATATCTATATCACATCATATCATTTCTTATGACATTGCGGGGGTGCTATACGCCATCCACCCGACTTCCCCCGTAGATATATATCTACTCACCTCGATTCTCGCTTGCTGGAGTCGATGACGCCACGCTCATCCTCGTCGTCTCGAAGTCCACTTGGAGGTACCTTCATATCACACATAATATCGTAAATCAAAATCGCACATGAAAACCAAATCGACACGCGTATCTCACATAGGTTAAAACCTATAGCCTCGCATGCAAAACATGACTAAATAACCCTCGTTGTTGACTTTCAAACGTCACATGATGGAACAAAATAACAAATACCAAATCCTAATTCATTAAAAGCCGCAAAACGAAACCAGAAACTTGGAAAACATGCTCCAGATTTTACCCTAGGCCAAATTATCCAAAGTTGCATATGTCAAGGGTCTAGTTTACTGGAGATAAAGCCACAGAACAAATACGAACACAAATGGTCCCACCCTGGCCGCAATTTGCGGCCAGATAGATTAAATTTGCGGCCAGAACATGGAGGGGTGGCTCAGGTTTTCAGGCCAGCTTCTAGGTTGCCTGCATGACTCACAGTAATCGCTAAATAATTTTTAGGGTCCCCGGGTGTTAGCAGATTCTAAAATACCCTCACAATTCACACAATTATCCGATGTCGGGGTTTCTAAGTCCGTGTTTTGGGTTCTATTCTCTGTTTTAGGTCAGTAAAAACATTACTCAAGTCTTGTTAACAGCCACTATATCACCACAACACCACTCAAACCCTAATCCTTCTCTAGAAATTTTCTAGCCTCACTAATCACTACCAATTTAACTCTAAACCACTATAAGGTGTTATTAGACTTTAAATTAAACTAGATGGAAGAATTTATACCTCACTTGGGCAACCCAAGAAAAACCCTAGCTCTCCAATGCTGTCAAAATCCTACTTTGCTTGGTCCATTGTGTAGAGGGTGAAGAGGGGATCACTTTTAATGAAAGGGGTTTAGAGTTTTGATGGAGATTTGGAGATGATTTCTTAGGGTGAAGGTGGAAGGAGATGAGGTTGAAGGAGGAAATGAAAATGATGTAAAAATGGTGGAGGAAGAGAATGTGGCAGCCCTCTCTCTCTCTCCTCTCTTATTCTCACCCACTCTCTCACTAATTACCCTTTTGCCATTGCTCTTTTCTTTTCTTTTCTCTTTTAAAACCAAATAACAATAATACCCACAAAACAACACAAATTCAATAACATGTAACCAAATGCAACACGACATGGTGCACTAGCCATGAAAAACTGTAAAAACACGGATTTGGCCCAATCGCGATTAGCAATGCACTAATCGTGTTTTCATTCAAACTGCATATAATAAATCTTAAAAATACCAAATCCTTTAAATATATTTTTAAATGAATAAATCATTTTAATTCCCAATTATTTCACAATTATTAGTATATATTTATACTCTTTTTCGAAAACCCCAATTTCGCAAATCAGGCAGTTTTCGGGAAATATATTATTTTAATATTAAATTTCGAAAATAATATTTTATATTTTCTGAAATGTTACACATACACGTAATAATCTTGGTCCCGCATATTACATATGTGCCCTACTTCGTTTCGCATGAGCTAGGAAACCTCTTTGTAGGACTCTAATGACACGTCAATATGCCGGCAGTAGGTGATGATCATATCAGTCATCCACAAGTTGTCAGCAGTACTAGATGGACGTAATGGCTACCCGGGTATTGAGCGATCAGAAGATCAACAAGCAAGTTTGTCCATACTCCAATCCAATAAGTAACACTACCGTACAGTCCGGTCTCTTCGTCTGATATGCAGCATATCTAGTCTAGGGGTGGTAAACGTCAGACCCCGGTAACTTGATAAGTCATGCCGATATGAGGCTCATAACGGGTCGAGAAACTACTGATAACATTTACCAGTAAATCTCTGTATCATCCCTGGTCAGGTACTTCCTATCATAGCCAATCGAGCACAGCGCAACATCAACCCCCAATATCGGAAGAGACGAATCCCCTCCTATCGCTCATTGCCTCCATATGACTCGGGACTGTACCCAAAAACCACCGTTTTGCACGCTCTCTTGAACGTGGTAAGGTGGAAATCAAAGCACGGTAGGAATCACACAAGACTCTATGACAATCTCGGGTCTACAGACTAACATGTACCAGTATCACCAGAGAACTGTTATCTGACGTTAGCTATAATACCATCTATGAGTTCTCGGCGAGTCATGTTCAGTGTACCCAGTCTCCACTGAGCACCCATATACCATCTTTGATGTCAAACACCAATGGATGTGGGATCATCCATCGCCCATCAAATAGGTCAAGAAACGTATACGCTAGTCTACTCTAGAATATCGATGCCCCGTCTCGATACACCCTCGACTAAGAACAATTAAAGGATGAACTTATGAACTACCCTGGCCCCACTAGTATGATCTCCATCATAGTCGTGGTAGTCAAGTGTACATCCTAAGGGCTTTATCAACATGTGAGAGTAAGACAGAATTACAATACAAGTTTACATGTTAAGATAAAGAGCAACCAGATAGCAAACTATCATGTCGAGTAAGAAAGTCCTCTTTATATATGTCCAAGCATCCATTATAATATACAATCATGTACAACAATGGCCTCTAGGCCATACATACAACTAAAAATCTTCCACTTGCACTAATACCAGTTGTTATTGTATCTCATACCCAACATCCCGAAGAGTCTCTCAAATTGTATCTGGGGTATGGCCTTCGTGAGTGGATCCGCCGTGTTATTCTTTGTGTCAAATCTTCTGATCTCGATCTCCCGGCGATCAACTATCTCCCGGATTAGGTGATACCGCCTCAGAATATGCCTGGATCACTGATGGGATCTGGGTTCCTTGGCCAAAGCCACAGCTCCATTGTTATCATAATACATAGGTATTAGATGCTCAATGGTAGGAACCACACCAAGTTTGGTTATGAACTTCTTCATCCAGACATCCTCTTTGGCGGCATCGTTAGCAGCGATGCATTCAGCCTCTATCGTCGAGTCTGCCACGGTTTCTTACTTGGAACTCTTCCAACAAATCGCCCCTCCATTGAGGGTGAAGACAAAACCCGAGACCGACTTAGAGTCATTCTTATCACTTTGGAAGCTCGAATCGGTAAAGGACTCCATTTGGATTTCACCGTTACCATACACCTAGAACATTTCTTCGGTCCTTCTCAAGTACTTAAGAATGTTCTTCACAGCTATCCAGTGATTCTCTCCAGGATCTGCTTGATACCTACTCACTACACCTAGTGAGTATGCTACATCGGGTCTGGTACACAACATCGCGTACATGATAGAGCCTACTGCCGAAGCATAGGGTATCCCTTGTATGTGGGCTATCTCCAAATCAGTATTGGAAGACATCTCTTTGGAGAGAGTGATTCCTAAGATCATGGGTAAATTCCCATGCTTGGAATCCTCCATACTAAACCCTTTTAGTATGGTGTCAATATACCTGGATTGGGACAATCCCAACATCCGTTTAGATCTATCTCTATAGATTTTAATCCCCAAGATGTAGGAGGCATCACCTAGATCTTTCATTGAGAATCTTTGTGATAAGAAGAGCTTGACTGAGTGCAGCATAGAAACATCATTTCCTATCAAGAGTATGTCATCCACGTACAGTACGAGGAACACTACCTTACTCTCTGCTACCTTCTTGTATACACAAGGTTCATCTACGTTTTTGACGAAGTCAAACTCTTTGACTGCCAAATCAAAACAGATGTTCCAACTCCGCTGTCAGTGTATATGCCCTAGAAGACATTACTGTATCATACTAGTTTGTATATTACTTAATGGAAGCTTGGGATATTCACGGTTGTATAGATAGTCTTGCTCAAAATGGTAGTATGCTACTTGGTTTGTTTCTACTTTAATATGTGCATGTGTTTCTTTTAGCATGTCGCTTATACATATCAGTGGAGCCCTTAGGATCTTTGCTTGATTACCAGCGTTGTGATGGCAGTCACACTACTGGGGCTGTGTAATCTACAAGCACATCCTTATACAGGTCCCTAATCGTAGGATTATCAAGACGGGGCATCGATACTTCGGAGTAGACTAGCATATACGCTTCTCATCCCAGCTGGGGAGATGGTCTGTCTCACAGCCATTAGTACGTCATACTGGAGATAGTATGCGGGTGCTCGTTAGGTACGAGTACACTGGATAGGACTCGTCGGGAACTGTTGGTTGGTACTATACCTATCGTCAGATAGCAGTTCAGGTGACAGGAGTACAGCTTAGTCCGTCGACTTGACACTGCTACTTCGCCTCGAGTGTGTTCCCACTGTACTTTGATTACTACCCTACTACGGCTTAAAGGAGTCGTGCAAACAGGTAGTATTTAGGTGCAGTCCTGAAGCACTTGGAGGCAATAGCGGTTAGACAGGATTCGTCTCTCCCGGTATTGGGGGTTGATATCGCGCTATGTCTAGGAGAGCCATTACACAAAGTACCTGGCCAGGGCAAGCGAGAATTACTGGTAGTGTTTCCAGTAGTTTCTCAGGGTGTTCTGGGCTACACTCCGGCACGACTTGTACCGCTATTAGTGGTCTGACGTTTACCACCCCCTAGACCTGACATGCGATACTCGTAGATGAACAGACCAGACTGTACGGAGATTGTCACATTCAGGCTCAGTAGGAGTTCAGATAGGGTCTACCTCGTCGGTCTTCTTATCGACATCTACCCAGGGACCGTTACGTACAGCTAGTACCGCTTACGGTCTGTGGTTAAACCCATTGCCAGCGTAGTGTCAAATCTTTAGAGTCCCACACAAAGAGTTTCCCTGCATTGGGCAAAAGGTGTAGAGGCCGTATGTTTTTACGGCAGGGCTACGATCACTTACGTGCACTTGTGTGCGTATGATGTTCGGACAGACAATACTAGTGGGCTTTGGTTTAAGCCGGATCCTAGTATTGTATAGATGGATTAGTTTTGTCTTCTGTGCATTCGTATTCTGTGGATGTGGGTGTGTATGCACAGTTGTGAGGAGCGAAGAAGGAGGTGCCTCATTACGGTTTTGACCATTGATTCGGTCATAACCATTATGAGGTGAGGAAAATATTTACTAATCTTTTTAATGATATTTGTGTTATGGCTAATTGCTTTGACCATTTGACCATGTTGACCATTTGACCTAGTTGACCATTGTTGACTTGGATTTTTTTTTGTGAGCTCTAGACTCTTCTTATGGTTTGGATTTAACTTGACATGATAATGGTCAAATCAATTGTAACCATCACAATTTATCATGACAAAAGATTGGTAATTATTTTTCTTATGGATCATTATCTTCTTCTCATTCTCTCTCATCAAATGAGAGCTCCCATGGTTAGCTTCTTCTTCCTCCTCACTATAAATTCATAATAGTCTTATGTGTTGAGCAAATCAGGTTCTAAATAGACAAACAAACCCATCTTCTTCCTCTACATCACCTAGGGCATCAAGAGTAGCAAACTTGTTGCTCTAGTTACCTCGGCTTGAGGTGGAGCTCGGACTATAGACTCTCGGGTGGATCGTCTTCGACTCTAGGAGGCCGCGGAGGTGACCAAGATCGGGATCGATTCTCGGAGCTTGCATGGACGAGGAGGACAGCGGAGGGAAGAACCGAAGGACCGTTTTCATGAGGTATAATCTCCTAAGCATAGTAGATAGAACCTCTAGTTATTTGTTAAAAATGGTTTGGCAAAGATCCTCAAGATAGTCTATGTTACCTTGTGATAAAAATTTGTTTTTTACCTATTCTGCCTCCCCGTAAGTACCGGGGTGGGTAACGTAAACTTACATCCGCGATGCTTATTTTAACCCGTAGATGGATTTAAGCAGCTTGCACACCTTTCCGCTGCTCCCACTATCTACAAAGCCCTCTGGCTGAGTCATGTACATGCTCTCTTCTAAATCACCATTTAGAAAAGCGGTCTTGACGTCCGTCTGCCAGATTTCGTAGTCATGGTATTTAGCGATGGCAAGTAGGATCCGGACGGACTTAAGCATAGCCACTGGAGAAAAGGTTTCATCATAATCCATACATGTCGTTGACGAAAACCTTTTGCTACAAGTCTAGCTTTGAAAGTCTCAACTTTTCCATCTACACCAAGTTTTTTCTTGAAGATCCACTTGCTCCTGATGGGTTTTACCCCTTCAGGAGCATCTTCCAAAGTCCATATTTTGTTGGTGTACATAGATTCCATCTCAAATCGCATTGCATCCAGCCATTTCACAGAGTCCCCACTCTTGATGGCCTGCTCGAAACTAGTTGGGTTATCATTTTCCATGATGCAATCCTCGCTCTCACCATCAATGAGAAAACCGTAATATCTCTCAGGTGGATGAGGAACCCTACTAGATCGGCGGTGAGGCTGAGGTTCGTTGGGGACTATCGAATCCTCTGGTTCCACTAAATCTTCAGTTGTAGTCTGTATAGCTGGAACTTCTTCCAGTTCTACCTCTTTACCACTAATTTCTTTTTCAAGAAATTCCTTTTCTAAAAAGGTGGCATGTTGAGCAGCAAACACCTTTTGTTCCTCACTATGGTAGAATAGATATCCATATGAATTCTTTGGATATCCCACAAACTTGCAAAGAACTGATCGTGCCTCGAGTTTTTCCGGATTTTTCCTTTTGGCATAGGCTGGACAACCCAATATCTTAACTCGTTTAAGATATGGTCTCTTTCCACTCCATATCTCATATAGTATTATAGGCACTGATTTAGATGGAACTTGATTCAATAGGTATGTGATCGCACGTTTTTTGCGTGTCGGATGTTCAAAGAATTTAAGTGTAACCGCGATCAGGACGGTGTCGCTTTGCAGCTAGCCGGTGAGCACAGGTCGGTCCACAGGGAGATGGTGTTATCTTACCTTCTTGTCTTAGACGAGTCAATAAAGAATCTGTATGAGTTTGTTCTAACCTATGTGTTTATCTGCAAGTATAAAGTTGTTAAGAAAAAGATACGAGATTATAAGCTAAAGAAATCCGTACTCAAAACCTTTGAGCCGAGTCTTGACCAATTGAAGCTAAACAATCGGCAACAACGTGGATTAGGGGATTTAAGCGCGGTATTCGTGGAATCCGGCTTATTTACCCTTGTCCTTCCATTCTTGTCTCTTGCTTTCGCCTCCGGCCAAACCGAAAGCAACCGGTCGTGGTTAGGAATCACCGTTACCTTGTCAGGGTACGGTGCCTAACGGAGCGCTTGCGTATGGTTTGGGCGAAGTTCAAATGGAAAATAACGGGAAAAGGAATTGGCAAAGAAATGTTAACTTATAAAACCGTATTAATTCTTAACAATAACAATAATTACAACATTCACAATATGAACAAAAGAGAACAAAAAGAAAAGGACAAATAAAAGAAAAGATTACAAGAATGAAAGTGCATGAATTAAATAGCAAGTAAATAAAGACAAGGTAATAAAGAGCAAGTAATAAAAAGCGATAAAAAGAATACGGAACTGGGACTCAAGACAAGCATGTGATCAATAGCCAACACTTAAACTTGCAAGCTCAATGAAGAGGTTGCAAGATCAAGGGAAGGGTAGAAACCGCATGTGAAATGAAGTGCTAGTCCGTGAGAAAATACGACCCTTGAGATCAATAACTAACTCTTACCCATTCAAGCTCAATGAAGAGGTTGAATGAGCAAGAGAAAGCAGAAATCTCAAGGGGGAGCAAACTAACAAGAAAGATAAAGAACCCTCATCTTCAATAATCTTCCACTCAAAAGCTCTCACTACAATTTAATGGAGAAAGAATGAAGAAGAGGAAGAAGAAGAACAAAATAACAAAAAAAGAGAACAAAGAAAAGCTCCCCTGGTTAAGCTCTGGTCCGGGGTATTTATAGGAGGTAAACTGGAATTCTAGGGCATCCACCAGACCAGAAATGAAACACCCAAAATACCCCTGAAATTCTGCAGTGAGTGGGCCCCACCTTGCCGCGCATGCGCGGCCAATACCCCCTATTGGCCGCGCATGCGCGGCCGTACAGTTGAATTGGGCAGTGGGCTTTTGTCATATTCCCTGGTTTGATGTTTCCTCGTGTTTGCCAACTTCAAAATGCGCAAAAGTCTTCAGAATAATTCCAGATTTCCAAGTCCAAGTTTTCTTTATTTCCTTCACTTTTGACTTTATCTCTCCCTCGAGCTCCGCGCACCCATTGATTCTTGTGCAGCCCACCTCGTGCTCTGTGCTTGTCCCAGACATGAATGACCACTGTCACATGTCTTGTATCGGGAACCGGTACTTGGCACTGGACGGATATGGATGACCGGAACCCGGCTTTTATCTGCTGTGACAGATGTTCCGTATTTTGCCGTAACTGTGGAGATTTCGTCCTGATTTGCAATATTTGTACTGAAAACCTGTATTCTGTAAACATGTAACAAACACGGATTAAAAGTACCTACCTATAAACACACGAGCGTAAGAATGGGCGGTATAAAATGCAATATTCTGATATGAACAAATACCCCCAAACTTAACTTTTGCTCGTCCCGAGCAAAACCAATTATTCACAAAAATAAAATGATAACCGCACTTTCGCAGGGAACGCGATTGCACTGAGCGCGTGCAACAAGCCGTTAAACCTCTAGGTGTCCCTAGTAGGAGGAGTGTTGTCTCCTGAGGGTTTTCAGCGGATTACACCCACAAAATCCCGTCAAGCTAGTGTCATAAAATAACTAAGATTCAAACCCTAAAGTTTTGTTTCAGAAAATAACAATTCTATAATCCTAAGTCTAGACTATCGAACCTTTAGTTTTCACACCTCTCTTCTTATTTAACTACAGGTTTTATATGTCTTTACGTGTAGTGCAAATAGTGCCGTTAAGTTCCAGAAAGGTCGATTAAAGTCATCATGTCACACAATAAAGCCCAGATAACAATTTTAAAAGGATCACATAAGTTTTATAAAGAGTTAAGCATTTTTCAAGTTTCGTTTTCCAGTAAGGTTTCAACTTCAGAATTTCTATCTTCCCTAACAGGAAACTAGGTCTTATTCTTCACTCCACCTTTTTCTTGTTTTCATTTCATACACACCTCTGTGAACGTGCAATAGTCTTTATCATAGAGTAAAACCTTCATATCTCCGTTAAAATTTTTTATAAAAGCTTGTCTTTTATCAAGATTATTCTCACACAAAGAACCGTTAGGAATTTTAACTCAGAGAGAACACTTGCTTGATTTTGTTTTAAAACTGGACTTTCTAGGCTTCTTAGCGAGCTTTGGGCCAATGCACCCAAACCAGTTGGTTTTAGGGCATTAGGTGTAGAAACACCCCAGCAGACTTAATTACTCAAGTTACCTAGGTCCAAAAACAAAAGACAGATTGTCGTGAAAATCAGATGATTTAATACGAACGGAGATATAACCGGCAGTTCAATTATTTTTCAGATAAAAGACGTGTTTAGTGGGTTTGGTGTGTAATCATTCCAATCAAGTTTCAGATGGGTTATTTTTCAGACTTAGTTCCAATTAAGGCATCAATAACATTCCTTCATATTCACTTACTTCATAAACAATTCTTGATATATTACTTATTTCAGAACAAACCTATTTGATCCTCAGAAAATCATTTATCTATTTAAAATTTTTTAAACATAAAAGACTTGTCATCTAATTGCCAAGACTCACAACACGTGTAGTGTGATGTAAAGACGTATATCAACTATAGTTAACTTCAAAGGAGAGTTATCTTTCAGGTTTTCACAATCCAAACATAGTATTTAGTTATTCCTATTTTTTCAAACAAAAACCGTCAAATGTTGAATCAGAGTTCTTCCACAAGCTAACTTGACAAAAAAGTTTTTATATTTTTAGAAATTTTTTTAAATTTTTATGGGTTTTTAAATAAGGTATGCAAATGCAAAATATACAAATGAATGCGAAGGAAGAAAGCTTACCGAGCACACCCCCAAACTTAAACTTGACAGTGCCCTCACTGTCAGGCTATACCAAGAGGGTCAAAATAGTCGGCGCTCCTCCTAAAAACAAATTATATACAAAAACAGAAGAAAAAAAAAACAAAAAATATATACAAAAAAAAGTGTCCCCCCCAAACTTAAGTAAAACAGTGTTTCCATTGTTAAGCGATGAAGTTCAGGATTGGGGGGGAAAGAACAGTATCCATCTATACAAGGCCTTACACAGGCCAAAAGTTAACACCAACCATTCAAAGATTTTATCATGGTACAGCAGTGGTTGGTGAAAGAAGGTGAAGAGGTAAGAAATGGAGATTACGCGAGACCGCTTGTGGAGAGAAGTGGAATGCGGTCTCGGTAGATGAGGGGAAGAAGAATGGCGGAAGGGAAAAAGAAGTGGAATACGAACTTGAGGGTGCAAATGGAGTAAATAGATTAGCACAATTTGTGATGACCGATGTGTGGAAAGCGATTGTGCTAATATATTTACCCGTCGAGAGATTGGGTCAAATCCCTCAAGGTTCGTGAGAAACCATGGGTACGCCGAACTTGGTAAACCAGACATATGAAATGTAAGTGATACGGGTTCTTGCAAGGTCGGAACGATGGAAAGGATGGAGGGAAGTGGTTGAGGAAGGGTATCGGTTAAGGGTTTAGGAGGGTGTACACAGTCAGTGGAAGGATTAGGATGAATTGGAAAATCCGACTCATCAATTAAAACTGTATCATCCTCAGTGCTATCCTCAATATTCTCCTCAAAA
Source organism: Agapanthus africanus (assembly GCA_030015575.1). Classification (NCBI taxonomy): domain Eukaryota; kingdom Viridiplantae; phylum Streptophyta; class Magnoliopsida; order Asparagales; family Amaryllidaceae; genus Agapanthus; species Agapanthus africanus. The sequence goes on along the minus strand of JASDDO010000028.1, from coordinate 202,631,639 downwards.
TTCAGCTTATCCATGCAAATTTCATCAAAATCAAGACGCATATGAAGTTCGGGAAAAACATTTAATGACTCGGGATGATGATTTGAAGAGACAAACTCAGCCAAATCTACGGGTTCATCATCCAAAATGTTCCCAGCGTCAATATCCTTAATCAAGTGAAAATTTATATTCTCAGACACCTCATCAAAAGCATGGATTTCAATCGATTCTGGTTCTAAGATGGAGGTGTAGAGGTCAAAAGGATTAGGGTTGGTTTCACTTGGAAGGGACCCTTCACAATCGGGTAAATCAAACACTACAAAGTTGCACAACTCATTAAACATTCTATCTTCAACTGATAATCCATTTGGGACACTTGATAGACTTTCAACACAGGAGTTGTGGGATTCAATTTGAGACGGGTAGGTTTGATTTGGAAGGGGGTACATCTCACTCTCTCCACTCAAATTCACAGCCTGTCCTGCCGCCTCATCATACATTGAAAAAGTTGGAGCTAGTTGAAAACTAGCTACCGGGTCACTAGGTTGCATGAGGGCGGCCATGGACGCATTCAAATCCATCATCTGTTGGCTTGACGCTACCCTAAAATCTTCCAACGATTGTTCTAGACTAGACATAGGTTGTGAAGGGGTTTCAGTAAAAGATTCAAAGTTGTTTGGATACTGAAAACTCCCAAATGGCTGTTCTGACGCAATGTCTAGGGAAGGTGCAAATGTAGGGTAGGATTGGTAGGAATTGAATGGCTGGACAGGAGTGGGATCAACATTGGGATAAGAAGGTGAATGGAATTGTTGGTCCCAAGAATTTGTAGTGGTGAAAGGAGTGAAAGATCGGCTACGAGATTGTTCAATACGTTCAGCGATGGACAAAGGACGACTTGCAGAAAGGTATCAACATAAGCGGGAGTGAATGTTTGAAACGGTTGATATGAAGTGGAATGAGGAGTGCAAGTGTTTGTCCTAGACGCTGCTATGCGATCTTTCAGTGAAACTTTGGGCATGGAGGGGTCGTTCGATGTTCGGCCAAAGCAAGAACCGTATGAGGTAATGTCTGGTTGTGGGTACCAAAGTTCGGCAAGAGTTTTGCGAGGTGGAGTACCCATGATATGAAGAGAGAGTAAAAGAAAGGAAGAGAAAAGGAGGGGAAAAAGAATGTGATTTTTTTTTTATTATTTAGTTAGTTAGCAAAAGAATGAAGTATACACAAAAAAGAATATGGACAAAAATCACGACACAAAAATACCACACACCTAATCGTTCTAGGGTTCACCTAGGTCAACTAGACCTGCTCGAGAACTTGATTGTCGAAGTAAAACTGTGTCGAGAAACAGACTCAAGATACACTGATCACGAGGCCAGGTAAGTGCAGAGATAAGGGGAGGTTTTCCAACGCTTTCGCGAAGTTCCTTAATTAAATAACCCTTTCTCTTTTGGCGGTTTCGCCGTTAACACTTTCCTAGACACCCCGTAAACAATATACCGTTAAGCAAGCTTCTAAATACAGTTAACTTCTCCTAGTGAGCGCGAAGTCCTTAAGGCTTAAAGTCTAGTTTCTTTTAAAATTTGTGCGGGTTATCGTTATGCGCAAGTTCGTGATTTGTGGGCCACGGAAAAGATGATGAAATCCTTTACCGTATGTTGTGGGGTTCGCTTGCCCTTAAGTCCGTATTAATTGATGCAATGCGCAATTCAAAAAATTCTTATAAAGAATCAAAACAATCGTTTTTTTAGTTTAAGCGCGGCGCTGCAACAAATACGGGTTAGTCAAGTTTTAGCGTTTGCTAGCGAACTTGCAAAGAATCCTGCAAAGAATAGTATATTGGAAGCGTCGGATTTGAGAAGAAGGTGTTAGTAAAGTACGTACCATTTAAGTTTTGGGTTAGGAAACCCCCGTTGAATCAAATCCGGTAAGCTTGAAAGGTTCACTTGCGCGGGTCAAACTACCCGGATCTTTGGCACTGTACTTCGAAATCACCTTAACGTTGAATGTACACTTTGCTTCCCCACTATCGCAGTTTGCAAATACGCAAAATTCTGCACACTTGCCCACAAAAATATTGTCCAAAAAACAAAAAAGAATATATTTTTTTTTATATACAAAAAGAATATTAACCCGAATAACAAGAAAGAAAATACGCTACCGTCTCCCCGGCAACGGCGCCATTTGATCGCACGCTTTTTGCGTGTCGGATGTTCAAAGAATTTAAGTGTAACCGCGATCAGGACGGTGTCGCTTTGCAGCTAGCCGGTGAGCACGGGTCGGTCCACAGGGAGATGGTGTTATCTTACCTTCTTGTCTTAGACGAGTCAATAAAGAATCTGTATGAGTTTGTTCTAACCTATGTGTTTATCTGCAAGTATAAAGTTGTTAAGAAAAAGATACGAGATTATAAGCTAAAGAAATCCGTACTCAAAACCTTTGAGCCGAGTCTTGACCAATTGAAGCTAAACAATCGGCAACAACGTGGATTAGGGGATTTAAGCGCGGTATTCGTGGAATCCGGCTTATTTACCCTTGTCCTTCCATTCTTGTCTCTTGCTTTCGCCTCCGGCCAAACCGAACGCAACCGGTCGCGGTTAGGAATCACCGTTACCTTGTCAGGGTACGGTGCCTAACGGAGCGCTTGCGTATGGTTTGGGCGAAGTTCAAATGGAAAATAACGGGAAAAGGAATTGGCAAAGAAATGTTAACTTATAAAACCGTATTAATTCTTAACAATAACAATAATTACAACATTCAAAATATGAACAAAAGAGAACAAAAAGAAAAGGACAAATAAAAGAAAAGATTACAAGAATGAAAGTGCATGAATTAAATAGCAAATAAATAAAGACAAGGTAATAAAGAGCATGTAATAAAAAGCGATAAAAAGAATACGGAACTAGGACTCAAGACAAGCATGTGATCAATAGCCAACCCTTAAACTTGCAAGCTCAATGAAGAGGTTGCAAGATCAAGGAAAGGGTAGAAACCGCATGTGAAATGAAGTGCTAGTCCGTGAGAAAATACGACCCTTGAGATCAATAACTAACTCTTACCCATTCAAGCTCAATGAAGAGGTTGAATGAGCAAGAGAAAGCAGAAATCTCAAGGGGGAGCAAACTAACAAGAAAGATAAAGAACCCTCATCTTCATTAATCTTCCACTCAAAAGCTCTCACTACAATTTAATGGAGAAAGAATGAAGAAGAGGAAGAAGAAGAACAAAATAACAAAAAAAGAGAACAAAGAAAAGCTCCCCTGGTTAAGCTCTGGTCCGGGGTATTTATAGGAGGTAAACTGGAATTCTAGGGCATCCACCAGACCAGAAATGAAACACCCAAAATACCCCTGAAATTCTGCAGTGAGTGGGCCCCACCTTGCCGCGCATGCGCGGCCAATACCCCCTATTGGCCACGCATGCGCGGCCGTACAGTTGAATTGGGCAGTGGGCTTTTGTCATATTCCCTGGTTTGATGTTTCCTCGTGTTTGCCAACTTCAAAATGCGCAAAAGTCTTCAGAATAATTCCAGATTTCCAAGTCCAAGTTTGCTTTATTTCCTTCACTTTTGACTTTATCTCTCCCTCGAGCTCCGCGCACCCATTGATTCTTGTACAGCCCACCTCGTGCTCTGTACTTGTCCCAGACATGAATGACCACTGTCACATGTCTTGTATCGGGAACCGGTACTTGGCACTGGACGGATATGGATGACCGGAACCCGGCTTTTATCTGCTGTGACAGATGTTCCGTATTTTGCCGTAACTGTGGAGATTTCGTCCTGATTTGCAATATTTGTACTGGAAACCTGTATTCTGTAAACATGTAACAAACACGGATTAAAAGTACCTACCTATAAACACACGAGCGTAAGAATGGGCGGTATAAAATGCAATATTCTGATATGAACAGTATGCTGGTGTCTCAAGCGTATAACCCCAAAAGGAAATAGGTAACTCAGCGGTGCTCATCATAGAGCGCACCATATCCACTAGGGTGCGATTCCTCCGCTCCGATACACCGTTGTGCTGTAGTGTATACGGAGGAGTTAGCTGAGAGAGAATCCCATTCTCTTTTAGATAGTCCAGAAACTTATTGCTCAAGTATTCTCCTTCCTGATCAGATCGAAGAATTTTAATACTTTTACTCGTTTGTTTCTCGACTTCGCACTTATATTTTTTGAATTTCTCAAAAGTTTCAGACTTGTGTTTCAACAGAAACACATGTCCATATTTTGAGAGATCGTCAGTGAATGTAATGAAGTACAAGGAACCATTCCTGGCTTGTGTAGACATGGGACCGCATACATCACTACGTATCAGTCCCAAGAGTTCCGCAGTTCTTTCTCCGTGTCCAGTAAATGGAGTTTTGGTCATCTTGCCTTTAAGACACGACTGGAAAGTTTCATAAGATGTAAATTCAAACAGGTTTAAATATCCATCCTTATGTAACTTAGCCAGTCGTGTCGCATTGATATGACCTAGTCTACAATGTCACAAGAATGACTCGTTCATTTCTTAACTTTTCCTCTCGTGTTTGTTCTGTATGTTAAGAACTGTGGTTTGATTTAGAGCGTATATGCCATTACTTAACGTGCCTAATCCAATCAACTTTTGATTCAGGAAGATGTTCATAACATTATCCTGCAGTACAAAATTATATCCTTCTTTACTTAATAACGAAACTGATGTAATATTGCATATCAGGTTCGGTATGTAATAACATTCGTTCAGAATCAATGTATTACCATTTGGTAATACAATGTGATAGTCGCCAACAGCTTTGGCTACAACATTTGCGCCATTCCCTACTCTAACAGAATGATCACCTATTCCCAGTTCTCTACCTTTCTTTAGCCTATGTAACATATTACATATGTGGGATCCCGATCCGGTATCTAATACCCAGGATGTAGAGTGTACTAAGAAACAGTTCTCGGTAACAAATACACTAGAAGAAAATTCATCAATATGTTCTTTCTTCGATCGGGTGGCATGGGAATCCTGGCATTCCCCTATTTCTTGCTCAGATTTATAACAATTATAAGATCGAGCAGAACCAATGTTTTCCAGCCCAGTATAACAAGCGAATTCGGTCACTATATCTATATTATTATCTTGATTAAGGCTTGACATGGTCGCTACCTGGAGAGAGAGAAAAGAAAACACTTAGCGTATGCTCTTGCAAGATTAGATTGGTTATTCTCTTATCTAATCAGGATGGCTCCCACTGTTTTTATCAAATTTTCCTTCAAACCCTAAAAGGTAAGACTAGCCGGGATTAATTACACCCTACAAGTTTGCCAATCTTTCAGCCAGGCCAGTGTCGGTATTTTGAGGGAGGTTCCCCGTGCAAAACTCTCCCAGGAGTAACTCTTACTCACAGTGGGTATCGGGATCCAACTATCTTATAGAAGGTATGCAATCTCATTGCAAATTTCAACACTTGAAATTCCCAATGATATTTTGCCCCAAGCGATTTATGACCTTGACAAGGTCAACAAACCATAAACCGCAAGTCAAGTTCAACCCGTTCATTTCGTGATTGAATTAAACCCACCCGTACGACTCTTGACAAGGTCAACAAGGCCGTACGACTACCCTAATCCAATCGCATCATATGCGTTGCAGACAAGCACTAATTAGCTACCGCACACTACGCCTTAACAATGTCAACAAACGCAGCACGAATACTAAATAGTCCTTATCCGAAATGATGGAGGGCTACGACAGGCTTTTAAGAAAACTTTTTGCGTGATGAACTTGATATCGTGGTAGAATCGAGTGATTTGAAAAGAAGTGGTTTAAGCTCCACTTTTAAAATCATTTATTTTTCAAAACAAACCGAGTGGGTGTAGCATCTACTAGCTTTTGCTAAAGAGGTCATTTCCGGTGAAGGGATCTCGGCTCTTTCCTCATCGAATGAGGTGCTGGATATTCATCAAGAAATACCGCTATGTAAAGCAGGAACTAGAGTTATCTTTTTAAAAATTTGATTCTACAACATCTTTAGGATTCTTTCCTTTCATTAATCTCATTAATGAAGTCCCATCATTTATGCTTCCTAAGCATCACAGATAAAGAAACGAAAATACTTATACAACGTATGCTTATGCCATTCGCATTCGCCACAAGGTCCCGTCATGCACCGTTTGGTTAGATAACTAACGGCAGAGCGGGGGCGGGACTAGCGCGGATGCAAAACATAAGCAACGTTTATTATATATTATATATATAATATTAAGCATTCGTCTCAGGCAGTCATATGATCTCATCACAGAATATTACAGCAGAAGTCAACATATGAAATATATGAATGAATTATCAGAATATATGAATGAATTAAAGGTTCTCTAGAGTGTACGTGGCATGGAAATTACCGATGATGATGTATGTGAGCTGGCAAGAAAGTGTACGTGCAACATACGTATCATTGGTAATGGTGTTGGTGTCCTAACAGACGAGATCATAATAGCTAAAAAAACCATGTATATATATGCAATGCAATAAGAACAACATGAATATAACGCAAAAGTGAATAGTAACATAACATTATAAAATATACATATCGGTATACGAATCATACAGTTTTAGTGTTTAAAATAGCACGAATCGCAATTTTTAGAAAAGTAGGGGCTACGATGTTTTTGAGAAAAGGTATGTCCTTTGAAAATCCATAGCATCTCTCGGATTGTTGTTCTCCGCCGAAAGACGTGACCGGGATGTTAGAACGTCTGGCCTGAATTTTAGGGGCAGATGCTATTTGGATTTATCCGTCCACCTCTCTGAAGATGCCAAGTTGGTTTATGGCACCGTGTATCGGAGATTTGGACGGATGCGGCCGTTGTAGCAGACTCGTCAGATTCCCCTCGTTTGTGAGGGACTTTTGATTGTGGGGACACTCTTCCCTGCTGGAGCGAGCCCCTGCAATTAATTACGTTACCGCATTGCGATAATCACTTTCTCCTGCTCCAGAAGTTCACTTCGTGTCGTGTGTGTTTGTTTTATTTTAGGTTTCCCATGGATTTTATACGGAGACTAATTTATGTCGTCGCACGTAGGACATGGATTAGTCTAAATCCGTATATTTTTAGATTTTGGTTTGGATTGATTTAAGGATCGTTGACTCGTTTTGAGATCAAAATCGACTTAAATGTGTGCGAGTAGTTGGGGACTCGGTTGGTTTCTTGTTTAGGATACGTTAGTCCAATTTGAGACTAAGATCCACTTAACAAGGTTTTAGGATCATTTTTATTTCAGATCCAACAAAAAAGCATTTGGGCTCTATTGTTTTAGTTTAAGGACGTTTTGGTTCGTTATCACCATTTTGGAAGCGAAGTTCTAGTTTGAGGACATCTCGGTCTGTTGATCACCATTTTAGAGGTGAGATTTTAGTTTAAGGATGTTTCAGTCCGTTGATCACCATTTTGGAGGTGAGATTTTAGTTTAAGAACGTCTCGGTCCGTTGATCACCATTTTGGAGGTGAGATTTTAGTTTAAGGATGTTTTGGTCCGTTGGTCATCTTGCGCGCACGTATATTTGTTACGTGACAGGACGAACAACGATGATATGGGATGCACCCAGTTTAGGGTGCGGTCTGATTTGAGGTGTGCACATCTGTTTGGAAGTGCATTAAGAGAAGTTGTTGGTTGTCGGGACCCACCACCTCTCTGAAGACGTTGAGAAATTACAACGACATATATCAGAGGTGTGAAAAGATGTACCCTTAAACTGAATCTCGTATTTGAGGGGAAAATGAGTTAGTGGTAAACCCGGAAATCATTAGTCATATTTTGAGACTAAGATTTCCCCGGGAGGATGTGGGATGAGTACCGTTTTGGATATCATCAGTTGGAAGATCAATAGTCGTATTTGGGACTAAGATCAGCTTGGTAAGTCAAGAGTGTTGGGGTCAAAAATTACACCCCGGTTGACCAATTCAAAGTCAAAGTCAACCCCAAGACAGGTGGGTCCAAGCCCAGGCCAAGTGGGCCCATGCCCCAGTCGAGCCCCGCGGCCAGCCTCCCCCATGCCAAAATGAAAATTATGTAATAATAAATTTGATGTAATTTTCATACATGGATGTAAGAAAAAGGAGCATAAAGCCCAATTTTTGTAAAGCGCATGGCTCATGTGCAAAAGAAATGAGCACATGACGCATGGGATGGGCAAAATACCATTTTGTAAAACCCCAAGGGGCTATATGTAAATTTGCAAACCTATATAAGGCAACATGATAATAAAATAAAACACAAGAATTCATTCTCTCGAATTCTAGGGTTTGTGCCTCCTTCCTCTTCCTCAAGGTTCTAAAACCTTCTCCCCATTTTGAATTAAATCAAGAGTTTAACCCTTCCTTTTTCAAAAATAAATAGTTTTCCACCATAAAACCCTTGAAGGGGAGCTCATATCTGCTATCAAATCTCTAGAATGGGAGATTTTAAATCCCACCTCTCCTTTTCCCCCAAGATCCAGCAACATAGCGGAAGAAAAAGGATACCCATCTCCAAAAATCCCATTCCAGGAGGATCCGAGGCTCAAAAGAAGATCCAAATATTACTAGGAGTTTAACTCCATTCAAGATCTGTTCAAGTTTAACTCCATAAATCAACCCCCTCTTTAGGAGTCTAACTCCAAATCTATACATAATCCCTTGGGAGTTCAACTCCCAGCCCAGCGGCTAAGCCCATTTTCCACTGGTGTTTCCAGTGGTCGCGTGCCGCGCACGTGACCTACGGACGCCCAGAGTTCGCGTGCTGGGCATGTGACCCGCGGGTGCTCAGCGCCCACGCACCTCACGGGATCCGCGGGAGCTCAGCGCCCAGCGGTCGCGTGCAGGGCATATGACCTGTGGGCGCCCAACGCCCAGCAGTCGTATGGCGTGCATGTGACCCGCGAGCGCCAAGCGCTCATGCACCAGGCATGTGACCCGTGAGCGCCAAGCGCCTACGCGCTATGCACGCATATTTTAAGACGCTCCACACCCCTCATTGACCATGCACTCCATACCCAAAACATGTCCCCCGTTGGAAAAAATTTCTGACGGGGCGCTGCCCCGCACCCCGCAAGGGGGTTGCTGGCCCCCTTGACCCTCAGCCCGCTATCCGGGTAGCGAGACCCCCGTAAAACTCTGTGGGGCCTCCGATATATCCCAAACCCCTTCAAAACACAACACTGCACATTGAGTTCATATGACCAGTTTGACCCGTCAATTGGAGGTTTCTTCTCTCCAAAGGCAAGGGATAATTAACGACAGCTTAGTCCGCGGTGCCAGAGATTCGGATCCCCACAATCAATAAACCCCCGCCTATCCTAGGCAGGGGAAATCTGTAGTACGCCTAACAAGCGACGCGTATTCTCATCTCAATGGGGTGACGAAAAACACCCTACAGATTCTGGCACACCCGGTGGGACCAATCTCTCTTCCCATGTTTTGGGTTAAACGTTCATGCGAGTTCAATCAATATACATATCGATTGCCTGTACTGAAATCATACTTCTTTGTGCAGGTTAACAATTTCTGATTGCAATCCTTGGATGCAACAAAATGTCTCTAAGGACAATCTCAGCCCTCAGCACAACTCCCATCTCCTACACGATGAAGATGGACGCCATGACAGTCCTCCGAAAACAGGGCTCTAAGGGCTTTCGTAAGCCCGAAAGTATCCCGGATAGACTGGCGACAGTAGGAGTCGCCTTTACCATTTGGCTCTATTCTGTTCATGCCCGCTAGCACAGTCCCAGCTTCTCAAGCTCCAGTAACAAACAGACCGGCCTCAAAAGGCAGGAGGCTAAATGTGGTGATCTCGAGGGCACCACTACCCAAACGCAAGTCGGCGTTTGAACGACTTTCCTTGGCCCCAACTGGGGGTAAGGCCAAAGCAACAAGGCATCTTGGGCAAGCTCCAGCGGCGCTCCTGACAACTGCTCAATTGGGTATCTTCTCTAAACTCCCCGTTAATCGTCTCATGATAGCTTCCTGGATGACGGATGCCCGCCAAGCCCTCAAAATCGAGAAGCTAAGACAGAAAAGGCTCAGATACAGAGCCAACAAAAGGGTTAGGGCTCATGCTATGCTGAACTTCATGAGGTTCCAAGAACAGGGTCACCCCGCCAAAGATAAAGAGACGGCTGGATATATGGTCCACACTGTCTATATGGTAGGCACGCGCAACAAGAGCAAGGATGGGGCCACTACATCTCAAAACCAATATGGTGTGAATGTGGCTGCCACTTCCTAAGACCAGCACCCTCTGGGAGGTAATGAAAACCCTTTCAGTGAGGCTGATAAGCAGAGAGATCTCTCAGTTCATAAGGAGCCGAGCTCGGAAAGCGAAGAGAAGCCAATCTTCCGTCCCAAGAACGTAGAGCAGCAACTTCTCCAAGTGCTCCGAAAACAGCTCAGAAGTAAAGACAAGGAGATGGCCAAATTTTACTCCAAAATTGACGACTTGACGAATGTCGTGATATAGCTTATGGCCCATGTTGCCTATCATCCATCCAATCATGTGTAGGGTTCTGCTCATGAACCGGGAAACAGTGTCCCGAGACAGCCGACGTTTATTCCCTCAAATCCAAAGTTGGGTGAACTGCATGAGAGTTGGTCGCATCCGATCTCGGGAAATGTCTTGGCTACCGATGATAGCAACCCGCTAACGCAAGACCAAATTATGGATTTGGTCACCAATAAAGTCAGAACATTGGTAGCTGAAGCCGGAGACCAAAAAGATGTCAGCAGTAGCGGGAGACCATATCCTACTCGGTACGATCTTGTGGAGTTTTCCATTGGCTATGTCGTCCCCAAATTTGAAAGGTTCAATGGGACGGGAAATGCGAACCGGCAATTTGCCCAATTTAAAGCATCATGCGTGAATACTGAGGGCAATGATGTGCTCCTTCTCCATCAGTTTGTCAATAGCTTGACGGATGTTTCTTTCGATTGGTATGCAAGCATACCGGATGACTCAATCACGATGTTCGCTCAAATAGAATCCATGTTCATGCAAAGGTTCATGAGTGTCAGCGATAAAATCTCCATTGCCGACCTCGTAAGGACCGAGCCAAAGAACAACGAAAGCAATATGGATTTTATATTCCGATGACGCAATCTTTCTATCAAATGTGAACCGCCGTTGAAGCAAGACCAATCTGTCAGTCTTCTTATAGAAAATCTGAACGACTGGATGAAACCTTTCCTGTGCACCGCAGGCCTCAAAACATTCCAAGAGCTAACCAAGAAAGTTCAAATGTTGGAACACTCAAAGCCCAAGTCCACTTAGAATCTCCAATTCACAAACAAACCGAGACATCAGAGGGATGACAACCGGAAAAATGAAAGTTCCAACAGCACCGATTCTCTAAATAAGCAGACAGCGGGCTGAGCAAAGACTAACAAATCTCGAGAACCAACTTTGGAGGAAAGAAAAAATAAGGTCTACTCTTTCAGAAGGGACAAGGTCCACAAAATTTTCAAAGATGCTCTGAAGAATGGCCTGCGACTACCAGAACCAAAAAGGCTAAATGAAGCGAGCAGGATCGATCATCCCAATTTTTGCCCATACCACCGAGTTCTAGGGCACACTATTGAAAACTGTTGCATCTTCAAAGATTCCCATACCTTCGTAAAACTCTGTAGGGCCCCTGATATATCCAAAACCTCTTTAAAACACAACATTGCACATTGGGTTCGTATGACCAGTTTGACCCGTCAATCGGATGTTCCTTCGCTCCAAAAGTGAGAGGTAATTAACGGCAGCTTAGTCCGCGGCTGCCGGAGATTCGAATCCCTACAATCAATAAACCCCCACCTATCCTAGGCAAGGGAAATCTATAGTATGCTTGATAAGCGACGCGTATTCCCATCTTAATGGGGTAACGAAAAACACCCTACAAAGAGCACATGGGCTCGGATGGTCTGGATCAGGGAGGTTCTGTTAGTTGTATGTATGCCCTAGAGGCCAGTATTGTACAGATGATGTATATTATATTGGATGCTTGGACATATATAGAGATGACTTTCTTGCTCGATATGATAGTATGCTATCTGGTTACTCTTTATCTTAATATGTACACTTGTCTCTTTAAACTGTCTTATAGTTACATGTTGATAAAGCCCTTAGGATGTGTACTTGACTACCTGGACTATGATGCAGATCATACTAGTGGGGACATGGTAGTCTATAAGTACATCCTTCAAGGTCCCTAGTCATGGGTGTATCGAGACAGGGCATCCATATATCAGTGTAGACTAGCGTATACGCTTCTCGACCCATGAGATGGGCGATGGATGATCCCATATCCATTGGTGTTTGACATCAGAGATGGTATGCGGGTGCTCAGTGGAGAATGGGTACACTGGACGGACTCGCCGAGAACTCCCAGATGGTATTATACCTCACGTCAGATGGCAGTTCTCAGGTGACACTTATGCAGGTTAGTCTGTAGACCCGAGATCGTCATAGAGTCTTGTATGATTCCCACTGTGCTTTGATCTCCACCTTACCACGTCCATGAGGGCATGCAAAACGGTGGTCTTTGGGTACAGTCCCGAGTCACATGGAGGCAATGAGCGATAGGAGGGGTTTCGTCTCTCCCGGTATTGGGGGTTGATGTTGCGCAGTGCTCGATTGGCCGTAACAGGGAAGTCCCTGGCCAGGGATGATTAGAGATTTGCTGGTAAGTGTTACCAGTAGTTTCTCGACCCGTTATGAGCCTCACATCGGCACGACTTATCGGTTATTGGGGTCTGACGTTTACCACCCCTAGACTTGATATGCGACATATCAGACGAACAGACCGGACTGTACGGTAAGTGTTACTGGTTGGATTCACAGGAGTGTGAGCGGGCTAGCTCGTCGATCTTCTGATCTCTCAATACCCGGATGGCCGTTACGTTTAGCAGACCGCTTGCGGCTCGTGGGTGCTTGATATGATCATCATCTGCTACCGGCATATTGACGAGTCTTTAGAGTCCTACACAGAGGTTTCCGGGCTCAAGCGAAACGAAATAGGAGTGCATATGAGATATGTGCAGGACGGAGAATGATGCGTGTATATGATACCGTATTCCATTCTCGCGATGGATGTATGTCACGACCCAAAGTTTGGCCCGTGACCGGCACTTAACCACGTAACGCCTACAGGCGTAACGCGACTAAGTAAGCCGAAAACCCAGAAATCAAACCAGTAAAATTATAGAGTGATTTAAGCATTTAATAGAACAAATTACTAAGATAACAAAATACGACGCCGTAGCGAAGAAAATGAGCAACAGGTGGGAAACATCACAGATAGAATAAACTGCATAAGTAGAGTCGGCTCACAACGAGCTCGACACCAGAATACAAAATAATATACATCGTCCTCACAACTGGTCTCTAAGTCAATACATAAGTGGTAGATGGAGAGTACTAGATACAACAATATACATAACTGAAAGATAACCAGATACCGCACAAAACCCACCTATCAGCAAAAGAGCTAGCACACCAACTGTAGGGGTATCTGTGTCAAAAGATGCAAGAATGCAGCCTGCCGCGACTACTCCGAAGGGCAACCTGCAAACACTGTGGCACAACGGGGGTGAGTTACCAACTCGTGAATAGAAGATAACATATAAAGGTAATCGCGAGTATGCACGTGCTACGATACTCTAACCTATATCAACAGATAACATCTATATGATGAACTGGATGCTCAAGCATGCAACAAGTGCGATCTAATAACATCTCCATGTAATGAGCAAAATGTGATGATCATGTATAACAATGAACAGGGTATGCAATGATCAGGTATAGCAATGCTATCTAACAACCCTATATAGAATGAACAGGGTATGCAATGATCAGGTATAGCAATGCAATCTAACAACCCTATATGGAATGAACAGGGTATGCAATGATCAGGTATAGCAATGCAATCTAACAACCCTATATGGAATGAACAGGGTATGCAATGATCCGGTATAGCAATGCAATCTAACAACCCTATATAGAATGAACAGGGTATGCAATGATCAGGTATAATAGGTACATGATGAGATATCAATTACTACATACTGAGCATGGGAAATATAACATCTACACGGAATGTCATCGTGGAAAGTATAATGGGTACCCATCAATATACCCAATAACCTAATACTACTCAGGCGTCGTCATCCTCCTCGGTCCTCCAATCCTGTAAATCTCATATAACCGTGAGTGCCCAACATCGGCACCTAAAATATCAAGAAATACTCGTGCCAAGTATCGACACGCAAATCCTCCTGTATAGGGCATCCGTCAGTCCGGATCAGCCCATGGGCTCTGTCTACGGTATCGGCCCTCAGCCCCGGCAGTACGAGTCGTCCCGCATCCATCCATAGACTCTGGTCGGTATCCTCCGGATAACCGCCAGGTCCAACCAATCACCGGTAGGTAGTAGTCCCTCTGCCAGGCTCACCGTCTACTACACAGTGAAACCGTTCTCGCCCCGGGGTACCATACCGGGTCCACCATGTACCCGTAATCGGCCTCATCCAACTCCTCGATTCGGGTTCACATATATGTCACTCTAGTACCGAGAAAGCACATGGTGGACGCACCGAAATATCATATCAAGGGAAACCGGGTTTTTAAATAATTAACTATTCTCTTTGAAATATCCACAGTTCCCCAAATCCAGAATTAACATGGAAACAACATATCTCAATGCGTAATCTAAGCAAGTATGAAGATATCAATATATGTGTGCACTGGTATGAATATACAGTGTGCATATACGCAGGCATGAAAATATCAATATATATGTGCACTGGTATGAATATACAGTGTGCATGTGCGCAGGTATGAAGATATCAATATATGTGTGCACTGGTATGAATATAAGTGTGCATGTGCGCAGGCATGAAAATATCAATATATGTGTGCACTGGTATGAATATACAGTGTGCATGTGCGCAGGTATGAAGATATCAATATATGTGTGCACTGGTATGAATATACAGTGTGCATGTGCGCAGGCATGAAAATATCAATAAGGTAGAATCAGTATGATGTATAATTTATAGCAATCCTATAATGTGAGTGTCATGGCAAATCACTAACGGTGTGAGTGTAGCATATCAATCGTGCTCGTGTGACTCGAACCGTTAGTGACAGTGCAGTGTCCCATGCTATCATTTCTATATGCAACAATAAGGTATGCTACTACAGTCCATATAAACATCTACAATCTAATATCCTGACTCGCCCTGACGCTTAACGCCATACGGGCGATTTCCCCGTAGATGTTAAATCTACTCACCTGGTCGTGCACTACTCGTAGCCGACCACCTGCTTCCCTTTCTTAGCTTCGTCCGACGTACCCGCCTGCGAACCTGGAATTACACAAGAATCCATATATAAGCAACTATCTCGCAAAACGTGATATCGACGTCAAACGATACGCTCGCGTCGCGAACTAAACGCGCGTGTGTACGATACGCTAAACGTGTGCACGCGTCTAAAACTAACCCCGATACTCTGCGATATGCTGAATCATGGAACCCTCTCGCGTATCGCGCGAACCAAACGTACTAGAAACACGATATAACGTCCCAGATTCTACCCAGGCTAACAACTTACAAAACTATACATACCACTGGCCTAGAAATAATAGCAGACTCCTACCCATGCAAACTTCACCCAAAACCACCCTCATCTGGCCGCAATTGCGGCCAGAATGAATAAATCGGCGGCCTAACAAAGGAATGGGGGCTTCGTGTTCGGGTAGTGTGGTCAGGGTATATCTAGGGTGCTCCAGTTTCCTCAATTTTTACCTGAACTACTCGGGCCTATAGCAGATCACAGAAATCCAATTTGATCACTTAAAAACACTAAATTTGCACAATTTGAAATCGTATGGTATTTTGTTGTAATCTGGGGTCTAACTAGGTTTACATGGTCTTAATAACACCTAATTAGGCTAGGTTAACTAATATTAACAGCACTAAACCATAAGTCCACACAAATCACCATTTCAAGCACAAATCTCACCTTTTACACACACAGAAGCTAAACTACGCATACGTTAAACAAACAAGAAGTTGGGCTCGGATTCTATACCTTACAAGACCCTAGGTGCAAGGAGAAAGGAGGTGGAGAAGATGGGGAGTGCTGCTGCAGCTGCTGGGGGCTGCTGTTGATGTTGCTGCTGCTGCCACTGCCTGTTGCTGCTGCTGCCACTGCTTGCTGCTGCTGCTGATGATGCTGCTTCTGCAGCTGCTGCCTCTCTCTCTCTCTCTCTCTCTCTCTCAGAGCAGTGTGTGTGTGTGTGAGAGAGTTGGGGGAATGAGAAGTGAGGGTGAGAGAATGAGGCCCCAAGTCAACAACCCCCCTCTCTCTTTCTCTCTCTCTTCATTTAATGAGCATGGCTCAAGCCATGCCCATACTCCCTCTCTCATCAAGTCAACAAAATAAAAGAAATTCAAATAACAAACACACAATAAATAAAACCCAATTAAATCTCAAAACACTTAATACAATAGGTTAACCCTTCATGGTTGCTAATCATGGTTTAACCCTAACTCCTAACCCTAGCTAACATGCACAAGTGTGTGTGTGCCTAGAAAAATCCTAATAAAATATTCATTAATTAGAATAATATATCTGAAACCTAATTTGGTAAACTTTTTACCAAGAACTATCTATTAAAATATAATTAACTCCTAAACACGACCTAAGGTGTTACAATCTTCCCCCCTTAAAGAAAATTCGTCCCCGAATTTTAAAATACAAAGCTACGCATACCTTTAGAGTGATGAGGGAACTTCTGCCGCACCTCGCCCTCAGCCTTCCAGGTGACCTCTTCACTGTTTGGGATGCACCCAAATACCTTCACTGATGGAAAGACCTTCGATCGAAGTTTCTTTACCTGCCGGCCCAAAATTACGGCTGGCTGTTGGGTGAACGAAGGATCACGCTCGAACTAAATGGTCTGGCGCTGAATCCAATGAGAAAGGTCATGAAGGTAAATGCAAGGTATCGACATAGGGAAATACGGGGTGAATACTCAATAATCTGGGTGGAAGTGCCCAACTTAAGGCAACGAACCAACTTGCCTTAGGGATCCCTAAAAGACTTACTATCCTGGAAAGCTTCCCAAAACTCAACATGTCATTTATCGGAAATTTCTGTGGGAATACATGATCTGCCCTTGCGAACTTGAATCTGCGACCCTCTTGGTCAGCATCTGATCTCTATCCGCAATAGACCATTCTCATCCTGACCCAAAACAACCGGGTCATTTCCGAAATTTCTAAACTAGCTGAGGTCCAATAATCCTATAACACGGAGTTAGGAAAAACAGACTGGTGATCGACATAACCTAACCTCTAATCCTAAATATTACCAATTAAAGTGTCTCCTGATAACTGCTATCAAGGAGAACCCTATCGATGGCAAGCGACGATCCCCAACTGCCGACAACAATTTCTACACACGCACAACTTAACAAGAACAACTGAGTATCACCGGATGACAAGCATCCGAATGGAGTCACATCCTGACAACTCCTGGGTGGACACCATAACGAATTTCAGGAAGATCTGCTCTCGTTCCCTCTTCGGAACGGTTAAAGGTTGCAACTCTCCAGCCGGTCTCAGTTGCCCAACACAAGCACACAACAAGACAGACACCTTGAAACGAATCCCAAGACTTCTATTTCTATCCCTGCCCACCCGTAACTACCTTACAAGTCACGTTAACAGTTGGTGGGGCTTGAATGAATACAGAAAGTTGACCGATGTGCCTGCCCTAGGATTCCTCGTCTCTTCCCTATAATACTAGGTACACAAGTGCCTCTCTATCCTAGCACACCCTTGCCACCAGTTAAAGATTCTAAATCATTACCCAGCCGAGTAGGCTCCAATATCTCTGACAAACGAGCATCGGCGGGCAGTGTCTCGCGAAAGCGATTTAAGAAAAGTGGTCGGGCGCGGACATGAGCAAGCTGTCTCCTCAGAAGAGATAAACTTATGCTGTACTCAACGATCGCACAAGAACCGTGAATCTGCGGAGGATTATCACAACAATCAATTTCCGCCGCAGGAAGATGTACCTTAACTCTGGTGGTCCGTGAAAATCTGACACGACTCTCAAACAAGTGGTGTCTCATATCTCCAACGCAAAACTATCGCGGCCATCTCCAGATCATGAGTGGGATATCCTTCTCGTACTTCCTCCAAATGTAAGGAAGAAAAAGCGATAACTCCATTGTGTCACCTCAGTACACATTCGAGTCCTACTCACGAAACATCACAGTTAACCCATAAAGTCACCCGAACCAAAAGCAAAGAAGGAGCTGATGCAGTTGTTAACCGAGTCTTCAACTGCGGAAACTCCGTACACAAGCCTCAGTCTACAGAAAAGAAACCTCCATTCTCGTCAATTTAGTCAACGGGGCAGCATTACACTAGCAATCCTGCATGAGACGGCGGTAACACCTGCTAAGCCAAAAATCTGCGGGCCTCCGTCCTGCTCACAAATTTGGGCCTAAGCTGTATGGCCACGATCTTCCCCAAAACCATACCAATTCATCTCCGTAACTACAAAACCTAGGAGTCAACACAACAAGCTTAAAGGGAACACTCCGAGAATCTAGTAAACCGCTGGGGCTCTCCCAGTATCCGTATAACAGATCCTCAAGTGTTACCCTAAAAAGACTAGGATGTCGTAAATAGCACAACAATCACTGGTCGAGGAATGGCCCGAAGAAAACCAGTTCATCACACCTACGAATATTGCTAGAGCATTGATGAGTCCAGTAACACACCCAAAACACACAAGCCCGTAGCACGTACAAGGCAGTCTTCGGAATATCATCACTCCGGACCTGCAACAATGATGACCCGATCCCAAACGAACCTAGACAAAGTCTCGCACTCTGGTGCTAATCGAAGAAATCGTCAATGCGAGGTACATGATACTTATCCGCACCGTAAGCCGATTCAAGTGACGATCCATCAATACACAACCTCAATCTGTCGTTTTCCTCCTGGACGAACAAAAATAGGAGCTTCCTAAATGCGAAACACTCAGACGCACTACTCCCTCAACAACCACTCCGCAGCAGATCCTTAGCTCCTTAAGCTTCGCCGGCTCATCTTGGAATGACGTCGGAAAAATTCTCGCACGAAAGAAAACCGGTCCAACAAACCAACTGTCGATACAGCATCACGAAAAACGCCAAGAATCCACGACATCTCCTCAGAGCCGACTAGCGAACGAGGCTGAATTCAAGCTGTAAGAGGTGGCACCACTATCCATCTGCACAACCAGATCTGACTTGCCCGGAAAAACAAAACCTAACTGTTTCCTCACGGTAGCCCACAATGCCTAGCATGTAGCTAACCAGTCCGTGCCTAGGAGATTGCCAAATCCAACATCTTTAGGAAGTTCAAATGACAGACGAATCTCTATCTCCTATCCGATGGGCATAAGACCGAAGTACATGTTGCACAACAAAAGAATTGCTGACGGAAGTTAACACAACAAACGGCTAACCTATCCAGCACGACTCTCGTCCTAATTCGGCATGAAGTGTGTAAATATACGAGTGCATGAATCCGGATCAAATAATACGTGTGCAACAAAAGGACATACTGAAAGAGTACCTGAGACCACAGCATTGGACGCCGGAGCATCCTGATGAGTCGAAGCGAAAACTTGGGCCTGCCCTCCATCTGCGACTGATCGAACTCCTCCTCTACTAGCCTGACCCCTCTGTGCAAACCCTCCGCGTCCACGACGTCTCAGAATACGACCCTGACGTGCTGTGAAGGAACACTGCCTGATGAGGTGCTGAAGGCTTCCGCATCGTAAACACCTACGCGCTGCCTGCTGTCCTGCCTGGGGATGGAAGCCAAACGACTGTCCTTGTCCTAAGCCTCTGCTCTGGGCTGGTACACCAGTACGATTCCACAACTGTTCCGAAACTCTCACGGTCTCTGGAGGACGTGTCTCGTAAACAGGGGCTACCTCCACCGGTGCAATGTAGGGGACGGAATACTGCATGATGATCGCAAGGAACAACTGGTTAACAGGGGTGACAACCACCTGTCGCTGCGCTCGAACGACCTCTACCAATGAGCTCATCGTCTGGCGCAAGCTCTGCATCTCTGCCACTAGTCTAGCGATCTGACCCGTCGTAGGAGAAACAATCTGTCCTGGTACAACATGGGCACTACTCGGATCAGTCCTCGTCTCAGATAAATCAACTCGAACCTTGGCTCTCCCGGCATCTCTCTGCACCCTCATAGTCCTTGGCGGTATAATGGCTGAAAAGAAGGTAGGATTCGATGAGGATACGAAAATCGAATCACAAGGATGTATGCGATCATAAAGGAAATTTAATCAATAAGTTCTAAGGTCGCTTAGGCGGAGTACCGTGTCGTGAGTATGCCGCGGAACATACGCACGCTACGCCACTCTGCCGCAGCTACCTACTCCATCATACCAGGGTCATCCTACACTCCGAAGGTAAAACCTACGCTCTGATACCAACTTTGTCACGACCCAAAATTTGGCCCGTGACCGGCACTTAACCACGTAACGCCTACAGGCGTAACGCGACTAAGTAAGCCGAAAACCCAGAAATCAAACCAGTAAAATTATAGAGTGATTTAAGTATTTAATAGAACAAATTACTAAGATAACAAAATACGACGCCGTAGCGAAGAAAATAAGCAACAGGTGGGAAACATCATGTTAGTTATATGTATGCCCTAGAGGCCATTACTGTACATTGGATGTATATTGTAGTGGATGCTGGGACATATATAGGGAGGACTTTCTTGCTCGACATGATAGTATGCTATCTGGTTGAACTTTACCTTAACGTGTATACTAATTGTCTCTCTGTTACATGTTGGTAAAGCCCTTAGGATGTGTACTTGACTACCTGGACTATGATGCGGATCATACTAGTGGGGACATGGTAGTCCATAAGTACATCCTTCAAAGTCCCTAGTCGTGGGTGTATCGAGACGGGGCATCGATATACCAGAGTAGACTAGCGTATACCTTCTCGACCCATACAGGTGGGCGATGGATGATCCCATATCCATTGGTGTTTGACATCAGAGATGATATACGGGTGCTCAGTGGAGACTGGGTACACTGGACGGACTCGCCGAGAACTCCCAGATGGTATTATACCTTACGTCAGATGGCAGTTCTCTGGTGACACTGGTACAGAGTAATCTGTTGACCCGAGATCGTCATAGAGTCTTGTGTGGTTCCCACTGTGCTTTGATTTCCATCTTACCATGTCCAAGAGGGCATGCAAAACGGTGGTTTTTAGGTACAGTCCCGAGTCACATGGAGGCAATGAGCGATAGGAGGGGATTCGTCTCTCCCGGTATAGGGAGTTGATGTTGCGCTGTGTTTGATTGGCTATAACCGGAAATCCCTGGCCAGGGTTGCTAAGATTTACTGGTAAGTGTTACCTGTAGTTTCTCGAACTGTTATAGACCTCATATCAACACGACTTATCGAGCTATTGGGGTCTGATGTTTACCACCCCTAGGCGAGATATGCGACATATCAGACGATCAGACCGGACTGTACGGTAGTGTTACTGGTTGGATTCACTGGAGTGTGAGCGGGCTTGCTTGTCGATCTTCTGATCGCTCAATACCCGGGTGGCCGTTACGTTTAGCAGACCGCTTGCGGCTTGTGGGTGTTTGATATGATCATCACCTGATGCCGGCGTATTGACGAGTCTTTAGAGTCCTACACAGATGTTTCCTGGCTCAAGCGAAACGAAATAGGAGCGCATATGAGATATGTGCGGGAACGAGAATAATGCGTGTATGTGATACCGTATTCAATTCTCGCTATGAATGTATCGAATGGTTATATGCGATATAACCCAGTTATCGAATCGAAGGTTGATTCGATAAGCCGATACATTGGATACTAGTCGGTTATATGCGATATGACCGGATCATTGAATCAAGTATTGATTTAATGATTTAATGCATAATTATATATTTGATATATTACTTTGCATTAACTAGTATTGGTTCACTTTAAAGGATTTTCTCACTTGGATGTACAAGTTGTATATGTGATATACTTTTTGTGCATATTATTGTATCATGTTTTATGATACATGTTTACTTGGTTAAGTGTAAAGAATTAAACCATGGTTAAACTTATGATTAGGGTTTTATTTCCTTTTCTCATTTATTTATCTATTTATTCATTTTGGAAATAAATAAAAAAGGGCATAAAGAGAAAATGGTGGCTAATTTTGTTTCATATTGAAGCTTCTTGAAGACTTTGACCAAGTGACCATTTTGTCTCATGCTTAACCCTAACCATTCCATTTAACCATGATTAACTCTCTACACATTACCATGGTTTGAATATGATAAGTATTCATTTTCTTTTGGATTTAAAAATTAACTTATCATATTATCTTCTTCTTCTTCTTCATCTTCAAAGAAGAAAACTTGAAGAAAACCTTTTCTTCATCAATGGTGATTGATGAAAATGAGTGAGAAATCCAATTCTAAAGTCTACCCACTTCCTATTTCTTCATCCTCTACCTCTTGCCAAGTAGTAGAGTGTGTTTCCTTCACAAGTTTTCTTGACTTGGTGAAGTTGGAGCTTGATCTAGCGATGCCTCGACGTAGATCATCTTCGGCACGTCGTCGATGACCTAGCCCGCTTCTTCTTCGATGAAGCCGATGCTAGAGCCCGGGATTGCATAAGGACAGCGGAGAGGACTTCATCATGGAGCCATGAAGGTGGAGGACCGGATCTACAAAGGTTGTATTTCCGTATTCTTGTAGTTAAGTGTTAACTAGTTTGTTTTTCGCCTAGAATTCTAGCCAACGATCCGTATTAGGGTTTCTCGGCACCGTAATTTTTGAAACGGGCATGGTTGATGC
Organism: Agapanthus africanus; assembly: GCA_030015575.1. Classification (NCBI taxonomy): domain Eukaryota; kingdom Viridiplantae; phylum Streptophyta; class Magnoliopsida; order Asparagales; family Amaryllidaceae; genus Agapanthus; species Agapanthus africanus. The sequence goes on along the minus strand of JASDDO010000028.1, from coordinate 202,608,742 downwards.
CTTGTGAGACCTCCTTGGTGTGCCTAGGAACCCTCCAGTGGTATCAGAGCCTAGCTAGAGCCTTAGGCGAAGTCTAGACGGAATTTGAAGTCCGAACGAACCGAAACCCCAAAATTTCCATGCTCTCCGGACATTTTCTAAAATCGTGGTTTTTTCCAGGTTAAAAATATTCAGAAAACACATCAGGAATACCTAAGAGTTACTGTGAAATTCGGCAGCCTAATTCCACTTTATCACCGCGTTTCCGCGGCATGAGCAAGGCTCATGCGGCGGTTCCGCGGCCGTACGGCCACAGTATGTAAAGTTTTTTTTGCACAGTAATTCTTAGTTTCCAATGGTGATTTTCCTGGGAATTTTTAATAATTTTTCTAGAGTTTAATTTTCTGGGTTGTTTTGGGGACTCGGTGTATCGATCGGATTGTCAAATTTTGCCTATGTGGCTTTCCGGATAAATTTTAGAATATGTTAAAAAGTTCGACCGGATATAAACACCCAATTTTTCCCCTGTCGGGAAATTTCCAAGTGTTGGATTTTTCCGTGGTTTAAAGACGTTCTAAGTAGTGCAAGTAACGCGATGGACCCTCTAGAAGACAACAAACATTAACTCGATTATGTGACCGTCTTGAACTGCCCTTTGAACCTTCGGGTTTGGGGCAGTACGGCGTGCCACATGTGAGGCGTTGGCTTGACCCTTCTACAGCTGGACCGTTGGTACTGAGGCACGAACTGAATGTTTTTTAGACTTGTTTCATGTGTTGATCTGTATCGGGAAAACTTGGGTGTTCGATTGTTCGATCGGAAAGTTTGACATTTTCTAGTTATCCGGAATGGGATACAATAATTGGAATTCACAAGTAGTTATGAGATAACTGAATGAATGTTATAAATCAAGCACTTTAGTCTCACTTGATCGGTTGCCACGGAGTTTTGATGTGATCAAAAGTCCGTCGCAATCACGTAGCGTTCGCGGATACTCGCCGGGTAAACTTAATAGATAGTCTCACTCCATAGCCCCGACCAAGTGACTGTAGGAGAACCCCGTCGCCGAAAGCATCCGTTCAGGTGCTCCCGGTAGCGGTGTTCCGCCTTGGTGCACTTCGTCGACGGCGTCGGGGTTGCGGCCGCCTACTGAAGTTTGCGACGAGCATTCGATCAGGATGTCGGGAATCTTGTTGAATTGCCCGACTTGATATTGAAAAGTGTTTTCGATAATGAGACTAAAATGCGGGGTTTATACTTGTTAGGCATGTGATGTCTAAGGTATTCATTTGGTCAGGCATGCGATGTCTGAGGTGGTTGCGGATTCCAACTGTTGTAGTTTTACACTTTCTTTTCTGTGACCGTAAGTGTAATATGTGATATCGCCGGTTTCGTTGCTATATGTCAACGACAATTGGGATGCGCATATTTACTTACGTTGATGACATGTGATGTTATGTGTTGCTGGATATGTTATATTGGATCGTCGTGTTTGAATAGCCGGGGGGTTTTTATGTGAGATGAGTGTTTTTCATTTTCATTCATGTAAAAACTTGTATGTAATATTCTTTTATTGGGGCACTTCCAGGTTGCGGAAGTTGTTACCTTTTGTATATTATTTACTTTTCCGCACTAGGATAGACCCAAGGAGGGGAGCACAAGTAACCGGGTTCTGGAGTCCAGTGGAAGACCAACTCGAGGAGTCGAGTCCGGGTCTCCTAACTCTACAATTGGTAGGGTTGCTTGCCGCTCTCGTAGGGATCTAGGGGTGTGGGTTTGGCTATTCATCACGACCGTGGAATCCATGTTTTATACTGGCTCGTATTGAAAACACGGACGTCCTAGTATATCCAATATTTCATATGTTTCTTCTGCTGCGATATCTGTGATGTGATCATGTGATGTTCTGTGATAGATACAGTATATAGTATATACGATATATTATATAGGCGTTACTTATGTTTTACACCCGCGCTAGCCCTGCCCCGCTCTGTCGTTAGTTACCTAACCTAACGGTGCACGAGGGGACTTCGAGGCGAATGCGGATGGCATAAGTGTACGTCGTATTTATCTGTAATGTTTAGGTACTTAAATGACGGGACTTCATTAATGTGATTAATGAAAGAAAAGAAACCTAAGATGTTGTAGAATCGAATTTCAAAATAAAACAGGTAGCTACAGTTCTTGCTTTGCACAGCGGTATATATGATATATCCTGCACCTTATTCGATGAGGAAAGGACCGAGATCCCTTCACCGGGAGTGACTCCTTTAGCAATAACTGGCAGATGCTACACACTCGGTTTGTCTTTTGATTGCTTTTAAGAGTTCTGCTTTGTACAGTGATATATATGATATATCCCGCACCTCATTCGACGAGGAAAGGACCGACGATCCCTTCACCGGGAGTGACTCCTTTAGCAAAACTAGAAAAGCCTCAAAAACACTCCATTTCAAAATTCATTCGATCCTACAACGATATCAAGTTCATTACGCAATACGTTTTCAGAAAAACCTGTCGTAGCCCTCCGTCATTTCAGATAAGTTGTATATAGTATTCGTGCTGCATTTGTTGGCTTTCGTCAAAGTGCAGTGTGCGGTAGCTATATGCTGCTTATCTGCCAGCATACGATGCGATTGGATTAGGGTAGTCGTGCGGCTTTGTTGGCTTTCGTCAAGGGTCGTGCGGGTGGGTTTAATTCAATCAAGAAATGTACGGGTTGAACTTGACTAGCGGGCTATGGTTTGTTGGCTTTCGTCAAGGTCATAGCACGTTAGGGGCAAAATATTATCGGGAATTTCAAGTGTTGAAATTTACAATGAGATTGCATACCTTCTATGAGATGTTGGATCCCGATACCCGCTGCGAGTAAGAGTTACTCCTGGGAGAGTTTTATACATTACAATTAGCCGATCAGGTAGGTGTCTAGAAAGGTGTCAACGGGGTTACGCCTCTGGGAAAATGAGGTTTACAGTAATTAGGTTCGTGCGAAAGCACGGGGGACCTCCCTCAAAGTACCAACACTGGCCTGATTGAAAGATTGGCAAACTTGTAGTGTGTAATTAATCCCGGCTAGTCTTTCCTTTTAGGGTTTGAAGGAAGATTTGATAAAAAGCAGTGGGAGCCATCCTGATTAGATAAAATAATAACCAATCTATTCTTGCAAGAGCATACGCTGAGTGTTTTCTTCTCTCTCTCTCTCTCCTGGTAGCGACCATATCACGCCTTAATCAAGATAATAATACGGATAATTGACTGAACCCGCTTGTTATACTGAGCTGGGGAACGTTGGTCCCGCTCCAACTTATAATTGTTATAAGACAGAGCAGGAAATTGGGGAATACCAGTTTTCCCGTGCCGCCCAAACAAAGAGAGTGCATGCTGATGCATCATCTTCGGGTGTGTTCGTTACAAAGAACTGTTTCTCTGTATCCTCCACATCCTGGGTATATGATATCGGATCAGGATCCCAGATATGTAATCTGTTACATAGGGCTACAGAAAGGTAGAGGACTGAGAACGGGTGATAAGTTTCATGAGGCAGAAAACGGGGCAAGTGTTGCAGCCAAGTCTGTTGGTCACTGTCACCCTGTATTACAAATACATTGATTCTGAACGAATGTTATTAGATACCAAACCTGTTATGCAAAATCATATCTGTCTCTTTATTAGTAAAGAAACGATAAAATTTTGTATTGTTGGATAATGTTTTGAACATTTCCTATATCAAAAGTTGATCGGTTCAGGCACGTTATCTAAAAGCATTGATGTTCTAAATCAAACTACAGTTCTTTAGTATACAGAACACACACAAGAGGAAGAGTTCAGAACTGAACGAATCCTTCTTGAGGTATTGTAGACTAGGTCATATCAATGCGACCCGACTAGCTAAGTTGCACATAGATGCATATTTAAATCAGTTTGAATTTACATCTTGTGAAACTTGCCAGTCATGTCACAGAGATAAGATGACCATAGCTCTGTTTATTGGAAACAGAGAAAGAGTTAGTAAACTCTTGGGATGATACATGTTGATGTATGTAAGGTCCCCTGTCTACACATGCCAGGACTGGTTCTTTGTACTTCATTACATTCTCTGATGATCTTTCGAGATTCAGACCTATGTTCCTGTTGAAACACAAGTCTGAACCTTTTGAGATATTCACAGAATATAAGTTAGAAGTAGAGAACCAAAATACGGGTAAAAGTATTATGTCCTTTGATGTGATCAAGGAGGAGAATACTTGAGCACGGAATTCCTGGACTATTCTAAAGGAGAATGAGATTCTCTCTCAGCATTACTCCTCTGTATACACCGTAGCACGATGGTATATCGGGGCGAAGCAGATACACCCTATTTGATATGGTGTGCTCTATGATGAGTACTACTGAGTTACCTGTTTCCTTTTGGGAGTTATGAACTTATGAAGTTGCATACCTATTGAATAGGGTTCCAATCAAATCAGTTGCCTACAGCTTCATATGTGATATGGAAAGGGAAGAGCCCATGTCTTAAGATAGTTAAGATTTGGGGTTGACCGGCCAATGTCTAAAAGAAAAATCCGGACAAGCTCGAGGCAAAGTCAGTTATGTAGAACTGGAAAGGTTCCAGCTATACAAACTGCAGCTGATGATTTGATAGAACTAAAGGATTCAGTAGTTACCAACGAACCTCAGCCTCTCCGCCGATCTAATAGGGTTCCTCACCCACCTGAGAGTTACTTCGTTTTCTCTATGACAGTGGGAGCGAGGATTGCATCATGAGATGATGACCCAACTAGCTTCGAGCTGGCCATCGAGAGTAAGACTCTATAAGAATGGCTGGATGCTTAGTGATCTGAGATGGAATCCTTATACACCGACAAAGTATGGACTTTAGTTGCTATATCTGAAGGGTTAAATCCCCATCAGGAGCAAGTAAATCTTGAGAAGATTACTTGGTGTACATGGAAAAGTTAAGACTTTCAAAGCTAGACCTGTTAAAGGTTTTCGTCATCGACCAGGCGTGGATAATGATGAAACCTTTTCCAGTGGCTATGCTTAAGTCCATCCGGATCCTACTTGCCACGGCTACATACCATGACTACGATATCTGGTGGTTGGGTGTCATGACAGCTTTTCTAAATGATGTTTTAGAAGAGAGCGTCTATAAGTACACAGCCAGAGGGCCTCGTAGACAGTGGGAGCAGCGGAAACGTGTGCAAGATGCTTTATAGGATAAAGCAGGCATCGCGGAGTTGGAACATCTGTTTTGATGAAATAGTCAAAGAGTTTGACATCATCAAAATGGTAGATGAACCTTGTATATACAAAAGGGTAGTAGGGAGAATGGTGATGATCCTCGTAGAGTACGTGGATGACATACTCTTGATAGGGAAGGAGTTTCCTATGCTACGCTCGGTCAATCTCCGCTTATCACAATGATTCTCCATATAGGATCAGAGTGATACCATCTAAATCCTGGGTTTTGGATCTATGAGATAGATCTAATTAGATGTTAGGATTCTCACTAGCTGTAGTGAGATGGTATCAATCGATCCTGGGAAGAATCACTGGAAGTGTTCCAGGGTGATAAAGACGACTGAGTGTCAGTCACAGGCATTGTCTTTACCCTCAGTAAAGGGGCGGTATGTTGGAAGAGTTCCAAGCTAGATACCGTGACATACTAGACGATTAAGGCTGAATACATCGCTACTTAAGATGCTACCAAAGAGGCTGTCTGGCTGTATATTAGTTCATGAGATGAACTTAGTTCCTCCCATTGTGTGACAATGGGGTTGTGGCTTATGCCAAGGAACGTACGTCCCATCAGTGATCCAGACATATTCTAAGGCAGTGTCACCTGATCATGGAGATAGTTGATCTCTAGGGTGATCGAGGTTAGGAGAGTAGACTCAGAGGACAACACGGCAGATCCACTCACAAAGGCCTTTTCCCAGAAGGGAGACTTTCATGGGATGGTTGAGTATGAGATACTACAACCACTGCTATCAGATGGCCCTAGTGCAAGTGGGAGATTGTTAGTTATATGTATGCCCTAGAGGCCATTACTGTACATTGGATGTATATTGTAGTGGATGCTGGGACATATATAGGGAGGACTTTCTTGCTCGACATGATAGTATGCTATCTGGTTGAACTTTACTTTAACGTGTATACTAATTGTCTCTCTGTTACATGTTGGTAAAGCCCTTAGGATGTGTACTTGACTACCTGGACTATGATGCGGATCATACTAGTGGGGACATGGTAGTCCATAAGTACATCCTTCAAAGTCCCTAGTCGTGGGTGTATCGAGACGGGGCATCGATATACCAGAGTAGACTAGCGTATACCTTCTCGACCCATACAGATGGGCGATGGATGATCCCATATCCATTGGTGTTTGACATCAGAGATGATATACGGGTGCTCAGTAGAGACTGGGTACACTGGACGGACTCGCCGAGAACTCCCAGATGGTATTATTCCTTACGTCAGATGGCAGTTCTCTGGTGACACTGGTACAGAGTAATCTGTTGACCCGAGATCGTCATAGAGTCTTGTGTGGTTCCCACTGTGCTTTGATTTCCATCTTACCATGTCCAAGAGGGCGTGCAAAATGGTGGTTTTTGGGTACAGTCCCGAGTCACATGGAGGCAATGAGCGATAGGAGAGGATTCGTCTCTCCCGGTATAGGGAGTTGATGTTGCGTTGTGTTCGATTGGCTATAACCGGAAACCCCTGGCCAGGGTTGCTGAGATTTACTGGTAAGTGTTACCTGTAGTTTCTCGAACTGTTATAGACCTCATATCAACACGACTTATCGAGCTATTGGGGTCTGACGTTTACCACCCCTAGGCGAGATATGCGACATATCAGACGATCAGACCGGACTGTACGGTAGTGTTACTGGTTGGATTCACTGGAGTGTGAGCGGGCTTGCTCGTCAATCTTCTGATCGCTTAATACCCGGGTGGCCGTTATGTTTAGCAGACCGCTTGCGGCTTGTGGGTGTTTGATATGATCATCACCTGCTGCCGGCGTATTGACGAGTCTTTAGAGTCCTACACAGATGTTTCCTGGCTCAAGCGAAACGAAATAGGAGCGCATATGAGATATGTGCGGGATCGAGAATAATGCGTGTATGTGATACCGTATTCAATTCTCGTGATGAATGTATCGAATGGTTATATGCGATATAACCTATTTATCGAATCGAGGGTTGATTCGATAAGCCGATACATTGGATACTAGTCGGTTATATGCGATATGACCGGATCATTGAATCAAGTATTGATTTAATGATTTAATGCATAATTATATATTTGATATATTACTTTCCATTAACTAGTATTGGTTCACTTTAAAGGATTTTCTCACTTGGATGTACAAGTTGTATATGTGATATACTTTTTGTGCATATTATTGTATCATGTTTTATGATACATGTTTACTTGGTTAAGTGTAAAGAATTAAACCATGGTTAAACTTATGATTAGGGTTTTATTTCCTTTTCTCATTTATTTATCTATTTATTCATTTTGGAAATAAATAAAAAAGGGCATAAAGAGAAAATGGTGGCTAATTTTGTTTCATATTGAAGCTTCTTGAAGACTTTGACCAAGTGACCATTTTGTCTCATGCTTAACCCTAACCATTCCATTTAACCATGATTAACTCTCTACACATTACCATGGTTTGAATATGATAAGTATTCATTTTCTTTTGGATTTAAAAATTAACTTATCATATTATCTTCTTCTTCTTCTTCATCTTCAAAGAAGAAAACTTGAAGAAAACCTTTTCTTCATCAATGGTGATTGATGAAAATGAGTGAGAAATCCAATTCTAAAGTCTACCCACTTCCTATTTCTTCATCCTCTACCTCTTGCCAAGTAGTAGAGTGTGTTTCCTTCACAAGTTTTCTTGACTTGGTGAAGTTGGAGCTTGATCTAGCGATGCCTCGACGTAGATCATCTTCGGCACGTCGTCGATGACCTAGCCCGCTTCTTCTCCGATGAAGCCGACGCTAGAGCCCGGGATTGCATGAGGACAGCGGAGAGGACTTCATCATGGAGCCATGAAGGTGGAGGACCGGATCTACAAAGGTTGTATTTCCGTATTCTTATAGTTAAGTGTTAACTAGTTTGTTTTTCGCCTAGAATTCTAGCCAACGATCCGTATTAGGGTTTCTCGGCACCGTAATTTTTGAAACGGGCATGGTTGATGCCTTGTGAGACCTCCTTGGTGTGCCTAGGAACCCTCCACATCACAGATAGAATAAACTGCATAAGTAGAGTCGGCTCACAACAAGCTCGACACCAGAATACAAAATAATATACATCGTCCTCACAACTGGTCTCTAAGTCAATACATAAGTCGTAGATGGAGAGTACTAGATACAACAATATACATAACTGAAAGATAACCAGATACCGCACAAAACCCACCTATCAGCAAAAGAGCTAGCACACCAACTGTAGGGGTATCAGTGTCAAAAGATGCAAGAATGCAGCCTGCCGCGACTACTCCGAAGGGCAACCTGCTTGAAAAAAAAATGGCACAACGGGGGTGAGTTGCCAACTCGTGAATAGAAGATAACATATAAAGGTAATCGCGTGTATGCACGTGCTACTATACTCTAACCTATATCAACAGATAACATCTATATGATGAACTGGATGCTCAAGCATGCAACAAGTGCGATCTAATAACATCTCCATGTAATGAGCAAGAAATGTGATGATCATGTATAACAATGAACAGGGTATGCAATGATCAGGTATAACAATGCAATCTAACAACCCTATATAGAATGAACAGGGTATGCAATGATCAGGTATAGCAATGCAATCTAACAACCCTATATAGAATGAACAGGGTATGCAATGATCAGGTATAGCAATGCAATCTAACAACCCTATATGGAATGAACAGGGTATGCAAAGATCAGGTATAGCAATGCAATCTAACAACCCTATATAGAATGAACAGGGTATGCAATGATCAGGTATAATAGGTACAGGATGAGATATCAATTACTACATACTGAGCATGGGAAATATAACATCTACACGGAATGTCATCGTGGAAAGTATAATCGGTACCCATCAATGTACCCAATAACCCAATACTACTCAGGCGTCGTCATCCTCCTCGGTCCTCCAATCCTGTAAATCTCATATAACCGTGAGTGCCCAACATCGGCACCTAAAATATCAAGAAATACTCGTGCCAAGCATCGACACGCAAATCCTCCTGTATAGGGCATCCGTCAGTCCGGATCAGCCCACGGGCTCTGTCTGACGTATCGGCCCTCGGCCCCGGCAGTACGAGTCGTCCCGCATCCATCCATAGACTCTGGTCGGTATCCTCCGGATAACCGCCAGGTCCAACCAATCACCGGTAGGTAGTAGTCCCTCTGCCAGGCTCACCGTCTACTACACAGCGAAACCGTTCTCGTCCCGGGGTACCATACCGGGTCCACCATATACCCGTAATCGGCCTCATCCAACTCCTCGATTCGGGTTCACATATATGTCACTCTAGTACCGAGAAAACACATGGTGGACGCACCGAAATATCATATCAAGGGAAACCGGGTTTTTAAATAATTAACTATTCTCTTTGAAATATCCACGGTTCCCCAAATCCAGAATTAACATGGAAACAACATATCTCAATGCGTAATCTAAGCAAGTATGAAGATATCAATATATGTGTGCACTGGTATGAATATACAGTGTGCATGTGCGCAGGTATGAAGATACCAATATATGTGTGCACTGTTATGAATATACAGTGTGCATGTGCGCAGGCATGAAAATATCAATATATGTGTGCACTGGTATGAATATACAGTGTTCATGTGCGCAGGTATGAAGATATCAATATATGTGTGCACTGGTATGAATATACAGTATGCATGTGCGCAGGCATGAAAATATCAATATATGTGTGCACTGGTATGAATATACAGTGTGCATGTGCGCAGGTATGAAGATATCAATATATGTGTGCACTGGTATGAATATACAGTGTGCATGTGCGCAGGCATGAAAATATCAATAAGGTAGAATCAGTATGATGTATAATTTATAGCAATCCTATAATGTGAGTGTCATGGCAAATCACTAACGGTGTGAGTGTAGCATATCAATCGTGCTCGTGTGACTCGAACCGTTAGTGACAGTGCAGTGTCCTATGCTATCATTTCTATATGCAACAATAAGGTATGCTACTACAGTCCATATAAACATCTACAATCTAATATCCTGACTCGCCCTAACGCTTAACGCCATACGGGCGATTTCCCCGTAGATGTTAAATTTACTCACCTGGTCGTGCACTACTCGTAGCCGACCACCTGCTTCCCTTTCTTAGTTTCGTCCGACGTACCCGCCTGCGAACCTGGAATTACATAAGAATCCATATATAAGCAACTATCTCGCAAAACGTGATATCGACATCAAACGATACGCTCGCATCGCGAACTAAACGCGCGTGTGTACGATACGATAAACGTGTGCACGCGTCTAAAACTAACCCCGATACGCTGCGATACGCTGAATCATGGAACCCTCTCGCGTATCGCGCGAACCAAACGTACTAGAAACAAGATATAACGTCCCAGATTCTACCCAGGCTAACAACTTACAAAACTATACATACCACTGGCCTAGAAATAATAGCAGACTCCTACCCATGCAAACTTCACCCAAAACCACCCTCATCTGGCCGCAAATTGCGGCCAGAATGAATAAATCGGCGGCCTAACAAAGGAATGGGGGCTTCGTGTTCGGGTAGTGTGGTCAGGGTATATCTAGGGTGCTCCAGTTTCCTCAATTTTTACCTGAACTACTCGGGCCTATAGCAGATCACAGAAATCCAATTTGATCACTTAAAAACACTAAATTTGCACAATTTGAAATCCTATGGTATTTTGTTGTAATCTGGGGTCTAACTAGGTTTACATGGTCTTAATAACACCTAATTAGGCTAGGTTAACTAATATTAACAGCACTAAACCATAAGTCCACACAAATCACCATTTCAAGCACAAATCTCACCTTTTACACACACCGTAGCTAAACTACGCATACGTTAAACAAACAAGAAGTTGGGCTCGGATTCTATACCTTACAAGACCCTAGGTGCAAGCAGAAAGGAGGTGGAGAAGATAGGGACTGCTGCTGCAGCTGCTGGGGGCTGCTGTTGATGTTGCTGCTGCTGCCACTGCCTGTTGCTGCTACTGCCACTGCTTGCTGCTGATGATGATGATGCTGCTTCTGCAGCTGCTGCCTCTCTCTCTCTCTCTCTCAGCAGTGTGTGTGTGTGTGTGAGAGAGTTGGGGGAATGAGAAGTGAGGGTGAGAGAATGAGGCCCCAAGTCAACAACCCCCCTCTCTCTTTCTCTCTCTCTTCATTTAATGAGCATGGCTCAAGCCATGCCCATACTCCCTCTCTCATCAAGTCAACAAAATAAAAGAAATTCAAATAACAAACACACAATAAATAAAACCCAATTAAATCTCAAAACACTTAATACAATAGGTTAACCCTTCATGGTTGCTAATCATGGTTTAACCCCAACTCCTAACCCTAGCTAACATGCACAAGTGTGTGTGTGCCTAGAAAAATCCTAATAAAATATTCATTAATTAGAATAATATATCTGAAACCTAATTTGGTAAACTTTTTACCAAGAACTATCTATTAAAATATAATTAACCCCTAAACACAACCTAAGGTGTTACAATGTATCGATTGGTTATATTCGATATAACCTAGATATCGAATCAAGGATTGATTCGATAAGCCGATACATAGGATACTAGGCGGTTATATGCGATATGACCGGATAGTTAAATCAAGTGTTGATTTAATGATTTAATGTATAATTATATATTTGATATATTACTTTGCATTAACTAGTATTGGTTCACTTTAAATGGATTATCTCACTTGATGTGCAAGAAGTATATGTGATATACTTTTGTGCACATATTTATATCATGTTTGATGATACTTAATCATTTGGTTAAGTGTAAAGAATTAAACTATGGTTAAGATATGATTAGGTTTTTGCTTTTTCATTTATTTATTTGTTTATTTATTTGGAAAAGAATTAGATAAGAATGGTGGCTATGTTTGTTTCTAGTTGAAGCTTCATGAAGCTTTGACTTCTTAACCATTCTTGTCTTCATGCTTAACCCTAACCCATCCAAGTAACCATGGTCTATTCTCTACACTCTGCCCTAGTTAGTTTATGATAAGTATTCATTTATTATTCATTTTAACTCAAGACTTAATTCTAGCTTCATCTTCTTCTTCATCTTCAAAAGAAAAAGCTTGATGCCATCAATGGCAACTTGAGTTCTAAAGTGAGAAATCCAATTCTAAAGTGAACCCACCTCCTATTTCTTCATCCTCTACCTCTTGCCAAGTGGTTTTGGGTGTTTTCTTCATAAGTTTCACAACTTGGTGCAGTCGGAGCTTGAACTTGTGAAACCTCGACGTAGATCATCTTCGGCACGAAGCCGACGACCTTGCCCGCTCGTTTTTCTGATGAAGCCGACGATCGAGTCTAGGATTCGAGATGGACAGTGAGAGAACGCCTACGTGGAGCTAAGAAAGTGGAGAACCGGATCTACAAAGGTTGTAGCCTCTCTCCTTTAGTTAAGTTGTTAACTAGTTTAGTTTTTCGCCTAAATTTCTAGTTAACGATCCGTATTAGGGTTTCTCTGCACCCGTAAAATTTGAAATTGGCATGGTTGATACCTTGTGAGACCTCTTGACGGTACCTAGGAACCCTACAGTAGTATCAGAGCCTAGCTAGAGCCTTAGGCGAAGTCTAGACGAAGTTTGAAACCCGAACGAACCCGAAACCCTAAAACCCAAGTGCTCTCTGGACTTTTTCTAAAATCTGGGATTTTTCCATATTAAAAATGCTTAAAAAATTCAGCAGGGAACTCTAAGAATTACGATGCAAAATTTATCCCATGAACAGTAAATAGTGCGGCGGAACCGCGGCAGAAGCCTGGCTTCTGCGGCGGTTCCGCGGCAATTTGATGACATCATCACTCCCGTTTTGCACTGTAATTACTATTTTATTATGCTGAATTTTCTGGGAATTTTTAATTTGACTCAAGAGTTGAGTGTTCTGGGGTTGTATTGGGAATCGACGATTCGATCGGATTATCAAATCTTGTCTATGTGGCTTTCCGGATAATTTTAGAATATGTTAAAAAGTTCGACCGGATGTAAATACCCAATCTTTCCCCTGCCCGGAAATTTCCAATTGTTGGACTTTTCCGTAGTTTAATGACATTCTGAGTAGTGCAAGTAACGCGATGGTCCCTCTAGAAGACAACAAACCTTAACTCGATTATGTGACCGTCTTGAACTGCCCTTTGAACCTTCGGGTTTGGGGCAGTACGGCGTGCCACATGTGAGGCGTTGGCTTGACCCTTCTACGGCTGGACCGTTGGTACTGAGGCATGAAGTGAATGTCTTTGAACTAATTTCATGTGTTGAACGGTTTCGAGAAAACTTGGGTGTTCGAATGTTCGATCGGAAAGTTTAATATATTCTATTTATCCGGAATGGGATACAATAATTGGAATTCACAAACAGTTATGAGATAACTGAATGAATGTTATAAATCTAGCGGTTTAGTTTCACTTGATATTGAAAAGAGTTTTCGATGATGGGACTAAAATGCGGGGTTTATAATTGTTAGGCATGTGATGTCTAAGTATTTCATTTGATTAGGCATGCGATGTCTAAAGAGGTTGCGGATTCCAATTGTTGTAGTTTTACACTTTCTTTTCTGTGACCGTAAGTGTAATATGTGATATCGCCAGTTTCGTTGCTATATGTAACGACAATTGGGATGCGCATATTTACTTACGTTGATGACATGTGATGTTATGTGTTGCTGGATATGTTATATTGGATTGCCGTGTTTGAATAGCCGGGGGTTTTTATGTGAGATGAGTGTTTTTCATTTTCATTCATGTAAAAACTTGTATGTAATATTCTTTTATTGGGGCACTTCCAGGTTGCGGAAGTTGTCACCTTTTGTATATTATTTACTTTTCCGCATTAGGATAGACCCAAGAAGGGGAGCACAAGTAACCGGGTTCTGGGGTCCAGTGGGAGACCAACTCGAGGAGTCGAGTCCGGGTCTCCTAACCCTAGAATTGGTAGGGTTGCTTGCCGCTCTCGTAGGGGTCTAGGGGTGTGGGATTGGCTATTCATCACGACCGTAGAATCCGTATTTTATACTGGCTCGTATTGAAAACACGGACGTCCTAGTATATCCGATATTTCATATGTTTCTTCTGCTGCGATATCTGTGATGTTCTGTGATAGATACTATATATAGTATATATGATATATTATATAGACGTTACTTATGTTTTGCACCCGCACTAACCCCGCCCTGCTCTGTCGTTAGTTACCTAACCTAACGGTGCACGAGGGGACATCGAGGCGAATGCGGATGGCATAAGTGTACGTCATATCTATCTGTGATGTTTAGGTATTTAAATGATGGGACTTCATTAATGTGATTAATGAAAGAAAAGAAGCCTAAGATGTTGTAGAATCAAATTTTAAATAAAACAGGTAGCTACAGTTCTTGCTTTGCATAGCGGTATATATGATATACCCTGCACCTTATTCGATGAGGAAAGGACCGAGATCCCTTCACCGGGAGTGACTCCTTTAGCAATAACTGGCAGATGCTACACACTCGGTTTGACTTTTGATTGCTTCTATAGTTTCTTCTTTGCACAGTGATATATATGATATATCCCGCACCTCATTCGACGAGGAAAGGACCGACGATCCCTTCACCGGGAGTGACTCCTTTAGCAAAACTAGAAAAGCCTCAAAATCACTCCATTTCAAAACTTCATTTGATTCTACAACGATATCAAGTTCATTACGCAATAGGTTTTCAGAAAAACCTGTCGTAGCCCTCCGTCATTTCAGATAAGTCCTATTTAGTATTCGTGCTACGTTTGTTGACCTCCGTCAAGGCGTAGTGTGCGGTAGCTAACTAGTATTTATCTGCTTGTGCATATGATGCAGATTGGATTAGGGTAGTCGTGCGGCCTTGTTGACCTCCGTCAAGGGTCGTGCGGGTGGGTTTAATTTGATCAAGAAATGACGGGTTGAACTTGACTAGTAGCCTATGGTTTGTTGACCTCCGTCAAGGTCATAGGGTGCTAGGGGCAAAATATTATCGGGAATTTCAAGTGTTGAAATTTGCAATGAGATTGCATACCTTCTATGAGATAGTTGGATCCCGATACCCACTGCGAGTAAGAGTTACTCCTGGGAGAGTTTTACACACTACAATTAGCCGATCAAGTAGGTGTCTAGAAAGGTGTTAACGAGGTTACGCCTCTGGGAAAACGAGGTTTACATTAATTAGGTCCGTGTGAAAGCACGGGGGACCTCCCTCAAAGTACCGACACTGGCCTGGCTGAAAGATTGGCGAACTTGTAGTGTGTAATTAATCCCGGCTAGTCTTTCCTTTTAGGGTTTGAAGGAAGATTTGATAAAAACTAGTGGGAGCCATCCTGATTAGATAAGATAATAACCAATCTGATCTTGCACGAGCTTACGCTAAAGTGTTTTCTTCTCTCTCCCTCCAGGTAGCGACCATTTCATGCCCTAATAAAGATAATAATATGGATGTATTGACCGAACCCGCATGTTATACTGTGCTGGGGAACGTTGGTTCCGTTCTTACCTATAAGAGTTATAGGACTGAACAGGATATAGGGGAATACCATGATTCCCATGCCACCCGAATGAAGAAAGTACATGATGATGCATTTTCTTCGGGTGTGTTCGTTACAGAGAACTGTTTCTCCATTTGCTCTATGTCCTGGGTATTAGATACCGGGTCAGGATCCCATATATGTAATCAGTTACATGGGCTTAGGAAAGGTAGAGAACTTGGAGAAGGTGATAAAGACATTAGAGTTGGAAATGGTGCAATTGTTGCAGCTAAGACTGTCGGGGAATATCACCTTGTATTACCAACTGGTAATACATTGGTTCTGAACGAATGCTATTACATGCCGAACCTGATATGCAACATTATATCGGTTTCTTTGTTGAGCAAAGAGGGATATAATTTTGTATTACAGGATAATGTTATGAACATTTTCCATAACCAAAAGTTGGTTGGATCAGGCACGTTGTGCAATGGCATTTATGTTCTAAATCAATCAACAGTTCTGAGTATAACAAACACACACAAGAGGAAGAGTTCAGAACTGAACGAATCCTTCTTTTGGCATTGTAGACTGGGTCACATCAATGTGACACGACTGGCTAAGTTGCATAAGGATGGATATTTAAATCCGTTTGAATTTTCATCTTATGACACTTGCCAGTCATGTCTCAAAAGCAAGATGACCAAAACTCCGTTTACGGGACACGGAGAAAGAGTTACCGAACTCTTGGGACTGATACATAGTGATGTATGCAGTCCCATGTCTACACATGCCAGGGATGGTTCTTCGTACTTCATTACATTCACTGATGATCTCTCTAGATTCGGATATGTGTTCCTGATGAAACACAAATCAGAAGCTTTTGAGAAATTTAGAGAATATAAACAAGAAGTCAAGAACCAAACCGGAAAAAGTATTAAAATCCTTCGATCTGATCGAGGAGGAGAATACTTAAGCAATGAATTCCTGGACTTCCTAAAAGAGAATGGGATTCTCTCTCAGCTGACTCCTCCATATACACCACAGCACAACGGTGTATCAGAACGGAGGAACCGCACCCTATTGGATATGGTGCGCTCTATGATGAGTATAGCTGAGTTACCTGTTTCCTTCGGGGATATGCACTGGAAACAGCAGCATACCTACTGAATAGGGTTCCCACCAAATCTGTGCCTACCACACCATATGAGATATGGGAAGGGAAGAGACCATATATTAATTTTATTAAGATATGGGGTTGCCCGGCCTATGTCAAAAGACAAAAAACCAGGAAAACTCGAGGCAAGGTCTGTTTTGTGTAAATTTGTTGGATATCCCAAACATTCACGAGGGTATATCTTCTACCACAGTTAGGAACAAAGAGTATTTGTTGCTCAATATGCCACCTTTTTAGAAAAGGAATTTCTTGCAAAAGAGATTAGTGGCTCTGAGGTAGAACTGGAAGAGGTTCCAGCTGAACAAAACACAACAGAAGATTTAGTGGAACCAGAGGATTCAGTAGCTCCCAATGAACCTCAGCCACTCCGCCGATCTAGTAGGGTTCCTCGCCAACCTGAGAGATACTATGGTTTTCTCATGGATGGTGGGAGCGAGGATTGCATCATGGAGGATGATGACCCAACTAGCTTCGAGCAGGCCATCACGAGTAGGGACTCAGTGAAATGGCTGGATGCTATACGGTCCGAGATGGAATCCATGTACACCAACAAAGTATAGACTTTGGATGTTGCTCCTGAAGGGGTAAAACCCATTGGGAGCAAGTGGATCTTCAAGAAAAAACTTGGTGTAGATGGGAAAGTGGAGACTTTCAAAGCTAGACTTGTAGCAAAGGGTTTTCGTCAAAGACCAGGTGTGGACTATGACGAAAACTTTTCTCCAGTGGCTATGCTTAAATCCATCCGGATCATGCTTGCCATCGCTGCATATCATGACTACGAAATCTGGCAAATGGATGTTAAGACCGCTTTTCTAAATGGTGATTTAGAAGAGTGCGTGTACATGACTCAGCCAGAGGGCTTCGTAGACAGTGGGAGCAGCGGGAAGGTGTGCAAGCTGCTTAAATCCATTTATGGATTAAAGCAAGCATCGCGGAGTTGGAACATCTGCTTTGACGTCGTTATCAAAGAGTTTGATTTCGTCAAAAATCCAGATGAACCTTGTATCTACAAGAAGGTTGCAGAGAGTAAGGTTGTCTTCCTCGTATTGTACGTGGACGACATACTCTTGATAGGAAATGATATTCCTATGCTGCAATCGGTCAAGCTCTTCTTATCACAAAGATTCTCAATGAAAGATCTTGGTGATGCCTCCTGCATATTGGGAATCAGGATCTATAGAGATAGATCCAAACGGATATTGGGATTGTCCCAATCCAGGTACATTGACACCATACTAAAGAGGTTTAGTATGGAAGAATCCAAGCGTGGGAACTTTCCCACGATCTCTGGAGTCACTCTCTCTAAAGAGATGTCTCCCAAGATTGATTTGGAGAGAGCTCGCATGCAAGGGATACCCTATACTTCGGCTGTAGGCTCTATCATATATGCGATGCTATGTACCAGACCCGATGTAGCATACTCACTAAGTGTAGTGAGCAGGTATCAAGCTGATCCTGGAGAGAGTCACTGGACAGCTGTGAAGAGCATTCTCAAGTACTTACGAAGGACTAAAGAGATGCTCTTGGTGTATGGTAACGGAGAACTCCAAGTGGAGTCATTTACCGATTCGAACTTCCAGAGTGATAAGGACGACTCTAAGTCGCAGTCGGGATTTGTCTTTACCCTTTACGGAGGGGCGGTTAGCTGGAAGAGTTCCAAGCAAGAAACCGTGGCAGACTCGACGATGGAGGCTGAATACATCGCTGCCAACGATGCTGCCAAAGAGGCTGCCTGGATCAAGAAGTTCATTACTGAACTTGGAGTGGTTCCATCCATTGAGCATCCAATACCTTTGTATTGCGATAACAATGGAGCGGTGGCTTTGGCCAAGGAACCTAGGTCCCATCAGCGATCCAGGCATATTCTGAGACGGTATCACCTGATCTGGGAGATAGTTGATCACCGGGAGATCGAGGTCAGGAGAGTTGACACAAAGAACAACACGGCGGATTCACTCACGAAGGCCATTCCCCAGATACAGTTTGAGAGACTCTTCGGGATGCTCGGTATGCGATACTACAGCAGCTGGCCCTAGTGCAAGTGGGAGATTGTTAGTTGTATGTATGCCCTAGAGGCCAGTATTGTACAGATGATGTATATTATATTGGATGCTTGGACATATATAGAGATGACTTTCTTGCTCGATATGATAGTATGCTATCTGGTTACTCTTTATCTTAACATGTACAGTTGTCTCTTTAAACTGTCTTATAGTTACATGTTGATAAAGCCCTTAGGATGTGTACTTGACTACCTGGACTATGATGCAGATCATACTAGTAGGGACATGGTAGTCCATAAGTACATCCTTCAAGGTCCCTAGTCGTGGGTGTATCGAGACAGGGCATCGATATACCAGTGTCGACTAGCGTATACGCTTCTCGACCTATGAGATGGGCGATGGATGATCCCATATCCATTGGTGTTTAACATCAGAGATGGTATGCGGGTGCTCAGTGGAGACTGGGTACACTGGACGGACTCGCCGAGAACTCCCAGATGGTATTATACCTCACGTCAGATGGCAGTTCTCAGGTGACACTTGTGCAGGTTAGTCTGTAGACCCGAGATCGTCATAGAGTCTTGTGTGATTCCCACTGTGCTTTGATCTCCACCTTACCACGTCCATGAGGGCGTGCAAAACGGTGGTCTTTGGGTACAGTCCCGAGTCACATGGAGGCAATGAGCGATAGGAGGGGTTTCGTCTCTCCCGGTATTGGGGGTTGATGTTGCGCAGTGCTCGATTGGCCGTAACAGGGAAGTCCCTGGCCAGGGCTGATCAGAGATTTGCTGGTAAGTGTTACCAGTAGTTTCTCGACCCGTTATGAGCCTCACATCGGCACGACTTACCGGTTATTGGGGTCTGACGTTTACCACCCCTAGACTTGATATGCGACATATCAGACGAACAGACCGGACTGTACGGTAAGTGTTACTGGTTGGATTCACAGGAGTGTGAGTGGGCTAGCTCGTCGATCTTCTGATCGCTCAATATCCGGATGGCCGTTACGTTTAGCAGACCGCTTGCGGCTCGTGGGTGCTTGATATGATCATCATCTGCTACCGGCGTATTGACGAGTCTTTAGAGTCCTACACAGAGGTTTCCTGGCTCAAGCGAAACGAAATAGGAGTGCATATGAGATATGTGCAGGACCGAGAATGATGCGTGTATGTGATACCGTATTCCATTCTCGCGATGGATGTATCGATTGGTTATATTCGATATAACCTAGATATCGAATCAAGGATTGATTCGATAAGCCGATACATAGAATACTAGTCGGTTATATGCGATATGACCGGATCGTTAAATCAAGTGTTGATTTAATGATTTAATGTATAATTATATATTTGATATATTACTTTGCATTAACTAGTATTGGTTCACTTTAAATGGATTTTCTCACTTGATGTGCAAGAAGTATATGTGATATACTTTTGTGCACATATTTGTATCATGTTTGATGATACTTGATCATTTGGTTAAGTGTAAAGAATTAAACCATGGTTAAGAGATGATTAGGGTTTTGCTTTTTCATTTATTTATTTTTTTATTTATTTGGAAAAGAATTAGATAAGAATGGTGGCTATGTTTGTTTCTAGTTGAAGCTTCATAAAGCTTTGACTTCTTAACCATTCTTGTCTTCATGCTTAACCCTAACCCATCCAAGTAACCATGGTCTATTCTCTACACTCTATCCTAGTTAGTTTATGATAAGTATTCATTTATTATTCATTTTAACTCAAGACTTATCATAATTCTAGCTTCATCTTCTTCTTCATCTTCAAAAGAAAAAGCTTGATGCCATCAATGGCAACTTGAGTTCTAAAGTGAGAAATCCAATTCTAAAGTGAATCCACCTCCTATTTCTTCATCCTCTACCTCTTGCCAAGTGGTTTTGGGTGTTTTCTTTACAAGTTTCATAACTTGGTGCAGTCGGAGCTTGAACTTATGAAACCTCGACGTAGATCATCTTCGGCACGAAGCCGACGACCTTGCCCGCTCGTTTTTCCGATGAAGCCGACGATCGAGTCTAGGATTCGAGATGGACAGTGAGAGGACGCCTACGTGGAGCTAAAGAAGTGGAGAACCGGATCTACAAAGGTTGTAGCCTCTCTCCTTTAGTTAAGTTGTTAACTAGTTTAGTTTTTCGCCTAAATTTCTAGTTAACGATCCGTATTAGGGTTTCTCGGCACCCGTAAAATTTGAAATTGGTATGGTTGATGCCTTGTGAGACCTCTTGACGGTGCCTAGGAACCCTACAGGTTCTATCCTCAGGGGATCTAGCCAATTTGGGCTTAGTCCATTCAGTTTTTTTATTGAAAAGTGCCAAGCACTTGTTTGGGCTCTGTATAATCAGTCCCTTTTTTATAGAAAGAGGACTGAGCACTTATGTAAGTTCTGACGCTCACATATAATCATGTGGGCTTTTAGTCATATGGATTGCCCAATAAGTGTTAAACACTTTACCCCTTTTTTTCTTTGTATGGAGTACTAGGCACTCTTTATGGCACCCACATAATGGACATGTGAGGCGCTAGCCACTGCCTAGTGAGTGCTAAGCACTCCTCCATTCTGTGGTGCCCACATTAGGGGCACGTGGGGCGCTGAGCGCCGCTCATTGAGTGATAAGAACTCTTTCTTCTGTGGCGCCCACGTGAGGGGCACGTGGGGCATTGGGTGCTGGGCGCCGCTCATTGAGTACTAAGCACTCTTTCTTTTGTGGCGCCCATGCGAGGGGCATGTGGAGCGCTGGGCGCTAGGTTTTTTTTATATGCTATATTCTGAGGAATTCGATTCCTAGTTCTTTTTTGAATCTTTGATTCTCAAAAACAAGTTCTTCCCGATGAGAATTTAATTCTCAACTTGTGGGAGACTTGTCTTGTGGATCTCAGATCCAGAGAAAGAACCAAGTTCTTTAAAAATGGTTAAACCTTTCAATAGGTAAATGAGATGATTTGATCTCTCTTCTTTTTATTTACCTAGAATTTTTTTGAGAAGGTAGATCTTCTTCTTTGTTCCTTTTTGAAGCTTTCTGCTTTGTTTTTAGAAGCTTATGAGGGGTTCCTCCTTTTCAGACTTGAAGTCTTGGGTCCTTTATATAGTAGAGGCAAGTTTGTTAATTAGTTTTTGAAGAAATCTCTCATTAAGAGATCCTAATTGATTTGGAGATTTTTACCCACCATTGGATGTTTGATTCAAAGGTTTCTATTTTACAGAACAAGATTGGGGAAATATTTTCCCTTTCACAGAATTTATTCTGTAAAACTGTGATTTTTTAATCATCGTTGTATTTTTAATCCACCGGTACTCTGTTTTACAAAGGGCAATCTTTCTTTTTTGGAAAGATTGAGGGAATATATCCCAAAAATAGAATTTTATTCTATAATCTAATTTGGGGGAATGTTTTCTCACGACAGAATTTAATTCTGTATTTCTGATGATTTATCATCTCCGTTGGATCATTGATCGAAAGGCTCTGTTTAATAGAGAGTAGAATTTAATTCTACCTGGGCGCCGGTGCTCACGTATTGTGCACGTTGATGCTAATTAAGGTTTTAATTCCTTTATGTGCTTTGCACATTGGCGCCTACGTGAGGAGCACGTGCGGCGCCAATATAAGAGTTTTTAACTCTGGCGCTAGCGCTCTCGTAGAAGGCACGTGAGGCGCTGCCTCTTAAATTTTGAATAGAGCTTTGCTCTTTTATTGGGGGAAACAAATGCCCCTACCGTTGCGCTCGCGTGGCTCACACATGAGTGCAGTGGTGGCACCTTCTCTACCGTTCGATCTCCTGGAGAGTTGAACCGTCTCTTAAAGTTTTATAAATAGGACATTTGGCCCTTGAGATGGCTGCTGTTCATCTTCTTTTTAACCTTCTATTTTGAGAATTTAATTCTCCTTTCAGATCTCAGATCTCTGTTCAAAGAAACTCTTTTAAAGTCAAAACTCTGTCAAAGTTTTGGTAAGAACCATGACCATGTCCTAATGATTGAGAAATCTCTTCATGTTTTAGGGTTTTTAACCCGTTAACAGAGCTTTACTCTTCTTTTGCAATGATCTCTTATAGATCTAAAAAATAAATTACTTGAGTAGATCGTAGATCTTAAAGATCTTTTAGGGTTTTACCCTGTTAGAAATTTTTTTTTTTGAAGGTTATTTGGAATTTAGTTCCTTTTCTCGAGTGGAGTTCTGGAATGTTATCCCATTGTTCTACAGAGTTTGGCTCTGAAGAATTTCTTAAAGAAATTCTTTTGGGAATTTTATTCCCTTCATATTTTCTTAACAGATTTGAAATCTGTTTGCAGAACACAGTTTTCGAGGGAGTTCGGCTCCAGAGTTTAATGATATTTTCTCATTAATTGAGAATCCTTTTGGATTTCATTTTTAATGAGTGGATGCTACATCATTGATGGGGCGTTACCTTGATTTTGTGGGGCCTCTATCCCTTTCTCTTTGAACTGCGGTGCAGTACAAATTTAAGTGTAAAAGAATACTAAAGCCTTGAACATTGTGTCAATAGCTGACCCCTCCCTTTTTATGCAAGTACTATGGCTTTCGATTCCCCCTTTCCCTTCGTTCGTTCGGAGAGTGCCTTTGTCGACGCACCCGTAAATCGGGAAGTCTTCACACTTATCCGGGACCATGATCCAGAGCAAAAGTCTCTTCATCTATGGGGGTCATAGTATAGTCAAATTATTCGGGGTCGGTGTAGTTTTACTTGCGCAACGCCTTCAGAGCCGGTCCCAATGATCTATTATGCTGATCCGCCACCGGTGACCTTCACAGTAGAAGAGGTCAACTAGATCTTGGAAGGTCGTCTTCAACCTTCCATGGCTTCAATACCAGTGCAGCCGTTGATGGACTTGGATATTTTAGGGCGACGCATATGCCAGGAAGAGTCGCATCCTTGGGGGCAGGTTTACATGATAGGAATGACTCCCCGTCAGTCGGCCGGCTATCTACAGTGGACCCGATATATCCTGTCGGCCAAGAATCGCTGTTATTAAAGACCGGGTTGTATCCCACGATCTACGCGTCCCTCTTTCACTACCACGCTCCTTATGTGTGGTGGATCAAATCCTTTTTGGAACAATGGAACATCCAAACCCATACCTTTCTCCTATCAGATCGGGAGGTTTCAATTTCATTGGAGGAGTTTGCGGAGATCTCCGGCCTACCTGTCAGAGGGGAGCACTATGAAGAGCTACTGCCCCCCGACGAGTATGTCTTCGCCACCAAACCAGTGATAATGGGCTTTACTCCAGAGAACAACGTTCAATATCAGTTCCCAAGCTTGATTAAGGTGTTGAACATGTACGAGAGTTTATTCCGGAGTCTGACGGGCACGGAGTTGGCTTCGCAGATTTCATCGCCCGCTTTCTCCGTCCGGAAGTTCTGTCCAAATAGGCTACGAAATTTGCAAAACTTGATGACCCTTTCGGGTTTGGTTCGGATAACTTGCCAACTGCGGAGGGGGATTTAAAGAAATTCTTTATTCCGGATACTCCAGTCGTTCCCTTTGCAGAGAATGCTGCTCCGGATGTTGATAAAGAGACGTTATTTTTGGGGTTTATCGGCTTGTGGCTGCGTTGGTTTGCGCTTCCGACACACCCCCGCTATATGAGTCCATCTGTTTTTTATCCGGCTCGTCGCATCGTCACGGGGACACACGTGGCCGTTGGGATTGCGGGGTTGTCTCATTTGTATCATGGCCTGAGATTAGCTGCTAACACCACTCAACCGGAGGTAAAGCCCGTGTATCTCCCATTGCACTACTTCACATCATGGATCGAGATGCACGTGCTAGGCGCCTTTGGTATTCATAAACGACCCCGATTCTATGAAGGCTACAACTTCCCCCGGGTTATGCATCTAGTTGACGCTTCCGCTCCAGATCGATCACAGCCGAGAGGCTCGACGACTGCTCCTACGCCCATGCATGGTTAGGGACAGTATGACCTTTGTCAATAAAGTCCTGACTATCAGCAAAGAATCTTCCAAGGTGGTCCAACCATTGCATGATACTTTCAAGGACGGGGCTTCTACGTTGAAGGCTCGGGAGGTTATACACCTGTATTCGATCAGGCTGGGCTTCCTAGTATTTAGACAGAATGCCTCAGTGCCATTTATGAGGTACTACCCGCATCGTTTTGCCCAACAATTGGGTTATAACCAAGGTGTTCCTCTTAAGACGTTTTTAGTTGAGCCGGTTGCTACGGAGGAGGGTATTCGCAATACAACGCGTCATTTTATGCGATTAAATACGGGTCCCGTTTCCTTATCAGCGAGCCGAGCTATGTGCTAAAAGCCTCGAATGCTTACGTCGTGTAGTACCAGCATGCGACAGGTGCTTTTATCAGGTAGGAGAGGCAGCTGCTACTTGACTATAAGAAGGTCGTCCCAGCCGGTAATCCATCGGTCCCGCTGAAGCGACGAACCACTGTCGTCCTTCTTTAAAAGAAATCACTACGGCTGTAGTCCCATGAGATTTTCCTGATAAGCTTCGACCGGATGTTCCTACGACTGCGGTAGCCGTGGTGTCTCCGGACTCGGGCATCGGTTCAGATATCGAGACCCGCCGTCCAAAAAAACCCGTTAAGCAAAAGCTTTTATCGTCGGCGGCGGGCATCGTTTCGCAGAAAAGGAAGAAGTCGCTATTTTCTGCTGACGTCGTATTCAAACCGGAGCCTCACGCCCCTTATAGAAAGGGCTTGTGCGAATATGGCACAAACGAGGGTTTATTTGATGCGCATGTGACCGATACTGACCTTCAGGCTGCCATTGATGCTTCCAAACGACTGGCCCGTGAAGCAGCAGCATTGGTTTCTATTGTGGAGTCCGGTATACTTCATTTACACTTTTCTACATATATCCTCTCCCTCCTTATTATACTTTATTAACGCTCTCCTCCTTAACAGTTATCTCTGCTGAAGAGTCTCTCGCGGCTTCCCTCATGACATTTGAGGAGGAAGAGAGGCTCCGCGCTTCTTTGGGCCTTGGTATAATTCGTTTTATTACACCTTTACCCTTTTAATTCCTTTTATTCATGGTCTGACTCTCTTTCTTTATCCTATTACAGGGATCACCAAAACCCAGGTTATTCCGAGTGCAGTGCCAATCCCAGGTGGTGATGCAGGAAAGCTTCCAGAGCCACCGACCGCGGCCGAGGCCCTCCCAAAGCCACCACAGGAGGCATTGCTAAAGCAGCCGATGATGGATGTCATAGCGGCTCGGGAGGCCGAGCTCGGTTCGAACGACGATGTCCCCCTGTCGAAAGTTTTAAGGAGGGCGGTTCTCACTGTCCAGGCTGAGAGGAAGCGTAGAAAACATGCTGCGAGGGAACGCAAATCTGTCTTGGTTGTGGGTGCAGGTTCGAGTAATGTTCCACCTGCTGACATTCCTTCGGTGGACGTTCCTTCTATCCTGTCTACTGCCTATAGATAGGTTGCGCGTGCAGCTCGTGAAAAGGGCGAACAGCTACTTCAAGGTAGAACAACGCATAACTCTTAGTAACGGACCTTCCCCTTTTTCACATCATAACATACGCATTTTTTATTTACAGAGCCAGATTTGGGTGACGGCGTGACAGGTGAAGTGCTGGCACTTAAAGAGCCTGAGGTAGCTAATCTTTCTCTGGAATCTGGGACCGTTCCAACTTTTCTCCCTGTGGATCCTTGATATCGGCAGGTGACGCAAGTGTTACGATGGCCCTTGTCGAGTTAGGGGATGAAGCCGTGGGTGCTGAATCTATTCTCCTAATGGAAACCGAGGAAGCCGTCATAACTGGTGACGCTTCGGGCATGGTTTCAGTTTCTGACCTGTCAGGTACTTTTGGGGTTATTATTATTGAGTTTTTAATCCAACTAGACATCTAATGATATCTCCATTATTCTGAGTATAGGCGCGGTAGACTCTGATGCTGCACTGACTGAAGAATTGCCGCCGGTCATTGCTCTGACTGCCACGGTTCCACCCCTTTCTTCGGCGCCTCTCCGAATTCTGGAAGGTGAAGATTTCTCATTTCTTTGCTTCAGTATGCATACCATTTTCCTATACCGACCATTTATTGTTGCAATCCTGCAGGAGTACTCTTTGATTGCTTACATCAGGTGTTAAGCCCGCATTTTGCCTTCCAGCCTGCATTCGTTCCTCCTTCCGACATTGGTTAGTATACTCCTTGCTTAGTGTTACTTCTTTTCATTCTGTCACTAAGCTTTCCTATACTGACCACAGTACCACGGCTCGAGGGAGGAACTGAAGGGATAGCTGTGTCTCCTGTGCTCCCTGTCGTGCCACCTTTAACAGATGGTACGGTAGATCTCTTCCATCAGCCATTTTCTTTATTATTATTTTTTTAAATCGAAATCTGACCCTCATTCGTGCGTGATTTATTTTGCAGCGATTACACCGGCTTCGGTTCCTTTTGAGTCCCACATTCTCATGCCTACGGGGCCTTTTGCTAAGCGTCAATCTTCCAGAGGCACAGCAACTAGCAAAAGGATGTTAGCGAATTTATAGAAGATGTTGATGCCGAGGCTCACATCTCTACTGTGGATTTCGCTATCGGAGTTAACCCTATGCTGACGACACTTGCGAATTTCCATAACGAAGATTTCGTTCGCTTTTAGGTCAATCATTGTAAGAAGACCGATGCTTGTTTGCATGAGATTGAGCTCAAGCGTCTCGCTCATGAAGTATTGACCTTGAAGGCTCAGCGGGTCGCGTGGATCAAGCAGAGTGCCAATTTCATTCAACATTTAGAACAAAAGTTGACCCTGAAGCGAAAGGAGCATGAGACGACTTCTGGAAAATCCATCAAATTGCGCACACAGCTTGAAGTGAATACTGCGCAACTACAAGTTATTTTCGAAAACCTCCAACAATGTATTTCTGATGGGCTGGCGCTAAGGTAGAAGCTGGACTTTACCGAGCGGGGCATGCAAGATTGCGAAGTTGCCAAGCAGGAAATCACTGAGAAGCTTTCATCATGCTTGCAACAATGGGCTCAAGTTGAAATAGAGTTGGCCGCAGTAGAAGCATGCGAGGAGGAGCTGCGGGGAGCGCGGTAGCGGGTTGCCGACTAGTTAAAAGCCCCACCTTCTTAACAATTGTAACCGTATTCCCCTTTTTGTATTCATTGTATCTCTTAATCATTTTGATTCATGAATAAGAATATACATTTTTTCTTTTGCATCCGCTTGTCTGTGTCTTGATGCGGCGCTAATTAGTTTATTTACTCATTTCGGAATTTGTAGTTTATTCACACTTTTCGGAGTTTCTAGTTTATGGACTCATTTCGGAGTTTGTAGTTTATGGACTCGTTTTGGAGTTTGTTTAGTTTATTCTGTAAGGCTACGCCAGTGCCCCGGCCGTCAATCCGAGGCCAAATGCGGAAAAAAAACTTTTAAAACTGGCGCTAACGTAACCCTATATCCCGAATCATGCCATTAACCATATACTAGTTAACTATAAAGTGGTTTAAGAGATTATACCGATCGATCCGTATCCTTTAGTCTTCAATCTCCGTCCCAAGCTTTTCACGGCTGCCTCGACGAAGTTCGTTTTCCAGCCTTCTTGTCGAAGAGGATCCACGTCGAGGATTCTTTATACGGGCTCCCGGTTTAAAGCTTCTAAACCGAAGAAACTCGGACATGAAGTTTGCTAACCGAGATGATCAAGATGAAATAGAGATAGTGTGTGAATACTTTGTCTCAAAACACTCAATGATTTTCAACACATGAGATGGAATGAGTGGAGGTTAAAGAAGAAGCCAAGTGATGAAGTTGTAAGCTCAAGTCTTTTGCTAAAAGAAAAAGGCAACTCAAGAAAAAGGTTCTGTTCTTTTTGTGTGAGTTGTGAAAATTTGTCAAGAGCAACTAAAGAAAAATCCTTGCCCAAAAATGAGCAGCCACTTGCCTAAAATATTTCGCCCTTGCACAAAAATATCACAACACAAACAAAAACAATGCAAGCCCCAAAACCATGAGTCACCAATGTGCACATGCATAATCAATGCCAATTGCTAAAACTTAGCCTCACAAATTCTATACAATAAACATTAAAACTTAATGTTTAATCAAAGAAAATAAATGGCATCTTCAAAAGTAATCTTGTAATAGATTACAAGAATACCTCTCATCTGTGCATACATACCTGCATCCATACACCGACTGAATACGAATGTAATGAGACAAAAGTAATCCAACAATATAATACTAGGCTCCGGCTTAAACTAAAGCCCACTAGTATTATCCGTCCGATCAAGATCCATGCACAAGTGCACGAATATGATCGAACCCTGCCATAAAACCATACGGCCTCTACAACGTTTCGCCTAAACCAAGGAAACCCTCTGTGTGGGACTCTAAAGACTCGTAAATACACCGGCAGTAGGTTTAACCACAAGCACGTCAGTGGCACTAGCTGTACGTAACGGTTGCCTAGGTATTGAGCGAAAGGAAGGCCGACAAGCAAACTCATCCTGAAACCCTACTGAGCTAGACAGTGACAATATCCGTACAGTCTGGTCCATTCGTCTATGAGTATCGCATATCGAGTCTATGTGGTGGATAAAGTCAGATCCCTAACAACGCAATATTCTGTGTCGGTATGAAGCCCATCACCACTTGAGAAACTACCGATCCTAGATCAGTAATTCTCGACTACCTTGGCCGATTTCAGGTGATGGCCACCCATGCACACTGCGACATCAACCCCTAATACCGGGAGAGACGAATCCCCTGACGATCCGCTCACTGCCTCCATATGGCTCGGGACTGTACCCAACTAAAACCTGTTTGCACGACTCCTTTGAGCCGTGGTAAAGTAGTAATTAAAGCACAGTGGGAACTCACACGAGACAAATGACGATCTCAGGTCGATAGACTAACCTGTACACATGTCACCAGGAAACTGCCATCTGACAATAGGTATAATACCAACTAGCATGTTCCCGGCGAGTCCGTCCGGTGTACTCATAACCCAATGAGCACATGTATACTATCTTAGGTGAACCAACTAACACCAATGGCTTGTGAGACCGGCCACCGCCCCTCATCGGAGTCTCGATCCATATACACTAGTCTACTCTTGGAGTATCGATGCCAAGTCTCGAAACTCCCACGACTAGGGACACTTTAAGGATGTACTTATAGACTACCCAACTCTCACGTATATGATCGCCATCATACTGCTGGTAGTTAAGCAAGAATCCTATGGGCTCTATCAACATGTAATAGTGATCTGTAATGTCACCTGAAGTATGTACACGATGATAAAGACAAACCAGATAGCATATTATCATCTCGAGTAAGACTGTCCTACCGGTATAGGTCCTCCCTCAATCATTGCAATCACGTGTCTGCGATCCAATAATTGACTTGAGGGCACTATAGCCAACAATATCCCACTTGCACTTAAAGCTAATTATTGCGATGTCGCATACTCACAGCCCTTGTGATACCGAATACCCAATTCCTCTACTAATCAGTTTCACAAAACTCGATTGTGAAACTATTGCGTTCGAGAAATAGCCTCAGTGAGTGGATCCGCTCTGATGTTTCTTTCTATGTCTCTCTTTATTTCAAGTTCGCAGAGAAAGCCATCTCCCGAAATGAGCAATACCTGTCTTAGAATATGTCTGGATATCTGATGGACCCAATTCACAAATGATGTAACACCTTAGAATTTGCGATTAGTGTTAATTAGACGATAATGCGGGTTTTCTATAAAAAGTTTACCAAATCGGTTTCCTCACATTTTATAACATTTAATTAATAATTTATTATTATTTGTTATGGCTTGCACAAACTTGTGCATGTTAATGTGAGGGTTTGTTAGTGTTAATCTAATTTAGCAACCATGACACTTTAACCTAATCCTATCCTTCCTTACTTAACCTTAATCCTAGATATTTTATGGGGAGGGAGATATTTTCAATTTTGTTTTGGATTGGAGAGGAGGTGGCAAGGTGAGTCATGGAGACTTGATGGCTTGCATTAATAGTGGAGGTGCACTCACCCTACACTCACCTCTCTCTCTCTCTTTTCATCTCACCCTCTCTCTCTTTTCATCTCACCCTCTCTCTTTCTCTCTTCACTTATCTCTTTCTCATCATTTTCTTCTTTCCTCAACTCTCAACTGAACACTTAACTTTTTCTTCACTAAACCTACATAAAACTTCACAAAATCTCACCCAAATCACTTCTTAATCCTTGTTTTGCCTTTTAGATGCCTTGGAGCTTGGAAAGCTAGGATCTTTGAGCTTGTGGGAGTAGGTAATGATCTCTTTCTGTTAAGTAAGCCTTTTTAATGTTGCGAAGCTTATAGTTTCAGTTTAGAACGCGTAAAGTTTCGTTTCGTGCAAATATTGTATTTTTAGTGTAGATTTGGGTCTCGGATGATCTGCTATCAAACGAGATATTTGTTGGAAAAGTTTCCATCACAGTGATCTTGTGTAGTGACCTAGAACCCACCATAAAAATCTGAGACCGTTCCACAAAAACTGGGCCGCAAATAAATTGCTTCTGGCCGCAATTTGCGGCCAGACTGGGGTGTTTGGGTTTGGGTTTGGGTTCTGGTCTGGAGGTCTCTGGGGTTGTGGGTGGTCTTGTGGTACGTGCAACTTTTACAAATTGTTTGTGTAGCAAAATCTGGGATCACTTTGCTTGTTTTCTAGTATTTCGACTACGCGCATTACGTTATCCGACACGGTTCGTGTTGTTGTGTAGCTGTTGCTCTTGAGTTGGTTTCGTAGTGTCGCTACGTATGTTAGCCACTAGACGAACACTTGAGAGTATGTTTGGAGTTGATGTGTCGGTCAAACGTACTGGATACGTGTTATTGGTCGATTGCTAATGTGAACTTGTTATATTGTTGTTTTATGATCTTAGAGACGCAGGTGAGGACTTTGGACGCTGTGAAGAAGGGAAAGTGAGTGGTTGGCTTTACTTAGCCCAAGATCATCTGTGAGTGGATTTAACATCTACAGGGGAATCACCCACATGGTATTATGCGTCTGGTCTAGATATGATATGATATTAGTCACATGTTTATATTGCACATATAGAGTTTGTGTATAAAACTTCATTTCATATTATTAATTGTTGTGCTTAGACTTGTACCCTTTGGACACTGCACTATTATTGACGGCTCATGTTGCACGAGCACTGATTGTATGCCACACACACCGTCGATAATTGCTATGACACGCACAACACACATACATATATGATATTGTTTGGTTAGGGACATTGTGACATTGATTCTTATTCCATTATGAATATGACACATAGCATACCTGTATACCTACATACTTACACATATGCCTTGCTATGGCTACATGAATACACATATACCTGGAGGGTATTGTATCATTATTGACATGTATATACACATACCTAGTTTGATATAGCTACACACATACCTGGAGGGTATTACATCATTAGTGATAGGTAGATACACATATCTTTCTATACCGACATGGTTACGCATACCTGGCTATAGCTACATGTTCACCTTTATATGATGTTGTATGGATTTTGGAGAAATTAGGAACCGCATGATATATTTAATAACTTTTTGTAGTTAAATAGCGGTTTTTCATTTATATGCTCATATTACTGTTTCATGTTGCATATATTATATTTCATGGATTTCGCATTGATATATGGATTTCATATGATGTTTTCTGGATGTTTTACTCCTGGGTATATATATCAGTGGTATGGGACACTGATATATATACATGTATATATATATCAGTGGTATGGGACGCTGTTATATATGTACACCTATATTATATATATATATATATATATATGAGAATAATGGAGGAAAGAGGCCATAGGAGGGAATTCCCTCCTATGGCGTCGAAAAAATACCCCCTCCACCAATTTTTCCGACGATCGGCCCCCATCATCTTCATCGTCATCATCTAAGATATGCGTACACCAAATTTCATGTGATTCTACAACTTTTTCACCGTTGATTTAGCAATGTAAAAAGTTCTATTGTCGGTAAACCGTTAATTTTGAACCCACTAAATCAACGGTGAAAAAGTTGTGGAATCACATGAAATTTGGTGTACGCACATCTTAGACGATGACGATGAAGATGATAGGGGCCGATCGTCGGAAAAATTGGTGGAGGGGGTATTTTTCCGACGCCATAGGAGGGAATTCCCTCCTATGGCATCTTTTCTCCATTATTCTCTATATATATATATATATATGTATATATCAGTGGTATGGGACACTGTTATATATGTATACCTATACCTATAATATATTTATCATCATAATAATCTGTGCAAGTATTATTATTCATTACCGATATGAGGGGCCTATGTACCCGATGTGAGGGGCCTATGTGCCCGATGTGAGCGGTCGATGTTCCCAATATGAGGGGCCTATGTGCCCAACGTGAGGATGACATATTTTATTCCATACTCCGCATTTATTTGATATGAATTGCTTCATGTATTAGTAGTACCTGATAGAGTACCTTTCATGACTGTTGCATACACATATTGCTATTTATTGCTATCAGCTTGCATGTGATAGATTAGCGCAGTACGTGCATACTTACGATTAACTGCATATGTTATTTACTGTTCACGAGTTGGTAACTCACCCCCGTTGTGCAACAGGGTTGTGCAGGTTGCTCAGAGCAGTCAGAGGCAGGGCTTTCATTTATCGTATCATCTTTTGCAGCGGATACCGCTACGGATGACTGGGTGCAGTTTTGCTATAGGTGGGTTTTGCGGTTATCCGATGTCGCTCATTGTATATTAGTTGTATCTAGTACTCTCCATCTACCATTTTCATGTATTGACTTAGAGACGAGTTGTGAGGACAATATTGTATATTTTTTGTGACTTTGAAAGTCTTTTATGCAGTTTCATTTATATCGTCTTTTTCTTCGCTACGGTGTCGTATATCCATTATGGTGGTTGTTTTTCCACCTTTGGGCGTGGATTTGCTCCCGTTTGGGGATACTTTACTTATATCTTTTGTTGTACCCTTTTTGGAGGCTTGTTTTACAAAGGAGGTGCTGCCAAATTTTAAAGGAAGTAAATTTGGACTTTAAAGAATTTTGATTGAAATTTCAAAAGTTTTAACAATGTTATTATCACTTACTACTTTTGATGGTTTAGATTACTGGGTTTTCGGCTTACTTGAATTACGTTACGCTTGAAGACGTTACGTGGTTTAAGGGACGTCACGTGCCAAATTTCGGGTCATGACAAAGTTGGTATCGGAGCGCTAGGTTTTACCTTTTGGAGTGTAGAATGACCTTGGTATGATGGAGTAGGTAGCTTAAGCAGAGTGATATAGCATGTGTATGCCCGGCATACTTACGACAAGGTACTCCGCCTAAGTGACCTAAGTACTAATTGCTTGAAATTCCTTCCATGATGATACATATTCTTATGATTCGATTTCTGTGTTCTTATCGAATCTTATTTCCATTTATATCCTTTTGCCGCCGATGACTTTGAGGGCTCAGAGAGAAGCAGCGAGGGCCGAGGTCAGAGTTGACTCATTTGGGACGAGGACTGACCAGGATGGTACGCTCGTTGTATAGAAGAAGATTGATCTTCCTTCGATAGATCGTATCGCTAGGCTTGAGGCAGATATGCAGGACTTGCACCAGATGATGAGGTCGTTGGTTAAGACCAGTCGAGCACAGCGACAGGAAGTTGCCACCCCTGTTACCCAGTTGTTCTTTACTATCAGCATACAGCATTGTGTCACGTATACAGCAGCAGTGGATGCAGCCCGTTTAGCTGAGGAGCGTTTTCCCGAGACTTTGGGAGTTTCGAGACCGAGGAGGGCTCGTACAGGTGTATCAGCCCAGAGACAGAGGCTTAGTCTCCGCGACAGATTTCATTTACGTCGCGGGAGTAGCAGAGGCTTTGGACGAGGACAGCTATTTAGCTCTTATCCCCAAGTGAGTCAACAGTTTTCTTCTGGATGTTACCAGTGCGGAAGTTTGAGTCATCATGTTCGAGATTGTACTGAGCCACATGAGGGTGGGAAAGCTGTACCACATGATACCTTACCACCTTCACCTCAGGGAGAGTCGCCTGTTGCGCCTGTTGTTGATCCGCGTCAGACTTATGTTCAGAGGGGTCATGGTCGCGGAGGATTTGTTCCGAGAGTATAGGATGGTAGAGGAGGAGTTCAGCCAGTTACGAGTAGAAGGCAGACATGTGCGTTTGCTTCTACTCATCGGGACGCGTGGGCGTCCAATGCAGAGTTTTCAGGTAATCTTATTCGTAAGTTCTTTTGATGCGTATGTCTATTTAATTCAGGATCTATGCACTCATTTGTTCTACACACTTTGTGCCGTGGTTGAGCCGTGTATGCTAGATCAGCCGTTTGTTGTGTTAACTCCTATTAGTGAACCTGTAGTTGCGCGACACGTGTGTCGGTCATGTGCCAATTGGGTAGGAGATAGAAATCCGTCCATCGATTTAATCCTTCTAGAGATGTTGGACTTTGACGTTCTCCTGGGCACGGACTGGTTAGGTACGTGATATGTGTCTGTGGACTGCCGTGAGAAATAGTCAGGTTTTGTTTTTCCGGCGAGTCAGTTCTTGTTGTGTAGGGGGACTGTGGTGTCGCCCCTCACAGCTTAATTTCAGCCTTTTCGCTAGTCGGCTTTTGAGGAGAGGATGTCGAGGATTCTTGGCTTCCATTCGTGATACCGGAGCCACAGTGGGCTCGTTGGACCGGGTTTCATTTGGGCGAGATTTTTCGACGTTGTTCCAGATGAGCCGGCGGAGCTTAGGGAGCTTAAGGATCTGCTGCAGAATTGCTAGATAGGGGGACTTGTACATTCGAGTGTTTCGCTTCGGGGAGCTCCTACTCTGTTTGTCAAGAGGAAGGACGGCAGTTTGAGGTTGTGTATTGATTGATCATCAATTGAACCGAGTTACGGTGCGGATTGGGCATCCTTTACCTCGCATTAGCGATTTCTTTGATCAGCTCCAGGGTACGGGACATTTTTCTAAGTTTGCTTTGGGATCAGGTCATCATTAGTTACGGGTTCGGAGTGATGACATTCCGAAGGCTGCTTCTGTGTGCGCTACGGGCTTTATGAGTTTTTGGCGGTGTCGTTGGACTCACTAATGCCCTAGCAGCATTCATAGATGTGATGAACCAGATTCTTCAGGCCGTTCCTCGACCAGTATATTGTTGTGTTATTGATAACATTCTGGTCTTTTCCAAGAGTCATGAGGAAAATGAGAAGCACTTGAGGATTGCTTTGCAGACATTGGGAGAGTACCAACTGTTTGCTAAATTCTCGAAGTGTTTCTTTCAGGCTTGATAGTGTTGACTTCCTAGGTCATGTGGTTATGGGAGACGGTTTTCGTATGGACCCGAGGGAGATCGAGGCCGTACATCTTGGGCCCAGACTTGTATAAGGGACAGAGGTCCGCGGATTTTTGGGCTTAGCCAGTTTTTACCACCGTTTCGTGCAGGATTTCTTGAGTATCGCTGCACCGTTGACCGTACTGACAAGGAAGGGGTTTCCTTTTCTTTAGACTGAGGCATGCATGATGAGTTTTTAGTGGTTGAAGACTTGGTAGACGACTGCACCAGTTCTATCTTTGCTTTCTAGATCGGGCGACTTTGTCGTTTATTGTGATGTTTCGCGGGTGGGGCTCGATTGTGTACTGAAGTAGCATGATAGAGTTATCGCTTATGCTTTCCGACAGTTGGAGGAAGTACGAGCAGGATTTATCCCACTCATGATCTGGAGATGGCCGTGGTGGTCTTGCGCTGGAGATTTGGGGACACTACTTGTACGGAGAGTCGTGTCCGATTTTCACGCACTACCAGAGATTTGTGTACATCTTCATGCAGCGGGTTTTAATTGTTGAGACAGCGCCGTTGGATAGAGCTTGTGAAGGATTGTGATTGTGAGATCCTTCATTTCCCATGGCAAGGCGATTGTGGTAGCTGATGCTTGAGTCGTAGGCCCGAGGGTAGTTGTTCCAGTTGTGCGCAGTTCAGAGACAGTCTTCTGCAGATTTACAGTTCTTGTGTGACAGATGAGTATACTTTAAGTTCGCTTCTACTAGGGACAGCTTGCTCATGTCCACGCCCGTCCACTTTTACTTAATCATTTTCGTGAGGCACAGCCCGCCGATGCTCGTTGTCTGAGATTCATGAGCTTGTTCGGCAGGGTAAAGATTCGGAGTTCTGATTTGTGACCAGGCTGTGCTATGTTATGGGACTTGTGTGTACAGGATACTGATGGGTAGAGACGCGAGGTCTTAGAGAAGGCACATCAGTCAGCTTTCAGTGTTCACCCAAGTGCCACCGAGATGTAACGTGACTTGAGAGTTGGTTACTAGTGGGCAGGGATGAAGAGTGATGTTTCGGATTTCGTTTTGAGGTGCTTGTTTGTTGGCTGTTGGTATCGTCACTTGCCATTGTGGAGTTCTCCTACGATAACAGTTATCAGGAGATGTTTCAAATGGCAACTTTTAGGCCTTGTGTGGTAGGTTGTGTCGATCGCCAGTCTGTTTTACTGACTCCACGAGAGAAGGATTTTTGGACCCCGGCTAGTCGAGAGGCTTCGGAGAAGACCCGGCTGATTCAGGTCAGGATGAGAGTAGCCCGGTGCAGACAGAAGTCTTATGCCGGCCGTGGTTGTCGCAGACTTGAGTTCGCAGTGGGAGATCATGTATTCCTACGGATTTTTCTGATGAAATGGCGTGTTGAGTTTTGGGAATTTTAGTCCCAGATTGTAGTTCCTTTGGAAATCCTCGAGCGAGTTAGTTCTGTTTCCTATCGTTGGCACTTCTGCCCAGATTGTTGAGTATTCATCCCGTATTCCTTGTGTCAATACTTTGCAAATACCTTCATGACCTTTCTCACATAATTTACATCAGACCATTTAGCTTGGACGCGATCTTTTCGTTCACTGGCAGTCGATGGTGTTAGTGGATCGACAGGTGTAGAAACTTTGGTCAAGGGTCTTGCCATCTGTGCAGGTTTTCTTTGGCGTAGCCGTATAGTGAGGTGATTACTTGGGAGACTGCGAGCGAGATGTGGAAGTTTTGCGCTCATCTTTTTGAAGGTAAGCATAGTAAGAATTTTAATTCGGGGATGAATTTTCTTTAAAGGGGAGATTGTAACACCTTAGAATTTGGGATTAGTGTTAATTAGACAATAATGCGGGTTTTCTGTAAAAAAATTTACCAAATCGATTTCCTCACATTTTATAACATTTAATTAATAATTTATTATTATTTGTTATGGCTTGCACACACTTGTGTATGTTAATGTGAGGGTTTGTTAGTGTTAATCTAGTTTAGCAACCATGACACTTTAACCTAATCCTATCCCTCCTTGCTTAACCTTAACCCTAGATATTTTGTGGGGAGGGTGATATTTTCAATTTTGTTTTGGATTGGAGAGGAGGTGGCAAGGTGAGTCATGGAGACGTGATGGCTTGCATTAATGGTGGAGGTGCACTCACCCTACACTCACCTCTCTCTCTCTATTTTCTTCTCACCCTCTCTCCTTCTCTCTTCACTTATCTCTTTCTCATCATTTTCTTCTTTCCTCAACTCTCAACTGAACACTTAACCTTTCCTTCACTAAACCTACACAAAACTTTACAAAATCTCACCCAAATCACTTCTTAATCCTTGTTTTGCCTCTTAGATGCCTTGGAGCTTAGAAAGCTAGGATCTTTGAGCTTGTAGGAGTAGGTAATGATCTCTTTCTGTTAAGTAAGCCTTTTTAATGTTGCGTAGCTTGTTAGTTTCAGTTTAGAACGCGTAAAGTTTCGTTTCGTGCAAATATCGTATTTTTAGTGTAGATTTAGGTCTCGGATGATCTGCTATTAAACCAAATATTTGTTGGAAAAGTTCCCATCACAGTGACCTTGTGTAGTGACCTAGAACACACCATAAAAATCTGAGACCGTTCCACACAAACTGGGCCGCAAATAAATTGCTTCTGGCCGCAATTTGCAGCCAGACTGGGGTGTTTGGGTTTGGGTTTTGGTCTGGGGGTCTCTGGGATTGTGGGTGGTCTTGTGGTACGTGCAACTTTTACAAATTGTTTGTGTAGCAAAATCTGGGATCACTTTGCTTGTTTTCTAATATTTCGACTACGTGCGTTACGTTATCTGACACGGTTCGTATTGTTGTGTAGCTGTTACTCTTGAGTTGGTTTGGTAGTGTCGCTACGCATGTTAGCCACTAGACGAATAGTTGAGAGTATGTTTGGAGTTGATGCGTCGGTCAAACGTAGTGGATACGTGTTATTGGTCGATTGCTAATATGAACTTGTTATATTATTGTTTTTATGATCTTAAGGACGCAGGTGAGGACTTCGGACGCTGCGAAGAAGGGAAAGCGAGTGGTTGGCTTTACTTAGCCCAAGATCATCTGTGAGTAGATTTAACATCTACAGGGGAATCGCCCGCATGGCGTTATGCATCTGGGCTAGATATGATATGATATTAGTCGCATGTTTATATTGCACATATAGAGTTTGTGCATAAAACTTCATTGCATATTACTTGTTGTGCTTAGACTTCTACCCTTTGGATACTGCACTATTATTGACGGCTCATGTTGCACGAGCACTGATTGTATGCCACACGCACCGTCGATAATTGCTATGATACGCACAACACACATACATATATGATATTGTTTGGTCAGGAACATTGTGACATTGATTCATATTCCATTATGAATATGACATATAGCATACCTATATACCTACATGCTTACACATATGCCTTCCTATGCCTACATGAATACACATATATCTGGAGGGTATTGTATCATTATTGACATGTATATACACATACCTAGCTTGATATAGCTACACACATACTTGGAGGGTATTATATCATTATTGATAGGTAGATACACATATCTTGGTATACCGACATGGTTATGCATACCTGGCTATAGCTATATGTTCACCTTTATATGATGTTGTATGGATTTTGGAAAAATTAGGAACCGCATGATATATTTAATAACTTGTTGCAGTTAAATAGCGGTTTTTCCTTTATATGCTCATATTACTGTTTCATGTTGCATATATTATATTTCATGGATTTCGCATTGATATCCATATGATGTTTTCTGGATGTTTTACTCCTGGGTATATATATCAGTGGTATGGGACGCTGATATATATACATGTGTGTGTGTGTGTGTGTGTGTGTATCAGTGGTATGGGACGCTGTTATATATGTACACGTAATATATATATCAGTGGTATGGGACGTTGATATATATGTATACCTATAATATATTTATCATCATAATGATCTATGCAAGTATTCTTATTCATTACCGATGTGAGGGGCCTATGTGCCCAATGTGAGGGGCCGATATGCTCGATATGAGGGGCCTATGTGCCCAACGTGAGGATGACATGTTTTATTCCATACTCCGCATTTATTTGATATGCATTGCTTCATGTATTAGTCGTACCTGATAGAGTACCTTTCATGACTGTTGCATATACATATTGCTATTTATTGCTATCAGCTTGCATGTGATAGATTAGCGCAGTACGTGCATACTTGCGATTACCTGCATATGTTATTTACTATTCACGAGTTGGCAACTCACCCCCGTTGTGCCACAGGGTTGTACAGGTTGTCCCTCAGAGCAGTCGGAGGCAGAGCTTTCATCTATCGTATCATCTTTTACAGCGGATACCACTACGGCTGACTGGGTGCAGTTTTGCTATAGGTGGGTTTTGCGGTTATCCGATATCGCTCATTGTATATTCGCTGTATCCAGTACTCTCTATCTACCATTTTCATGTATTGACTTAGAGACGAGTTGTGAGGACAATATTGTATATTTTTTATGACTCTGGAGGTCTTTTATGCGGTTTCATTTATATCGTCTTTTTTTTCGCTACGGCGTCGTATATCTGTTGTGGTGGTTTTTTTTATCACCTTTGGGCGTGGATTTGCTCCCGTTTGGGGATACTTTACTTATATCTTTTGTTGTACCCTTTTTGAGGGCTTGTTTTACAAAAGGAGGTGCTGCCAAATTTTAAAGGAAGTAAATTTGGACTTTAAAGAATTTTGATTGAGATTTCAAAAGTTTTAACAATTTTATTATCACTTACTACTTTTGATGGTTTAGATTGCTGGATTTTCGGCTTACTTGAATTACGTTACGTGGTTTAAGGGCCGTCACGTGCCAAATTTTAGGTCGTGACAAATGAACTCCAAATCCAGCAAACTTCTTAGACTGTATCGTCAACTGAATTTAATCGGTATTCTGCACCACGCCTCCCTCGGTATCCGCTTGGACCACCTGTCCAAACTACTGCCTCTTGTCAGAGGGAAAACTATAACTCTGACAGTCACTCTGTCATCCAGGTCACCTTGGAAGCCTGGAATAATAACCATCTCCCGAAGGAGGCCGCCGTTACCAAATCCCTAGAACATCCACTTATGTTCATAAACTGCTTCCGAACGTTTCTTCAGGATTAGATTAATATATCAACTTATTGCATCTTGTGCAAAAACAACATCTGGCGTGGTACTTGACATCTCATGATTGACTCAATTGCCTAAGCAAGTGATATGTCAATCATGCACATCCCTCTCCCTTTTAGTCTGTAAGACACCTTCAGAGAGAGTGACTCTATCACCTGCAGGTACACCAACATACCAAGAGTCATCTATTTTAAAACACCTTTAGAATACTGTCTAAGTACCTAAATTGGGAAACTACCCAAATCTAGATCTAAAACCATAGATCTAGTAACCAGAATGCCTGATATAATATCTAAATCCTATGCGGAGAAACCACTGTGTGACAACCACAATATAACCGATCGAAGTATAGGAATTTCACTTCCTATAACGTGTATGTCATCCAAATACCAAGACATACCACCCTACTACCTTCTTAACAGATCCATCTTCTATTCTGATAAAGCCAAGCCTTTGATTTTCATATCAAAAATAGATGATCTATCTCCGTTATATCTGCTTTAGTCTATAAATAAACATAAGCTACTTGTCTACTATGCTTCTGCTGCTCCCACTGACTACAATAACCCGCTAGCAGAGTCATATACACGTGCACTTCTAAAGCTAGTTTAGAACGACGCTATACTCATCCTCCTGCCGGGTCTCATAGTCTAGAACAACAGTAATGGCAAGTCTGGGTAAACAAGAACCTCCCTGTCACCGTCTTTGAGAATACCGAAGTACCTCTCGGGCGCCTAAGATTATCCACCATATCTAAGGAGTGGCGATTGGAATGTCAAACCCGATCGAATGTTTAGGTTCTATTAAATTTTCAATAATCGTTTGTGGTTCTGGAATCACTTTCAGTTCTACCATACCCCTACTATTGTTTTCTGAAAAAATCCATTTTACTAAAACTGTGGCGAGTCAAGAACAATATCACTATTGATCTTCCAGATAATAGAAAGTTAACCCTCGTCATAGCCCGGGTTAACCCATAAACTGCCATTACAGAAACGTGCCTTGAGTTATCCAGAGTCTGGTTTTAAGCATAAGCCGGACAACTCCATATACCTTAACATCGTTAAGAAATGAACCATTCTATATACAATATAGAAACAGAGTCACTAATTTAATTGGAACCAGATTCAAATCATGCAGCTGTCTCCAGTGCATGTCAACTAAATGGAGAAAGGCAGATCAGTATTACTCAACTTAGGAGTGCATCCAGATATGAGTAACCTGAAAGAGAAGAAAGTTTTCAAAACCATTACTATCAACTGAATACCAAACACAAGTATCTACATCTTTTATCACCTTGAAGAATCCTGATGCTTGCAACACATGGTTCTCTAATTTATTCATATACATATAACTTCTCAAAATTTGGACCTTGTATTTCTACGAAATACTTGTCTAAAACTGGAGAAGTCATAAGTAAACAGAATATAGTACGAGGACCAACCCCTTTGTCCTAACGGACACTGGACAACATACAATACTTTGTATAAGTCCCCTGAGTTGAATAACTCAAACCCTGTGCGTCGTAGGTTGAAAACTGTACTATGGTTATGAAGAATTACACCGTTGTTTAATGCTCCTTACCTAACCATCAACTGATATAGGTAAATTTCATGGACATAATTTCAAAAAGTTATATCTCACTTTATAAAATAAACGTACAGATATATCAGTTTGAAATTGGTGCATAACAACGGATATTCAAAACCAAAAATTTGCCATCCGACAAAAACCCAAGCGATTTCCTCAAATATCATCAATTACAATGAATCCCGATATAATGAGGATGATCACCTAATTCTCAATAACTTACTCCCACTCATCATCTGTAAAACCAAACATATGTGAGAATCAAACCTGGAGCAAAGATCTAATTGGGAAATCAGTTTTCAATTAACAACGCATAGTGAAACTGAAACATAAAAATGTTTCGAAAGGATATCCGGGTATTCCTAGTAATATCTCTTCCATTATCCAAATTCATGAATGTAACCATATATTTCCTTGCCATCTCTCCAAATTCCTTTATTTGTCTTTACTCATTACCTTCTGTACACCACCTTTAGGCTAAATGGTTTTCTTCCTTCCCTACCGTTCGGCACCAGCCTATGGTTTGGAAGAAGACTATCCAATAAGCGTAATAAGTGTACTCTCCTAATCCTAGGAGCCCTTACAACCTGAGATAAGATAATGATAAAATACAACTGAATAATCCTTATTCTATTTCTCTTGAACCAGAATCCATTCTCGAATTGGAACAAGTTCCTTCGAGTACGATGGATTATCCAATAATTGTGGATCTTCATAGTGATACGGGTTGTTCTGGAGAAATCTAAAAGTGAAGTAGGAGTGGCGATGAAATACGTGGTTTGGTTGTGAATGATAGCAGTCGCAATTTACTTTGCCCTCTTTCTAATCCCTTTATTTGTCTTTACTTATTACCTTATGTACAGCACACTTAGGCTAATTGTTTTTTTCTTTCCCCACCTTTCGGCACCTGGATATGGTTTGGAAGAAGACTATCCAGTAAGTGTAATAAGTGTACCCTCTCCTAATCCTAGAAGCCCTCACAACCTGAGAGAAGGTAAAAGGAAAGGACAATTGAATAGTTCTATTCAATTTCTTCTGAACCGAAAACCATCCTCGAATCTGAAATAAGTTTCATCGAGTTCGTATGTAACTATACGATGGTCATATCCAATAAATATGGATCTTCGTAGTGATACAGAATGTTTCGGAGAAATGCAAAGGGTAAAAGTAAGAGTGGCAATGAAGTATGCAACTCAGAAAATCCAATAGCCAGTGTTTTAAGAAAGTTCAGTTAATTTGGTCACTGAGTTATAGTCTAGGGTCGGGACCTGGTCGCTACCAAAGAGAGAGAGAAAAGAAATACTCTGCGTGCACTCTAACCTAGATCAGAATGGCTAATCACTTT
The DNA here is from genome assembly GCA_030015575.1 of Agapanthus africanus. Classification (NCBI taxonomy): domain Eukaryota; kingdom Viridiplantae; phylum Streptophyta; class Magnoliopsida; order Asparagales; family Amaryllidaceae; genus Agapanthus; species Agapanthus africanus. The sequence goes on along the minus strand of JASDDO010000028.1, from coordinate 202,564,417 downwards.
ATCTAATCAGGATATCTCTCACTGTTTCCTCAAATTCTCCTCCAAAGCTGAAAGAAAAATTAGTCGGGATCGTCTAAAATCACCCGAGGAGTAAACCAACTCATCAGTGGGTATCAGGATCCAACTATCATCGCATGATAACCTAACGTAATCCACTCACGTTATCACACTCCAGAAGGTACGTGCATGCCTGGTAAGTTTCATTTTCTTTAGAAACTCCCGATGTGATATTTTTACCCCATGCTCTTATGACCTTGACGAAGGTCAACAAATCATAAGTTACATGCCAAGTTCTACCCGTCATTTTCCAGGTTAATTTGAACCCACCCGTACTCGCCTTTGACGAAGGTCAACAAGGCTATACGACTGTCCCAAACCAACACATCTATCTATGCAACAGAAAAGTAACAAACAGCTACCATACACTATGCCTTGACGAAGGTCAACAAACATAGCATGAATACTAAGTGCTACCCATTTGAAATGACGGAGGGCTACGAATGGTTTTTGGCGAAAAACCTTTAACGTAATGAACTTGATATCGTTGAAGAAACCGGATAGCTTTTTACAAATATATAGTGGCGAAAAGCTTTGCTATAGATGTCACTCCCGGTGAAGGGATCTCGGCTCTTTCCTCGTAGAATGAGGTGCAGGATATTCCCACTGAATACCACGATGCAAAGCAAAAAGTAATCGACTATAGTGAAGTTATTACCCTGACGCATACTTCTGCCGAAGGGATCACTCTCGATGAAGGGATCTCGGCCCTTGCCTCGTCGAATGAGGTGCTGGATATTCATAACTGAATACCACTGTGCAAAACAAAAGAAAACGTCCTTATAATAACAGCTTTTTGAAAAAATTTCCAACAACATCGAATAGGTCTGTTTTTCTTGCATTGATCTAAGTCAACGCAGTCCCATCAGTTAATCACACAACAAAAGAACGAAAATATGATGTATGTATATGCCATCCGCATTTGCCACTGGGTCCCGTCATCACCCGTTAGGTTACTTAACTAACAACAGAGCGGGGACTGGACTAGCGCGGGTGTAAAACATATACAACATCTACTAGTATATATAACAATATATAATAATCGCTCCAGGTATGATAAATGCAACATCACAGACAAGCGATAAGCATCACAGAACAATACAGATAATCTGGGAGCTCCGGGTTTCCTTTGAGACATAAGTGAAACCCAACGTTCCCGTGGTCATGTGGATAGCCTGTGCAATGAAAACCTAGACCCCTACGAGTGCGGAAAGTTACCCGCCAAAATCAGAAGCAAGGAAGCCCCTTCATCAAAGTGAATAGGCCACCCGGCACTTCACGGAATCTGGTAACTTGAGCACCCCTCCTAAGGTCAACCTGTACCCCCTACGAGTGCGGAGAATAGCCCGTCAATTCTAGAGTGAGGCCCCCTCCTTCTCAACGCCATGAGATGCGGACCTGTTGCCCTCCAGAACCCGGCTATCCGTGCACTCCATCGCAGGGTAATCGTAGTATAGAAAAGAAAATATGTACAATGGTGACATCGACCTCAACCCGGTCGTGCCCCAAACAAATAATATACAAACAGGCAGTGACGGCAGTCCACATGTCGGACTCTCACCCCCACGATATCAAATGTAAAAATAAAATTAAACTGTACTATCATTGCATCCAAGTTATCCACCACGACAACAAACACAGCACAACACAAAATATCAACATGAATGTCACGTTTGCAAACCCGTCTAAAAGAACTATAGCAATTAGACAAGTTGTACCGCTCGAATGACATTCACGGTCGTAAATGGTAATGTAAGTACTGTAAACTTTAAATGATGTTAGAAATATCAACTTCGAAATAACCCCGAATAGACCCAAACTACTAGATAAAACCATATCCAAACCGGGCTAAACTAGCAATACCACTGAACCAATATTCCAGAGACCAGACAGCACACCAAAATTCAAGTCCCATGCCCACTATAAAACCGGCCAGGACAGAATTTAGCTCATTGTGGCCGGTCCAATTGTGGATTTAGGGGCTCGTGTTTGGTGTGTAGTCTAGTGGTCACCTAAATAGTCTTCTGCAGTTGCTAAAATATTTTTAGAAGACACTTAAAAAATCGACAGAGAATGGAATATATCGGGTATTGTTTCTTTGTTTCGGTTTCGATACTTTTAACATTGTCTAAACCAACTAATATGTGGTTAATGTGTTGGCTCTGATACCATGTAAGGCTACGCCAACGCCCGGCCGTCAATCCGAGGCCAAATGCGGAACAAAAACTTTTAAAACCGGCGCTAACGTAACCCTAAATCCTGGATCGTGCCATTAACCCTATACTAGTTAACTGTAAAGTGGTTTAAGAGATTATACCGATCGATCTGTATCCTTCGGTCTTCAATCTCTGTCCCAAGCTTGGTGCGGTTGCCTCGACGAAGTTCGTTCTCCGGCCTTCCTTGTCGAAGAGGATCCACGTCGAGGATTCTTTATACCGGCTTCCGCTGCTAAACCGAAGCAATTCGGACATCAAGTTTTCTAACCGAGATGCTCAAGATGAAGTAGAGATAGTGTGTGAATACTTTGTCTCAAAACACTCAATGATTCTCAACACATGAGATGGAATGAGTGGAGGTTAAAGAAGAAGACAAGTGATGAAGTTGTGAGCTCAAGTCTTTTGCTAAAAGAAAAAGAAAACTCAAGGACAAGGTTCTGTTCTTTTTTGTGTGAGTTATGAAAATTTGTCAAGAGCAATTAAAGAAAAATCCTTGCCCAAAAATGAGCAGCCACTTGCCCAAAATATCTCATCCTTGCATAAAAATATCACAACACAAACAAAAACAATGCAAGCCTCGAAACCATGAGTCACCAATGTGCACATGCACAATCAATGCCAATTGCCAAAACTCAGCCTCACAAATTCCACACAATAAACATTAAAACTTAATGTTTAATTAAAGAAAATAAATGGCATCTTCAAAAGTAATCTTGTAACGGATTACAAGAATACCCCTCATCTGTACATACATACCTGCATCCGTATTCCGACTGAATACGAATACAACGAGACGAAAGTAATCCAACAATATAATACTAGGATCCGGCTTAAAGCAAAACTCACTAGTATTATCCGTCCGATCATGATCCGTGCACAAGTGCACGAATATGATCAAACCCTGCCATAAAACCATACGGCCTCTACAACGTTTCGCCCGAACAAGGAAAACCCTTTGTGTGGGACTCTAAAGATTCGTCAATATGCAGGAAGTGGGTTTAACTACAAGCACGTCAGTGGCACTAGTTGTACATAATGGCTGCCCAGGTATTGAGCGAAAGGGAGGCCGACGAGGGAACTCATCCTGAAACCCTACTGAGCCTGACAGTGACAATATCCGCACAATCCGGACCGTTCGTTTATGAGTATCGCATATCGGGTCTAGGGGGTGGATAAAGTCAGACCCCTAATAACTCAATATTCAGTGTCGGTATGAAGCTCATCACCACCTGAGAAACTACTGATTCTAGATCAGTAATTCTCGACTACCTTGGCCAAGGATTTCTGGTGATGGCCACCCGTTCACACTGCGACATCAACCTCCAATACCAGGAGAGACGAATCCGTTGACGATCCACTCACTGCCTCCATGTGGCTCGGGACTATACCCAACTAAAACCTATTTGCACGACTCTTTTGAGCCGTGGTAGGGTAGTAATCAAAGCACAGTGGGAACTCACATGAGACAAATGACGATCTCAGGTCGATAGACTAACCTGTACACATGTCACCAGGGAACTACCATCTGACAATAGGTATAATACCAACTAGCATGTTCCCGGCGAGTCTGTCCGGTGTACTCATAACCCAATGAGCACATGTATACTATCTTAGGTGAACCAACTGACACCAATAGCTTGTGAGACTGGCCACCGCCCCTCGTCGGGGTCTCGATCCGTATACACTAGTCTGCTCTCGGAGTATCGATGCCCAGTCTCGAAACTCCCACGATTAGGGACACTTTAAGGATGTACTTATAGACTACCCAACTCTCACATATATGATCGCCATCATACTGCTGGTAGTCAAGCAAGAATCCTATGGACTCTATCAACATGTAATAGTGATCTGTGATGTCATCTGAAGCATGTACACGATGATAAAGACAAACCAGACAGCATACTATCATCTCGAGTAAGACTGTCCTACCGGTATAGGTCCTCCCTCAATCATTGCAATCACGTGACTACGATCCAATAATTGACTTGAGAGAACTATAGCCAACATATTCTCTCATTCCGGAGTCTCTAGTTTATTCACTCATTTTGGAGTTTCTAGTTTATTCACTCGTTTCGGAGTTTGTTTAGTTTATTCACTAGTTTCAGAGTTTCTAATTTATGGACTCATTTCGGAGTTTATTTAGTTTACCTCCTTGGGTTTATAGGTAAACTTGTCCTAACATCATAGATAACCCTTGCTCTTTGCGACAGAGGTCCGTTAGGTTTTTTAGTCCGTAGTACCGTCGCGTTGGCTGATGCGTTCCCCGATATACAGTCTTTACGCTGCTGTTCGAGTAGCCCTGCATCTGTCATGTCTTTGATCACTTCGGGGGCTGGACAAGACATCTTCAAGTAATCTTCTTAGGCAGTTTGACCGTCGGAAGAGCAAGCATTAGGAACTTTTCCATGCCGCTTTTTACTTAAGATTAGGCTCAGTTTGGGAGCCCCGATGAGTCATAACCACTCCGCACTGGTGTGGGATGATCTCCGATAGTCTTTCGGGTTTTATTTGAGTTACCATAAAGACCCTGAAGCTAGGAATTTTGCCTTCACTTCCTTTTGATTTGGCTATTTTTGAGCCTTTGTTGACATTGCGTCTGCTGTAATGAGAAAAGGTTGTCTCTAGGTTGTATGTGAACCGTCAAGACTTGGAGCTAGGAATTTTGCCATGGCTCCATTTTGTTTTGACCCTGGGTTCTTTTGTTGACGTTCCGTCTGCATCCTGTTGGAGTGAGAGGGAACGTCGTTGTGGACATTGCATCTGCTGTAAAGAGACGAATGTTAGGATAGTCTTTAGGTTGTTTTGTGAACTGTCAAGACTTGGAGCTAGGAATTTTGACATGGCTCCGTTTTATTTTGACCCTGGGGTTTTTTTTTGACGTCGTGTCTGCATCCTGCTGGAGTGAGAGGGAACGTCGTTGTTGACATTGCGTCTGCTGTAACGAGACGAATGTCCAGCTGGAGCTGTGATTTTTCCATCACTTTTTTGTTTCGACCATGGGGTCTTTTGTTGATGTTGCGTCTGCATCCTGCTGGAGTGAGAAGGAACGCCGAACTGATCTCTAGACTGTGGATGTCGCCATCAAGACCTGGCTCTCCCTTTGACGGAGACTGGTGGGAAAACATGGTTCCCTTTTTCATTTGTGCCCATGGATTGTATATAGGGGTCGGTGTAAACTCACCTACAGGGCAGAGGAAATCCTATTTTATTATATATTTTTTATTTCCGCGATGCTCTATCTTTTCAGCTTTTCATATCGCGAAAGTCGCGATTACCCAATCATTTCGGCTATTTTTTTATATTTTTACCCGTTGTTTTTTTTGCGAGCTACCCAATCATTTCGGCTATTTCATATACATATACTTTTGTTGCGAGTCGGGAACTTGGATCCTGACGCCGATTTCGGCATCAGCATTGCAGTGACTGGAAGATTGCCAGGAGAAAATCATCATTGGCCTCAGCATCGCTACAATTGGGATATTGCCAGAAGAGAATCATCATTTGTCTTTGTCGATTTGAACAAAGGTAGCTTATGTAGGGTTGTTAGGCACACTCATGAGGTTCTACAAGGCATCAACCATGCCAAAATCAAATTTTTATGTGCCGAACAATCCTATGCAAGATCGTATACAAGAGGTAAAGCGAAACAATAAGCAAGCAAACAACTTTACTAATAAGTGAAAGGGATTACAACCTTTGTAGATCCGGTCCTTCACTTCTAAAGCTCCGTGTTGACGTCCCTTCGCTACGATCATCGGGATCCCGGACCCTAGCGTTGGTTTCATCGGAGAAATGAGCGGGCTAGGTCGTTGACTTCGAGGCCGAAGATGATCTACGTCGGGGAGACTCAAACTCAAGCTATTCCTTCACTTGGTCAAAAACTTTGTGAAGAGAACACCCTATACTACATGGCAAGTAGTAGAGGATGAAGAAATAGGAAGTGGGTTCACTTTAGATTTGGATTTCTCACACTTTTTCTCATGGCACCATTGGAGCTAGCAAGCTTTTGATGAAGCTTGATGAAGAAGAAGAAGAAGAAGAAAAGAATAAAGAATAATGAATCCAAATGAAACTTATCCTATTATTTATGGCACCATGGTTGAGTTAAGCCATCATTCTTAACTCATGTAGAGAATTAACCAAAGTATTAGGTTAAGGGTTGGGTTAACTAATATCCTAAGGAAATGACAAAGGAGTTGACTTTGTCAATGTTTCTTCAAGCTTCATGAGGCTTGATAACTTTGACCAAAATCTCATCTCTTTTGTTATTTGTTAGGAAATTAGTAAACCCTAATTTAACCTTGATTTGGTTTAAGTCTCATACACACATCTTGTATGTATCATCAAACATGATACAAACATGTACACTTGCATATATCACATATAAACAATGTGCACAATCTAGTGAGAAAATCAATCTTAAGTGAACCAATACTAGTTAATGTAAAGTAATATATCAAATATATAATTATACATTAAATCATTAAATCAACACTTGATTTAACGATCCGGTCATAACCGACTAATATCATGTGTAACAACTTATCGAATCAACACTTGATCCGATAACCCGGCTATATCGCATACAACCGATCAATGTCATGAATCGCGAGAATAGAATACGGTATCACATACTGGTATTATTCTCGGTCCCGCATATATCTCATATGCGCTCCTATTTCGTTTCGCTTGAGCCAGGAAACCCCTGTGTAGGACTCTAAAGATTCGTCAATACGCCGGCAGTAGGTGATGATCATATCAAACACCCACAAGCCGCAAGCGGTCTGCTAAACGTAACGGCCACCCGGGTATTGAGCGATCAGAAGATCAACGAGCAAACCTGCTCACACTCCTGCGAATCCAACCAGTAACACTTACCGCACAGTCCGGTCTGTTCGTCTGATATGTCGCATATCTCGCCTAGGGGTGGTAAACGTCAGACCCCAGTAGCTTGATAAGTCATGCCGATGTAAGGTCCATAACAAGCATAAAACTACTGATAACACTTACCAGTAAATCAGTGCAACCCTGGCCAGGGATTTCCAGTTATGGCCAGTCGAGCATAGCGCAACATCAACCCCCCATACCGGGAGAGACGAATCCCCTCCTATCGCTCATTGCCTCCATGTGAATCGGGACTGTACCCAAAAACCACCTGTTTGCACGACTCAGTAGAGCCATGGTAGGATGGAAATCAAAGCACAGTGGGAGACACACAAGACTCTATGACGATCTCGGGTCAACAGACTAAGTTGTACCAGTGTCACCAGAGAACTGCCATCTGACGTGAGGTATAATACCATCTGGGAGTTCTCGGCGAGTCCGTTCAGTGTACCCAGTCTCCACTGTGCACCCGCATACCATCTCTGATGTCAAACACCAATGGATATGGGATCATCCATCGCCCATCATATGGGTTGAAAAGATATACGCTAGTCTACTCTAGAATATCGATGCCCCGTCTCGATATTCCCACGACTAGTTACATTGAAGGATGTACTCATGGACTACCCAGGCCCTACTAGTATGATCTACATCATAGTCCTGCAATTCGAGCACATATCCTAAGGGCTTTATCAACATGTAATAGAGAGACAGCAAGTATACATGTTAAGATAAAGAGTAACCAGATAGCGTACTATCATGTCAAGCAAGAAAATCCTACCTATATATGTCCCAGCATCCACTACAATATACATCCTATGTACAGTAATGGCCTCTAGGGCATACATATAACTAACAGCTTAGCAAATAGGGTTAGGATCCTTTCGACTAAGGCTTTTTGAATTTATGAGCCGTAAGGGTCTCATAAAATTATTTCTCTCTACGAGTCGAGAGGATCTTGTATGTGTAGGTTCTCCCCTAGAAGTCATGAGGACTCCTAAGTGGTATTTTCTCTTGCAAGTCATAAAGATCTTACAAGATTGTTTTTTCTTTACAAGTCGAGAGGACTTATAAGTGTCGTTCCCCATATAAGGACATTCCTTGTCATTGATGGAACTTGGTGGGGGAAGTCGTTTATTTGTGCCTGTGGATTGTATACAAGGGCCAATATTGGACCTCCTGTAGGGCAACTTTGGGAATACAACGGCTTAAGAACAGATTTGGATCCCTATAATTTAAGACTTTCAAATTCTATGAGCCGTGAGGGTCTCACAGAGGAAGTTCTCCTTACGAATCGAGAGGATCTCGTAAGTGAAAATTTTACGAGATTGCGCCCTTTCGGGTTTTCACAAGCTCTCCGGTAGCCCTGCTGTTTTTACTCACGGCACCCTTTCGGGTTTTCATCTGTGCACATCTTGCTTGTGGACATACCATTTTTTTAACGAGATTGCGCCCTTTCGGGTTTTCACATGCTCGCCGATAGCCCTGCTGTTTTTACTCACAGCGCCCTTTCGGATTTTAATCCGTGCCCATCTTGCTTGTGGACATACAGTTTTTTTTAAACATCGGTTTGCCAATGGGACTCGGGTTGCAGTCTTCGCCGTTGGAGCTTTAATTGCAATATAGCTCCCTAGAGAAGATATCGCCGTATTTAGGGCACTGCGCCATGTTTGAGGTGGAGCACTAGTTTAGGGATATTTCGGTCCATTGTTAGTTTAGGGATATCTCGGTCCGTTGCCAGTTTAAGAACGTAGTGGTCCATTATCGCCATTTTTGAGGTGAAGCTTTAGTTTAAGGACATTACGGTCCGTTGTCGCCATATTTGAGGCGAAGTGTTTCCGAATACCACTTAGAGTTTTGACTCAGGAAGATAGCGAGCGGACATGAGTGTTGTAATCTATCATTGACCTAAGTCATGACTCGTCAAGCATGGTATTTCTTGAGCAATCGGTCGTTTATTGGCCGAAAAGGTCTTTCGCTCATAAATTCAAAAGGCTTTAGCGGAATGTTCTCCCTACGAACTCTTAGAAATAGGCCCCACCTTTGTATACCTTGTCTATGATGTACGGGTCTTCATAGTTCGGCTCAAATTTCCTCTGTTTTGCACGATTAGAGATCATAGGTCTTTTGACGACTAGCACGAGTTCGTCTTGGCGGAATGTTCTCGGCCTAGTCAGTTTTTCGTATGAGCACGTCATCCTTGCCTTGTAAGCTTCTAGGTTTTGCTGCACCATGAGGCGAGCTTCATCGAGGGCGTCGAGCTCTTCAAGCCGAAGATGGGTATTTTCTTCATCTGTCAGCTCATATCGAACCACTACTCGGAGAGAAGGTAGCTCTATTTCTAGGAGGAGTACCGCTTCTGTGCCGAATACCAACGCGTATGGTGTCATATTCATGGCTGTTTTGAACGTCGTTCGGTACACCCAGAGAGTTTCGTGCAGTCTCTCGTGCCAGTCCTTTTTGTTTCTGGACACCATTTTATTTATAATTTTGGTTAAGGTCTTGTTGAAAGCTTCAGCTAGACCATTAGCTCGGGGATTATAGACGGAGGAGTATCTCCAGTCTATTTTATGTTGTTCTGCGAAGCGGATGATTTTATGGCTCCTATAAGCCGGTCCATTATCCAAGATTATCCGTCGCGGAGTGCCGAACCGGTAGATGACATGTGTCTTAAAGAAATGGAGAATATTCTCCGTCTTCACTTCCCTTAGTGGTACTGCTTCCGCCCACTTAGAAAAGTAATCGGTCGTTGCCAGTATGAACCATTGTCCCTTGGATGATGCTGGTTCGCTAGGGCCAATTATGTCGGTTCCCCATATTTCGAATTGCCAGCTAGCTACCATTGGGTGTAGCGGATTTAGATGTTGGTGGATGAAATCCCCGTGAATTTGGAACGAGTGACACTTCTTCGCATATTTGAGACAGTCCTGAACCATTCTGGGCCAATAGCCCATCCTTTTGATCTTCAGCTTCATCTTTTCCCCGGCCTAATGAGAACCGCAGAGTCCATCGTGAGTTTCTTGAACGACTCTTTTTTATTCTTGTGGTCCCAGGCATCTCAGCCACAGACAGTAGAATGATATCTTATATATAGTATCATTGACAAAATTGAAAGACAGGGCCCATTTCATGAGCTGATGTCTTGACGACGCGTTTTCGGGCGTTCGATGGGATTTGAAGTAGTCTATAAAGATTCCCTCCAATCCTTGACCTTTTCTTTGTCTTTTATTTGGAGGACCACTTGTTTGGTTGTTTCTTTTCCTTCAGATGGCTCAATTGAATCCTCTGAAGATATTTCTGCTGGCGCGAGAACCCGGTGGCTTTGCACAACGATCCTTACGTCATCGAGGTTTTCGTTAACCAGCTCCTTAGCAAGATTGGATAATGCATCTGTCTTACTATTTTCTGCACGCGGCATGCTTTCCAGGATGTAAGAAGAGATTTGTGTTAGTAGTTGCTGCACTCTCCTACCATATTTTATCAACTCTGGTTTGCACGTCTGATAATCGCCATTTACTTGGCTAACGACCAGCTGGGAGACTCCATATATGAGGAGGTTTTCGATTCCCATATCGACAGCGATCTTAAGACTTGCTATCAAAACTTCATATTCAGCCTCGTTGTTTGTTCTTGGCTCTGTTAAGGAAAGGGCGAAACGCATTATTCCTCCTTGTGGAGTCACAAGGATGAGTCCTGCCCCGGATTTGATTATATGAGCGTTATGCTTCTGCTTCTTCATGGAAGATACTCCATCGAAGTAGAGTTCCCATTAGACATTATTTTCTTCCTTCTCCCCTTCGATTGTGTCGAACGCGCGTTTGTCTAGAAATTCTCAATTTAAGGGAGAATTGGCTGGTATCAGATGCTCAGCGAGAAAGTCGGTGATGGTTTGACCTTTCACTGCCTTGAGGAGTCGATACGTTATCGAGAACTCCATCAAGAGAAAGGCCCATTTGGCAAGCCTTCCTGTTAGTATGGCCTTTGACATCAGATATTTTGGAGAATCCACCTTTGATATGAATGGACCTCATGTGCCAAAGAATAGTGCCTGAGCTTCGTTATCGCGAAAATCAGTGACAGACAATGCTTTTCGATGGGGGAGTAGTTGTTTTCTGCCCCCAGAAGAACTCGACTCAAATATTAGAGAGCTCTCTCATTTCCCTGATCGTTCTCCAGTGTCATAGCACGCCTAGAGAACCTTCAAGGGCCAATGTGTACAGGATGAGGGGCTTTTCCTTGACCGGAACGGTTAGTACCGGCGGGTTCTGCAAGTATTACTTGATTTCATCCAGTACACTTTGGTATTTATGATCCCAAACGAATGGGGTCCCCTTCTTCATCAGGTAACTGTAGAGGCGGAATTTTCTGAAGAGGTTGGCTATGAACCACCGGATATATGCGAGCTTTCCTTGGAGAGACCGCAATTGTTTGAGAGTTCTTGGCGTGGGCATTTCCATAATCGCCTTGATCTTTGATGGGTCTATTTCGATGCCACGGTGTCGTATGATGAATTATAGCAATTTGCCGGAGGATACTCCAAATGCGCATTTCAGAGGATTCATCTTTAGATTGTATTTCCGAAGATGCTAGAACACTATGTTCAGATGTTCCCAGTGCTTCTCGTACGATTTGCTTGTCACCACAAGATCGTCAATATAGCATTCTACAATCTCATGTATGAGGTCATCGAAGATCTTCGTCATGGCCCTCTGGTAGGTAGCGCCTGCGTTCTTCAAACCGAAGGGCATCACCTTATAGCAGAATATGCCCAACGGGGTCCGAAAGGCGGTATGCTTTTGGTCTTCAGGATGCATCTTTATTTGGTTATCCTAAAGATCCATCCATAAAGGAGATGACCTCATTGGTAGATGTGTTATCAATCATTAGCTCAGTAATAGGCTCTGGGAAGTCATCCTTCGGACAAACTTTGTTAAGGTCTCGAAAGTCCACGCAGATGCGCAATGTCCCATTTTTCTTCATCTCTGGAACAATGTAGGCAATCCAGTTGGGATACTGAACTTCTTGGATAAAGCCAGAGTCAATTAGTTTCTTGACTTCGAAATTGATACTCATCTCAAGTTCGAGCCGCATTCTTCTTGGCGCTTGCGTGACTAGCTTGACGTCCGGCGATATAGCCAGTTTATGTACCACTATTTCTGGATCTGGTCCCCGCATCTCGGAATAGTTCTATGCAAAGCAGTCTTTATATTGCATGAGTACATTTTTAAAGTAGCCACCTGTTTTTTAGATAGTCGCTCATTGACGAACGTTGGCCTTAGATCGTTTTCTGTCCCTAAGTCGATTTTTTTTAGGTTGTCCGCCGTAGTGTGTATCCTATCCTCCAGCTCTTTTAGCGCTGATGGAAACTCTAAGATCACATCCTCCTCGTCCTAATTAACGAAGCACTTGAAGAAGTCATCCATATTCTCGTGCTCTCCCTCCTTTGAGAGTGTTATCATGTGGCAGGTACGAGTTCGTTTCTAAGCTCGGTGTTGATCTGGTCCTGTCCTCACGGTATAGGTCCTCTTTGGCTCATGCTTTTGCGGTGGGGTTACCCTCCAACTGTCGGATAGAGCGAACCTGCCTTGTTCATACTCGTCTTCGACCAAGTCTTTAAAGGTGAAGCAGTCTTCAAGAGGATGTCCTATTGCTCGATGGAAAGAGCAATAATCTGGGTGATGGACCTCGTTTATCTGTTCAGAGTACCGAGGCTCCGAAAGCGTCATTATTTGATTCTTGATGATAAGGTTAAATACTTTTCTTGTCTTATCTTGAGGGAAAGAGTACTCCCGACCCATCTTCTTCATAAAAGATAGATTCCAGCTGACTTTTTCTTGATTGCATGAGTTCTTAGATCCGCTTCGCTATTTCCGAACGTCGTTCTCATTCTTTACCTTGTTTTTGCCCCTGTTTCGGGCTTTTCTCTTATCGCGAGAACGTATAGCAGGCTGAGAGTGAAAGGCATCGTAATCTTCTTTTTTCGCAGACTGTTGATTAAGACGCTGTGTCCTGGACTTTTCATAAATAGCCATTTCGCGGTTGTGATCATCCCAAATCTTTTAACCGGCTTCTCTCATTAGCTTGTCAAATTGTTCTTTGATTGACGGACTTGACGCTCTTACAGTGGGATTTTGCTTCATTCCAACACCACAGCTATCTGGAAAAGCATTCATTTCCACACAGGAGCTATTTATGGCGCGACAGCCATGGAATAGCTCCCGTTTCTTGGACTGAACATATCCGAGCCCGGTTGTTTCCATCTTCCCGTTGGGCATTCTTTGCTGAGTCCCGGGGATGTCCCGGATCTTATTGTAGAACTGAGCTTGTCGAGCGGTTTGTTTGAAGGGTATACCTTGGCATCTTAACAGCCTTTTCAATCCCTCTGTGTAATATCTTGGTAGACGGATTGGTTGAAGCCTGTCAAGCGCGAGCTCAGCACCATGCCAGCCTTCTTTCTCTACTTCGGTCTCCGTAGATTGATAGAAGAGGATCGCCTTTTCACCTCTTCGTCTGGGAGGGACGTAGAAAGTCTGTAGCTCTTGTACGCTGTATATATCAAGCGCATCAAGTTCTTTATAATACCGTGGCAGAACTATGGTGATTTGTAAACTCTGATCAGCTCCAGTAAGGGTTTGTGCTGACGGGCGAGTGGAGAACACGGCGTTGGTCTCGTCCTCAGAGTCACTGCCAAAGACCAAAATAGGAGTAGATGGTCTGGGCCTGTTGCATTGGGGTTGCCCCGAGTAGACTATTTCCTCATCTTCTTCGGTATCGCTCCCAAAGATCGGGATAGTGGCGATGGATTTTTGTTTATTCTCCGCCTTATGACATCTTTCCTTGTCTTTGAAGTATGGTAGGAAGTACTTGGCGTCTTCATATTTTCGGACTTCGTTTACGGAGAATGGATTTAGCTCCCCCGTGACGATGTATTCGAGGCCATCTTTGAAATACTTCATACACTGGTGTTGTGTAGAAGGGATGATGTTGTACTCGTGTAACCAAGGCCGGCCGAGCAGGTCATTGTAGCAAGTCTTGGCGTCAATAACATGAAATTTGATGTCAGTAACGAGCAGCCCAAAGCGTAATGTCAATATTACGGACCCAAGCGTCTGTGATGACTGGGAGTCAAACCCGAAGATGGTAATTCTATCACAAGCTAGGTGCTGAACGTTCATGCAGATCTTCTTCAACACCTTCACGTTGAGAAGGTTGATGGAAGACCCGTTGTCGACCAGGATCTTCCCTATCTTGATATCATGGCAGTATCCGGGGACATATAGAGGACGATTGTGCTCGCACGTTCCGAGGAGAAAATCTTCATCGCCGAATGTGATGTCAGCTGTATGAACCTCTGCCAGCTCTTCCTTCATCTTTTCTTCTGCAAGGAAAGCTTGGAACTGATCGGGCTCCTGTAATGCCCTGATCGGAGAATCTCTTGCCTCTTTAGACAGAAGAAGAGCATCCAGTATACTCAGTTGTGAGGGTATCTTCCTCAAATATGCCAGGATATTGTAATCCACCTTATTTTTCTTAGGCTGGTCCTTGGCTGCGAGCTCTTTGACAACTCTTCCTTGCCGCATCTCCTTCGTCCTGATGCCGACGCTTGGCCTTTTCATATATGTCCGTTTCACGTTCTCGGTCATCTTTTCTCTAAAGGCTTCGTTTAGCAGCCTGTCAATTGGGTCTTCTGACAGTTCCATGGATTTTGGCGCCGGTCCTGCCCCCAGTTCCTCTGTGTTTTTTTTCTAACGCCGAGGGAGCTTCTTCGCCATTTGACGATGAATGAGAAACCATGTGGCAATTTTCTACATAGTCTTGGGTTCCTCCTGACGAGTCATGTTCCTCATCATCGTTACTATCTTCGTTTTCAAGTATATGGCTGAGAAACTATTCGAGAGTGATTGGTGTCCGCGCTTTCTGGTTGTATTCTTCTAGCGCATTAATGTACTTTTGCAGGTCCGTGCGTTGGTCGTCAGGCTGCGCTGGCTTCTTAGTCTTCTTTTTTCCCTTCGAAGATTTTGAAGGCTTGACCTGGGTGTTTTGCCCATTGTTAACAGTTATCGGTGTGGGAGGTTTCAGCATCCCTTCAATGATCTCAGGCTCCAGCGAGCTTTTCCACCTGATCGCCGGACATGCTTGAAGATCCTTTAGCATTCTTTTGGTTTTAGCTGAAAAGACAACTTCCTACGGAGCTTCTTCCACAAATAAGCATGATGCCCTCGGCGTATCCACCTTTTTAGGAGCGTGCCTCTGTGGCGGGTTCACCCTCCAGTTCTCAGAAAGCGCAAATTTCCCCCATTGATACTGGTCCTCGATCCAATTTTTGAAGAAGTAGCAATCTTCAATTAGGTGGCTCACCATTCTGTGATAGGAGCAGTAGTTGGGGTTGTTGAAGTCAACGGGCTGCGGTGAACGTTTTGGGTCCAGCAGAGTGATGAGTTTGTTGCGCACTGCCAGTTCGAACAATCTCCTCATTTTATCACAGGGGAACGAGTAAGCACGTCCTAACTTCTCTTCAAGGGATTGGCATGAGCGCGCATTGTTTTGGCGATTAACCAGTTTTGGGTCACTCGGTTGTTGTTGAGTGTTGGCAACGAAGACCGCTTTCCCTTTACCCCTTTCATTCCGAGGGTCCATTTTTGAAGAGGAAGGCTCGTGGCCCATTTGGTCTATTTGGGCCAACTTATTGATCAGATCTTGGAAGGTGTTCGGCTTAAAGAAGGTTGTGAACTGGGACACAGTCGTCTGAGGATCGAGAGTCCCTATGAACATGCCCACGGCAGGAGCTTCTTCGATGCGTTGTTCACATTTTGACTAGAGGTTCCGCCACCGGATCATGTATTGAACCCAGGTCTCTCCTGGCTTCACCCTAACGTTGATTAATGCCATGATTAGGGGGCGCTCGCTTGCGCTGGTGAACCAGCTCATGAACAGCAATTCCATTTCCGTGAATGTTTTGACTGAGTCATTTGGGAGCTCCGAGTACCATTCAAACGTCGTTTCTGACAGGCTACCAACGAACTAGCGAAGCAGCAATTTGTCGTCGCCTCCAGTATTGCCACATAAAGCTCTGGAATGAGAGACGTGCTGATGCGGGTTGCCTATTCCTTTGTACACATGGAATTTGGGGATCGTATATCCCGACGGGTACTTGATTTGATCGTATCAGCCTGGGTACGGTTGCCCGGTTCTGACGACTTGGCCAGCCGCTTCACTTTCCTGATGAACTCGTATTTTTTGAGCTATGTAATCATCAAGGGCATCTTTGGAGATCGTTTCCTTCCTGGCTGTTGATAAACCTGGAAGAGGGTTTGATGTTTCCCCTCTGTCGTCCTCGATGATTATCGGCGGGTCTTCAGCTGGAGGTTCTGGCTGGATCATCATTCCAACCATGTATTGGAACAGGAGCGCCATCTGTTTTATATTAGCAGCCTGTTCCACAACCTCCTTATCCTTTCTTTCCAGCACCCTTCGCAGGAACTCTGTATCAGTCTCCTGCCCCTGGCGCTGTTCAGACGTCGCTTTCGGGCTTTCTTTCTTCCCGGTGAGTGCTGCCATTTTCGTCAGCATCTCCTGGAGCTTTTGTTGTTGCTCCTGAGATTTTGTCAACGATCGAATTTGTAGCCGATGACCCATGGAAGCACGGCTCTCCTCTTTTCCGGAAGCTATGTAAACCATGTGCACGATCATACCCCCAGACTTGGGGCATTTGGATCCATCACCTTTGCGATTTGCTACCGGTGGTGGGGTTTTCTCCAGTCTCGTCCTTTTGTGGGGGGTTGAAGTTGAACGAGCCGTTGTAACAGGCGCTTGTGTGAAAGAAGCCCCTCTTTGTATGGCGTAGGGATGATTTTTCTCTTGTCGAACCTTCATTTTCTCCGGTTGACGAGAGTGGTCTTTGTTGATCACAGAGTCCCGGACTTTCCGCCAGACCTGTAAATTTGGGAGGAGAGCCGTTGAGAGGACTGCTTCGGTTTTTCCTGCGTTATGTTTTTAGCAGAAAGTAGAGATTTCTTCAACACCGCGGTTGGGGAGTTCTTTTGCACCCTCCTAAGCAGTTCAAAACTGTTCCCAATTGGAACGGCAGCATTAACTTCCACCATTGGAGCTGGTGGGGTGAATCCGGAGGGGGATTTGCCCTAGCTATTCTCATTTGACGCCAGTGGCGACGTCGAGCATGCCTTACAGATGGGGCCACCTCAATTGTGGAAGCAGCTCCGTCGTGCCCCCTACTTTGGTTAAGGGCTGCTGCTGGTGCCAGCCTGTCGAATACTGATGTCCGTTGAGAGGGAACAACCAATCTTTTAAAGACTGGTCTTTTGGTAGAAGAAGCACCTTTGACGACTTCACCTGCCGAAGGAATTGGGAGTAGTACCCATTTTGGGATAGCCCCTTCAGGTATCGCGAGCCTCTTTGCGGGCTCACTTGAGCTTCAGCTCAGCCTGTTAAAGGCTGAGGTGGCAGACTTAGACGACCCGTTGAGAGGGCATTGGTGCCCTCAAGGTAATTATCTTAATCGCGGGCAGGTGATTATGATGATTGAGAGAGGACCTATACGTATAGAATGGTCTTACTCGAGATAATAGTATGTTATCCGGTTTGTCTTTATCATCATGTACATGCTTTATGTGGTATTACAGATCACTATTACATGTTGATAGAGCCCATAGATTCATGCTTGACTACCAGCATTATGATAGCGGCCATATACATAAGAGCTGGATAGTCTATAAGCACATCCTTAAATGTCCCTAGTCGTGGGAGTCTCGAGACTGAGCATCGATACTCTAGAGTAGACTAGTGTATACTGATCGAGACCCCGACGAGAGGCAGGGCCGGTCTCACAAGCCATTGGTGTTTTCCAGTCACCTAAGATAGTATACAGGTGCTCATTGGGCTATAAGTACACCGGACGGACTCGCCGAGAACATACTAGTTGGTATTATACCTATTGTCAGATAGTGGTTCCTAAGTGACATGTGTACAGGTTAGTCTGTCGACCTGAGATCGTCATTTTTCTTATGTGAGTTCCCATTGTGCTTTGATTACTGCCTGTTCACACCAGAATATTGCATTTAATACCGCCCATTCTTCTGCTCTTTTGTTTATAGGCAGGTGCTTTTGATCTGTGTTTGCTACATATTTACAGGTTATAAGTTTCTAGTCCAAAACAACGCAAATCTTACAAAATCTCCACATTTACGCCAAAATCCAAAACATCTGTCACAGACAGATAAAAGCTGGGTTCCGGTCATCCGCATCCGTCCAATGCCGCTTACCAGTTCAAGAGACGAGACGAAAAACAGTGGTCATTCGTGTCTCGGACAAGCACAGAGCACGAGAGGGGCAACACAAGATTAAATGGATGTGCGGAGCTCGAGAGAGATAAAGGGCATATGAATTAAAAGTGAAGCCCATTTGGACTGTTGAAAATCTGAAGAAATATTGGAAGCACTTTTCAATTTAGGAACTGTACAACAGAAGAATATAGCAACATGGAGAGGCCCTGGAAAAATCACCCCACAACTCCCCCAAATAGCTGCGGAACCGCGGCCAATGTAGCCATTATGCAGTGGTTCCGCGGCCAAGTTGACTCGGTGAAAGACTATATTTTGGGGGTAGATTTGTAATTACATTGGGGCTCAGAATATGGGTCTATGGTTTCAGCTCTCTGCTTATAAATACTCCAGTTTTGTGCCCAAGTGGATATGCTTCTTTTTAGTTAGATTTTAGTATAGTTTAGCTCGTTTCTTCTTCTTCATCATCTTTCCTCCATTAAAGTGTAGTGAGAGCTCTTGAATGGATGTTAATGAAGATGAGAGTTATTTTTATTATCTTGTATCTTTAATTTTTTTGCATTGTAATTTCTTTTCTTTTCTTGTAATTTTAATTCCTAGTCTAACTTTTACTTATTGTTGTTAAGTAGTTATTGTTATTTCTTGCTCTTTTTCTTTCTCTTATTATCCGTATTTTCAAGCCATGATACTCGATGGAGTTCCTTGCTTAGGTGAGGACCCAAGTAGTTAGCTAGCATTTTTATAAAACCGTATTTTTCCTTTCTTTCTTTGCTTCATTCTTGTTTTGTTTTGTTTTTCATTTAAATGTGTGAATAATTCCACACTTGTTAGGGGTTAAGGAAGGTTAGTATGAGGAACGGAAAAATCCCTTGTGCTTCTCTTCGCCAAACATCTTGAAACGAGCCTAGACCAAACAAACGCAACCTCCTCACTTAGGTGTGCTATACGTGACATATAGCCGCGACCTAAGTCGAGAAGTCCTTTGATCGCACTACAACGTGACATATAGTTGTGACTTAATTGGATACATGGTTGCGGGTGTTTGGTCTAGGGTTGGAAATAAGCGCACGTAGCGGAAGGATAAGGGGCACTAGGAATGGATTTAGCGTTGGAAAGCTTGCTTAAACTCGCAAATCCCATTCCTATATCCTCCTAATCCCCGCTACTTTCTATTATCCCAACTTCATTGTAAGAATGGCAAAAGAAAAGTACAAAACTAATCCTAACTCTACTAACCAACCTTACCCCTAATAAGCTTACTTGAACATAAATACAAGCACTTAGGATAATTTTGAACATACACATACATTCTTTCATTAACTCGTCTAAAATAAGAACAAACATACAACCATCTCCCTGTGGATCGACCCGTGCTCAACCGGCTAGCTGCAAACTGACACCGTCTTAATTGCGGTAAGTAGAGAACAGTGTAGAACGCATATCATAAAACGTATCGCGTTCCACTACAATCACTACCCTACCACGGCTCAAAAGATTTGTGCAAACAAGTTTTAGTTGGGTACAGTCCCGAGCCACATAAAGGCAGTGAGCAGATCGTCGGGGATTCATCTCTCCCGGTATTGGGGTTGATGTCGCGTTGTGCACGGGTAGCCATCACCAGAAATTCTTGACCAAGGTAGTCGAGAATTACTGATTTGGATCGGTAGTTTCTCAGGTGGTGATAGGCTTCATACCGACACTGAATGTCGCGTTATTAGGGGTCTGACTTTATCCATCCCCTAGACTCGATATGTGATACTCATAGACGAACGGACCGCACTGTAAGGATATTGTCACTGTCAGGCTCAGTAGGGGTCAGGATGAGTTTACTCGTCGGCCTCCCTTTCGCTCAATACCTGGGTAGCCGTTACGTACAGCTAGTGCCGCTGACGTGCTTGTGGTTAAACCCACTCCCCGTGTATTGACGAGTCTTTAGAGTCCCACACAGAGGGTTTCCCTGCTTCGAGTGAAATGATATAGAGGTCGTATGGTTTTACAGCAGGGTTCGATCATATACATGCACTTGTGCACGTATTATGATTCGGACGATAATACTAGTGGGCTTTGGTTTAAACCGGATTCTAGTATTATATTGTGGATTATTTTCATCTCATTGTATTCGTATTTTGTCAGAATACGGATGCGGGTATGTATATATGGATGAGGGGTATTCTTGTAATTCATTACAAATTGCTTCTAGAAGATAACACCTCATTTTAGTTTTAATATTTTTTCTTAAATGATTAAATGAGGTGGAGGATGAGGTGTGTTTGGCTTTAAATGAAGCATGGCACAATTGGTGACTCATGATATGACTCATGTAGTGACTCATGAGTTACTATTGTGGCATGCTTGATTTAGTTTGTGTTGTGAGATATTTTGTGACTAGAGATTTTTCATTTGCCTTCACAACACTCGGCCATTTTTTTCCATGCTTGCACACTACACTCTCATCTCCTCATTTCTTCTTCTACCTCCACCCTAACTGTCTCATGTGTTGAGAAACCTAGGATGTAATGAGACTAATTAATCCATCATTAGACTCTACATTATTTAAGCTACTTAGATTAGCATACTAAGTAACCTAGTTACCACGGTTTAGAGGTAGGAGCTCAAAGTAGGCACTCTCGGGTGGATCATCATAGATGGGGGAGACCGGCGATCAAGCTTGTTCCATGACACTATAAGGAGCTAAGGATGATGGTTGATAACCCGAAAGACTTGGTTCATATAAGTACAATCACTTAATAGTAGATTAGTACCTTAGCAAGTATTGTTATCTAGGGCTTATGGCAGATCCGGATTTATCGGGTTATTCTATCGCCAGTTTAGAAAAATTTTGTTCTGCAATTAGCCACGGTTTGATGGCCAGGGCGCTAGCATAACCCAACAAAGAGGCCGTGGTGGTTGCAAGTCGATCGAAGACCGACTTCTTGGGAGCTTTCTGTGGTGGCACCGGGGCGCTGAAGCTTGCTGGCGGGAGCATGGTCCCAAAAAACAATCCAGTGGTGGCTTGATTCACCTGCCCCACCGGCATTGAAAAGATGGAGGTCGCATTGGGCCCATATGTCACTCCTCCAGTTGGGACAGGGCGGGGGTTGCTGTTGCAGTTAGTGCAGCTGGAAACCATTGATGTTTACTTTTTCTTTCTGCAGAGGAACAAGACACCCAATCTTAGTACCTCGAATCCAAAGGCAACCATAGCAAACTGCGATTTTGTTCGCGAGCACGACACACGAAGTGTGGAGTGGAAAGAGGAAGAGGTCCCACCGGGCGTGCCAGAATCTGTTCTCCGCCGAAAGACGCGACTAGGATGTTAGGACATCTGGCCTGAATTTTGGGGGTAGATACTATTTGGATTTATCTGTCCACCTCTCCAAAGATGCCAAGTTGGTTTATAGCACCGTGTATCGAAGGTTTGGACGGATGCCGCCGTTTTAGCAGACTTCGTCAAATCCCCCTCGTTTGTGAGGGGTTTTTTTATTGTAGGGACGCTTTTCCCTGCAAGCGCAAGCCCCTGCAGTTAATTACGTTACCGCATTGCGATAACCACTTTCTCCTGCTCCAGAAGTTCACTTCGTATCGTGTGTGTTTGTTTTATTTTTAGTTTCCCGTGGATTGTATACGGAGACTAATTTATGTCGTCGCCCGTAGGGCATGGATTAGTCCAAATCCGTATATTTTTAAATTTGGGTTTGGGTTGATTTAAGGATCGTTGATCCGTTTTGAGATCAAGATCTACTTAAATATATGCAAGCAGTTGGGGGGTCGGTTGGTTTTTTGTTTAGGATACGTTAGTCCAATTTGAGACTAAGATCCACTTAACAAGGTTTTAGGATCATTTTTATTTCAGATCCGACAAAAAAGCATTTGGGATCTATTGTTTTAGTTTAAGGACGTTTCGGACCGTTATCGCCATTTTGGAGGCGAAGTTCTAGTTTGAGGACATCTCGGTCCATTGATCACCATTTTGGAGGTGAGATTTTAGTCTAAGAACGTATCGATCCGTTGATCACCATTTTGGAGGTGAGATTTTAGTTTAAGGACGTTTCTGTCCGTTGGTGATTTTGCGCGCACGTGTATTTGTTACGTGACGAGACGAACAACGATGATACGGGATGCACCCAGTTTGGGGTGCGGTCTGATTTGAGGTGTGCACATCAGTTTAGAAGTGCATTAAGAGAAGTTGTTGGGTGTCAGGACCTGCCACCTCTCTGAAGATATTGAGGAATTACAACGACATATATCAGAGGTATGAAGAAATGTACCCTTAAACCGAATCCCGTATTTGAGGGGAAAAGGAGTTAGTGGTAAACCCGGAAATCATTAGTCATATTTTGATACTAAAATTTCCTTGGGAGGATGTAGGATAAGTACCGTTTTGGATATCATCAGTCCGAAGATCAATAGTCGTATTTGGGACTAAGATCATCTTGGGAAGTCATGAGCACATGGGCTAGGATGGTCTGAATCAGGGAGATTCTATCCTCAGGGGACCTGGCCAATTTGGGCTAGGTCCATTCGGTTATTTTTTATTGAAAAGTGCCAAGCACTTGTTTGGGCTCTGTATAATCAGTCCCATTTTTGTACAAAGAGGGCTGAGTACTTATGTAAGTTCTGACACTCACATATAATCATGTGGGCTTTTAGTCATGGGGATTGCCCAATAAATGGAACAATTTACCTCTTTTTGTCTTTGTATGGAGTACTAGGCACTCTTTATGGCACCCACGTGAGAGACACGTGAGGCGCTAGGCGTTGCCTAGTGAGTGCTAAGCATTCCTCCATTCTGTGGCACCCACGTGAGGGGCACGTGGGGCGCTGGGCGCTGAGCGCCGCTCATTGAGTTCTAAGTACTCTTTCTTCTGTGGAGCCCACATGAGGGGCACGTGGGACGCTGGGCGCTGGGCGCCGCTCATTGAGTGCTAAGAACTCTTTCTTCTATGGTGCCCACGTGAGGGGCATGTGGGGCGCTGAGCACCGCTCATTGAGTGCTGAGCACTCTTTCTTCTGTGTCACCCACGTGAGGGTCACGTGAGGCACTGGGCGCTAGGTTTTTCCTTATATGCTCTGTTTTGAGGAATTCGATTCCTAGTTCTTTTCTGAATCTTTGATTCTCAAGAACAAGTTCTTCCCGTTGAGAATTAAATTCTCAACTTATGAGAGACTTGTCTTGTGGATCTCAGATCCAGAGAAAGAACCAAGTTCTTTTAAAAGGGTTAAACCCTTCAATAGGTAAATGAAATGCTTTGATCTCTCTTCTTTTTATTTACCAAGAATTTTTTTTGAGAAGGGAGATCTTCTTCTTTGTTCCTTTTTGAACCTTTCTGCTTTGTTTTTAGAAGCTTATGGGGGGATTCATCCTTTTCAGACTTGAAGTCTTGGGTCCTTTATATAGTAGAGGTAAGTTTGTTAATTAGTTTTTGAAGAAATCTCTCATTAAGAGATCCTAATTGATTTGGGGATTTTTACCCACCCTTAGATCTTTGATCCAAGGGTTTCTATTTTACAGAATAAGATTAGGGAAATATTTTCCCATGCACTAAATTTATTCTGTAAAACGGTGATTTTTTAATCACCGTTAGATTTTTAATCCACTGGTTCTCTGTTTTACAGAGGGCAATCTTTCTTGTTTAGAAAGATTGAGGGAATATATCCCAAAAATTGAATTTTATTCTATAATCTAATTTGGGGAAAAAATTTCTCACGACAGAATTTAATTCTGTATTTCAGATAATTTATCATCTCCGCTTTGATCCAACGGCTCTATTTAATAGAGAGTAGAATTTAATTCTACCTGAGCGCCGGTGCTCACGTGTTGTGCACGTGGACGCTAATTAAGGTTTTAATTTATTTTTGTGCTTTGCACATTGGCGCTCACGTGAGAAGCACGTGCGGCGCCAATATAAGAGTTTTTAACTCTGGCGATGGCGCCCTCATGAAAGGCACGTGAAGCGCTGCCTCTTAAATTTTGAACAAAGCTTTACTCTTTTATTCGGGGAAACAATTGTCTTTTGAAAATACTCACAATTCGTTAGTTTTTTAAAATAGGTATGACTCGAGCCTAGTCTAACATCTACCTAAACAACTACAAGACTAAACTAAGAACCTAGTCGAAGTGATAAGAAAATCTAAAAGGGGGTGACTGTCATGATCTTCCGAGTATAGCGCATGTACAGCTGCCAGAATTTTCGCTTTCAATTCGCCTCTGACCATCAAATTAAATGTGAATATCCCAGTTCCACTGCTTCGGGCATGTCCCTGAGACTAGTGCAATCCGGGCATTTCGAGAGAAACCCTTGGGCAAGAAATCATATTCCGAGTCGATATATCTAGTAGTCGGCGATCCAGCCTCATAGCATCACGTACTGTATAATACATCGTATGGCATCCTCGAGTTAAAAGTGCAGATCAATCATCATATATACCTCGTACGGTAATATCCATTGTACGGCATCCACCCGATTCGAGGGTACGGGTCAAATATCATATATACATCATCATTCGTACGGTATCAATCATCGTACTCTCTCAATATCACAGGTACAGATCTAAGGTCTCGTACAATCTATTATTTTATCGAGTCACATGTTATCGCATGTTTGCGTATATACCGTCCAACGATCCTTTATTATATCATATCATAAATGGTGTTTCGTCTCAATCATATATTATAGCCTCACAGCATCATGCTCGATCATATCGACTCATATCCATTCAACATCTCATATCCTCATCTCATACGTATATGTATACTAGATATATATGTATGTGTGTGTATATATATATATCCACGCATCCATATATATATGCATATATACATATACACCCTTATCGTAACACGTGAGTGTGTGTGCACGCGCGCGCGCAACAACATAAACTAACGGGTCTCGATTATAGAAAGTGGACTAAGGATAAGCGCTTCCTACAAGTATGCTTATTCTAACCTAGAGTCCTCTAGAGCCCTACTTGCTAAGTATCCGCATCTCACATTAACATATACATATATAATATACGCATCCTAACCTACAAGTTTGCGGGGGTGATATACACCATTCACCCGACTTTCTCATAGATATATATTTACTCACCTCGATTCTCGCTTGCCGAAGTCGATGACGCTTTGTTCTCCCTTGTCATCCCGAAGTCCACATGAAGGTACCTACATATAACAACATATCGTATCGCATCAAAATCCGATTCAAAACCAACACGACACACGAAGTGCTCATAGGTTAGAACCTATAGCCTACGCATGCAAAAACAATCATAAAACCCTCGTCGGTTACGTACAAATGTCCAACGACGAAATCCACATTCAAATACTAAAAAACAAGTTTTAGAAATCGGAAAACATTCTCAAAACCATCACAAAAATGCACCCAGATTTTTGCTCAAGCATAAAGGGACAAAACTAACAATACATGGGCTAGATTATAAGGTATGTGAGCTACAGACCACACCCTAACACCAATGCCCAGAACAAGACCGACGAGATTGCTCAAAAATTCAGTGCCGCCGGCCAAATGTTCTTGTGGTGGTCTCCTAGTGGTCTGACTAGGTCAAAGTACTTGTTTGTTTCACTTAAAAGGATCCCAAGTTACTCTTGATTCCGTCTGAGCATCAAAGATTAAAGAAAACCGACACAGGAAAATTCTGGGTTCGTGTGCAGGGGTTTCTAGTCTCTGGTCTAGGTCCGCAGACATTGCTAGGGTCATGTAACATACACTACACCTCAATTACACACTCAAAATTTCAAGAATCCCCTAACCCTCATCTAGGAGAATTCTAATATCGCTAATCTAAATGAGTTTAACTCTAAACTGCACTAAGATGCTAGAAAATCTAAAAACTAAACTAAAAACATGGGATTTACCTCGTTTGGCAACTCAAGAATTTTCTTGAGTTGCCCAAAGTGCTCTAAGTCTTGACTTGATGTCTTCATAGAGTTTGTAGTAAGGTTGTGCACATTTTTTATGAAGGGAGTATGGAGTTTTTATGAGGATTTTGGGGATGGCCATGGGTGGTAGTGGAGGTGGAGGGATGAAGGAGAATGAGGAAGAAGGAAGAAGGGAAGAAAATGAAGAAGAGGAGAGAAAATAAGAAGGGTGTAGAAACTTCCTTCTCTCTCTCTCTCTCACATAACCATACTCTCATGGTCCCCACCCTCTCTCTCTCTCTTCTAAATTCTTTTTCCATATCTTTTTATTTAAAAAAACAAAAATACAAAACCATGCACAAATGAAGAATTGAAGTCATGTTTCATAAAAATGTAACAAGTATTTGCAATATGTTGTGTTGCATGCCATGCACATAAACATGCTTAATACATAATTAATAATATTAATCAAGTTTAACATTAACTTAGAATACAATTAATTGTAAAAAAATCTATAAATGCTCAATTCACATAATTTCTTGCAAAATCAATAATTCTTATTTAATTTTCCAAACTATCGGTATATAGTTATACCATATCATTAAAACTAATCTCGATACTTTAAATATTCATATATTTATTATTTTAATTATTTAAATTCCCAAAAATAATATTTTATTTTCCGAAATGTTACAGCTTTGGTGAGAGTTGCAAAGCTGCAACTCACAGATAACGCCAGAGTATGGTGGAAGGCTGAAGAAAGCCATCTTGCTCAGCCGATTGAATGGAAGACTTTTCGCGACATGTTCGACACGAAGTACTTTCCCGAGACTGCCCATTTTGAAATGGAACAGCAGTTTATCCACTTGCAACAAGGCTCTATATGGAACAAATCTGTGGATGAATATGATGCTGAGTTTACCATGCTTAGAAGCTAAGATATGTCTCAATATTCAATTTTGTAATATCACATAGTACACTGCAAACACAAGACCGTAACAGATTCAGGCACATCTGATCCCATCTGCTGAGATCCAGGCTCGAAGATTTCAGCAAGGGTTGGACCCGGAGATCCAAGCTACATTAGTTACAGGGGATTTCCCAACCCATGATCTTGCGCTGAAGGCTGCCTGACGATATGAAGCAGTAGAGAAGAAGAAGGGCAGACCTCAGACTGGCGGAATGAAGCGCCCTGCTACCTAGATGGCAGGAGGAGTCTCTTCCAGGCCACCTTTTATACCAAGGAGACCGGGAGTACCATTTAACCGGCCCAGTCTAAACTTTTGCTTCTATTGCAAAAGTAATGGACACTTGGCGAAGGATTGCAGGCATTTTAACCGCATATACTAATTCGTGGCACATCTACTCACGCCATTGGAGATTGTCCCCATCGTCTCATCCTAGCTCCTACATCCCGACCAGCGATCATCTATCCGCAGAGGCCAGCTATTCAGGCTCCTGCACCTCGCATAGCTCTACCTGCTCCACCTCCTCATGGACCTACTGCGCAGCCTCTTCGTCAGTTCCACCAGGCACAGAGGAACATGTCTCAAGGACAGAGGAACGGACAGAGGAATGTGCCTCCAGCAAGAAGGAATGTATCTAGGCGCCAGGCTTTCATAATGACTGTGGAAGAAGCTGAAACCACCGGCCAAGTCATCACTGGTAACTCCCAATCTTTCAAATCTTACCTAAACATATCACACACAACTTAGGTACAATCTTAGTAGCCTCCCTACCTGTTTTAGCACTCTTAAATACTGGAGCATCATATTGCTTTATGTAGCAACGGTTCATCCGAACTCATGCGATTCCAGTTAAACCGCTCATATCCTACTGGAATGTCAGTTCACGGAATGGCATTCTAAAGGCAACTTTGGGATATGATCTGTGTCCAGTGGTCGTCTGCAGCAGAGAATTTTATGCGGATTTCAAGATGCTGGACATACTGAACTTCGACATAGTCTTGAGAATGGACTGGCCAGGAACTTTCTTCACTACCATCGACTGTCATCAAAGTAGGGTAGTGTTCGAGATACCAGATCATCCGGTCTTTTATTTCAAGAGTGGAGACCGCACCCTGGAACCTAGCACCTATAAAGCTAAACCAAAGAAGGCAGTAGTTACAATAATACAGGCGGAAGAAGACAAGTCAGAAGTAGTTCGAGAGTTTGAGGATGTATTCTATGAAGACATATCAGATTTGCCTCCCAATCAAGCTCTTGAATTCAGTATTAACTTAGTACCTGGTGCGCAACCGGTGATAAAAGCACCATATCGCTTAAGTCCTGAAGGATTGACGGAGATCCGTACTCAGCTGGATGAACTTCTGAAGAAAGGATGGATTCATCCTAGTACTTCAAGTTGGGGATCTCCAGTTTTGCTCGTGAAGAAGAAAGAAGGTTCATATAGAATGTGTATAGACTACCGAGGTCTGAACGAAGTGACGATAAAGAATAAGTATCCACTACCGCACATTGACGATCTATTCGATCAGCTAAGTGGGTCTTGCATTTTCTCAAAGCTAGATCTTCATTCGGGTTATCATCAGGTGAAGGTCAAAGAGTCTGATATTCCTAACATGGCATTCAGGACTTGCTATGGTCATTATAAATTTCTCGTGATGCCAATTAGAGTGACCAATGCACCTGCTATTTTCATGAATCTGATGAACCAAGTTTTCCGAGAGTACCTAGACAGGTTTGTTCTTATTTTCATCGATGACATCCTGGTGTATTCCAAGAATCGAAAAGAATATGCTGAGCATTTGCGGATGGTCCCGGAGACATTACGATAGCATCAACTATATGCCAAGTACAGCAAGTGCGAATTTTGGCTAGATCAAGTTGGATTTCTCAGACACATTGTTTCGGGCGAAAAAATCTCAGTAGATCCATCTAAGGTATCAGCCGTCAGCGAATGGCCAACACCAAAGAAAGTGAAAGACATTCGAAGTTTCTTGGGACTAGCAAGATAGTACCGAAGATTCATTGAAGGGTTTTCGAAAATTGCAACACCCCTGACCAAGCTCACACATAAAGTGTTAGTTATATGTGTGCCCTAGAGGCCATTACTGTACATACGATGTATATTGTAGTGGATACTTGGACATATATATGGAGGACTTTCTTGCTCGACATGATAGTATGCTATCTGGTTGCACTTTATCTTAACATGTACACTGATCGTCTCTTGATTACATGTTGGTAAAGCCCTTAGGATGAGTACTTGACTATAAGAATTATGATGCAGATCATACTAGTGGGGACAGTGTAGTCGCTAAGTACATCCTTCAAATGTTTATAGTCGAGAGTGTATCGAGACAGGGTATCGATATACCAGAGTAGACTAGCGTATAGCTTCTCGACCCATGTAGATAGGCGATGGATGATCCCATATCCATTGGTGTTTGACATCAGAGATAGTATACGGGTGCTCAATAGAGACTGGGTACACTGGACGGACTCGCCGAGAACTCCCAGATGGTATTATACCTAACGTCAAATGGTAGTTCTCTGGTGACACCGGTACATGTTAGTCTATAGACCCGAGATCGTCATAGAGTCTTGTGTGATTCCCACTGTGCTTTGATTTCCACCTTATCACGTTCAAGAGAACGTGCAAAACGGTGGCTTTTAGGTACAGTCCCGAATCACATGGAGGCAATGAGCGATAGGAGGGGTTTCGTCTCTCCCGGTATTGGGGGTTGATATTGCGCTGTACTCGATTGGCTATAACAGGAAGTCCCTGTCCAGGGCTGCTTCAGAGATATACTGGTAAGTGTTATCATTAGTTTCTCGACCCATTATGAGCCTCATATCGACACGACTTATCGAGTTACTGGGGTCTGACGTTTACCACCCCTAGACGAGATATGCGACATATCAGATGAAGAGACCGGACTGTACGGTAGTGTTACTGATTGGATTCGTAGGAGTGTGAGCAGGCTTGCTTGTTGATCTTCTGATCGCTCAATACCCGGGTGGCCAATATGTTTAGCATGCCGCTTGCGGCTTATGGGTGTTTAATATGATCATCACCTACTACCGGTGTATTGACGAGTCTTTAGAGTCCGACACAGAGGTAACCGGGCTCAAGCGAAACGGAGTAGGAGCACATATGTGATATGTGCGGGACCGATATTAATACAATATGTGATACCTTATTCTATTCTCGCGTCATGTGACATCAGTCGGTTATATGAGATATAGCCGGGTTATCGGATCAAGTGTTGATTCGATAAGTTGTTACATTTGATATTAGTCGGTTATATGTAATATAGCCGGATTATTAAATCAAGTATTGATTTAATGATTTAATGTATAATTATATATTTGATATAGTAAGTTACATTAATTAATACTTGCTCACTTATGATTTCTTTTCTCACTTGATGTGCACATTGTATATATGTGATATGTATATTTGTGTACATGTTTGTATCATGCTAGGTTACAAATGCAACTAGGGTTTATAGAGATTAAACCATGCTAGGGTTAAGATTAAGGTTTATATTTTATCATTAAGTAATTCAAATATTGTGGATTTTGTCATGGTTGATATTTGTTGAAAGCTTGTAGAAGCTTGTAAGCATCTTTGACTTTGTCCACTCTTTTTGTCTATCTTAAGATATTATTTGACCTAAACTTTAACCCTAGCTCATGGTTAACTCTCTACAAGGGTTAAGCATTACATGCTTAACCCTTGGTTGTATTTCTAACCACAACATGAATTCATTCATCACTTGATCACTTGCTTCTTCTTCTTCCTCCTCTCAAGCTTTCTAGCTTCAATGGAAAATGATGAAAACTTATGAGAAAATTAAATCTAAAGTGAGCCCACTTCCTACTTCATCATCCTGTACTACTTGCCATTTAGTATAGGGTGTTTGATTCACTAATTCCACAATTAGTGAAGTGATAGCTTGGGTTAGTGTCTCCTCGACGTAGATCATTTTTGGCCTCGAAGACTTCGAAGCAAGCATGTTCGTTTCTTCATGGGAGCATCTCTAGAGTCCGGGACTACATGATCGCAGCGAAAGGAATACTACACGGAGCTAATGAAGTGAAGGACCGGTCTACAAAAGTTGTATTCCTTGTTCACTTTACTTGCAAAGTAGTTTGCATTTCATTCCGTTGGATTTCTAGTTTACAATTTTAGGGTTAGGGTTAGCTAGAACGGCAAATTTTTGAATTTAGCATGGACGATGCCTCCCGAAACCTTGCTACCATGTTAGGCAACCCTGCAGTGGTATCAGAGCCATGCTAGAAATTTAGACAGATTTTGTTAAGATTACAAAACCGAAATACTCTGAAACTTGAAACGCGAAAATGAAGTTTCTGCCGATTTTAAAAGGTGTTCAAAAAAAAATTTAAAACATGTGCAGAATGATGTATGAGATATATCAAGAACACCATGAAAATTTCAGGGGGTATGCTTGGATTTTGGCCGAGATCATGCATGTTGGGGCCGGCCACTTTTTGGCAGTTTTGCCTGAAATTTTTTTGTGTTCCAGCGACTTAGTTTTGGTGTTTCAGGTGTTGTTTGTTTTTGCTAATTTTGCATATGATGTAATCTTACACTATAAGCAATTCAGAGTGTTTCGTAATCATAGTTTTAACATTGTTTTGGGTTGTTCACATATTGTCCAGGCGAAGTTAAAGAGTTCGATCGAATGTCAAAAACCTATTTTCCAAGTTTAACGTATTCGGAAAAACATGCAAGTAATTCTGTGAACCCTCTAGAAGAATGAAACCCTAACTCGACTTTTTGGATCGCGGAACCACGGTCATACCCTAGGGTTTGCCGCAGTTCCGTGGCGACATGAGCGAGGCGTAGGTTTGCCCTTCTACGGCTGGTGCATAGGTACTGTGGCATATTCTGGGTATTATTGAACTGTCTCAAGTGTTGAGCTGCCGGGGAATTGTGGAACTTTGATGAATCGATCGAAAAGTTTAACGTTCGTCCGGGTATCATGTGATGGGATACAATATTTGGAATCCACAAAGGTAGTTATGAGATAACTAATTTGAATATTATAAATCTAGCAATTTAGTCTCATTTGATCGGTTGCCACGGGATTTTGATGTGATCAAAAGTCCATCGTAATCACGTAGTGTATGCGGATACTCGCCGGGTAACATTATTAGATAGCCACACCCATAACCCCGACAAAGTGACTGTAGGAGAACACCGTCGCCAAAAGTATCTGTTCGGGTGCTCGCGGCAGCGGTGTTCCGCCTTAGTGCACTTCGTCGACGGTATCGGGGGGTGCGGCCGTCTACTAAAGTTTCCGACGAGCATTCAATCAGGTTGTCGGGAATCTTGTTGAATTTCCCGACTTGATATTAAAAGGTGTTTTGAATATCGAGACTAAAATGCAGGGTTTATAATTGTTAGGCATGCGATGTCTAAGGAATTCATTTGGTTAGGCATGAAATCCAAAGTATGTGATACATTGGATTTATGATGTATAAGGTGGTTGCAGATTCCAACTGTTGTAGTTTTCACTTTCTTTTCTGCGACCGTAAGTGTAATATGTGGTGTATCGCCGGTTTCGGTGCTATATGTCAACGACAACTGAGATACGCATATTTACTTACGTTGATGACATGTGATGTTATGTGTTGCTGTGATATGTTATATTGGATCGTCGTGTTTTGAATAGCCGGGGTTTTATGTGAGATGAGAGTTTTTCATTTTCATTCATGTAAAATTCATTGTATGTAATATTCTTTTATTGGGGAACTTCCGGGTTGAGGATGATGTTACCATTATATATTCATTCATTGTATGTAATATTCTCGGGCTGAATCCGAGACATGCCGCTAGGCACTAAAACAGGAAATATGTACAGATGAATGATGTCAGCAGCATCATCCCAAGGCTGGCCTAGCCTCTAAAACTGATCAGTATAAGCAAGCGAACTGTCGAGTTACAGGTCAGGTTTCATCATTAATTTCCCCATACCCCAAGTTATATGTTTAAGTCAGGTATTCAGTAATCAAGAACTAATTCCAACACAGGATCAGGTAAGAGCAGGTTTGTCTGGATAGACAACAGGAACGGTCCATGAGGACTACATGTCAGGTTTGTTGGCATTAGACACAAGATCAGGTAACAGGTCAAGCCATGGTACATCAGGTCAAGTCAAGTAGTGTATTTAAGTGTCGTGTCATGTCAAGAGTGTACGGTACCATGTCAAATCAAATAGGCAGTGCAACATATCATGTCAGGAAGCACAATATGTTATGTGGGTGTTCATAAATCAAACTAATATACACATGGTTATAAGTAAACAAGCACGGGTACTGTCATATCAATAAACTGGAACACGTGATGTGTTATGCACATAGGTACAGATTAATTTATATCGAGGCCCAGTTATCATTACTTAACTACAGTATACAAATATGGATGTTAGAATCATGTTAACATGTATTACAAAATCTAGAGATGCAATGATATATAAAATACGTTCAATGGATGCAATTATATGTATCTTAAATGCGATGGATGCAAACGGGTATCCGAAAAGTTATAAAACTATAAAATGGTAATGTGGGATGTACAACTAAGCAATATGTAAATATTGATATAATAATATTAATATGGATAGCATATTCAAAGCGATTAATAACTATAAAAGTGGTATTGATTAACCATGCACAAGAAAGTTCCGTTCAGAAATTCAGCGTCACCCTGATTTGTAAAATAGTTTAAAAATAACAAACGTTCTCCAAAAGGGACGTGTCTTATAACAAAACAAAGATAATTCAATAAGGTTTTCATTTTTATAAGTATAAACATCTCAGGTTGTCCCTACAAAAATCTATGAACATCCGAAATTGAAAGTTTGCTGCTGGAATTTCCCTGGACAGCAGTTTAAAGACATATTCATTTGCATTTTATGTTATTTAAACAATTTATTTTGCAAGTAAATATTTCGTAGAGTTATAGTATTCTGAGTTAGCTTCGTAACGAACTAAAGAACGTATACTAATGATTTTTCTATGATTTATAATGAATTTTATAAGGTAAGGTGTACAGTAAATTTCAGATTTGTCGTATCCGCTTTGCAACGACGTTTCATGTGTAAACTATAATATTTTCAAATGTATAACATTATAAAATGCAGATTATATACTAATTACAGATAATAATAAGAAATATTACGACGATATATATTTTAAATGATATGGATGCAGTATAATGTAAAGTATGTCACAAAATAAGTTTTCATGATCTAGATTTAAAATGATATAAACGGATGCAAACGGAACATCAAAACGTTATAAAATTAAACATGGGGTACTAGATTTAAACTATAGGTATGGTATTTATTTAAATAGGTATAAAATGAATTATATAGCATGTAGCAAGATTAACTTGCCTAGACGGAACAAGAACAGATGTGTACGGAACATCCTTCGTCAGCGAAATGTCGTGACGCGCGCAAGGTACACGGAACGGTTCCAAACAATGCATGAGAGTGATCACGCAAGTCAGGTACGTTCACTGGATCACTCGGATCATCAGCGACGAGCACGGCTCCGGCGGTGATCACCGGAATCAAGAAACAAGATCAAGAAAAAGAAAGAAGAAAGAAGAAGAAGAAGAGGTTGTGTATTAAATAAGGAAAGAAAAATTAAATAAATAAAACATATATATAAGTATATATATGCAGAGGGTAGAGAGAGAGAGAGAAAGGGGTTGTTGGTTTGTTAGGAAATTAGATTTAAAATTTTAAAAGATTTTTAGATTTAAAATTTTAGATAAGAGGTTTCAGTTTGTTAAAGAAATCGTATGAAAATATTTAAACTAAATTTTAAAATTAAATAAATTGAATTTTGGCGGGATACAAAAATATTTCAAAACGCGCCCGGGTCGGGTCTAAAAATTCGGATTTAAAATACGAAAAATATGTGCGACTTTCAAAATTCAAAATGAATACTCAGGTAACGAAAATGCATACCCCCAAGAACGGATGCACGTACATGCGCGTAGCCATCCAAACACATCCGTTTCACTGAACGGGACGAGAACAAGATGCGCGGATGCTACCACGGGGTTAGGGGTATCATGCAGGCTATGAAATGCAATTTTAAATTATTTTACATGACTTAAAATGTTATATGGTAAAAGATGCAATGCCAGGTAAAATACCAGTATGCAGTATACATGAGATGCACGTGTCTATGTAACAAGTCAGGGTAATCTATAAATGTGAATCAAACAGGTTCAAGCAAGCAGGTCGGGTCGAATGCAATGTAAAATGTAAAATACCATTCGCACCCAAAACCCGTTAAATCAAGAAAATACCACAGATAAGTAAATACGGGAACTGGAATTGGTATAAATGAACTCGGTTGTTACATTATACCCAACTACAAAAAGAATTTCGTTCTCGAAATTCCAAGAACAAGAAAGGATAAACAATCAAGAAACTACAAGAATAGATGTGGAAACTTCTGCCCGATTTCATCTTCTCGTTCCCAGGTTGATTCTCCATGCGAGCGATTTCCCCAAGAAACAAGTACAAGAGGGATAACCTTGTTCTTAAGAACATTTTCCCTTCGATCCACAATCGACATCGGTCGTTCCTCAAAAGTTAAATCTTCTCGTACAGTCAGCTCCGAATGATCCAGCACGTGTGTCTTATCTCGAACATAATTACGGAGTTGAGATACGTGAAACACGTCATGAACATTCTAGAAAGATTGTGGTAACGCCAAACGATATGCCACTTCTCCAACACGCTCCAAAATCTCAAAAGGTCCAACGAATCGAGGACTAAGCTTTCCTCAACTTCCAAAAAGAATCACTCCTCTAGTCGGTGATATGTTCAAGGATACCAAATTACCAACGGCGAACTCTAGAGGTCTTCTTGATGTATCTGCCCAACTCTTTTGTCGGTCTTATGCTGCTTTCATATGATTCCGGATAGTGTTAACTTTCTCTACTGTCTGCACAATCAAATCCGGTCCCAACAATCTTTGTTCTCCAACATCGTCCCAACAAACAGGTGAACGACACTTGCGACCATACAATGCTTTGAATGGAGCCATCTGAATAGTCGCCTGAAAACTGTTGTTGTACGAAAACTCCACCAAGTGTAGATGACCCTCCCATGAACCCTTGAAATCTAACATGCAAGCTCTCAACATGTCTTCAAGAATTTGGATCGTTCTCTCCGACTGGCCATCTGTTTGAGGATGACAAGCTGTGCTAAACTTCCACCGAGTCCCCAAACTTTCCTGTAAGCTCCTCCAGAAGTGTGATAAGAATCGGGTGTCATGGTCGGACACGATGCTCACAGGTACTCCATGCAATCTCATAATCTCCTGCATGTACCGTTCTGCAAACGCTTCCGTTGACTGACCAACTCGAAACGGTATGAAGTGAGCTGTCTTGGTCAATCGATCAACAATCACCCAAACTGCATTGTTGCCCTTTGGACTCCGCGGTAAAGCTGTCACGAAATCCATGGTTATATGTTCCCACTTCCATTGAGGAATCAGAAGTGGTTGCAATAAACCAGCAACACTTTGATGTTCAGCCTTAACTTCCTAACACACCAAGCACTTTGCTACAAAGCGAACAATCTCCCTTTTCATACCTCCCCACCAGAAATGCTGT
The DNA here is from genome assembly GCA_030015575.1 of Agapanthus africanus. Classification (NCBI taxonomy): domain Eukaryota; kingdom Viridiplantae; phylum Streptophyta; class Magnoliopsida; order Asparagales; family Amaryllidaceae; genus Agapanthus; species Agapanthus africanus. Next base: position 202,527,446 of record JASDDO010000028.1, on the reverse strand, counting down.
CGTAGATCACGGTAAATCTTCGTGCCTCCTAAATGTACGGAATACGCGGAACTGTGTGTCTCCTTCATAACTTCTTCACGAATATCTCTTTTTGGCACACACAAACGGCTACCATACCGTAACGAACCATCTTCATGAATCAATAAGTCCGTTCGAAGTCTAGCTTCAACCTGTTCTCGAAACTTTTGCAATCTTGGGTCCTTAGACTGCGCTGCTTTAATACTCTCAATCAATGACGACTATACTTGCAGCTGCATCAACTGCCCTGAAGAATGCGGTAGCACGATCTCCAATTCGAATCTCCGAAAGTCTTCCATAATCTCCTTCTGTGCAGTCAACATCTGAATTGCTGGCAACCGACTAAGCGCATCCGGTACAATATTAACTTTCCCCGGATGGTACTTAAGATCAATATCGTAGTCAGCCATCAGCTCCAACCATCTACGCTGCCTCATATTAAGCTCCTTCTGTGTGAACACGTACTTCAGGCTTTTGTGATCGGTGAATACTTCGATCCTTTCGCCCAATAAGTAGTGTCTCCAAATCTTTAAAGCGAAAATCACAGCTGCTGGCTCCAAATCATGAGTTGGGTAATTTTTCTCATGGGTCTTCAACTGTCTCGATGCGTAGGCTATAACCTTCCCATGCTGCATCAAAACACATCCCAATCCTTTTCCAGATGCGTCGCTGTGAATCACCAATCCTCCGGAACAGTCTGGTATGGTCAAAATAGGAGCGGTTATCAATCTCTGTTTCAATGCTTCAAAAGCTGACGCATACTTATTCGTCCATACAAACGGTACTTCCTTCCGCGTAAGCTTGGTCAAGGCTCAGCCAAACGAGCAAAATTCTCCACGAACCTTCTGTAGTATCCTGCAAGTCTAAGAAAACTTCTGATCTCTACAACGTTCTTCGGAATCGGCCAGTCTTGAACTGCTGCAATCTTCCCTGGATAAACGGCGATTCCATCTCCAGCTACGATATGCCCCCAAAACTTCACTTCTTCAAGCCAAAACTCACACTTGCTCATCTTTACATATAATCTTTCTTGCCTCAATGTCTGCAGTGAGATCTTCAAGTGTTCCGCATGCTCTTCAATGCTCCTCGAGTAAACCAGAATATCATCGATGAACACCACTATAAACTGGTCCAAGATCGGTGGAAAGATTTGGTTCATCAAGTCCATAAATATCGCCGGTGCATTCGTGACTCCGAATGGCATCACTAAATACTTGTAATGTCCATACTAAGTTTGGAACGCAGTCTTGCAAATATCTTCTGATTTAACTCGGACCTGATGATATCCGGACCGCAAATCCAGCTTCGAGAATACCCTCGCGCCACTAAGGTGCTCGAACAATTCGCCGATGCGAGGGATCGGGTACTTGTTCTTAATAGTCACCCGGTTTAATTCTTGATAATCGATGCACATCCCCCTTGTGCTATCTTTCTTCTTTACTAGAAGAACTGGAGTTTCCCAAGGCGAGTTACTGCTGCAAATCTAACCCTTCTCAAGTAATTCAGTAACCCGCTTCTTGACTTCTTCCAACTCCACTGGTGCCATCCGATAGTACGCTTTTGAGATTGGCGCTGCACCAGGAACAAGATCGATCGTGAACTCCACATCTCGTTTTGGCGGTAAAACCGATATGTCCTCGAACACGTCTATGAACTCTCAAACTACAGCTGGCGCTTCCTTCTTATCATCTTCCATTGACGAAAGAACATTGCTTGTCGGCCTAGCCCTAAACTCGACTAGCTCGACAAAACTGCTTCCTCCAGCAAAACAAACTTCGGATGTCCGGGAATCTGGAAAATCACTTTCCTTTCCTAACAATCAATATGAGCGTGGAAGTGCCGAGAAAATCCATTCCCACGATAACAACAAACAAAGGGATGCACCAGAATTGAATAATTCTAATGCGGGGAAAACATGAACAAGTAAGATACCGAGATGGCTTCATCCGAAGTCAAGATACCGAAGAGGATTAAGCACGGTAAACACGATTCAAGCTGGCGATAAAACAATAACTGGTAAGCAATGAAACCGAGAGAAGCAAGGTAATATAACGATCATAAAACAAGGAAATGAATCAAAACTAGAATTTCAAGTTACTTAAATAGAGTACCGCATTGTAACCATGCTGCAGTTCATAGTTACAATCACATAACTCCACTCGAGTCGCCCAAATCCTAGTATCAGAATCAAGAAACAGGGAGAAACAATAGAGAACCAAAAGGTTTCAAATCGAGATGCAAAGTGGTTTGCATGTCGTCAAGGCAAAAGATAAGAGAAAGATATGATTCAAGAATCATGATAACAAGGTGGCAGGACATGTACCTAATCACGAGTATTCTGATTCGTGTATTGAGTCCAATACCCAACTACAAAAGAATCAAACTCGATTAACCTATATCCTATGGCTCTGATACCAAACAAACCATGTCACGCCCCGCTTCCCAGAGTACGCTAAGATGGGCACGTGACATAGTCAACCATGCTACCTGTGGATAGGAGAAATCCTTCCACAGTCACATTACGACTGTAGAGATATCAAGAACAGGAAAGTAAACCAACTATCTAGTACATGTCCATAAGCCAGAGTAAAAAAGTCAAGAAATAACAATGTGCGGAAGCCAAAAGGTACAATAAATGAAATACCTGGAAGTGAAACTACATACCGACGGGAACTTCACCGCTCGTCTAACAGCGGCAATACTCCTGATCAGTCTGCAACATGGTAGAAGAATCTGGGCCATGCAAAACCCAGACGTCAGCACGTCATGTCATCAAGCAATAAAATATGAACAGGGTAACAGGTAATGCAAATATAATCATGAATGAAAGGCAGATGTAACAGTAATGGAAATCAGGGCAGTGAAGGGTAGTGTGCAGTGAGTAAACTAAACTATTCTATTGGGTTATCTACTCTCAAGTCTTTGAAATCAATTTGATGAATCATCGATGTAACTCAATAGCATCCCGTGCATACCCGGGACCACGGTCAAGATTCTCGGGCTAAATCCGAGACATGGCGCTAGGTACTAAAACAGGAAATATGTACAGATGAATGATGTCAGCAGTAACATCTCAAGGCTGGCCTAGCCTCTAAAACTGATCAGTATAAGCAAGCGAACTGTCGAGTTACAGGTCAGGTTTCATCATTGATTTCCCCATACCCCGAGTTATATGTTTAAGTCAGGTATTCAGTAATCAAGAACTAATGCCAACACAGGATCAGGTAAGAGCAGGTTTGTCTGGATAGACAACAGAAACGGTCTGTGAGGACTACATGTCAGGTTTGTTGGCATTAGACACAAGATCAGGTAACAGGTCAAGCCATGGTACATCAGGTCAGGTCAAGTAGTGTATTTAAGTGTCGTGTCATGTCAAGAGTGTACGGTACCATGTCAAATCAAATAGGCAGTGCGACATGTCATGTCAGGAAGCACAATATGTTATGTGGGTGTTCATAAATCAAACTAATATACACATGGTTATAAGTAAACAAGCACGGGTACTGTCAGATCAATAAACTGGAACACGTGATGTGTTATGCACATGGTACAGATTAATTTATATCGAGGCCCGATTATCATTACTTAACTACAGTATACAAATATGGATGTTAGAATCATGTTAACATGTATTACAAAATCTAGAGATGCAATGATATATAAAATACGTTCAATGGATGCTATTATATGTATCTTAAATGCGATGGATGCAAACGGGTATCCGAAAAGTTATAAAACTATAAAATGGTAATGTGGGATGTACAACTAAGCAATATGTAAATATTGATATAATAATATTAATATGGATAGCATATTCAAAGTGATTAATAACTATAAAAGTGGTATTGATTAACCATGCACAAGAAAGTTCCGTTCAGAAATTCAGCGTCACCCTAATTTGTAAAATAGTTTAAAAATAACAAACATTCTCCAAAAGGGACGTGTCTTATAACAAAACAAAGATAATTCAATAAGGTTTTCATTTTTATAAGTATAAACATCTCAGGTTGTCCCTAAAAAAATCTATGAACATCCGAAGTTGAAAGTTTGCTGCTGGAATTTCCCTGGACAGCAGTTTAAAGACATATTCATTTGCATTTTACATTATCTAAACAATTTATTTTGCAAGTAAATATTTCTTAGAGTTATAGTATTCTTAGTTAGCTTCGTAACGAACTAAAGAACGTATACTAATGATTTTTCTATAATTTATAATGAATTTTATAAGATAAGGTGTACAGTAAATTTCAGATTTGTCGTATCCGCTTTGCAACGACGTTTCATGTGTAAACTATAATATTTTCAAATGTATAACATTATAAAATGCAGATTATAAACTAATTACAGATAATAATAAGAAATATTACGACGATATATATTTTAAATGATATGGATGCAGTATAATGTAATCTAGTATGTCACAAGATAAGTTTTCATGATCTAGATTTAAAATAATATAAACGGATGCAAACGGAACATCGAAAAGTTATAAAATTAAATATGAGGTACTAGATTTAAACTATAGGTATGGTATTTATTTAAATAGGTATAAAATGAATTATATAGCATGTAGCAAGATTAACTTGCTTAGACGGAACAAGAACAGATGTGTACGGAACGTCCTTCGTCGGCGAAATGTTGCGACGCGCGCACGGTACACGGAACGGTTCCAAACAATGCACGAGAGTGATCACGCAAGTCAGGTACGTTCACTGGATCACTCGGATCGTCAGCGACGAGCACGGCTCCAGCGGTGATCACCGGAATCAAGAAACAAGATCAAGAAAAAGAAAGAAGAAAGAAGAAGAAGAAGAAGAAGATGTTGTGTATTAAATAAGGAAAGAAAAATTAAATAAATAAAACATATATATAAATATATATATGCAGAGGAGAGAGAGAGAGAGAAAGGGGTTGTTGCTTTATTAGGAAATTTGATTTAAAATTTTAAAAGATTTTTAGATTTAAAATTTTAGATAAGAGGTTTCAGTTTGTTAAAGAAATCGTATGAAAATATTTAAACTAAATTTTAAATTTAAATAAATTGAATTTTGGCGGGATACAAAAATATTTCAAAACGCGCCCGGGTCGGGTCTAAAAATTCAGATTTAAAAAACAAAAAATATATGCGACTTTCAAAATTCAAAATGAATGCTCAGATAACGAAAATGCATACCCCCAAGAACGGATGCACGTACATGCGTGTAGCCATCCAAACACGTCCGTTTCACTGAACGGGATGAGAACAAGATGCGCGGATGCTACCATAGGGTTAGGGGTATCATGCAGGCTATGAAATGCAATTTTAAATTATTTTACATGACTTAAAATGTTATATCGTAAAAGATGCAATACCAGGTAAAATGCCAGTATGCAGTATACATGAGATGCACGTGTCTATGTAACAAGTCAGGGAAATCTATAAATGTGAATCAAACAGGTTCAAGCAAGCCGGTCGGGTCGAATGCAATGTAAAATGTAAAATACCATTCGCACCCAAAACCCGTTAAATCAAGAAAATACCACAGATAAGTAAATACGGGAACTGGAATTGGTATAAATGAACTCGGTCCAGTGGGAGACCATCCCGATGAGTCAAGACCGGATCTCCTAACTCTAGAATTGGCAGGGTTGCTTGCTTCTCTCATAGGGGTCTAGGGATGTGGGATTGGCTATTCATCACGACCGTAGAATCCGTATTTTATACAGGCTTAATTTAAAACACAGAAATCCTAGTATATCCAATATTTCATATGTTTTATTCTGCTGCGATATTCTGTGATGTGATCATTGATTATATTCTGAGACGAATGCCTATATATTATATATATGAGATATAATTAATATTGCTACTTTCGTTTCATATGTAATGCTTGGGAAGCATAATAAATGGGACTTCATTAATGAGATTAATGAAATAAAAGAAATCTAAAGATATTGTAGAAACTTGTCTCGAAAATGTTAGAGATAGTACCCTCAGAGTCAATTATTGGATCACAGGCACGTGATTGCAATGATTGAGGGAGGACCTATACCGTTAGAACAGTCTTACTCAAGATGATAGTATGCTATCTGGTTTATCTTTATCATCGTGTACTGTTTCAGGTCACCTTACAGGTCACTATTGCACGTTGATAGAGCCCTTAGGATTCTTGCTTGATGGCCAGCAGTATGATGGCGATCATATACGTAGGAGCTGGGCTCTATAAGCACATCCTTAAAAGGTCCCTAGTCGTGGGAGTTTTTGAGACAGGGCATTGATACTCCAGAGTAGACTAGTGTATACAGTCGAGACCCCGACGAGGGGCGGTGGCCGGTCACACAAGCCACTGGTGTCAGTTGGTTCACCTAAGATGTATACAGGTGCTCATTGGGTTATGAGTACACTGGACAGGACTCGCCGGGAACATTCTAGTTGATCTTATACCTGACGTCAGATAGCAGTTCCCTAGTGACATGTGTACAGGTTAGTTCATCGACCTGGGATCGTCATTTGTCTCGTGTGAGTTCCCATTGTACTTTGATTACTACCCTACCACGTGCTCGGTACGTCTTCTTCCTTCGCATTCATTTGTACATATTTTTGCATTTGCATACTTATTTGAAAACACATAAAAAATTGAAAAATTTGAAAAATTATAAAAATAAATGTATTCAATTTTGGCTAATTGACTAGAGTTTGACAAATAGGTCAACTGGTTAGGAACAACTAGATCTTAGACTTAGTAAATTAAAAACCCTAAAAATAACCTTTCTTAAAGTTTAACGGTAGAAAGTATATGCCTTGTAGTTTATTTAGAAATAGGCAAATTTTGGGTTCACTTTTTGGGCTAAGTCGAAATGAGGGAAGAGTATTGATGTTCTTATTAGAGTATAAGTTTGAAAAATAGTTCCTAGCTTAAGTCTAGATTATGAAAACGTATACCCTACAATTTGCACAATCACGCACCTTGAAACTTGGAATAGTAGAGGAGACCTTGAAATGCTCTTGTCTAAAGTCCTTAGTACAATGAAAATAAAAGAAAAAAAAAGGGGTGAATAAAGAAAAAGAAAAAAAATGAACACTGGTTTTTGTGATTACTTAAGGCTGCAAAAATAGAAAAATATTTAGCGAGGGTGCTTCATCACCTAGTGCCTTAGACCAACTGGTTTGGGAGTCACTGGTAAAGCCTTGGGGGTTGCAAAGACTAGGAAGTACGCTTTAAAGTGCAAACGCATTTTGTAATCGGTCGTTGGTACCTCAAGAAGTATTAACGGTCGCATGAAGGATGTGTAAGCAAATTTCATTCACCAACTAATTAGTACTTTGGACAATGGATGAGAGTACGATTGCTTGATTTGAATTTCCAAGTGTAGGGGTGATCTATACACACACGTAGGGGTATGTGATTGGAATCTAGATAAGAGAAAGGAATGAAGAATAGAACTTGTATCTTTAATAGAGTTGATAGAAATTCCTAAGTGGAGATGGAAACCTAGAAGGAAAACTTAAGAGATGCCGAAAGCTAAGTAGGTCTACATGCATATATAATCTTAAGTTAAATAATGAGGAAGTGTGAAGAATATGGGTGGATAATTTGCGAGTCAAAAGATAATAGAATTCCTTGTTAGAAAACCTAATTAGAGAACAAAAGTCAATGGGCCAAATTGATAGGATTTTGTGGGTGTAATCCGCTGAAAACCCTCAGGAGACAACACTCCTCCTACTAGGGACATCTAGAGGTTTAACGGCTTGTTGCACGAGCTCAGTGCAATCGCGTTTCCCTGCGAAAGTGCGGTTAGGTTTTTTGTAGAGAATAAAACAATAAGTTTGCTCGAGGACGAGCAAAAGATAAGTTTGGGGGTATTTGTTCATCACATAATATTGTATTTTATATTCCCCATTCTTATGCATTTTACAATGAAAACAGGTGCTTTTGACGCATGTCTGCTACATGTTACAGGTTACAGGTTCTTGGACAGGAAACAGTGAAAACGATGAAAAGATAATGCAAAAGTGGACTTTAACCAACAAACAGAGAATCTTGATCAAGCCTACATAAAGATCAGTTCACAAAGCAAGATTCAAGATATCGACTCAAAGCGAACGGTTAAAAATCCATTGCGAATTGTTCACTGGAAATCTGGAACTAACCTAGAAGCCCAAATGGAAAACAACATACATAAACAGAAGCCCAAAAAGTCAATGAACAAAACCCAAAAAGCCCAGAGCCCAATTCAAGATTTTGGCCGCAGAAGCGCGGCCAAACCAGGCCTCGTGCCGCGCTTCCGCGGCCGTCTAGTGCACGGAGTTCGAGAATTTTTTTCCAAAATGCTGAGGCGGCGCGGATCTTTGACTTGGTGTTTTCTTAGAGGGCATTTTTGTAAAAACAGATGTGCGAATCAAAATGTAACCTAGGGTTTCCTATTATCTATAAATAGGACTCTAATCATTGTAATCTCTTATGCCTCCCTTCATTAATAAAATTTAGAAATCTTTTGGAGAGCATCGGTGCCTCTCTTTAATTCAGAAATTCAGATCTGACAACCCTGCTTTGATGTTTTGAGAGAGCCATCAGTAAGTATTTTAATTCCTTGCCCTAGGTAGATTTAATTTCATGCCTTAGGAACTTGTTTAGGGTTTAGCTTTTGGGAAGGATTTTGAGAGATGCGATCTCTCATCCCTTTCTTACCCATCAAATATTTACAATAGGACTCCATGCATATATGCACATACCGCTCCCTACGGCACTCTATCCCTCTAGGTAGCGGTGATACCGTAGTATAAAGGCCCGGGTGTGATGTTTTCCATGGAGGTTAGGGTAAGGATCTCTAAAGGAAGAACAAGAACCTAGAGGAAGGAACACCTTCCCGAACGGATCTAATCCACTTTATTGATAATTACCATAACTCCTCACAGATCTTCATTCGGGTAAAGAAAGCGTTGAGATTTACTACCATTTCCAAATCATCCCTAAACCTAGTCCTAGCAAGAGTAGATCTAGATAATTGCCCTAGGTTAATTAGATTTTTAGATTTAATAATCAACCGAACACCCTTCGGAATTAACTCGTAAGAACGAATCGGAAATTCACAACATCCCTGTGGACCGACCCGTACTCACCGGCTAGCTGCAAAGCGACGCCGTTCTTGATTGCGGTTTACAAATATTTTTGATCTATCTTTTAGAAAGCGCAAGCACGCTGAATCATATCAATCAAATGGCGCCGTTGCCGGGGATGGCGTAGAATTTTCTTTTCGTAATTTCGGGTTAATCTTAAAATTTAAAAAATCATAAAAATCTGAATAAAATCAAAAAATATAAAAATATATATCATTTGTTATTTTTGGAAGGGATACTTTGTGGTTGAATTTTTGCAAGATATACAAATTCGGATCTGGAGATTTCTCGAAAGCAAAACAGGAAACAAAATATTGGAACAGAAGCTATTTTGAACAGCAGAACAGGAAAAAAATTCTAAGAGATTACAATGATTAGAGTCCTATTTATAGATAATAGGAAACCCTAGGTTACATTTTGATTCGCACATCTGTTTTTACAAAAATACCCTCTAAGAAAACACCAAGTCAAAGATCCGCGCCGCCTCAGCATTTTGGAAAAAAATTCTCGAACTCCGTGCACTAGACGGCCGCGGAAGCGCGGCACGAGGCCTGGTTTGGCCGCGCTTCTGCGGCCAAAATCTTGAATTGGGCTCTGGGCTTTTTGGGTTTTGTTCATTGACTTTTTGGGCTTCTGTTTATGTATGTTGTTTTCCATTTGGGCTTCTAGGTTAGTTCCAGATTTCCAGTGAACAATTCGCAATGGATTTTTAACCGTTCGCTTTGAGTCGATATCTTGAATCTTGCTTTGTGAACTGATCTTTATGTAGGCTTGATCAAGATTCTCTGTTTGTTGGTTAAAGTCCACTTTTGCATTATCTTTTCATCGTTTTCACTGTTTCCTGTCCAAGAACCTGTAACCTGTAACATGTAGCAGACATGCGTCAAAAGCACCTGTTTTCATTGTAAAATGCATAAGAATGGGGAATATAAAATACAATATTATGTGATGAACAAATACCCCCAAACTTATCTTTTGCTCGTCCTCGAGCAAACTTATTGTTTTATTCTCTACAAAAAACCTAACCGCACTTTCGCAGGGAAACGCGATTGCACTGAGCTCGTGCAACAAGCCGTTAAACCTCTAGATGTCCCTAGTAGGAGGAGTGTTGTCTCCTGAGGGTTTTCAGCGGATTACACCCACAAAATCCTATCAATTTGGCCCATTGACTTTTGTTCTCTAATTAGGTTTTCTAACAAGGAATTCTATTATCTTTTGACTCGCAAATTATCCACCCATATTCTTCACACTTCCTCATTATTTAACTTAAGATTATATATGCATGTAGACCTACTTAGCTTTCGGCATCTCTTAAGTTTTCCTTCTAGGTTTCCATCTCCACTTAGGAATTTCTATCAACTCTATTAAAGATACAAGTTCTATTCTTCATTCCTTTCTCTTATCTAGATTCCAATCACATACCCCTACGTGTGTGTATAGATCACCCCTACACTTGGAAATTCAAATCAAGCAATCGTACTCTCATCCATTGTCCAAAGTACTAATTAGTTGGTGAATGAAATTTGCTTACACATCCTTCATGCGACCGTTAATACTTCTTGAGGTACCAACGACCGATTACAAAATGCGTTTGCACTTTAAAGCGTACTTCCTAGTCTTTGCAACCCCCAAGGCTTTACCAGTGACTCCCAAACCAGTTGGTCTAAGGCACTAGGTGATGAAGCACCCTCGCTAAATATTTTTCTATTTTTGCAGCCTTAAGTAATCACAAAAACCAGTGTTCATTTTTTTTCTTTTTCTTTATTCACCCCTTTTTTTTTTCTTTTTTTTTCATTGTACTAAGGACTTTAGACAAGAGCATTTCAAGGTCTCCTCTACTATTCCAAGTTTCAAGGTGCGTGATTGTGCAAATTGTAGGGTATACGTTTTCATAATCTAGACTTAAGCTAGGAACTATTTTTCAAACTTATACTCTAATAAGAACATCAATACTCTTCCCTCATTTCGACTTAGCCCAAAAAGTGAACCCAAAATTTGCCTATTTCTAAATAAACTACAAGGCATATACTTTCTACCGTTAAACTTTAAGAAAGGTTATTTTTAGGGTTTTTAATTTACTAAGTCTAAGATCTAGTTGTTCCTAACCAGTTGACCTATTTGTCAAACTCTAGTCAATTAGCCAAAATTGAATACATTTATTTTTATAATTTTTCAAATTTTTCAATTTTTTATGTGTTTTCAAATAAGTATGCAAATGCAAAAATATGTACAAATGAATGCGAAGGAAGAAGACATACCGAGCATACCCCCAAACTTGAATTTGACAGTGTCCTCACTGTCATGCTAAACAAAGAGGGTCAAAATGCCGATACTCCCCTGTTTATTTATTTACAATTTTTTTTATATTTTTAATGTTTTGAAATTTTTTTTTTTTATAGAAAAAGAAAACAAAAATATATATACATATATACAAAGGTTCCCCCCAAACTTAAGCTTGGCCTTACACAAGCCAAAAGTTAACACCAACCATTCAAAAATCTTATCGTGGAAATGGTATAGCTGGTGCAAGAATGGGATGGAAAGAAAAGATATGAAAAGCACGCGAGACCGTGTGGAAAGAAGAATGGTAGAGTATGGTCTCGGTGGGGGAGAAGAATGGCGAAAAGAAGAAGGAAGTGGAGTACGATCTTGAGGGTGTAAATTGAGTGAATAAATTAGCGCAATTTGTGATGACCGATGTGTTAAAAGCGATTGCGCTAACCTATCAACTCGTCGTGCAATGGGGTCAAATCCCTCAAGATTCGCAAGAAAACATGGGTACGCCGAACATGGTATAGGAGATGAAAGCGTAACGGTCATTTGTTCGGTCGGAACAATAGGAAGGAGGGAGGGTGATATAACAGTCAAAGGTTCAGGAGGCTGAATTGGAAAATCTGACGCATCAAATAAAAATGGTTCAACCTCAATATTATCCTCAAGACTATCCTCATAATTATCCTCATAATTCTCCTCGATATTCAACTCATCCATGCCATTATCATCAAAATCAAGACGCATATGAGATTCGGGAGAAACATTTAATAACTCGGGATGATGATTTGAACATAAAACTTCAATTAAATTGACAGGTTCATCATCCGAAATATTCCCGGCGTCTATATCCTCAATCAAGTGAAAGTCAATTTCTTTAGACACCTCCTCAAAAGCATGGATGTTTATCAATGTAGGTTCTAGAGTGGAAGTGTAAAGGTCAAACGGATTAGGTGCTGTTTCACTCGAAGGGGGTTCTTCACAATCTGGCAAATCAAACACTACAAAATCACACAACTCAGTTTTATTTTCAACAGGTGAACTATTTAGGGCAATTGATGGAAAACAGGAGTTGTGGGCTTCTATTGGGTAAGGGTAGGTTTGATTTGAAAATTCTCTCTCATTCTCACTCCGTCCAACTGCCGCCTCATACATTGAAAAATTTGGAGCTAGCGGGACACTAGCTACCAGTTCACTAGGTTGCATAAGGGTGGCCACGGACGCCTCCACATTCCTAACCATTTTATCTGTTGCTGCGATATACGCCTCCAACGCCTCTTCCAAACTAGACTTGGGTGGTAAGGGGGTTTTGGTAAAAGATTCAAAATTGTTTGGATATGTGAAACTCCCAAAAGGCTGTGTAGGAACAGGGTCTAGTGACGGTGGGAAAGTCGGGTAGGACTGGTAGGAAGTGGGTGATTGGACTGGGGTAGGGTCAACATGTGGATAAAAAGGTGAATAGTCTTGTTGATCCCTAGAACTAGATGTGTGGAGAGAGGTGAAAGATCGGCTACGAGATTGAGCAATATGCTCAGCAATGGACATCGGCCTAGGAGTGGCAGAAGGACTTAAAGAAGTGGTGTCAACATATGTAGGTGGTGAAGGTTGACTCGGTTGACACAAGGTGGGTTGAAAAGTCAAACTGTTTCTTCTAGACTCCTCTATGTGATCTTTCAGAGATTTTTTAGGCATGGAGGGATCGTTTTTAAGTTGACCGAACACATTGACATATGATGCAAAATTAGGTTCGGGATACCAAAGTTCTTGGACTGGGGTAGGGTCAACATGCGGATAAGAAGGTGAATAATCATGCGGATCCCTAGAACTAGATGAGTTGAGAGGGGTGAAAGATCGGCTACGAGATTGAGCAATATGCTCAGCAATGGACATCGGCCTAGGAGTTACAGCAGGACTTGAAAAAGTGGTGTCAACATATGTAGGTGGTAAAGGTTGACTAGGTTGACACAAAGTGGGTTGAAAAGTCAAACTGTTTCTCCTAGACTCCTCTATGTGATCTTTCAAAGATTTTTTTGGCATGGAGGGATCGTCTTTCAATTGACCGAACAAATTTCCGAACGACGCAAAATTAGGTTCAGGATACCAAAGTTCGGCAAGTGATTTTTTATGTGGGGTACCCATGTTAAAAGAAGAAAGGTTGAAAGAAGGAAGGTTGGATGGTGCAAGGATTTATTTGGGGCTAAAGTTTGCAAGTTCTCTAATAAAAATTTTCCTTTTTCTTTTTTCTTTGTTTGAAAATTTGTTGCAAAAAGATTTTTTTTAATTAAAGATATGCAATCTAAAATATATTACCTGCAATCAGTTATTATCTTAAGCATATCACAAGAATCTTTATTTGGAAAAACTGTTGCAAAAAGATATTTGAGAAAAGATACGCAACAACAAAATATTTCTTGCAATCAATTTAGTTCAAGCGGGGCCCAAAAAATCCTGCACAAGATTTGTTATATGGAAGGGAGAATATTTTTAAGCACACAAAATCCTGCAGAAATATTTCAGAAAAGATATATCTAGATCTCCATAGAAAGAACAGAGAAGTTTACAGAGGAATTTTCACCTGACGACGTCACTGTGGAGCCGCCCTTCCGCGGCAAATCCTGGTTCTCACCGCGGTTCCGCGCTCCTCTTGATGGCACAGATCCCCAAAAAAATTTTGGTGCAACGAATCGTCAAGACGGCCGCGTTTCCGCGGCTTAATGTGGGTATTGGCCGCGGAATCGCGGCGGGTTGGAGAGGTTGGGGCTTCAAAATTTTTTTCCTGTTCTGCTGTTCAAAATAGCTTCTGTTCCAATATTTTGTTTCCTGTTTTGCTTTCGAGAAATCTCCAGATCCGAATTTGTATATCCTGCAAAAATTCAACCACAAAGTATCCCTTCCAAAAATAACAAATGATATATATTTTTATATTTTTTGATTTTATTCAGATTTTTATGATTTTTTAAATTTTAAGATTAACCCGAAATTACGAAAAGAAAATTCTACGCCATCCCCGGCAACGGCGCCATTTGATTGATATGATTCAGCGTGCTTGCGCTTTCTAAAAGATAGATCAAAAATATTTGTAAACCGCAATCAAGAACGGCGTCGCTTTGCAGCTAGCCGGTGAGTACGGGTCGGTCCACAGGGATGTTGTGAATTTCCGATTCGTTCTTACGAGTTAATTCCGAAGGGTGTTCGGTTGATTATTAAATCTAAAAATCTAATTAACCTAGGGCAATTATCTAGATCTACTCTTGCTAGGACTAGGTTTAGGGATGATTTGGAAATGGTAGTAAATCTCAACGCTTTCTTTACCCGAATGAAGATCTGTGAGGAGTTATGGTAATTATCAATAAAGTGGATTAGATCCGTTCGGGAAGGTGTTCCTTCCTCTAGGTTCTTGTTCTTCCTTTAGAGATCCTTACCCTAACCTCCATGGAAAACATCACACCCGGGCCTTTATACTACGGTATCACCGCTACCTAGAGGGATAGAGTGCCGTAGGGAGCGGTATGTGCATGTATGCATGGAGTCCTATTGTAAATATTTGATGGGTAAGAAAGGGATGAGAGATCGCATCTCTCAAAATCCTTCCCAAAAGCTAAACCCTAAACAAGTTCCTAAGGCATGAAATTAAATCTACCTAGGGCAAGGAATTAAAATACTTACTGATGGCTCTCTCAAAACATCAAAGCAGGGTTGTCAGATCTGAATTTCTGAATTAAAGAGAGGCACCGATGCTCTCCAAAAGATTTCTAAATTTTATTAATGAAGGGAGGCATAAGAGATTACAATGATTAGAGTCCTATTTATAGATAATAGGAAACCCTAGGTTACATTTTGATTCGCACATCTGTTTTTACAAAAATGCCCTCTAAGAAAACACCAAGTCAAAGATCCGCGCCGCCTCAGCATTTTGGAAAAAAATTCTCGAACTCCGTGCACTAGACGGCCGCGGAAGCGCGGCACGAGGCCTGGTTTGGCCGCGCTTCTGCGGCCAAAATCTTGAATTGGGCTCTGGGCTTTTTGGGTTTTGTTCATTGACTTTTTGGGCTTCTGTTTATGTATGTTGTTTTCCATTTGGGCTTCTAGGTTAGTTCCAGATTTCCAGTGAACAATTCGCAATGGATTTTTAACCGTTCGCTTTGAGTCGATATCTTGAATCTTGCTTTGTGAACTGATCTTTATGTAGGCTTGATCAAGATTCTCTGTTTGTTGGTTAAAGTCCACTTTTGCATTATCTTTTCATCGTTTTCACTGTTTCCTGTCCAAGAACCTGTAACCTGTAACATGTAGCAGACATGCGTCAAAAGCACCTGTTTTCATTGTAAAATGCATAAGAATGGGGAATATAAAATACAATATTATGTGATGAACACCACGGCTCAAAGGAGTCGTGCAAACAGGTTTTAGTTGGGTACAGTCCCGAGCCACATGGAGGCAGTGAGCGGATCTGCAGGGGTTCGTCTCTCCCGGTATTGGGGTGATGTCGCGCTGTGTCTAGGAGAGCCATTACACAAAGCCCTCGGCCGAGGCAGGAGATTTACTGGTAGGTATTCCAGTAGTA
Source organism: Agapanthus africanus (assembly GCA_030015575.1). Classification (NCBI taxonomy): domain Eukaryota; kingdom Viridiplantae; phylum Streptophyta; class Magnoliopsida; order Asparagales; family Amaryllidaceae; genus Agapanthus; species Agapanthus africanus. Next base: position 202,511,496 of record JASDDO010000028.1, on the reverse strand, counting down.
TCTCAGGGTGTTCTGGGCTACACTCCGACACGACTTGTACCGCTTTTAGGGGTCTGACTTTTACCAACCCCCTAGGCCCGCCATGCGATACTCATAGACGAATGGACCGGACTGTACGGATATTGTCACTGACAGGCTCAATAGGGTGTCAGGATGAGTTCGCTCATCGACGTCCCTTTTGGTCATTACCTGGTAGCCCGTTACATATGGCTAATACCTCTGACGTGCTAGTGGTTAAATCCACAGCCAAAGTATTGACGAGTCTTTAGAGTCCCCCACAGACCGTTTTCTCAAGTTTCGGGAGAAACGCTGTAGAGGCCGTATGGAGATATGGCAGGGTTCGATCATGTACGTGCGGTATTGCACAGATCATGATCGGACGGATAATACTACCGGGCTTTGGTTTAAGCCGGATCCTAGTGTTGTACAGTGTAGATTTTGTCTCATTGCATTTGTATTCAGTCGGAATACAAATGCGGGTATGTATATACAGTCGCGAGGTTTTCCTGTAATTTATTACGGGGTCATTTTTCTGAAGTTGCCAGTCTACTTTCCGTTTCGGCCATTTTTCTTTGTAACTTTCATTGGCTGAAATTTAGTGGAGGGGGTTATTTGCAATTATGCAATTAACAATTGAGAAGACTTTTGCATCATGATGGTTTCATGATGGTGCACCATCCATTGACTTCATTTGTCTTCTTCATGGCTTGACTTTTGTTCATCATGGTTGTTGATGATGGGAGTTGATTTTGGATTTGATTGTGATCATTGCTTATTATCATCACCCTTTCTCTTTCTTGCATTATGTTGGGGCTCACTCCTTTTTCATTGTGATTCACTCCATTCTCTCATCCCTCAAGCAAGGGGCCGGCCACATTCTTTAGGGGGCTGTCCAAATTTCTAATGGGGAGTTTTTCATCTCATTAGCTCACACAAAAATCCCATAGCACCATTTCAAAGCACATCTCCTTCTACACTTCCAAAATGAAAGTCCATGGTAGCGCCGGTTCTTGTTTAAAGAAAAGTTTTGTATTCCGCATTTTGGCCTCGTTCTGAAGGCCGGGGCGCTGTCGTGGCCTAACATGGTATCAGAGCCACGCCATTAACCTAGTCTAGTTTGCTCTAACGTGTTTACAAGTTCGATCGAACGAATTTCCAAAAACCACATTTTCCATGCATCAGTTTCTGTCGAATTTTTCCAGTCGTCAAAAAATTATTTGGTACATTGGAAAATTACGTGCAGGGTTTTTTGAGAATTCTGTGAAAATTTGGTCGGCTGATATTACTGTAGCGCGGCGGATCAGCGGCCAAAACTATGTTTGGGCCGCGGATCCACCGCCATTTTGTGTCCAAACTGCACCAAATTTTTACAGTGAGCTTCTGACATGGAAATAGGGTTTCTGGTATATTCTTTTTGGGCCCAGATTATTTTTGAGTACTACAGTTGTGCTTGGGGCCCACTTCGGGAAATTTAGTCGATCGAAAATTTTAAACATGTTAGTTCACAGTATTTACATTATATCTGCGACCGTGAATGTCACTTGATCGGTAAATCCTGTCTAACTGCTATAGCCCTTTTAGACGGATTTGCGAACGTGACATTCACGTTGATGTTCTGTGTTGTGCTGTGATGTTGCGGATTTGTCGTGGTGGATAGCCTGGATGCAATGGCAGTACAGTTTGGTTTATTATGTACATTTGATATTGCGGGACGAGCGTCCGACATGTGGACTGCCGTCACTGCCTATTTGTAAATTATTCTTCTGGGGCACAACCGGGCTGAGGTCGATGTACCCGTTGTATGTATATTTTACTTTCTGTACTAGGATTACCCCGCGGTGGGGTGCACGGATAGCCGGGTTCTAGAGGGCAACGGGCCCGCATCTCATGGCGTTGAGACGGAGGGGGGCTTCACTCTAGGATTGGTGGGCTATTCGCCGCACTCGTAAGGGGTACAGGTTGACCCAAGGAGGGGTGCCCAAGTTACCGGATTCCATGAAGTGCTGGGTGGTCCATTCACGTTGCTGAAGGGGGCTGCCTCGCTTCAGGTTTTGGCGGGTAACTTACCGCATCCGTAGGGGTCTAAGATTTCATTGCATAGGCTATCCACACGACTAGGGGAACGTCGGGTTTCAGTAACGGCTCTATGAAACCCGAGGATCCCAGATATCTGTATTGTTCTGTGATACTTATTACATTTCTATGATGTTGCATTTTATCACGCTTTGAGCGAACATTATATATTGATATATATACTAGTAGATATTGTATATGTTTTGCATCCATGCTAGTCCAGTCCCCGCTCTGTCGTTAGTTAAGTAACCTAACGGGTGATGACGGGACCCAGTGGCGAATGCGAATGGAATATACATACATCATTATTTTCGTTCTTTAATGGTGTGATCAATTGATGGGACTGCATTGATTCGGATCAATGCAAGTTAAACAAACCTATTCTGATGTTGTTGGAACATTTTTCAAAAAGCTGTTATTGCAAGGGCGTTCTCTTTTGTTTTGCACAGTGGTATTCGGTTATGAATATCCAGCACCTCAGTCGACGAGGCAAGGGCCGAGATCCCTTCACCGGGAATGACCCCTTGGACAGAAGTTTGCGTCAGGGCAATAACTTCACTATAGTCGATTACTTTTGCTTTGCATCGTGGTATTCAGTTGGAATATCCTGCACCTCATTCTACGGGGAAAGAGCCGAGATCCCTTCACCGGGAGTGACCTCTTTAGCAAAGGTTTTCGCCACTATATTTTTTTATAAAAAGCTATCTGGTTCCTACAACGATATCAAGTTCATTACGTTAAAGGTTTTTCACCAAAAACCAGCCATAGCCCTCCGTCATTTCAGATTAGTATTGCTTAGTATTCGCGCTACGTTTGTCGTTGCTATTCGCCGAGACGTAGTGTGCGGTAGCTCTGTTATGCTTTTCTGTCGCATAGATATGTGGATTGGTTAGGACAGTCGTACGACTTTGTTGATTATTCGTCAAGCGTCGTGCGGGTGGGTTTAACACAATCAAGATAATGACGGGTTGAACTTGACTAGGACCTGTTCAGACCATAATATTGCATTTTTCATTCCCCTATTCTTATCCGTTTTATAAATAAACAGGTACTCTTGACGCACGTTTGTTGCATATTACAGGATACAGGCTCTTGGAGCGAATACAGTGAAAAAGACGAAAGTTGATACAGAAAAGGGACTTTTGACCAACAAGTAGACGGATCCTAGTCAAGCCTACAACGAAGAACAGTGCACAATGAACAAGGCAACGCATGGTCCGAAATGTCAAGGGAAACAGTCAAAAGATCATTACAAGTTTTCACTGAAGATCTGGAGAAGACCCAGAAGTCAAATTGAGAAAAGAAGTGGAAAAATAGAAAGCCCAAGAATCCAAGAAGAAAGACCAGAAGTTTCATGACCCAACTCCCTTCTTTGGCCGCGGAACCGCGGCCAAACCTAGGCTGGCGCCGCGGTTCCGCCGCCATTCAGAGCCCGTGTCGGTAGAATTTTTCTGTGTCGGTGCGTCGGTGCAGGTGTTGGGATTTTCCGTGGGCAAATCTGTAATTGCGCATGTGCGAGAGTCTGTAACCCTAGTTTTCATGTTTTCCTATAAATTGTAATCACAGATCTGTAAAACTCATGCCTCTTTTCAATCAATAAAATTCAGAATTGCTGGGAGTTTATTCAGATCTGTTCTATATTGCTTGGAGGGAGCCATCAAACTAGTAAGTAATTTTATTTCTTTGCTTTTTATTCTCTTTTAATTAGTATGTTTGTTCATCCCTTAATGAGCGAGTAATCTCCTCGCTTGTTAGGGTTAGCCTTAGGAAAGGTTTGAGAGATGAGATCTCTCACCCCTTTCATGCCCCTTCACAAGAATTAGAACTCCATGCATACACGCACAACCGCTCCCTACGGCACCCTACCCTTCGAGGTAACGGCGACATCGTATATAAAGGCCCGGTTGCACGTGTTTTCCATTGGGGTTAGGGTAATTATCGATAAAGGAAGGAGAAGAATCTAGAGGAAGAAACATCTTCCCAAAAGATTCTCATTCACTTTATTGATAATTACCACAACATCTAATAGATCAAAAATAGGGCAATGAAAGCGGTGGGGAAACCTTTAATCTCCAAACTTCCCCTAAACCTAACCCTAGCAAGACTTTAATTTAGATTAATTTAGTTTTAGATCTAGTTTTTCGATTTAATCAATCCAAACAACATTTGGAATCAACTCGTAAAAACACACTAAGAAAATTACCCATCTCTGTGGATCGACCCGTACTCACCGGCTAGCTGCAAAGCGACGCCGTTTCTGATTGCGGTTTAGAAATAGTTTTTGACACAAAAATCAAATGGCGCCGTTGCCGGGGATGGCGTAAAATTCTTTCTGTGTAATTTCGGGTTGATATAAATTTATTAAAAAAATTATAAAAATCTGAAAATAAAAAAATTATCAATTTTGATCTGTTTGAAGGGTTATCTTTTGAATTTTGCAGGAATAGCGAAGATTCTCGGATCTGGAATTTTACAGAGGGCAAATCAGAAAAGTGAACATTAAAACAGAGGAGAAATAGCACAAAAGAGGCATAGAAATTTTTTGGAGCCACGATCCCACCACCTGACCGCGAAACCGCGGCATAAGTAGGCCCCAGACCGCCGAACCGCGGCGGTTTAGCCTCCTCTCTGCGCGAAATTTGCTCGGTTTATTTCCTCCTTCTCCCCTCTGCAACCTACCATATATCTCTCTGTAAAAAGTTTCTGCAGGAATTCTTTGCGCTAAAAATCTTCTCTCCCCTTCTAAATAACAGATTTTATGCAGGTTTCTTTGCGCCGCGCTAAAAATTGATTGCAATTGAATTTTATTGTTTTGCATAATTTAATCGGACTATAAGGGGCTAATTGACCAAACTCAGATTGGGTGGGGATTTCATCACCCTTCCCAGGACCCCAGAAATCACCTTAAAGCATTTTGCATCGACCACAATTAATTAAAAAAATTACTAGACTCAGACCTAAGGATATCGAGCTCAATAGGAAAAAGACTAGTATAGGCATCGACCGTTTATCCTAACTGACTTTGCGGTGTCTAGGCTAGTGGTTTTTAATTAGGCCCACTACTGTGGTTCCTTCCCACTTACCTGGCCGCAGTGTCGGTGAAGAGGCGGTTTAAGGTCCTATTTCTAGCCCTAGTCAGGAGCTGTCTAGCAGACCTAGGTGACCCTAGATCTAGGCCTGATTGTGCATGTGTGGTTGATACATTTGTGTTACGAGTCTCTTTTCAAAACTGCTTTGCAAAACTCTCACATAAAAAAAAAGAAAAAATCTTTTCAAAACTTGCAACTTGTCGCTAAGAAAATTTGCAACTCACTTCCACCACTTCCATCCATTGACGTTATCTTACCCCCACATTCTGTTTTTCTATTTTTCTGACTACACTACTCCTTTAGTGTATGTCACTTGGACTAGGGATACTAACGCCCGATTAGTCCGTGTTTCGTTGGTACCGACCGACGGACCTTTCGACACCGAAGTCGAAATTCCCTCCATTTCCTTACCTCCACCTTCAAATTCTTCTTTCGAAGGTATGTCGGGACACGACCCCAACGATACCTTACCGACGGGAATGATTCCACCTCCGTTAGGTGCGAATAACCTGAATCTTCCGCCTGTTGTAGCGCCCCAACGAATCGTGCTCCAGGATCTCTTCTACCCCGTCCGCACTTCTTTACCTACATGTCTTTCACCCCCACCGGCAAATGGGGACAATTTTGAAATAAAACCACATTTCATCAATATGCTGCCAAAATTTCATAGTTTGGAATCCGAAGATGCATATATCTTTATCAATAAATTCCAAAACGTTTGCGCTATGATGAAAACGACCCAATTAAGTGATGACGCTATAAGGCTAAGGGTCATTCCTTTTACCTTATGTGACCTAGCCGAGAAGTGGCTATATAGCACCGCATCACATTCCATTAGAAATTGGGACGAGTTTGTGAGAGCTTTTCTGAAAAAGTTCTATCCTCATCACAAAACTGCTAGAATCCGGAACGAGATTATACAATTTTCACAACTTCCTTCCGAACCATTTTGGAAGTGCTTCGAGAGATTTAAAGACCTACTCGTTCAATGCTCTCATCATGGGATCGAAAGTTGGCAACTTTACCAAATATTATACGAGGGATTGAACTCGGCAACGAAGCAGTTGCTAGAAACCATATGTCATGGTCATTTTCTTTCCAAATCTAGCGACGAAGCTTGGCAGTTTCTTGAGGATCTTAGTGAGCAAACAATTCAGTGGGAGAGTACCAAGACCACATCATCTTCTTCTGTTGGTCAATCTAGGGCAGGCATACATCAAGTAGATATGTCAATCGCTATGAAGGCCGAGATGGCCGCACTTATGAAAAAGCTAGAAGCCATTGAGACCAAAATCTCATCGCCTTCTCCTGCCCCTGTTATGCCTCCACGAACTGTTTGTGCTTGTTGTACGGATCCATCGCATCTAACCGAAGAGTGTCCTTATAATGCATCTACTCAAAAACAGGATCAAGTCAATGCTGCATTTCAGCAACAACAAAGAAACGATCCGTACTCTTCGACATACAATCAGGGGTGGAGGAGTCACCCAAATTTCGCTTGGAACCAAAATCAACAAGTCCAAGAAAATAACAATTTTCAAAGACCTCCTCCTCCACAAGAACAACAAGCACCTTCACAAACTCAAAACCAGCAACCTTTCCAACAACAACCTTATACAAATCAAACGAACAATTTGGTTCAACCAAATGATGATAAGGTTATCTCGCTCGAAAAAAGTCTAGATGCATTTCTTAAGCAATCTACAGAATCCGCAGCAAGATTTGAAAATTATGTTCAGTATTTGATGCATAACAATGCTTCACACGATCAAAGTATCAAATCTATTAAGGCACAAATTGCACAATTAACTGCTGCGTTGAGCGAGAGAGAAAAGGGAAAGCTTCCATCTCAACCATTGCCAAATCCCGGTCACACACAAAACGCATATCACAATCACAATGTAAATGCGGTGACCACGTTGAGATCCGGAAGAGTGTTGCAGAATAATGTGGAAACTAGTGATGACATCCCCGTCGGTGGTTCTTCTTCTTCTTCTTCTTCTTCTTTTTCTCCATCGTCATCCTCCCCTTCTTCATTTTCTTCACTTTCTTCTTCACCTTTTTCTTTAGAGCCTATTCTCCACCATTCACATGGCTCTACTTCTTCTAGCTCGAACGGACCCATTTCTCACAACATGAACACATCTACACCGGGATCCGTTCCTACTCCACATTCTACTCCACAGATATTTGACTCAACGAATTTTCAAAATGCTCCATTCCCAAACAGGTTGAGTCCTAATAAACCAACTGCACAAGTGGAGAAGATTGTGGAGATATTTAAGCAGGTTAGCATAAATTTACCTCTCTTGGATGCAATCCAACAAGTCCCTTCATACGCGAAAATCTTAAAGGGCTTATGCACCTCGAAGAGAAAGGCATCTCAAGTACCCAAGAAAGTGCTAGTGGCTAGTGCAGTGAGCAATGCTATTAACCACCATCAAAGCTTACCCCAAAAATGAAAGGACCCCGGCTGTCCTACGATTTCAATCACAATTGGGGATAAGAAAATTAATCGAGCACTTTTAGATCTTGGGTCTAGTGTTAACCTGATTCCCTACTCCGTGTATGAACAATTAGGGGTTGGAGAGTTGAAACCCACTCGTTGTACACTCCAAATGGCTGATCGATCGATCACCCATCCTAGGGGTCAGCTAGAGGATGTATTGATCAAAGTTGGGGAGTTCATATTCCCCGTTGATTTTATTGTTATGGATACATAACCTGTTGCTAACCTACGGAACCAAATTCCGGTGATCCTCGGTCGACCATTTTTGGCCACTTCCAATGCTGTAATAAACTGTCGCAATGGCTCCATGACTCTATCCTTTGGGAAGATGTCTAGTGAGTTCAATATTTATAAGATGGGAAGTCTGCCCCCCGTGCCTAAAACTAGTACACGAGAAGTTTGCTCTATTCACGAAACCACGCAGGAGGACTACGAGCTTGAAAGATTTCTATTTGATGAAAACAGTTTTAACGCCACTAGTGCGTCCCTCCTTGAGCCTACCACCGTTGACACAACCGATATTGATTATGAATGTTTCACTTTTTCGGATGATGACGACTCACAACCTGAATATGAGTCTTTTGAATTTTTGGATGAGTTAGTTGAACTATCCGAATCGGTTGTTTGCAGTGATTTCGAACCTGTGTTGGAGTCCTTTGAGTTCGAGGTAGATTCCGCAATGATTCTTTCGCCTCCGAAACTCGAACTCATGTCCTTACCGCCTCACCTTGAATATGCTTACATAGGTGAGAATGAGACCTTTCCCATTATCAGATCAGCTTCTCTAGCCCTTGAGCAAGAGAACTCCCTTTTGATGGTCTTACAAGATAGGCGGCAAGTTTTCGGTTGGACTATGGCGGACATCGAGGAGATCAGTTCCCTTATAATTTAATATCATATGAAATTGATGGATGATGCCACATCAATAGAGGACCCACAGGAACATTTTGGGGATATTGTGGTTAGTCAACCTCCTCTTTTAGAAGTTGAACCACCCCCATTTCTTTTAATAAGCTACGAGAATGCCAATATTCTACTGATTGCTGATCATTCGCATTCTCGTTTTGATTCATCACCACCTCCTGTCTATTCACCTCCATACCTTCCATACCACCACTTCTATCTTCCCCAATTCTTTTTGGACCGCCACAACTTATTCTTCCACCAACCAATACTCTTTACTGATAAATTTTTCAAATGGTTGGTGTTGACTTTTGGTCTATGCAAAGTTTGGCAGTAATGTCTAACATAGTTTAAATGAAGTTTGGGGGAGGGCCTTTCTGTATATATTTTTGTTTTCCTTAACAATAAAAAAAATATAAATAAATTATAAATAAATAAATAGGGGAGTGCCGGTATTTTGACCCTCTTGGGTTAGGATGACAGTGAGGACACTGTCAAGTTCAAGTTTGGGGGTATGCTCGGTACGTCTTCTTCCTTCGCATTCATTTGTACATATTTTTTTGCATTTGCATACTTATTTGAAAACCCATAAAAATTGAAAAATTTTGAAAAATTATAAAAGTAATTGTATTCAATTTTGGCCTTATTGGACTAGAGTTTGACATATAGGTTAACTAGCTAGGAAACAACTAAATCTTAGACTTAGTGAATTAAAAACCCTAAAAATAACATTCCTTAAAGTTTAACGGTAGAAAGTATATGCATTGTAGTTTATTTAGTAATAGGCAAATTTTGGGTTCACTTCTTAGGCTAAGTCGAAACAAGGGAAGAGTATTGACGTTCTTATTAGAGTATAAGTTTGAAAAATAGTTCCTACCTTAAGTCTAGATTCTGAAAACGTATACCCTAAAATTTGCACAATCACGCACCTTGAAACTTGGAATAGTAGAAGAGACCTTGAAATACTCTTGTCTAAAGTCCTTAGTACGAAGAAAAAAAGTGTGAATAAAGAAAAAAAATGGACACTGGTTTTTGTGATTACTTAAGGCTGCAAAAATAGAAAAATATTTAGCGAGGGTGCTTCATCACCTAGTGCCTTAGACCAACTGGTTTGGGAGTCACTGCTAAAGCCTTGGGTGTTGCAAAACTAGGAAGTACGCTTTAAAGTGCTAAACGCATCTTGTAATCGTTCGTTGGTACCTCAAGAAGTATTAACGGTCCCATGAAGGGTGTGTAAGCAAAATTCAATTAAAAATTCACCAATTAAGAAGTACTTTGGACAACGGACAAGGGCATGATTGCTTGATTTGAATTTCCAAGTGTAGGGGTGATCTATACACACACGTGGGGGTACGTGATTGGAGTTTAGATGAGAGAAAGGAATGAAGAATAGAACTTGTATCTTTAGTAGAGTTGATAGAAATTCCTAAGTGGAGATAGAAACCTAGAAGGAAAACTTAAGAAATGCCGAAAGCTAAGTAAATCTATAGAACATATATAATTTTAAGTTAAATAATGAGGAAGTGTGAAGAATATGGGTGGATAATTTATGAGTTGACGATAATAGAATTCCTTCTTAGAAAACCTAATTGGTGAACAAAAGTCAATGGGCCGAGTTGATAGGATTTTGTGGGTGTAATCCGCTGAAAACCCTCAGGAGACAACACTCCTCCTACTAGGGACACCTAGAGGTTTAACGGCTTGTTGCACATGCTCAGTGCAATCGCGTTTCCCTGCGAAAGTGTGGTTAGGATTTTAGTGAATAAAAAAAAATAAGTTTACTCGAGGACGAGCAAAAGATAAGTTTGGGGGTATTTGTTCAGACCATAATATTGCATTTTTCATTCCCCTATTCTTATCCATTTTATAAATAAACAGGTACTCTTGACGCACGTTTGTTGCATATTACAGGATGCAGGCTCTTGGAGCGAATACAATGAAAAAGACGAAAGTTGATACAGAAAAGGGACTTTTGACCAACAAGTAGACGGATCCTAGTCAAGCCTACAACGAAGAACAGTGCACAATGAACAAGGCAACGCATGGTCCAAATGTCAAGGGAAACAGTCAAAAGATCATTACAAGTTTTCACTGAAGATCTGGAGAAGACCCAGAAGTCAAATTGAGAAAAGAAGTGGAAAAATAGAAAGCCCAAGAATCCAAGAAGAAAGACCAGAAGTTTCATGACCCAACTCCCTTCTTTGGCCGCGGAACCGCGACCAAACCTAGGCTGGCGCCGCGGTTCCGCGGCCATTCAGAGCCCGTGTCGGTGGAATTTTTCTGTGTCGGTGCGTCGGTGCAGGTGTTAGGATTTTCCGTGGGCAAATCTGTAATTGCGCATGTACGAGAGTCTGTAACCCTAGTTTTCATGTTTTCCTATAAATTGTAATCACAGATCTGTAAAACTCATGCCTCTTTTCAATCAATAAAATTCAGAAATGCTGGGAGTTTATTCAGATCTATTCTATATTGCTTGGAGGGAGCCATCAAACTAGTAAGTAATTTTATTTCTTTGCTTTTTATTCTCTTTTAATTAGTATGTTTGTTCATCCCCTAATGAGCGAGTAATCTCCTCGCTTGTTAGGGTTAGCCTTAGGAAAGGTTTGAGAGATGAGATCTCTCACCCCTTTCATGCCCCTTCACAAGAATTAGAACTCCATGCATACACGCACAACCGCTCCCTACGGCACCCTACCCTTCGAGGTAACGGTGACACCGTAGTATAAAGGCCCGGTTGCGCGTGTTTTCCATGGGGGTTAGGGTAATTATCGATAAAGGAAGGAGAAGAATCTAGAGGAAGAAATATCTTCCCAAAAGATTCTAATTCACTTTATTGAAAATTACCACAACATCTAATAAATCAAAAATAGGGCAATGAAAGCGGTGAGGAAACCTTTAATGTCACGACCCGAAAGTACGGAACATGACCGGCACTTAGACTACGAAACGTCTCGAGGCGTACGTAATCTAAGTAAGCCAAAAACCCAGAAATCCAAACCATGAAAAGTAGTAGAGTGAAGGAAAACCAATTTAAATCAACTAGTTTTAATAGCATAAGCCGAATTATGCGTTTTTAAAAAAACATCAAATATTTCCTGAAAATTTCGGCAGAGTCTTCTTTGTAAATACTGGCTCCCAAACGGGATACAACATGAATAGTATACGAAATCAATAAAAGGCATCCCCAAGCGGGAGCTAGCTCTTCGTCAATCGACGGTCACAACCACACAAGCAATATAATATACAACGCCAAGGGCGACGATCAAAACTCAAAAGGAAACGCAAAACAACAAGAAATCCACAGAAAAACAACGCGCGACTCTAAGGTCGAAAGAATAACATCACTGGTCTCTATCTCAAAAATAAATACATGTTTGGTTGATGGAACTTCTAGATACAACTGAATAATAATATACAATATATAATGATGGGTACGATACAAATAAACCCACCTACTAGCAAGTCACCAGAACGAAACTGTACCCGCAAAGCCGTAAAGAAACCTTTACGGCGAAACCTGCAAGAAACTGGGGCACAACGGGGGTGAGTTGCCAACTCGTGAATAGAAAAACATCTACGAATAGAATCGCATGTATGACGCAATCCTAGGTCATACAATCATAATATATCCTCAAATATAAGAATAACATGCAACCTATAATAAGGCTAGGGTAGATATCTAACCCGAGTGTAATCTCATGTGCCCGTGTCAGTGCCTCAGATAGCAATATATCATATGAATGAGGTATGAATGCATGAAAACAGAATACATGTAAATGAAGAATTGTTTTCATAATTTAGTGAGATTTCCTTTGTATTTTTAAAATGAGGTATCATAATGAAATCAGCATAAAACAGTGCCTAGCATCGACACAAAACGTAATCCCAATATCTCGATATCTCTGTATCACAGTCTCTGTACCTCAATATCTCGAAATCTCAATATCATAGTCTCAATATCTAGGGCGCTGTCAGTCCAGACCGGCCCCTACCATCCATCTCAAGACCACGACGGTATCCTCCAGATATCCGACGCGTCGGATAAAATCACCGGTAGGTAGAGCTCCCCTGCCAGCCTCACATCGTCATCATCACGCACTTCTTGCCCCGGGGTACCTTACCGGGTCTACCATGTACCCGAAACGGTTCATCCGTCTCCTCGAATCGGGTCTCGAAATCCATCAGCAAACTCATGGTGGACGACTCATAAATCATAGGAAAACCGCACTTTTTATTTTAAAAGAGAGCAAAGGTTTATTTATGTTTTTGCGGTTTTCCTCCAAATCCAGAAAAGATCTCATGGAAATCCGAATCCAAAACCTCAATAACACGTAAAATAGTGAATATATGCATGTGAATCCATAAATGCGGCATAACAATGAATAACAGTATGCATGAAGTAGCAGGTAATAACTACAATGTCTAAACTAACATATAAGGCAAGTACGCTAATATCATGTATAAACTATTAGCTAACAGACTATGTCAAGCAATAATATTCTCTAAGGTGTACGTGACATGGCAATTACCGATGAAGATGTGTGTGAGCCGGCAAGTAAGTGTACATTGTACATACGCATCATCGGTAATGGTGCTGGTGTCCTAACAATATGATATCAACAATGCAATAAGAAATTATAACATAAGTATGCGATGCGGAGCGAACAGCAATAATGAACGGAATACTAGACATAACGATAACTAAACTGCATTACCCTAATTTAAATCCTACAAATGGTGCCTTTTGAAATAACACGAATCATGGGGTTTTGAAAATAGGGGCTATGGTGTTTTTATGAAAAGATACGTCTTTTGAAATATCCGTAGGATCCCTTGGGCTGTCTTTTAAAATACCCACGATTCGTTAGTTTTTGAAATAGGTAAGAAATCTAATCTAGTCTAACAATTACACTAAACTATACGGCTGAACTAACAAGCTGAACTACAGGTAAGGAAACCGCCTATCATCTGAGTCGATACATATACATACCTGTATATGTATAATCGGTGATCCCGCCTCAATAATATCATATCCGATACCATATCTATAATCAGGAATCCCAAGTCAAGAGTGCGGATCAATCATCAATATATAGCTCATACGTAAATCCGTCGTACGGTATCCCAAATCTGGGTACGGGTCAATATCACATTCATTATACTATTCATCTGGTATCCTCTTTATCAATATCATGATCGGGGTACAGATCTACATCTAATACAATACTGATACCGCCTAAGTAAGCATGCACGTGTGTGAAACACTATGTCAAGGACCCGCTATAACGCCATGTCGTATCTCAAATACGAGCCCTGCCATATCACCGATCTCACGGCCTCAAATCAAATCTCATCGACTCATCTTAAATCCCAAGTGCTATCCTTATTATCCATGCATGCGTATGTGAATGTACATATGCATAGTCCCATACCCACGCATATATACATATATACACATCCCAATCTACGCACAAGAAAGTAATATATGCAAGTATGTGTGTGCGTATGGGGGTATAACAACCACTCTAGGGTTTCGCAACTAACCAAACCTAATCCATGAACACATAATCATCTCATGAATAAACATTCTCGTAACACAAAACACCTATATAAACATATATATATGAACTATACTACGGACTGCGGGGGTGCTATACGCCATCCACCCGACTCCTCCCCGTAGATATAAATCTATTCACCTGGTCCTCGCTCGCCGGTGCCGACGTCTCCATGCGCTTGCTTGTCGTCTCGAAATCCACATGGGGTACCTACATATCATAACACACCGTATCGTATTAAAATCCGACTGACGATCAAAACGACGCACGAATCCCACATAGGTCAAAACCTATGGTTGCTTTCACAAATCGACCCAAAAGAAAACCTCGACGTCGGCGTACGAACGCCAAACCATCGAGAAAGCTTCCAACACACTCATTTGTACAATTACAAGCACTAATTATAATATAAAATAGCTTAAAATTCACAAAAACCCAAATTTCACTTAAAAAGTCATTTTCCCGAAAATCTAGCAAGCACAAATCACCGTTTTAGTACAAAACTCGATGTATAAACGAATCTAGCGACCACAATATTCACTAAATATCTTAAATAAGTCATAAAAACAATTCCCATAATTTAATCTCATTAAATTCCAAAAACCCTAAAATTCTAGTTTACAAAATACCTAAATTTTAACAATTTTATAGAAAAAATGCACAAACTACAATTTAGTTTGGATTTTCATGAACTAAAGTATTAAAATACACTTAATAATGTTAATGAAGTCATGAAAAAACCTAATTAGATTTTTAATCTCCCATTTGCAATTAAATTCCAAAACCTAGTTTGCATAAAATTCCAATTTTTAAAAATTACAAGTATCATGTAGTAAACTAGCAACTAGGTTAGTTTTAGCATAACATTAACATGTTAATCCCCTCATTAGAACCATGAATAATAGATAAAAACCTCACTTGATCACAAACCCTAATTATTAATTCTCAAGTTATTAACTAGAATCAAATTAACACTTTAATATGCTAAGGTAAGCAATTTAAACAACAATTTCATTATAGGCTTAAGATTTATACCTCCCAAATTCTTGAGATCAAACTTGAAAACTTGTCACCCAAAATGGACTCCATGCTCCTAGATCCATACTAGAGTAGCCAAAGAAAAATGGGTAAGAGTTGGATTTGGAGTTTGTGTGAGTTTTCAAATTGATTTTTGATGAATTCTTTGATGTTTTTAGAGGTGAAATGGTGTGGGAAAGATGAAGGAGCTGCTGTTGCAGCAGGGAATGGGGTGGGCTCGGCCATAATAATTGAGAGGGGGAGAGAGAATGTGAGGTGTATAATGTATGTGGAGTTTCTTAAAGTCAACAAGGTCTCATCCCTCATTTCTTTATTGTTTTCATTTCTTTTCTAAAGCTTTTCTAGTGGCCAAATTGTGGGGACATGGGGATTGGGGGCAGCCTATTTCGGCCAGCAAGAGGGGGGGAGGGGAAGGTGGTGTGTGTGTGTGAAGCAATGAACACCAAACACCAATACAATATGCACCAAAACCCTTTTATTTTCACAAAATAAGTCTTTTTCTTCAATATTTTCTAAACCGTTTTGGCAAACGATTTCATTTCAAAAACCACATGATAAAATTTTATTTAATGTTTTATGATGTACAAAATTTGTTTCAACTCATTCCAATTTATAATTTTCCCTAATTAAATGTATTAGTGACAGCTTAAAATAATAATAAAATAATTTTTTTTCAGAAAATTTGAAATTTCACCAGTGGCTCAATAAACACCAAATACTAGCAATTACATAGCTAGAATATGTATATTTAATTTTTTTAATAAGATATTTGTATTTTGACTTTTTACAGAAAACCCCCTTATTTTACCGTTTTTTCAAAATCTCACCGAAACGATTTTCAAAACGTTACAATCTTCCCCCCTTAAAGAAATTCGGTCCCCGAATTTAAATTAAAACTCCTCCCAAATACTAAAACATCTAAGCAAAACCATCAAGTCGTCGGGGCTCCGAAATCATAAATACATAAAACAAATCGTAGCACAGCGCATGCGCATGAAAAATAAGCATATAACTCAAATCAAAATTCCATCCAGCATCCCGCAATCATCGGAGTCATGGTAAAGACACAATGTCAAATCCAATACAAAACCAATATCACATAACTCAAAACTATACATGTAAAATATATTCAGGCACTGTCCTCTGACTAGTCCTGCTCAGTACGAAAACACATAGCAATATCATAAAAACGTACTGCTCTATAAGAAAAATCAATCCAAAAATACACGTATGAATACTACGCGCGTCTTGTGCGCACGGAAATCAAAATCTAAATATGTGCCATACATATGCACAGAAACAACATCTAAGTGCATCGGGTGTGCACGAAACATCTGTCGTAGGCAACATATGTGCCTGACAGCAAAATCAGGTGCATCTGACATGCACGAAAAATCTCGATTTAGTGCATCTGGTGTGCACCAAAATCACACTTCAAAACTGTAGGGTTCCTAGGCACTCTCAAGAGGTCTCACAAGGCATCAACCATGCCATTTTCAAATTTTACGGGTGCCGAGAAACCCTAATACGGATCGTTAACTAGAAATTTAGGCGAAAAACTAAACTAGTTAACAACTTAACTAAAGGAGAGAGGCTACAACCTTTGTAGATCCGGTTCTCCACTTCCTTAGCTCCACGTAGGCGTCATCTCGCTGTCCATCTCGAATCCTAGACTCAATCGTCGGCTTCATCGGAAAAACGAGCGGGCAAGGTCGTCGGCTTCGTGCCGAAGATGATCTACGTCGAGGTTTCACAAGTTCAAGCTCCGACTGCACCAAGTTGTGAAACTTGTGAAGAAAACACTCAAAACCACTTGGCAAGAGGTAGAGGATGAAGAAATAGGAGGTGGGTTCACTTTAGAATTGGATTTCTCTCACTTTTGCTCAAGTTGCCATTGATGGCATCAAGTTTTCATTCTTGAAGATGAAGAAGAAGATGAAGCTAGAATTTTGATAAGTGTTGAGTTAAAATGAATAATAAATGAATACTTATCATAAACTAACTAGGATAGAGTGTAGAGAATAGACCATGGTTACTTGGATGGGTTAGGGTTAAGCATGAAGACAAGAATGGTTAAGAAGTCAAAGCTTCATGAAGCTTCAACTAGAAACAAACATAGCCACCATTCTTACCTAAATCTTTTCCAAATAAATAAACAAATAAATAAATGAAAAAGCAAAACCCTAATCATCTCTTAACCATGGTTTAATCCTTTACACTTAACCAAATGATCAAGTATCATCAAACATGATACAAATATGTGCACAAAAGTATATCACATATACTTCTTGCACATCAAGTGAGAAAATCCATTTAAAGTGAACCAATACTAGTTAATGCAAAGTAATATATCAAATATATAATTATACATTAAATCATTAAATCAACACTTGATTTAACGATCCGGTCATATCGCATATAACCGACTAGTATTCTATGTATCTGCTTATCGAATCAATCCTTGATTCGATATCTAGGTTATATCGAATATAACCAATCGATACATCCATCGCGAGAATGGAATACGGTATCACATACACGCATCATTCTCGGTCCTGGACATATCTCATATGCACTCCTATTTCGTTTCGCTTAAGCCAGGAAACCTCTGTGTAGGACTCTAAAGACTCGTCAATACGCCGGTAGCAGATGATGATCATATCAAGCACCCACAAGCCGCAAGCGGTCTGCTAAACGTAACGGCCATCCGGGTATTGAGCGATCAGAAGATCTACGAGCTAGCCCGCTCACACTCCTGTGAATCCAACCAGTAACACTTACCGTACAGTCCGGTCTGTTCGTCTGATATGTCGCATATCAAGTCTATGGATGGTATACGTCAGACCCTAATAACCGATAAGTCGTGCCGATGTGAGGCTCATAACGGGTCGAGAAACTACTGGTAACACTTACCAGCAAATCTCTGATCAGCCCTGGCCAGGGACTTCCCTGTTACGGCCAATCGAGCACAGCGCAACATCAACCCCCAATACCGGGAGAGACGAAACCCCTCCTATCGCTCATTGCCTCCATGTGACTCGGGACTGCACCCAAAGACCACCGTTTTGCACGCCCTCATGGACGTAGTAAGGTGGATATCAAAGCACAGTGGGAATCACACAAGACTCTATAACGATCTTGGGTCTACAGACTAACCTGCACAAGTGTCACCTGAGAACTGCCATCTGACGTGAGGTATAATACCATCTGGGAGTTCTCGGCGAGTCCGTCCAGTGTACCCAGTCTCCACTGAGCACCCATATACCATCTCTGATGTCAAACACCAATGGATGTGGGATCATCCATCGCCCATCTCATGGGTCGAGAAGCGTATACGCTAGTCTACTCTGGTATATCGATGCCCCGTCTCGATATACCCACGACTAGGGACCTTGAAGGATGTACTTATGGACTACCATGTCCCCACTAGTATGATCTGCATCACAGTCCAGGTAGTCAAGTACACATCCTAAGGGCTTTACCAACATGTAACCATAAGACAGTTTAAAGAGACAAGTATACATGTTAAGATAAATAGCAACCAGATAGCATACTATCATATCGAGCAAGAAAGTCTTCTTTATATATGTCCAAGCATCCAATATAATATACATCATCTGTATAATACTGGCCTCTAGGGCATACATACAACTAATAATCTCCCACTTGCACTAGGGCCAGCTGCTGTAGTATCGCATACCGAGCATCCCGAAGAGTCTCTCAAACTGTATCTGGGGAATGGCCTTCGTGAGTGGATCCGCCGTGTTGTTCTTCGTGTCAACCCTCCTGACCTCGATCTCCCGGCGATCAACTATCTCCCGGATCAGGTGATACCGCCTCAGAATATGCCTGGATCGCTGATGGGACCTGGGTTCCTTAGCCAAAGCCACCGCTCAATTGTTATCACAATACAAAGGTATTGGATGCTCAATGGATGGAACCACTCCAAGTTCAGTAATGAACTTCTTGATCCAGACAGCCTCTTTGGCAGCATCGTTGGCAGCGATGTATTCAGCCTCCATCGTCGAGTCTGCCACGGTTTCCTGCTTAGAACTCTTCCAGCTAACCGCCCCTCCGTAAAGGGTAAAGACAAATCCCGACTGCGACTTAGAGTCGTCCTTATCACTCTGGAAGCTCGAATCGGTAAAGGACTCCACTTGGAGTTCTCCATTACCATACACCAAGAGCATCTCTTTAGTCCTTCGTAAGTACTTGAGAATGCTCTTCACAGCTGTCCAGTGACTCTCTCCAGGATCAGCTTGATACCTGCTCACTATACTTAGTGAGTATGCAACATCGGGTCTGGTACATAGCATCGCATACATGATAGAGCCTACAGCTGAAGCATAGGGTATCCCTTGCATGCGAGCTCTCTCCAAATCAGTCTTGGGAGACATCTCTTTGGAGAGAGTGACTCCAGAGATCGTGGGCAAGTTCCCACGCTTGGATTCTTCCATACTAAACCTCTTTAGTATGGTGTCAATGTACCTGGATTGGGACAATCCCAATATCCGTTTGGATCTATCTCTATAAATCCTAATTCCCAATATGCAGAAGGCATCACCAAGATCTTTCATTGAGAATCTTTGTGATAAGAAGAGCTTGACCGATTGCAGCATAGGAATATCATTTCCTATCAAGAGTATGTCGTCCACGTACAATACGAGGAAGACAACTTTACTCTCTGCCACCTTCTTGTAGATACAAGGTTCATCTGGGTTTTTGACGAAATCAAACTCTTTGATAATGACGTCAAAGCAGATGTTCCAACTCCGCGATGCTTGCTTTAATCCATAAATAGATTTAAGCAGCTTGCACACCTTCCCGCTGCTCCCACTGTCTACGAAGCCCTCTGGATGAGTCATGTACACGCACTCTTCTAAATCACCATTTAGAAAGGCGGTCTTAACATCCATTTGCCAGATTTCGTAATCATGATATGCAGCGATGGCAAGCATGATCCGGATGGATTTAAGCATAGCCACTGGAGAAAAGGTTTCGTCATAGTCCACACCTGGTCTTTGACGAAAACCCTTTGCTACAAGTCTAGCTTTGAAAGTCTCCACTTTCCCATCTACACCAAGTTTTTTCTTGAAGATCCACTTGCTCCCGATGGGTTTTACCCCTTCAGGAGCAACATCCAAAGTCCATACTTTGTTGGTGTACATGGATTCCATCTCGGACCGCATAGCATCCAGCCATTTCACTGAGTCCCTACTCATGATGGCCTGCTCGAAACTAGTTGGGTCATCATCCTCCATGATGCAATCTTCGCTTCCACCGTCAATGAGAAAACCGTAGTATCTCTCAGGTGGACGAGAACTCTGCTAGATCGGCGGAGAGGCTGGGGTTCGTCGGGTACTACTGAATCCTGTGGTTCTACTAAATCTTCAGTTATAGTTTGTGTTGCTGGAACCTCTTCCAGTTCTACCTCAATGCCACTAATCTGTTTCATAAGAAAACCTTTTTCTAAGAAAGTGGCATGTCGAGAAACAAACACTTTTTGTTCCTCGGGGTGGTAGAAGATATACCCTTGTGAATTCTTGGGATATCCTACAAACTTACATAAGACTGATCTTGCCTCGAGTTTGTCCGGATTTTGTCTTTTGACATAGGCTGGACAACCCCATATCTTAACATACTTAAGAGATGGTCTCTTCCCTTTCCATATCTCATATGGAGTGGTAGGCACTGATTTGGTAGGAACCATATTCAATAGGTGTATGGCTGTCTCAAGCGCATACCCCCAAAAGGAAATAGGTAACTCAGCTGTACTCATCATTGAACGCACCATATCTCATAGGGTGCGATTCCTTCGTTCCGATACACCGTTGTGCTGTGGTGTATAAGGTGGAGCAAGCTGAGAGAGAATCCCATTCTCTTTTAGATAATCTTGGAACTCATTGCTCAAGTATTCTCCTCCTCGATCAGATCGAAGGATCTTAATACTTTTGCCCGTTTGGTTCTCTACTTCTTGCTTATATTCTCTGAATTTCTCAAAAGCTTCAGACTTGTGTTTCAATAGGAACACATGCCCGTATCTAGAGAGATCGTCAGTGAATGTAATGAAGTACAAAGAACCATCCCTGGCATGTGTAGACATGGGACCGCATACATCACTATGTATCAGTCCCAAGAGTTCGGTAACTCTTTCTCCGTGTCCCGTAAATGGAGTTTTGGTCATCTTGCCTTTGAGACATGACTGGCAAGTGTCATAAGATGAAAATTCAAACGGATTTAAATATCCATCCTTATGCAACTTAGCTAGTCGTGTCGCATTGATGTGACCCAGTCTACAATGCCACAAGAAGGATTCGTTCATTTCTGAACTTTTCCTCTTGTGTGTGTTTTGTATATTAAGGACTGTATTTTGATTTAAAATGAATATGCCATTATGTAACGAGCCTGATGCAATCAACTTTTGATCTAGGAATATGTTCATAACATTATCCTGTACTACAAAATTATATCCTTCTTTACTCATTAAAGAAACTGATATAATGTTGCACATCATGTTCGGTATATAATAGCATTCATTTAGAATCAGTGTATCACCACTTGGTAATACTAGGTGATATTCGCCAACTGCTTTGGATGCAACATTTGCCCCATTCCCTACTTGAACGGAATGATCACCTTTTCCCAGTTCTCTACCTTTCCGTAGCCCATGTAACATCTTACATATGTGGGATCCCGATCTGGTATCTAATACCCAGGACGTAGGGTGAACTGAGAAACAGTTCTCAATGACAAACACACCCGAAGATGATGCATCAACATGCATGTTCTCCTTTTGGGCGGTGTGAGAATCCAGATATTCTCCTGTTTCCTGTTCATTCTTATAACACTTATAAGATAGAACGGGTTCAACGTTTCCCTGCACAGTAAAACATGCGGGTTCGGTCAATACATCCATATTATTATCTTGATTAAGGCATGAACTGGTCGCTACCTGGAGAGAGAGAGAAGAAAACACTTTAGCGTATGCTCGTGCAAGATCAGATTGGTTATTATCTTATCTAATCAGGATGGCTCCCACTGGTTTTTATCAAATCTTCCTTCAAACCCTAAAAGGAAACACTAGCCGGGATTAATTACACACTACAAGTTCGCCAATCTTTCAGCTAGGCCAGTGTCGGTACTTTGAGGGAGGTCCCCCGTGCTTTCGCACGAACCTAATTAATGTAAACCTCGTTTTCCCAGAAGCGTAACCCCGTTGACACCTTTCTAGACACCTACTTGATCAGCTAATTGCAATGTGTAAAACTCCAGGAGTAACTCTTACTCGCAGTAGGTATCGGGATCCAACTATCTCATAGAAGGTATGCAATCTCATTGCAAATTTCAACACTTAAAATTCCCAATAATATTTTACCCCTAGTGTTCTATGACCTTGACGAATGCCAAACAACCCATAGTCCACTAGTCAAGTTCAACCCGTACATTTCTTGATTGAATTAAACCCACCCGCACGACCCTTGACGAATGCCAAACAGCGTCGTACGAATATCCTAATCCAATCTGCATCATATGCATAAGCAGATAAATACTAGTTAGCTACCGTACACTACGCCTTGACGAATGCCAAACTACCGTAGCACGAATACTAAGTAGTACTTATCTGAAATGACGGAGGGCTACGCAGGTTTTCAGAAAACCTATTGCGTAATGAACTTGATATCGTTGTAGGATCAAATGAAGTTTTAAAAATGGAGTGATTTTGAGGCTTTTCTAGTTTTGCTAAAGGGGTCACTCCCGGTGAAGGGATCGTCGGCCCTTTCCTCGTCGAATGAGGTGCGGGATATATCATATATATCACTGTGCAAAGCAGAAACTATAGAAGCAATCAAAAGTCAAACCGAGTGTGTAGCATCTGCCAGTTATTGCTAAAGGAGTCACTCCCGGTGAAGGGATCTCGGTCCTTTCCTCATCGAATAAGGTGCAGGGTATATCATATATACCGCTATGCAAAGCAAGAACTGTAGCTACCTGTTTTGTTTAAAATTTGATTCTACAACATCTTAGGTTTCTTTTCTTTCATTAATCACATTAATGAAGTCCCATCATTTAAATACCTAAACATCACAGATAGATATGACGTACACTTATGCCATCCGCATTCGCCTCGATATCCCCTCGTGCACCGTTAGGTTAGGTAACTAACGACAGAGCAGGGCAGGGCTAGTGCGGGTGCAAAACATAAGTAACGTCTATATAATATATCATATATACTATATAAAGTATCTATCACAGAACGTCATATGATCACATCACAGATAACGCAGCAGAAGAAACATATGAAACATTGGATATACTAGGACGTCCGTGTTTTCAATACGAGCCAGTATAAAACACGGATTCCACGGTCGTGATGAATAGCCAATCCCACACCCCTAGACCCCTACGAGAGCGGTAAGCAACCTTACCAATTCTAGGGTTAGGAGACCCGGACTCGACTCCTCGAGTTGGTCTCCCACTGGACCCCAGAACCCGGTTACTTGTGCTCCCCTCCTTGGGTCTATCCTAATGCGGAAAAGTAAATAATATACAAAATGTGACATCTTCCACAACCTGGAAGTGCCCCAATAAAAGAATATTACATACAAGTTTTTACATGAATGAAAATGAAAAACACTCATCTCACATAAAAAAAACCCCGCTATTCAAACACGACGATCCAATATAACATATCCAGCAACACATAACATCACATGTCATCAACGTAAGTAAATATGCACATCCCAATTGTCGTTGACATATAGCAACGAAACCGGCGATATCACATATTACACTTACGGTCACAGAAAAGAAAGTGTAAAACTACAACAGTTGGAATCCGCAACCTCTTTAGACATCACATGCCTAATCAAATGAAATACTTAGGCATCACATGCCTAACAGTTATAAACCCCGCATTTTAGTCTCATTATCGAAAACTCTTTTCAATATCAAGTGAAACTAAACCGCTAGATTTATAACATTCATTCAGTTATCTCATAACTGTTTGTGAATTCCAATTATTGTATCCCATTCCGGATAAATAGAATATATTAAACTTTCCGATCGAACATTCGAACACCCAAGTTTTCCCGAAACCGTTCAACACATGAAATAGGTTCAAAGACATTCACTTCATGCCTCAGTACCAACGGTCCAGCCGTAGAAGGGTCAAGCCAACGCCTCACATGTGGCACGCCGTACTGCCCCAAACCCGAAGGTTCAAAGGGCAGTTCAAGACGGTCACATAATCGAGTTAAGGTTTGTTGTCTTCTATAGGGACCATCGCGTTACTTGCACTACTCAGAACGTCCTTAAACCACAGAAAAATCCAACACTTGGAAATTTTCCGGCAGAGGAAAAGTTGGGTATTTATATCCGGTCGAACTTTTTAACCTATTCTAAAGTTATCCGGAAAGCCACATAGACAAGATTTGATAATCCGATCGAATCGTCGATTCCCAATACAACCCCAGAACACTCAACTCTTGAGTCAAATTAAAAATTCCCAGAAAATTCAGCAAAATAAAATAGTAATTACCGTGCAAAATGGGAGTGATGATGTCATCATATTGCCGCGGAACCGCCGCAGAAGCCAGGCTTCTGCCGCAGTTCCGCCGCACTCTTAACTGTTCATGGGATAAATTTTGCATCGTAATTCCTAGATTTCCCTGCTGAATTTTTTAAGCATTTTTAATATGGAAAAATCCCAGATTTTAGAAAAAGTCCAGAAAGCACTTGGGTTTTAGGGTTTCGGGTTCGTTTGGGTTTCAAACGTCGTCTAGACTTCGCCTAAGGCTCTCGCTAGGCTCTGATACCACTGTAGGGTTTCTAGGCACTCTCAAGAGGTCTCACAAGGCATCAACCATGCCATTTTCAAATTTTACGGGTGCCGAGAAACCCTAATACGGATCGTTAACTAGAAATTTAGGCAAAAAACTAAACTAGTTAACAACTTAACTAAAGGAGAGAGGCTACAACCTTTGTAGATCCGGTTCTCCACTTCCTTAGCTCCACGTAGGGGTCCTCTCGCTGTCCATCTCAAATCCTAGACTCAATCGTCGGCTTCATCGGAAAAACGAGCGGGCAAGGTCGTCGGCTTCGTGCCGAAGATGATCTACGTCGAGGTTTCACAAGTTCAAGCTCCGACTGCACCAAGTTGTGAAACTTGTGAAGAAAACACCCAAAACCACTTGGTAAGAGGTAGAGGATGAAGAAATAGGAGGTGGGTTCACTTTATAATTGGATTTCTCTCACTTTTGCTCAAGTTGCCATTGATGGCATCAAGTTTTCATTCTTGAAGATGAAGCTAGAATTATGATAAGTGTTGAGTTAAAATGAATAATAAATGAATACTTATCATAAACTAACTAGGGTAGAGTGTAGAGAATAGACCATGGTTACTTGGATGGGTTAGGGTTAAGCATGAAGACAAGAATGGTTAAGAAGTCAAAGCTTCATGAAGCTTCAACTAGAAACAAACATAGCCACCATTCTTATCTAAATCTTTTCCAAATAAATAAACAAATAAATAAATGAAAAAGCAAAACCCTAATCATCTCTTAACCATGGTTTAATCCTTTACACTTAACCAAATGATCAAGTATCATCAAACATGATACAAATATGTGCACAAAAGTATATCACATATACTTCTTGCACATCAAGTGAGAAAATCCATTTAAAGTGAACCAATACTAGTTAATGCAAAGCAATATATCAAATATATAATTATACATTAAATCATTAAATCAACACTTGATTTAACGATCCGGTCATATCGCATATAACCGACTAGTATTCTATGTATCGGCTTATCGAATCAATCCTTGATTCGATATCTAGGTTATATCGAATATAACCAATCGATACATCCATCGCGAGAATGGAATACAGTATCACATACACGCATCATTCTCGGTCCTGCACATATCTCATATGCACTCCTATTTCGTTTCGCTTGAGCCAGGAAAGCTCTGTGTAGGACTCTAAAGACTCATCAATACGCCGGTAGCAGATGATGATCATATCAAGCACCCACAAGCCGCAAGCGGTCTGCTAAACGTAACGGCCATCCGGGTATTGAGCGATCAGAAGATCGACGAGCTAGCCCGCTCACACTCCTGTGAATCCAACCAGTAACACTTACCGTACAGTCCGGTCTGTTCGTCTGATATGTCGCATATCAAGTCTAGGGGTGGTATACGTCAGACCCCAATAACCGATAAGTCGTGCCGATGTGAGGCTCATAACGGGTCGAGAAACTACTGGTAACACTTACCAGCAAATCTCTGATCAGCCCTGGCTAGGGACTTCCCTGTTACGGCCAATCGAGCACAGCGCAACATCAACCCCCAATACCGGGAGAGACGAAACCCCTCCTATCGCTCATTGCCTCCATGTGACTCGGGACTGCACCCAAAGACCACCATTTTGCACGCCCTCATGGACGTGGTAAGGTGGATATCAAAGCACAGTGGTAATCACACAAGACTCTATGACGATCTCGGGTCTACAGACTAACCTGCACAAGTGTCACCTGAGAACTGCCATCTGACGTGAGGTATAATACCATCTGGGAGTTCTCGGCGAGTCCGTCCAGTGTACCCAGTCTCCACTGAGCACCCGTATACCATCTCTGATGTCAAACACCAATGGATGTAGGATCATCCATCGCCCATCTCATGGGTCGAGAAGCGTATACGCTAGTCTACTCTGGTATATCGATGCCCCGTCTCGATATACCCACGACTAGGGACCTTGAAGGATGTACTTATGGACTACCATATCCCCACTAGTATGATCTGCATCACAGTCCAGGTAGTCAAGTACACATCCTAAGGGCTTTACCAACATGTAACCATAAGACAGTTTAAAGAGACAAGTGTACATGTTAAGATAAAGAGCAACCAGATAGCATACTATCATATCGAGCAAGAAAACCATCTTTATATATGTCCAAGCATCCAATATAATATACATCATCTGTACAATACTGGCCTCTAGGGCATACATACAACTAACAAAAACATGCGCCCAACATGCGCGAACATCCAAATCAGGTGCATCCATCGTGCACGAAATCATGAAATCCAATATCAAGTGCCGAACATGCGCAAAATCAAATCAGGTGCACAAGGTGCACAAAACAAATATCGAACATCACCATCGAAATCAAAGTCCAATGCATCTAAGTGCACAAAATGCGTATCACTGCACTGCAAGCATATGTGAATCATACCGAGTGCAAAAACCAAATCGTGTGCGTATATACGCACAAAATCAACTCAAATGTCTAAAACCGTAAAATCACAAACATGCGAAACCAAAGCACGAAAACGATATCAAGTGCAACACTGTGCAAAGATCGTAAATCCTCAATCATCAAAATCAAATCATGCGAATAAATCACCCAAAACATCGAAATCAATAATGGCAGAATAGTACCGCTCAAGCGCATCCTCTAAGAATCTCTGGCCAACTGTCGCGGTCACTCATAGCATGTCTCATTGACGAACCTGAACTCTGGCCTGCCAGTGTGCGTAACATGACCACTCCTGGGTCCAAGTCTTCTTGTAATTCATTCTAGAAAGGTCCTGTCGAGATCTTCCCCAAATCTCGTCTCTGCCGAACTGTCCGGAAGTCATCATCCCTTACTAGATCTATTCTCGTTCCTGAACGGCTATATACTCATTGCGACTCCTTCTGGAAGGTATATCCAAGTACAATGCCTCAGCATGCGTACCGCATCTCTGATGTCGGCTGAGTGGAACGTCGTCTCATCAAGATCTCGTACGAATCTCTTACTCCACTTTACTCTAATGTCGACCGCTTCGGACTCGTCTCGTCGTGGCTGCATGGACTGAGCTCCAACGGCTATCCTCGTATCGGGAGTCTCCCAAGAAATGCATCTCACCACCCAGCATCCGAATTAAGTCGAGCCATCCGATCGAGTCGTCAAACCTCATAATCTCCCAAGAGCTCAACATCTTGGGCACAGTTTAATAGTATCGAGTACATACCACAGCATCGGTGGTCCAGCGGTAGAAGGGCAAACCCAAGCCTCACTAATGGCGCCGTAGAACTGCCGCAAACCCGAAGGTTCAAAGGCTTTCACACGGTCATTAAGTCGAGTTAGGGTTTCATTCTTCTAGAGGGACCATAGAATTGCCTGCATGTCTTTCCGACTACTTTAAACTTGGAATAATAGGTTTCTGACATTCGATCGTCTCTGTCGACTCCCAACGTCTCCGCGTGAAGTCGTCTCTAGCTGGAATCAATCTATCTGATGACCTCGCATCGGGGTAGGCGAACGATCCACATGTCCTAGTCATTCATCCTCGATGACTAGCCACCTTCTATCATCTCTTAGTACAACTCATTCTGCACTAACTCCAGCATCTGGGGCAATATCTCGTCGTTCGCAGCAATAACTGGCTCGCTCGTCTGCACGCTGAACGGTGCCTCAATCATCAGGAGTAAGCAATACTTCAATGGTCATCAAAATCTGGCTGGCCTCTATCAGTGGCTCAATCCTCTAGTGCAAATCGGCACATCCGAGCAATCTCATACGGCGATCCATCCAACGCTCATGGCGCAAAACACAATCAAAAGACACCTCTCTACAATCGGGTGTCGCCGGAATCACGCCCTAGTCAGTCCTCGTTCGTGACGAGCTCGTGCTGACCACAACTCTAGCTGTAGCTCTCCCTGCCCGTAATTGTGGCAGCAAAACCATAACTGGTACTGATGAGGCTAGATCGGAATGAATATAATACTGAGCAAGAAAATGTACATCCTAAGGCTCCTTAAATGGAGTAGCGTATCGTAAATATGCCGCGGAACATACATACGGTACGTCACTCTACTTTAGTCACCTATTCCATCAATCAAGGGTCATCCTACGCTCCGAAGGTAAAACCTAACGCTCTGATACCAACTTTGTCACGACCCGAAAGTACGGAACATGACCGGCACTTAGACTACGAAACGTCTCGAGGCGTACGTAATCTAAGTAAGCCAAAAACCCAGAAATCCAAACCATGAAAAGTAGTAGAGTGAAGGAAAACCAATTTAAATCAACTAGTTTTAATAGCATAAGCCGAATTATGCGTTTTTAAAAAAACATCAAATATTTCCTGAAAATTTCGGCAGAGTCTCCTTTGTAAATACTGGCTCCCAAACGGGATACAACATGAATGTAAGTGCACGGCGGCGCCCCGGCCGTCAATCCGACGCCGGAGTGCGGAAGCGGTGAAAAACTTAAATTTTGCGGACTTAGCAAACCGGCACCACCGCGCACTAAACACCCGGATCGTAACCATTAACAAGTCTAAGCTAACTATAATAAAGGGAATGGAGATATACCGACGATCCAAGTCCTCCGGTCTTCTCGTCATGGTCCCGATCTCCTGCGGAAAAGTCCCGTCTCCTCCTCGTCGCCGGAAGTGCACCACATCGCCTACTTTGTTTACGGGCTCCCACCTCAATGCCGAGGCAACTCGGGCACGAAGCCGGCTACTCGACGTGCCCAAGGTTTGCTGTAGAATGTAGTGTAGAGATCCATGTCTCATTTTGGGGTTAAGGAGGTGCCATTTGGTGGAGGGATGAAACAAGAACAAAATGTGGAGGAGCTTGGGGTATTTTGGAGCATCAAATGAACAACATTTCCCCACCTCCAATTTTGGACAGCCCCCCCTCAAAAAGAATGGCCGGCCAATCCAAGGTGAAGGGAGAGAATGAGATTATCGTATCAAAAAAAAAAAGAAGCCTCTCTCATATCATACAAGAGAGAGAGAGAGGAGTCTATCATGATAGCAAGGAAAGTCCAACACTCCAACACCAATGATCATCCATCATGCAAAAAGAATCATCACAAAAACAAACCCACACTCAACACCACCATCATCACCTCCCAAAGTCCAACCATGATGAGAAAGGAAAAGTCAAAGATGGTGCACATCATGAAAACCATCATGATGCTACAAGATGCAAAGAACCCCCTCCATAAATGCCTATTTGCAACAATGCAAATAAACCCTCCTCCACCAATCTTCGGCCAATGAACGGAACAATGGAAATTGGCCGAAACGGAAAGCAAACTGGCAACTCCATAAAACTGGTCCCGCAATAAATTACAGGAAAACCCCGATACTGTGCATACACACCCGCATCTGTATTTTGACCGAAATACAAATGCAATGAGACAAAGTCTACACTGTACTATACTAGGATCCGGCTTATACCAAAGCCGGCTAGTAATATCTGTTCGATCCTGATCCGTGCAATACCGCACGTATCTGATCGAACCCTGCCATATAACCATACGGCCTATAGTACAATCTGTCCGATCCTGATCCGTGCAATACCGCACGTATCTGATCGGACCTTGCCATATCTCCATACGGCCTCTACAACCTTTCGCCCGAAAGCTGAGTAACTGAATGTGGGGGACTCTAAAGACTCGTCAACACCTTGGTTGTGGATTTAACCACTAGCACGTCAGAGGTATAAGCCAATACGTAACGGGCTACCAGGTACTGACTAAAAGGGATGTCTGTGAGTGAACTCAGCCTGACAACCCTACTGAGCCTGTCAGTGACAATATCCGTGCAGTCCGGTCCGTTCGTCTATGAGTATCGCATGGCGGGCCTAGGGGGTTGGTAAAAGTCAGACCCCCAAAAGCGGTACAAGTCGTGTCGGAGTGTAGCCCAGAACACCCTGAGATACTACTGGAATACCTACCAGTAAATCTCCTTGCCTTGGCCAAGGACTTTGTGTAATGGCTCTCCTAGACACAGCACGACCTCACCCCCAATACCGGGAGAGACGAACCCCTGAAGATACGCTCACTGCCTCCATGTGGCTCGGGACTGTACCCAACTAAAACCTGTTTACACGACTCCTTTTAGCCGTGGTAGGGTAGTAATCAAAGTACAGTGGGAACTCACACGAGACAAATGACGATCCCCAGGTCGATGAACTAACCTGCACACATGTCACCAGGGAACTGCCATCTGACGTCTGGTATATGACCAACTAGCATGTTCCCGGCGAGTCCTGTCCGGTGTACTCATAACCCAATGAGCACCTGTATACATCTTAGGTGATCCAACTGACACCAGTGGCTTGTGAGACCGGCCACCGCCCCTCGTCGGGGTCTCGACTGTATACACTAGTCTACTAATGGAGTATCGATGCCCAGTCTCGAAACTCCCACGACTAGGGACCTTTTAAGGATAAGCTTATAGACCCCAGCTCCCACTTATATGATCGCCCTCATACTGCTGGTGGTCAAGCAAGAATCCTAGGGGCTCTATCAACGTGTAATAGCGACGTGTCAGGTCACCTAAAGCAGTACACGATGATAAAGGCAAACCAGATAGCATACTATCATCTCGAGTAAGACTGTCCTACCGGGATAGGTCCTCCCTCAATCATTACAATCACGTACCTGTGACCTAATAATTGACTCTGAGGGCACTATCTCCAACAATCTCCCACTTGCACTCAAGGCTAATTATTGCGATGTCGCATACTCACAGCCCGTGTGATACCGAACATCCAACTCCTCTACTAGTCAGTCTCACAAAGCTCGTTTGCGGAACTATTGCGTTCGAGGAATAGCCTCAGTGAGTGGATCCGCTTAGTTGTTTCTTTCTATGTCTCTCTATATCTCAAGTTCGCGGAGAAAGCCATCTCCCGAAAAGAGCAATACCTGTCTCAGAATATGTCTGGATGTCTGATGGGACATAGCTCATAAATGAACTCCAAATCCAAACTTCTTAGACTGTATCGTCAACTGAACTTAATCAGTATCCTGCGCGCCATGCCTCCCTCAGTATTGCCTTGGACCACCTGTCCAAAATACTGCCCCTCATCAGAAGGAAAACTATAACTCTGACAACCTCCTTGTCGTCCATGTCACCTTGGAAGCCTGGAATGATAACTGTCTCCTGAATGAGGCTGTCGTTATCATATCTCTAGAACATCCACTTATGTTCTAAAACTGCTTCCGACTGTTTCTCCAGGATTGGATTAATGTCAACTTATTGCATCTAGTGCAAGAACAACATCTGGTGTGGTACTTGACATCTCACGATTGACTCAATTGCCTGAGCAAGTGATCTGCCAATCATGCCCGTCCCTCTCCCCTTTAGTCTGTAAGACACCTTTGGAGAGGGTGACTCCATTACCTGCAGGTACACTACCGTACCAGGAGTCGTCCATCCTAAATACTCTTAGGATGCTGTCAAGTACCCTGATTGGGAAACCACCCAAATCTAGATCTAAAACCATAGATCTAGTAACCAGTATGTCAGATATAAAATCCATTTCCTTTGTGGAGAAACCACTGTGTGACGACCAAAGTATAACCGATTGTAGTATAGGAGTTTCTTTTCCTATTCTGTGTATATCATCCAAATACCAGGATATCACACCCTACTACCTTCTCAACAGATCCATCCCCTATTCTGATGAAGTCAAACCCATGACTGTCACGTCAGAAATAGATGATCTATCTCCGCTACATCTGCTTTAGTCTATAAATAGGCATAAGCTACCTGTCCACCAATGCTTCCGCTGCTCCCACTGACTACGACAACCCTCTGGCAGAGTCATATAGACGTACACTTCTAAAACTAGTTTAGAATGACGCTATACTCATCCTCCCGCCGGGTCTCGCAGCCTGGAACAACAGCAATGGTAATTGTGGGTAAACAAGAACTTCCCTGTCACCGTCCTTGAGGCTACCGTAGTACCTCTCGGGTGCCTGAAGTTACCCACCTTATCTGCGGAGTGGCCAATGGAATATCAATCCAGATTGAATCTTTAGGTTCCTTATCAAATCTTCAGTAATCGTTTGTGGTTCTGGAATCACTTCCAGTTCTACCACTCCCACTACTGTTTTTCTGAAAAAAATCCATTTTTAATAAAACTGTGGCGAGTCTAGAACAATATCGCTATTGTTCATCCAGATGGTAGAAAATCAACCCTCGTCATAGCCTGGGTCAACCCACAAACAGCCATTACAGAAACGTGCCTTGAGTTGTCTAGTGTCTGGTTTTAATCATAAACCGGACAACTCCCCGTACCTTAACATCGTTAAGATATGAACTGTTCTATATCCAATATAGAAACAGAGGTACTGATTTAATTGAACCAGATTCAAATCATGCAGCTGTCCCCAGCGCATGTCAACTAAATGGAAGGAGGCCGATCAGCGTTACTCAACTTAGGAATACTTCCAATTATGAGTAACCTGAAAGAGAAGCAAGATCTCTTTATCATTACTATCAACTGAATACCATACACAAGTATCTACATCTTCGATCTCTTTTGAAGAATCCCGATACTTGCTATACCTGGTTCTCTACTCTATTCGAATACCAATAACTTCTCCAAATTCGGACCCTGTGTTTCCACGAAACACCTGTCTAAAAACTAGAGAAGTCATAAGTAAACCGAATATAGTACGAGGACCAACCCCTCTGTCCTGATGGACCCTGGACAACATACAATACTCTGTACAAGTCCCTTGAGTCTGATAACTCATTCACTGTGTGTCGTAGGTTGAAAACTGTACTTATGGTTAAGAAGAATTACACCGCTGTTTAATGCTCCTTACCTAACCATCCACTGATATAGGTAAATGTCGTAGACATAATTTCAGAAAGGTATATCTCACTCTATGAAAATAGACGTACAGATATATCAATTTGAAATTGGTGCATAACAGCGGATATTCAAAACCAAATATTTGCCGACCGGCAAACAGCCCAGGTGATTTCCTCAAATATCACTGATTGCAACGAATCCCGATATAATGAGGATAATTACCCAATTCCCAATAACCTACTCCCACTCATCATCTGTAAAACCATACAGATGTGAGAATCGTACCTGGTAAATACATACCCTGGAGTAAGTGTCTAATTGGGAAATCAGTTTTCTTTTAATAGTACACAGTGAAACTGAAACATTGAAATGTTTCGTTGGGGTATCCTGGTATTCCTAGTAATGCCTCTTCCAGATTCACGACTGTAACCGTATAGTTCTTTGCCACCTCTCCAAATCCCTTCATATGTCTTTAGTCTTTACCTTCTGCACACCCTTTTAGGCCAAATGGTTTTCTTCCTTCCCTACCGTTCGGCACCAGCCTATGGTTTGGAAGAAGACTATCCAATAAGCATAATGGGTGTACTGTCCCAATCCTAAGAACACTCGCAATGAGAGAGGGTGAAGATAAAAGACACCTGAATAAATCTTATTCCTATTTCTCCTGGACCAGAATCCATCCCCGAACTGGAACAAGTTCCATTCGAGTTCGTATATAACCATACGATGGAGTATCCAAATAAACTGTGGATCTTCGTAGTGATACGGAGTGTCCTGGAGAAATACAAAGGTGATGTGGGAGTGGTAACGAAATATTTGGTTTGGTCGTGAATGTCTGTTGCAATTTACTTTGCCCTCTTACTAATCCCTTGCTTTGTCTGAACTTAATACCTTCTGTACACCATCGTTATGCTAATTGGTTTTCTTCATTCCCTACCGGTCGGCACCAGCCTAAGGTTTGGAAGAAGACAATCCAATTTGCGTAATAGGTGTACTACCCCTAAACCAAGGAGTACTCGTAACCTGAGAGAGGGTAAAAGGAAAAGACAACTGAATAATCCTATCCGTTTTCTCCAGAACCGGAAACCATCCTCGAATAAATTCTTTCGAGTTCGTATCTAACCATACGATGGTTTTGTCCAATGGAAGTGGACGTTCGTAGTAAAACGGGGTGTCCTGGAGAAAAGGGTAAAAGTAGGAGTGGCAATGAGGTTTGCAACTCTAACAATCCAAAAGCCAGTGTTTAAGAAGGTTCGGTCAACTTGGTCACTGAGTCAAAGTCTTAGGGTCGGGTCAATGGTCGCTGCCAAAGAGAGAGAGAGAAGAAACACTCAGCGTGCACTCTATCCTAGATCAGAATGGTTACCAATTTATCTAATCTGGAATCCTCCCACTGTACCTCAAATTCTCCTCCAAACCTGAAAGAAGAATTAGTCAGGGTCACCCGAGGAGTAAACTAACTCATCAGTGGGAATCGGGATCCGACTCTCATCGCATGACAACGTGACGGAATCCGCTCACGGTGTCACACTCCAGAAGGTATGCGCATATCTGGCAAGTTTCAGTTCTTTTGAAACTCCCGATGTGATTTCTGCCCCATGCTCTTATGACCTTGACTTTGGCCAACATATCATAAGTCACATGTCAAGTTCTACCCGTCATTCTCCAGGTTAATTTGAACCCACCCGTACATACCCTTGACTTTGGCCAACATGGCAGTACGACTGTCCCAAACCAACGCATCTATCTATGCTGCATATGAATGCCCCAATAGCTACCAATCACTGTGCCTTGACTTTGGCCAACATACACAGCTTGAATACTATTGACCACCCATATGAAACGACGGAGGGCTACGAATGGTTTCTGGCAAAAACCTTTAACGTAAAGAACTTGATATCGTTGAAGGAACTGATAGCTTTTTAGAAAATATAGTGACGAAAACCGTTGCTAAAGAGGTCACTCCCGGTGAAGGGATCTCGGCTCTTTCCCCGTAGAATGGGGTGCAGGATATTCCAACTGAATACCACGGTGCAAAGCAAAAGTAATCGGCTATAGTGAAGTTAATGCCCTGACGCAAACTTTTTGTCCAAGGGGTCACTCCCGGTGAAGGGATCTCGGCCCTTACCTCGTCGACTGAGGAGCAGGATATTCTAAATGAATACCACGATGCAAAACAAAAGTGAACGTCCTTGCAATAACAGCTTTTTGAAAAATGTTCCAACAACATCAGATTAGGTTTGTTTTTAACTTGCATTGATCCGAATCAATGCAGTCCCATCAATTGATCACACCAAAAAGAACGAAAATATACTGATGTACGTATATGCCATCCGCATTTGCCACTGGGTCCCGTCATCACCCGTTAGGTTAGCTAACTAACGACAGAGCGGGGACTGGACTAGCGCGGATGCAAAACATATACAACATCTAATAATATATATACCAATATATTATATTCGCTCAAGGCGTGAATAAAATGCAACATCACAGAGAATGAACAGCATCACAGAAACAATACAGATATCTGGGATCCCCGGGTTTCACAGAGCCACTACTGAAACCCGACGTTCCCCTGGTCGTGTGGATAGCCTGTGCAATGAGAATCCTAGACCCCTACGGGCGCGGCAAGTCACCCGCCAAAACCTGAAGCGAGGCAGCCCCCTTCAGCACCGTGAATGGACCACCCAGCACTTCACGGAATCCGGTAACTTGGGCACCCCTCCTGGGTCAAACCTGTACCCCCTACGAGTGCGGCGAATAGCCCGCCAATCCTAGAGCGAAGCCCCCTCCGTCTCAATGCCATGAGATGCGGGCTTGTTGCCCTCCAGAACCCGGCTATCCGTGCACCCCTCCGCGGGGTAATCCTAGTACAGAAAGTAAAATATACATACACCGGGTACATCGACCGCAACCAGGTCGTGCCCCAAAATAATAATACAAACAGGCAGTGACGGCAGTCCACATGTCGGACGCTCGCCCCGCAATATCAAATGTAAATAATACAACAGCACTGTACTAGCATTGCATCCAGGCTATCCCCCACGACCGATCCGCAACATCACAGCAAATACATAGAACATCAACGTGAATGTCACGTTCGCAAATCCGTCTAACCGGACTATAGCAGTTAGACCGGATTTACCGATCGAGTGACATTCACGGTCGCAGATATAATGTAAATACTGTGAAAAATATGTTTAAAATTTTCCGATTGATCAAACAATTAACAAGTGGGCCCCAAAGAAAACTGTAGCACTCACAGAAACAATTGGCCCAACTTTAATATTCCAAAGCCCATAATTTAAGCCCAGAAAGCCTCTGGAAAAAAATGGTGCAGTGATTGCTACATGGTGCGGCGGAAGGGCGGCAAAAAGTGGGATAATGCGGCGCTTCCGCGCTCAGAATATGGTATCACTTCATCAAATTTTTACAGAGTGCTTATATTTTTCAGTATATCAATATTTTACAACCTGAAAAAAATTCGACACTAAAAATTTCCAACAGAAAACTGATGCGACAAAATACGGGTTTTTGGACTTTTTGATCGATCGGAAATGCAAACACATTACACAAAGCTAGACTAAGTTAATGGGGAGGCTCTGATACCACTGTAAGTGCACGGCGGCGCCCCGGCCGTCAATCCGACGCCGGAGTGCGGAAGCGGTGAAAAACTTAAATTTTGCGGACTTAGCAAACCGGCATCACCGCGCACTAAACACCCGGATCGTAACCATTAACAAGTCTAAGCTAACTACAATAAAGGGAATAGAGATATACCGACGATCCAAGTCCTCCGGTCTTCTCGTCATGGTCCCGATCTCCTGCGGAAAAGTCCCGTCTCCTCCTCGTCGCCGGAAGTGCACCACATCGCCTACTTTGTTTACGGGCTCCCACCTCAATGCCGAGGCAACTCGGGCACGAAGCCGGCTACTCGACGTGCCCAAGGTTTGCTGTAGAATGTAGTGTAGAGATCCATGTCTCATTTTGGGGTTAAGGAGGTGCCATTTGGTGGAGGGATGAAACAAGAACAAAATGTGGAGGAGCTTGGGGTATTTTGGAGCATCAAATGAACAACATTTCCCCACCTCCAATTTTGGACAGCCCCCCCTCAAAAAGAATGGCCGGCCAATCCAAGGTGAAGGGAGAGAATGAGATTATCGTATCAAAAAAAAAAAAAGGAGCCTCTCTCATATCATACAAGAGAGAAAGAGAGGAGTCTATCATGATAGCAAGGAAAGTCCAACACTCCAACACCAATGATCATCCATCATGCAAAAAGAATCATCACAAAAACAAACCCACACTCAACACCACCATCATCACCTCCCAAAGTCCAACCATGATGAGAAAGGAAAAGTCAAAGATGGTGCACATCATGAAAACCATCATGATGCTACAAGATGCAAAGAACCCCCTCCACAAATGCCTATTTGCAACAATGCAAATAAACCCTCCTCCACCAATCTTCGGCCAA
The DNA here is from genome assembly GCA_030015575.1 of Agapanthus africanus. NCBI lineage: Eukaryota > Viridiplantae > Streptophyta > Magnoliopsida > Asparagales > Amaryllidaceae > Agapanthus > Agapanthus africanus. The sequence goes on along the minus strand of JASDDO010000028.1, from coordinate 202,473,234 downwards.
TGAACGGAACAATGGAAATTGGCCGAAACGGAAAGCAAACTGGCAACTCCATAAAACTGGTCCCGCAATAAATTACAGGAAAACCCCGATACTGTGCATACACACCCGCATCTGTATTTCGACCGAAATACAAATGCAATGAGACAAAGTCTACACTGTACTATACTAGGATCCGGCTTATACCAAAGCCGGCTAGTAATATCTGTTCGATCCTGATCCGTGCAATACCGCACGTATCTGATAGAACCCTGCCATATAACCATACGGCCTATAGTACAATCTGTCCGATCCTGATCCGTGCAATACCGCACGTATCTGATCGGACCTTGCCATATCTCCATACGGCCTCTACAACCTTTCGCCCGAAAGCTGAGTAACTGAATGTGGGGGACTCTAAAGACTCGTCAACACCTTGGTTGTGGATTTAACCACTAGCACGTCAGAGGTATAAGCCAATACGTAACGGGATACCAGGTACTGACTAAAAGGGATGTCTGTGAGTGAACTCAGCCTGACAACCCTACTGAGCCTGTCAGTGACAATATCCGTGCAGTCCGGTCCGTTCGTCTATGAGTATCGCATAGCGGGCCTAGGGGGTTGGTAAAAGTCAGACCCCCAAAAGCGGTACAAGTCGTGTCGGAGTGTAGCCCAGAACACCCTGAGATACTACTGGAATACCTACCAGTAAATCTCCTTGCCTTGGCCAAATACTTTGTGTAATGGCTCTCCTAGACACAGCACGACCTCACCCCCAATACCGGGAGAGACGAACCCCTGAAGATACGCTCACTGCCTCCATGTGGCTCGGGACTGTACCCAACTAAAACCTGTTTGCACGACTCCTTTGAGCCGTGGTAGGGTAGTAATCAAAGTACAGTGGGAACTCACACGAGACAAATGACGATCCCCAGGTCGATGAACTAACCTGCACACATGTCACCAGGGAACTGCCATCTGACGTCTGGTATATGACCAACTAGCATGTTCCCGGCGAGTCCTGTCCGGTGTACTCATAACCCAATGAGCACCTGTATACATCTTAGGTGATCCAACTGACACCAGTGGCTTGTGAGACCGGCCACCGCCCCTCGTCGGGGTCTCGACTGTATACACTAGTCTACTAATGGAGTATCGATGCCCAGTCTCGAAACTCCCACGACTAGGGACCTTTTAAGGATAAGCTTATAGACCCCAGCTCCCACTTATATGATCGCCCTCATACTGCTGGTGGTCAAGCAAGAATCCTAGGGGCTCTATCAACGTGTAATAGCGACGTGTCAGGTCACCTAAAGCAGTACACGATGATAAAGGCAAACCAGATAGCATACTATCATCTCGAGTAAGACTGTCCTACCGGGATAGGTCCTCCCTCAATCATTACAATCACGTACCTGTGACCTAATAATTGACTCTGAGGGCACTATCTCCAACAATGAATAGTATACAAAATCAATAAAAGGCATCCCCAAGCAGGAGCTAGCTCTTCGTCAATCGACGGTCACAACCACACAAGCAATATAATATACAACGCCAAGGGCGAAGATCAAAACTCAAAAGGAAACGCAAAACAACAAGAAATCCACAGAAAAACAACGCGCGACTCTAAGGTCGAAAGAATAACATCACTGGTCTCTATCTCAAAAATAAATACATTTTTGGTTGATGGAACTTCTAGATACAACTGAATAATAATATACAATGTATAATGATGGGTACGATACAAATAAACCCACCTACTAGCAAGTCACCCGAACGAAACTGTACCCGCAAAGCCCTAAAGAAACCTGTACGGCGAAACCTGCAAGAAACTGGGGCACAACGGGGGTGAGTTGCCAACTCGTGAATAGAAAAACATCTACGAATAGAATCGCATGTATGACGCAATCCTAGGTCATACGATCATAATATATCCTCAAATATAAGAATAACATGCAACCTATAACAAGGCTAGGATAGATATCTAACCCGAGTGTAATCTCATGTGCCCGTGTCAGTGCCTCAGGTAGCAATATATCATATGAATGAGGTATGAATGCATGAAAACAGAATACATGTAAATGAAGAGCTGTTTTCATAATTTAGTGAGATTTCCTTTGTATTTTTAAAATGAGGTATCATAATGAAATCAGCATAAAACAGTGCCTAGCATCGACACAAAACGTAATCCCAATATCTCGATATCTCTGTATCACAGTCTCTGTACCTCAATATCCCGAAATCTCAATATCACAGTCTCAATATCTAGGGCGCCGTCAGTCCAGAACGGCCCCTACCATCCATCTCAAGACCACGACGGTATCCTCCGGATATCCGACGCGTCGGATAAAATCGCCGGTAGGTAGAGCTCCCCTGCCAGGCTCACATCGTCATCATCACGCGCTTCTTGCCCCGGGGTACCTTACCGGGTCCACCATGTACCCGAAACGGTTCATCCGTCTCCTCGAATCGGGTCTCGAAATCCATCAGCAAACTCATGGTGGACGACTCATACATCATGGGAAAACCGCACTTTTTATTTTAAAAGAGAGCAAAGGTTTATTTATGTTTTTGCGGTTTTCCTCCAAATCCAGAAAAGATCTCATGGAAATCCGAATCCAAAACCTCAATAACACGTAAAATAGTGAATATATGCATGTGAATCCATAAATGCGGCATAACAATGAATAACAGTATGCATGAAGTAGCAGGTAATAACTACAATGTCTAAACTAACATATAAGGCAAGTACGCTAATATCATGTATAAACTATTAGCTAACAGACTATGTCAAGCAATAATATTCTCTAAGGTGTACGTGACATGGCAATTACCGATGAAGATGTGTGTGAGCCGGCAAGTAAGTGTACATTGTACATACGCATCATCGGTAATGGTGCTGGTGTCCTAACAATATGATATCAACAATGCAATAAGAAATTATAACATAAGTATGCGATGCGGAGCGAACAGCAATAATGAACGGAATACTAGACATAACGATAACTAAACTGCATTACCCTAATTTAAATCCTACAAATGGTGCCTTTTGAAATAACACGAATCATGGGGTTTTGAAAATAGGGGCTATGGTGTTTTTATGAAAAGATACGTCTTTTGAAATATCCGTAGGATCCCTTGGGCTGTCTTTTAAAATACCCACGATTCGTTAGTTTTTGAAATAGGTAAGAAATCTAATCTAGTCTAACAATTACACTAAACTATACGGCTGAACTAACAAGCTGAACTACAGGTAAGGAAACCGCCTATCATCTGAGTCGATACATATACATACCTGTATATGTATAATCGGTGATCCCGCCTCAATAATATCATATCCGATACCATATCTATAATCAGGAATCCCAAGTCAAGAGTGCGGATCAATCATCAATATATAGCTCCTACGTAAATCCGTCGTACGGTATCCCAAATCTGGGTACGGGTCAATATCACATTCATTATACTATTCATCTGGTATCCTCTTTATCAATATCATGATCGGGGTACAGATCTACATCTAATACAATACTGATACCGCCTAAGTAAGCATGCACGTGTGTGAAACACTATGTCAAGGACCCGCTATAACGCCATGTCGTATCTCAAATACGAGCCCTGCCATATCACCGATCTCACGGCCTCAAATCAAATCTCATCGACTCATCTTAAATCCCAAGTGCTATCCTTATTATCCATGCATGCGTATGTGAATGTACATATGCATAGTCCCATACCCACGCATATATACATATATACACATCCCAATCTACGCACAAGAAAGTAATATATGCAAGTCTGTGTGTGCGTATGGGGGTATAACAACCACTCTAGGGTTTCGCAACTAACCAAAGCTAATCCATGAACACATAATCATATCATGAATAAACATTCTCGTAACACAAAACACCTATATAAACATATATATATGAACTATACTACGGACTGCAGGGGTGCTATACGCCATCCACCCGACTCCTCCCCATAGATATAAATCTACTCACCTGGTCCTCGCTCGCCGGTGCCGACGTCTCCATGCGCTTGCTTGTCGTCTCGAAGTCCACATGGGGTACCTACATATCATAACGCACCGTATCGCATTAAAATCCGACTCACGACCAAAACGACGCACGAATCCCACATAGGTCAAAACCTATGGTTGCTTTCACAAATCGACCCAAAAAAAAACCTCGACGTCGGCGTACGAACGCCAAACCATCGAGAAAGCTTCCAACACACTCATTTGTACAATTACAAGCACTAATTATAATATAAAATAGCTTAAAATTCACAAAAACCCCAATTTCACTTAAAAAGTCATTTTCCCGAAAATCTAGCAAGCACAAATCACCGTTTTAGTACAAAACTCGATGTATAAACGAATCTAGCGACCACAATATTCACTAAATATCTTAAATAAGTCATAAAAACAATTCCCATAATTTAATCTCATTAAATTCCAAAAACCCTAAAATTCTAGTTTACAAAATATCTAAATTTTAACAATTTTATAGCAAAAATACACAAACTACAATTTAGTTTGGATTTTCATGAACTAAAGTATGAAAATACACTTAATAATGTTAATGAAGTCATGAAAAAACCTAATTAGATTTTTAATCTCCCATTTGCAATTAAATTCCAAAACCTAGTTTGCATAAAATTCCAATTTTTAAAAATTACAAGTATCATGTAGTAAACTAGCAACTAGGTTAGTTTTAGCATAACATTAACATGTTAATCCCCTCATTAGAACCATGAATAATAGATAAAAACCTCACTTGATCACAAACCCTAATCATTAATTCTCAAGTTATTAACTAGAATCATATTAACACTTTAATATGCTAAGGTAAGCAATTTAAACAACAATTTCATTATAGGCTTAAAATTTATACCTCCCAAATTCTTGAGATCAAACTTGAAAACTTGTCACCCAAAATGGACTCCATGCTCCTAGATCCATACTAGAGTAGCTAAAGAAAAATGGGTAAGAGTTGGATTTGGAGTTTGTGTGAGTTTTCAAATTGATTTTTGATGAATTCTTTGATGTTTTTGGAGGTGAAATGGTGTGGGAAAGATGAAGGAGCTGCTGTTGCAGCAGGGAATGGGGTGGGCTCGGCCATAATAATTGAGAGGGGGAGAGAGAATGTGAGGTGTATAATGTATGTGGAGTTTCCCAAAATCAACAAGGTCTCATCCCTCATTTCTTTATTGTTTTCATTTCTTTTCTAAAGCTTTTCTAGTGGCCAAATTGTGGGGACATGGGGATTGGGGGCAGCCCATTTCGGCCAGCAAGAGGGGGGGAGGGGAAGGTGGTGTGTGTGTGTGTGAAACAATGAACACCAAACACCAATACAATATGCACCAAAACCCTTTTATTTTCACAAAATAAGCCTTTTTCTTCAATATTTTCTAAACCGTTTTGGCAAACGATTTCATTTCAAAAACCACATGATAAAATTTTATTTAATGTTTTATGATGCACAAAATTTGTTTCAACTCATTCCAATTTGTAATTTTCCCTAATTAAATGTATTAGTGACGGCTTAAAATAATAATAAAATAATTTTTTTTCAGAAAATTTGAAATTTCACCAGTGGCTCAATAAACACCAAATACTAGCAATTACATAGCTAGAATATGTATATTTAATTTTTATAATAAGATATTTGTATTTTGACTTTTTACAGAAAACCCCCTTATTTTATCGTTTTTTCGAAATTTCACCGAAACGATTTTCAAAACGTTACATTTAATCTCTAAACTTCCCCTAAACCTAACCCTAGCAAGAATTTAATTTAGATTAATTTAGTTTTAGATCTAGTTTTTAGATTTAATCAATCCAAACATCATTTGGAATCAACTCGTAAAAACACACTAAGAAAATTACCCATCTCTGTGGATCGACCCGTACTCACCGGCTAGCTGCAAAGTGACGCCGTTTCTGATTGCGGTTTAGAAATAGTTTTTGACACAAAAATCAGGACCTTTTGATTTGTTGATTATTCGTCAAAGTCACTTGGGTCCTAGGGGTAAAAATCACACCGGGAGTTTCTAAAGAAACTGAAACTTGCCAGGCTTGCGCATACCTTCTGGAGTGTGATGACTTGAGTGGATTCCGTCAAGTTATCATACGATGATAGTTGGATCCTGATTCCCACTGATGAGCTGGTTTACTCCTCGGGTGATCCCGACTAATTCTTCTTTCAGGTTTGGAGGAGAACTTGAGATTACAGTGGGAGATTTCCTGATTGGATAAATTGGTAACCATTCTGATCTAGGTTAGTGTGCACGCTGAGTGTTTCTTTTCTCTCTCTCTTTGGCAGCGACCTTGACCCGACCCTTGACTATGACTCAGTGACCAAGTTGACCGAACCTTCTTAAACACTGGCTTTTGGATTGTCAGAGTTGCATACCTCATTGCCACTCCTTCTTTTACCCTTTTCTCCAGAACACCCCGTATTACTATGAACGTCCACTTCCATTGGATAAAACCATTGTATGGTTCTATACGAACTCGAAGGAATTTATTCGAGGATGGTTTCCGGTTCTGGAGAAAAGAATAGGATTATTCAGTTGTCTTTTCCTTTTACCTTCTCTCAGATTGCGAGTGCTCCTTGGATTAGGGGATAGTACACCCGTTACGCTTATTGGATAGTCTTATTCCAAACCTTAGGCTGGTGCCGAACGGTAGGGAATGAAGAAAGCCGATTAGCCTAAGTGTGGTGTACAGAAGGTATTAAGTAGAGATAAATAAAGGGATTAGAAAGAAGGCAAAGTAAATTGCGACTGCTATTCACGACCAAACCAAGTATTTCATTACCACTCCCACTTCACCTTTGTATTTCTCCAGGACACTCCGTATCACTACGAAGATCCACAGTTATTTGGATACTCCATCGTATGGTTATATACGAACTCGAAAGGAACTTGTTCCAGTTCGGGGATGGATTCTAGTTCAGGAGAAATAGGAATAAGGTTTATTCGGTTGTCTTTTATCTTCACCTTCTCTCGCATTACGAGTGCTCCTAGGATTAGGACAGTACACCTATTACGCTTATTGGATAGTCTTCTTCCAAACCATAGGCTGGTGCCGAACGGTAGGGAAGGAAGAAAACCATTTGGCCTAAAGGGGTGTGCAGAAGGTAATGACTAAAGACATATAAAGGGATGTGGAGAGATGACATAGAAATATACGGTTACAGTTATGAATCTGGATAATGGAAGAGGTATTACTAGGAATACCAGGATACCCCTACGAAACATTTTAATGTTTCAGTTTCACTGTGTACTGTTAAAAGAAAACTGGTTTCCCAATTAGTCCTTGCTCCAAGGTATGTATTTACCAGGTTTGATTCTCACATCTGTATGGTTTTACAGATGATGAGTGGGAGTAAATTATTGGGAATTTGGTGATCATCCTCATTATATCGGAATTCGTTGCAATTGGTGATATTTGAGGAAATCACCTGGGTAGTTTGCCGGACGGCAAATATTTGGTTTTGAATATCCGTTGTTGTGCACCAATTTCAAATTGATATATCTTTATGTCTATTTTTATAGAGTGAGATATACCTTTTTGAAATTATGTCTATGACATTTACCTATATCAGTGGATGGTTACGTAAGGAGTATTAAACAGCGGTGTAATTCTTCCTAACCATAAATACAGTTTTCAACCTACGACACACAGGGAATGAGTTATTAGACTCAAGGGACTTATACAGAGTATTGTATGTTGTCCAGTGTCCATTAGGACAGAGGGGTTGGTACTCGTACTAGATTCTGTTTACTTGTGACTTCTCTAGTTCTTAAACATGTGTTTCATTGAAATGCAAGGTCTAAGTTTTGAGAAGTTATAGATATAAGAATAAAGTAGAGAACCAAGTGTTGCAAGTATTAGGATTCTTCAAGGTGATCAAAGATGTAGATACTTATGTATGGTATTCAGTTGATAGTAATGATTAAGAGAACTTACTTCTCTTTCAGGTTACTCATAATTGGAAGCACTCCTAAGTTGAGTAATGTTGATCGGCCTCTTTCCATTTAGTTGACATGCACTGGAGACAGTTGCATGATTTGAATCTGGTTCCAATTAAATCAGTGCCTCTGTTTCTGTATTGGATATAGAACAGTTCATATCTTGACGATGTTAAGGTACGGGGAGTTGTCCGGCTTATGCTTGAAACCAGACTCCGGATAACTTAAGGCACATTTCTGTAATGGCTGTTTATGGGTTGACCCAGGCTATGACGAGGGTTGATTTTCTACCATCTGGAAGATCGATAGTGATATTGTTCTTGACTCGCCACAGTTTTAATAAAAATGGATTTTTTTCAAAAAACAGTAGTGGGAGTATGGTAGAACTGGAAGTGATTCCAGAACCTCAAACGATTACTGAAAATTTGATAAGAACCTAAAGATTCAATCTGGATTGACATTCCATTGGGCACTCCGCAAATATGGTGGGTAACCTCAGGCACTCGAGAGGTACTCCGGTAACCTCAAAGACGGTGACAGGGAGGTTCTTGTTTACCCAGATTTTCCATTGGTGTTGTTCCAGACTGTCACGCCCCGCTTCCCAAAATACGGAATACGAGGGGTAGACAAGGCCAACCATGCTCCTACGGTCAAGGAAATGTCCTGCCGTAGTCACACTTCGGCTTCTAGTTTATCATGGTAAACAGTAAATGATGCGCAGGTAATGAGAAATGCAGTAATTGAAAGAAACAATAATATAAACTGACCTGAATGGAACAAACAAATGTAACTCGGAGTGGCAAGTCAAGAAGTCTGTGATGCGCGTCTAGTTCTGATCCAGGCTAAATCTTCTCCTCACACTGAGCATGCATACTCAGGTCGTCAGAGCGACACAATATAATATAATATATATATAATCAAGTGACAGTCGTAGCAGTGGTAATGGATATGAATAACAGTAAATCAACGACAGCATGAATATGAATGTGCAGTAATCAATGCAGCGGAACAGTAACACAGTAGAACGATATGTCACGTAATGCCAACACAGTATATAAGGAATATAAATGCCAATATCCCTATCAGTCTCTAAGTCTCACTGTACAGGTCACTAAGCCTATCGTCAGTCCAAGTGTGAGAGTCAACCACTCGCGAGTGTCCTCCACCCAAGGGTAGAACCCAAGGGCAAGGGACCACGGGCCCAACATGTAACAAGAATATCACGGTGTATATATCACGTACCCTGTAAATCTCCATATAACTCCCTAAATATATAAGCCGGCATGGGACTCCCGAGATTCTGTTGAACTCACACTTAAACTACCCCACACCCCGTGGTCTACATCAAACGCTAACCATCACCCTAAATACTAATCGATCCGTGACAAGTCTGCGCGAGAACTGGAGGCAGGACCTCCATCAAGCACGTCCCGACTAATACCTAAGATAAATGGCAGTGTCGGATGCCTTATCTGTGGCACCCGTGCAAGCGCTCCCATAAGTGTCCCATACCACCTATAGTTACACGTACTCGCATCCCACAAACGTCGACAATGCAATAGAATAATAGGGTCACTGATTGTGTACAAGTACGTATCACTTTCACTTAATCACGGATACACGAACACTGACGTACTTGCCACAATCATCACTATAATCTAACACTGGGTAAATGCACGATATCACTAGGTTATCACTACAATGATATGAGTATGATATGATGCATGAACAGTATATAAGCACAATTAAGGTGTCATAAAAACAGTAGTCTATCACTTGCACGATTTATCATGAAACGTACGTATATAATTTAGCGAAATGATAAACAGGTAGTAATTAGTATGTTCAGTTATCCATCCATCTAAATTGGTTTCAAGCCAATCGGGTTCCAGGATCAATAGTTATAACCATTTCATTTTAAGCGCTCGCGGCTGGAAATCCAGTTTCAGAATCAGATATCCGTTTCGCAACGCATTTTAACCATAGTTGGGATCATAATTTAGCGATACTACAGTTGAATGAATTCTAGGGTTTTCAGTAAGGTTTTCAACGCAATAGAAAGATTGTCAGTCGCATCTGCATGTCAGGAGTTATACAATGTTTAACAATAATATGTCAGTTCTGATTCTGTTGGGACTGTTATGCGTCCCGATCTTCTAAATTACAAATTAAATATCAAACGGTAACGAAACAGAATGAAATCAATTGTGTTGTCTATCTAACAGATTTATATATAATAAACAGTGGTGTTCCGCAACTTACAAGTTAAGGAAATCCTGTGGTACCCAATACGGAACAGCAAACAAAGACTGGAGTCGCTCTGGACTGTAGTCCAGAGTCGCACTCCGATCCAATTATCATCACGGTTTAAGTACAGGAATGTCTGGAAACTAGTATAGGGTTAAATTTTGTCGAGTTAGCTTCGATTTGAGCCCTTGAACTCACCATTCCAATATGTATATGATTTATGGTGAATTTAACGGTTTTCAAGTGCAACAGAATTACAGTTTTACGGTTAAACTTGGGGGCAGTTGTTTTAGTCGTTAACGATCAAATTTTTCAACAAAACTTGCACAAGGTACTCAGCATAGCAAGGGCCAATGAGAGCACTCCAGTTCCGTCAATTTAGACAAATAATTTCATTGGGATCATATATCAAACGGTTGCATAGTGTAATATATCGAATATGTTTAGTATGAAATTTATACGATTATAGTTTGTAACAAATACTAAATAGCATGTAAACTTGCCTGGAAACGTTGGGGCACACGGCAGCGACACGACACATGTGCGGCACGGCAGTGACACACGCGCGAGCGGTAACGTCAATATTTGGCCTCGGCTTGAACTGGTTGGCACGGGCTTGGTTTGAGCTGGAGGGGTTGTTGCGATTTCACGCGGTGTCGGGCTAGGGGTTGTTGATGTTGTCGAGGCCGAGGGCGAGGGATTTGCAGGGGAGAGAGAGTGACTACAGCGAGAGAAAGAGTTTAGAGAGAGAGAGACTGAGAGAGAGAAGGATTGAGAGAGAGAGGCAGAGTGAGAAAGAGACTGAAAGAGAGAGAGAGAGATCTGGGATGCAGTGAGAGAGAGTGCTGAGAGAGGGAAAGAGAGAGTTACAGAGTATAGAGAGAGAGAGAGTCGAGGACTGACAGAGGGGAAGGCAGAGAGAGAGAGAGAGTCGAGTGTAAACAGAGAGGGAGAGAGAGTGAGAAGGAGAGAAGGGTGATCGGGAGTGAGGGAGAGAGAGTGTTTGATGGCGACGATGATGCGGGGAGTCGACGACGAGACGAGATGCTCACCGATCGTCGGCGCAGGGGGCTCGGTATGCGGGTGAGTGGGTGCAGGGGAGTGGGTGCAGGCGAAGGCGCTCGGGCAGTGGAGGAAGAGGGGAGGAGGAGTGAGCGGGAGTGGAGGATGGAGGGTAGTGACGGTGGTCGGTGGTGTGAGGTGACGGCGACGTAGGAGGCGTGGGTGTGGCTCGAGACAGAGAGAATAGAGGTGGAAGAAAGGAGAGAGGGAGAAAGAGGAAGAGGGTGGGATGGAAGAGAGGGGCGAAGAGAGAGGTGAGCCATGATGGAGCGGGCGCGAGTCGTGGGTGTAACGTCGCGAGAGCGGGGGCGACGGCGGAGACGAGAAGCGCGCGAGAATGGGGAGAGAGCCGTTGGGGATTTAAAGGAGATGAACAGTGTGGGGGTCGGGTCGGGTTGAAGGCGAAGCGGGTGAGGGAGAGTGGGCTGGGCCTGCAAGGAAAATGAATTTAAAAGGAAAAGGAGACACGGGCCGGGCTCAGAGTGAAAACAGATGTTAAGTTTTTAGAATTTTTTTGGAGAAAATGGAAGAAAGGTGTAGGCCGGGCCCGAGAAATAAAGAAAGAAATTGGGGGAAAAGGAGATGGGCCGCTGCAATTTAAATAGAAAAGGAAGAGTGTGTGGACCGGGCTGAATAATATTAATATTAAGGAAGGAAAAATAGGCAGTGGGCTGAGAGAAAATAGGTTAGAAGAAATAGGATATGGGCTGAGGAATTTAGGGGGGGAAATCACATAGGAAAAATAAAGGGAGTGGGCTTGGGATTTGGGTTAAAATTCGATTAATTACTAAACGAAAAGAAAGTGAGCTGAGGCACTGGGCCGCTGGAAAAACTGGGGAAGTAAATTGAAATGGGAACGGCTTTTAAACTGCGGGCTGAGGAAAATATAGAATGGAAAATAGATGGGCTCGGGAAAATTTAGTTAGGTTTTAGGATAGGTAAAATTATAAATGCGATAAGTAAATTTATAAATAAAATTATAAAATAAAATGAATAAAATTATAAAGCAACAAAAATGCAGATTGGGTATAAAAAGAGCTGGGTATTACATCATACCACCCTTACAAAAAAAAATTTCGTCCTCGAAATTTAAATAAACTATATGTAATACAACCACATGCGAAAGCTATTATTTTGCAATTTAACACATAAAGATTTACTAGAAATGTGTAGACGGAGAAATTTTGAAGATATAAAATACGTAAGCATAACATACAAAATATAGATTTAAGTAGGTATAAAAATAGGAACAACTATAAGGGTAGCTACATATATACGGAATATAAATAACAACAATACGACAACATCATTCGAGGCGTACTCGATAAGATCGAAACTCAGATATATGCATATGTAAGTATGTCAAAAGTAATACGTCAGAAATAAATAGTATAAGGCACAAGCATTGATAATAGTAAACATAGGCACAAAACCCGAAAATAAAATAACGAGAATAAAGCAGTGAAAATGTATCGGTAGGTTAGAACATTTTAGAATAATGTATCGAAAAAAAAGTTTAAAATAATTTAGAGGGCTTATAAGTGAAATTTAGGAACATGTAACGAAATATGCGCGGTGTAAGGTTGCGCTGTAAAAATGAGAATACTAATAGTGTACTTAAAATACATAAGACAGAGTAATCAATAACTCACACTCTTTGATAAATTTAAAATAATGAAAACTAAATTTTGAATAATAATGTCTCTAAATATATTTGGGGTAATAGAGAAATCATCAATATGAATAGAGCTAGCTAGGATAGCGATTACAAGAAGGTGTGGCTCAATCAGAAAGTCGGAGTGTGACGGCTTTAGGCTGAATGTTAAGGAGATTGGGATAGGGTCAGCACAGGAAATAAGGATGAGCAACAAAGGAATCCAAAAGGAAAGGTATAGGGGAAAACAACAGTCGATACAACACACGAATCAAGATTTGAAGGGTTAGCTATCTTGAAATTTCGCTATGAACTTCTCCTTCCAGAAGGATCTCAATCGAGGCACAGACGAAGGATGAATGGTGGCTCATTCCAAGGATCTGGGTGCGGTACTTTCTAATCGAAACGAGGGTGAAAACTATACAATGAGTAGGGGTGGGCAGTCAGGAATCTCAGCCGAAAATAAATGGATATAAGCAATAAACAAGCATCAAGCAAACCAATAATCAAAAAAAAGTTTACTAATTCAGAAGATTTATTTCATTCAAGAAAATTTGAAACAAGGCATTCTCCAAGACGAAAAGTGGCCCTAAACTATACACATTTTATTTGGCCAGAAAGACCACATCAAAAGAAATTCCGTCAGTCGCGGTTGTGGAGATTCAGTAGGTTGCAATAGGCTCGCGCACTCAGGTAGGGGCGTCCATTTCCATATCGTCTTGCAGGCATTGCCACTGGAAGTTCTTCCACAGCAGGGTCTTGATTTTCTGGTCCTTCTTCCTCTGATGGAGCTTCTTCATCGAGGTCCGATTCCATGTGATTCTCTTCTTCTGGATTCTCTTCCATGGGGTCTTCCTCCACTGGATTTTCTTCTATCGGCTCTTCCTCGGGATCTTCTTCTATTGGGTTTTCTTCAAGGTCTTCTTCCTCTTCGTCGGAATCGCCTATCATGTCAAACTCTGGGGCGGCTACTCCTTCGTCCTCTGAATCGTTGTTTCCGAAGTTGACCCGGGGACCGTTGACCTCATCATTAGAACTCGTCAGTGTGTGATCTAAGGAAACGCATGACTGTGTATCCTCATCTAGATGCGGCGCTGCTCCAGGGTAGGCCATGGTCTGAAAGAAAAAGAGTCATGATTAGACAATGGAATGAATAAGGAAATTGGCTAAGTGTACAAAGTATGGGAAGACATGCGGTGGCAGGAATTGAAAAATCAAGATTAAAATGTTGTGCTACTGAATAGTATGAACAAGGGAAATGGCAAGAGAATGATACATATATTACGATTCCAATTTTTATTGCATTCAACTAAAAGTTCAACGGATACAAGATTTCAAACGGAAAGAAATATTCATAAAAGATGACAACATTATTACTGAAATTGGAAATCATAAAATTCTTCTTCGATTGCCAGAACGCTGCATCATCGTTACGCGAGTTGACTCCTGCGTTAGATCCGCCTTATCGTCGAAGTTCGAATTACGCGATAATCCTCATTTGGCAGAAGTGGGGAGTGTGGACGAGTCTCCTCCCTGTAGTTCTTTCCTTTCTGGGCAGCCGTTGATGAGATGTTTGTTGGACCCGCATATCAGACATTTCCCTTGGGCGCGGCGACAATCCCTCTGAAGATGTCCTGGCCTTTTACAATACCCGCAACATGGGGTCTTCTGCTGTTTCTGTCGCGGAGAAACAAATTGGCGTTTCATCTTCTTCTCCTTTCCTCGTCCAATAGGGATCCCTTTTTGATAGGAGACTCCCGCTGGTGCCTGATTCACCTGTCTTCTCAGTCCTTCAGCCAACAAGTCATTTGTTCGCTCCTGGGCTCCCTTTAGACCTTGCAGTACGCTCCGAATCTCAACGGTCTAATTCTGGGGAGTGGTGATAGATGAAGAGTTGTTGAAAGACATGATCCTGAAATAACAATTTCGAGAATGATATAAGTCACACGCTAAATGAATCAAAATATGATATGGATAGGACAAGGATTCAAGAATATCAGAGGTGATGAATTTATTACAAGTGGAGAATCAACTGTATGACTTTAAGTCACTTGAATAGAGTACGGTAGTGCAATTGCAATCACGTAACACTGCCAAGTCACCCGAAACCATAGCGAATGGATAGCTGAACACACGATGTGAATATGGATCAAGAATAACAAGTTTACAATCTAGACCGAGGGATATCTTAAATTGTCAAACTATACACGGAAAACTGCAATCCCAATTGATGCAAAACCTGGCTCTGATACCAACTAAACCATGTCACGCCCCGCTTCCCAAAATACGGAATACGAGGGGTAGACAAGGCCAGCCATGCTCCTACGGCCAAGGAAATGTCCTGCCGTAGTCACACTTCGGCTTCTAGTTTATCATGGTAAACAGTAAATGATGCGCAGGTAATGAGAAATGCAGTAACTGAAAGAAACAATAATATAAACTGACCTGAAGTGGAACAAACAAATGTAACTCGGAGTGGCAAGTCAAGAAGTCTGTGATGCGCGTCTAGTTCTGATCCAGGCTAAATCTTCTCCTCACACTGAGCATGCATACTCAGGTCGTCAGAGCGACACAATACAATATAATATATATATATAATCAAGTGACAGTCCTAGCAGTGGTAATGGATATGAATAACAGTAAATCAACGACAGCATGAATATGAATGTGCAGTAATCAATGCAGCGGAACAATAACACAGTAGAACGATATGTCACGTAATGCCAACACAGTATATAAGGAATATAAATGCCAATATCCGTATCAGTCTCTAAGTCTCACTGTACAGGTCACTAAGCCTATCGTCAGTCCAAGTGTGAGAGTCAACCACTCGCGAGTGTCCTCCACCCAAGGGTAGAACCCAAGGGCAAGGGACCACGGGCCCAACATGTAACAAGAATATCACGGTGTATATATCACGTACCCTGTAAATCTCCATATAACTCCCTAAATATATAAGCCGGCATGGGACTCCCGAGATTCTGTTGAACTCACACTTAAACTACCCCACACCCCGTGGTCTACATCAAACGCTAACCATCACCCTAAATACTAATCGATCCGTGACAAGTCTGCGCGAGAACTGGAGGCAGGACCTCCATCAAGCACGTCCCGACTAATACCTAAGATAAATGGCAGTGTCGGATGCCTTATCTGTGGCACCCGTGCAAGCGCTCCCATAAGTGTCCCATACCACTTATAGTCACACGTACTCGCATCCCACAGACGTCGACAATGCAATAGAATAATAGGGTCACTGATTGTGTACAAGTACGTATCACTTTCACTTAATCACGGATACACGAACACTGACGTACTTGCCACAATCATCACTATAATCTAACACTGGGTAAATGCACGATATCACTAGGTTATCACTACAATGATATGAGTATGATATGATGCATGAACAGTATATAAGCACAATTAAGGTGTCATAAAAACAGTAGTCTATCACTTGCACGATTTATCATGAAACGTATGTATATAATTTAGCGAAATGATAAACAGGTAGTAATTAGTATGTTCAGTTATCCATCCATCTAAATTGGTTTCAAACCAATCGGGTTCCAGGATCAATTGTTATAACCATTTCATTTTAAGCGCTCGCGGCTGGAAATCCAGTTTCAGAATCAGATATCCGTTTCGCAACGCATTTTAACCCTAGTTGGGATCATAATTTAGCGATGCTACAGTTGAATGAATTCTAGGGTTTTCAGTAAGGTTTTCAACGCAACAGACGGATTGTCAGTCGCATCTGGACGTCAGGAGTTATACAATGTTTAACAATAATATGTCAGTTCTGATTCTGTTGGGACTGTTATGCGTCCCGATCTTCTAAATTACAAATTAAATATAAAACGGTAACGAAACAGAATGAAATCAATTGTGTTGTCTATCTAACAGATTTATATATAATAAACAGCGGTGTTCCGCAACTTACAAGTTAAGGAAATCCTGTGGTACCCAATACGGAACAGCAAACAAAGACTGGAGTCGCTCTGGACTGCAGTCCAGAGTCGCACTCCGATCCAATTATCATCACGGTTTAAGTACAGGAATGTCTGGAAACTAGTATAGGGTTAAATTTGGTCGAGTTATCTTCGATTTGAGCCCTCGAACGCACCATTCCAATATGTATATGATTTATGGTGAATTTAACGGTTTTCAGGTGCAACAGAATTACAGTTTTACGGTTAAACTTGGGGGCAGTTGTTTTAGTCGTTAACGATCAAATTTTTCAACGAAACTTGCACAAGGTACTCAGCATAGCAAGGGCCAATGAGAGCACTCCAGTTCCGTCAATTTAGACAAATAATTTCATTGGGATCATATACCAAACGGTTGCATAGTGTAATATATCGAATATGTTTAGTATGAAATTTATACGATTATAGTTTGTAACAAATACTAA
This sequence comes from Agapanthus africanus, assembly GCA_030015575.1. Classification (NCBI taxonomy): domain Eukaryota; kingdom Viridiplantae; phylum Streptophyta; class Magnoliopsida; order Asparagales; family Amaryllidaceae; genus Agapanthus; species Agapanthus africanus. The sequence goes on along the minus strand of JASDDO010000028.1, from coordinate 202,455,898 downwards.
ATAGCATGTAGCAAGTATAAAACTTGCCTGGAAACGTTGGGGCACACGGCAGCAACACGACACACGTGCGGCACGGCAGTGACACACGCGCGAGCGGTAACGTCAAGATTTGGCCTCGGCTTGAACTGGTTGGCACGGGCTTGGTTTGAGCTGGAGGGGTTGTTGCAATTTCACGCGGTGTCGGGCTAGGGGTTGTTGATGTTGTCGAGGCCGAGGGCGAGGGATTTGCAGGGGAGAGAGAGTGACTACAGCGAGAGAAAGAGTTTAGAGAGAGAGAGACAGAGAGAGAGAAGGATTGAGAGAGAGAGGCAGAGTGAGAAAGAGACTGAAAGAGAGAGAGATCTGGGATGCAGTGAGAGAGAGTGCTGAGAGAGGGAAAGAGAGAGTTACAGAGTATAGAGAGAGAGAGAGTCGAGGACTGAGAGAGGGGAAGGCAGAGAGAGAGAGAGAGTCGAGTGTAAACAGAGAGGGAGAGAGAGTGAGAAGGAGAGAAGGGTGATCGGGAGTGAGGGAGAGAGAGTGTTTGATGGCGACGATGATGCGGGGAGTCGACGACGAGACGAGATGCTCACCGATCGTCAGCGCAGAGGGCTCGGTGTGCGGGTGAGTGGGTGCAGGGGAGTGGGTGCAGGCGAAGGCGCTCGGGCAGTGGAGGAAGAGGGGAGGAGGAGTGAGCAGGAGTGGAGGATGGAGGGTAGTGACGGTGGTCGATGGTGTGAGGTGACGGCGACGTAGGAGGCGTGGGTGTGGCTCGAGACAGAGAGAATAGAGGTGGAAGAAAGGAGAGAGGGAGAAAGAGGAAGAGGGTGGGATGGAAGAGAGGGGCGAAGAGAGAGGTGAGCCATGATGGAGCGGGCGCGAGTCGTGGGTGTAACGTCGCGAGAGCGGGGGCGACGGCGGAGGCGAGAAGCGCGCGAGAATGGGGAGAGAGCCGTTGGGGATTTAAAGGAGATGAACAGTGTGGGGGTCGGGTCGGGTTGAAGGTGAAGCGGGTGAGGGAGAGTGGGCTGGGCCTGCAAGGAAAATGAATTTAAAAGGAAAAGGAGACACGGGCCGGGCTCAGAGTGAAAACAGATGTTAAGTTTTTAGAATTTTTTTGGAGAAAATGGAAGAAAGGTGTAGGCCGGGCCCGAGAAATAAAGAAAGAAATTGGGGAAAAAGGAGATGGGCCGCAGCAATTTAAATAGAAAAGGAAGAGTGTGTGGACCGGGCTGAATAATATTAATATTAAGGAAGGAAAAATAGGCAGTGGGCTGAGAGAAAATAGGTTAGAAGAAATAGGATATGGGCTGAGGAATTTAGGGGGGAAAATCACATAGGAAAAATAAAGGGAGTGGGCTTGGGATTTAGGTTAAAATTCGATTAATTACTAAACGAAAAGAAAGTGAGCTGAGGCACTGGGCCGCTGGAAAAACTGGGGAAGTAAATTGAAATGGGAACGGCTTTTAAACTGCGGGCTGAGGAAAATATAGAATGGAAAATAGATGGGCTCGGGAAAATTTAGTTAGGTTTTATGATAGGTAAAATTATAAATGCGATAAGTAAATTTATAAATAAAATTATAAAATAAAATGAATAAAATTATAAAGCAACAAAAATGCAGATTGGGTATAAAAAGAGCTAGGTATTACACAGACTGTGAGACCCGGCAGAAGGATGAGTATAGCGTCGTTCTAGACTAGTTTTAGAAGTGTACGTGTATATAACTCTACCAGAAGGTTGTCGTAGTCAGTGAGAGCAGCGGAAGCATAGTGGACAAGTGGCTTATGTCTATTTATAGACTAAGCAGATATAGCGGAGATAGATCATCTGTTTCTGATGTGACAGTCATAGGTTTGACTTCATCAGAATAGGGGATGGATCTGTTAAGACTGTAGTAGGGTGTAATGTCCTGATATTTGGATGACATACACAGAGTAGGAAGTGAAATTCCTATACTACGATCGGTTATACTTTGGTTGCCACACAGTGGTTTCTCCATAAAAGATATGGATATTATATCAGACATTCTGGTTACTAGATCTATGATTTTAGATCTAGATTTGGGTAGTTTCCCAATCTGGGTACTTAGACAGCATTCTACAGGTGTTTTAGAATGGACGACTCCATGCACGGTAGTGTACCTGCAGGTGGTGGAGTCACCCTCTCTAAAGGTGTCTTACAGATTAAAGGGGAAAGGGATGTGCATGATTGGCAGATCACTTGCTTAGGCAATTGAGTTAATCATGAGATGTCAAGTACCACACCAGATGTTGTTTTTGCAGTAGATGCAATAAGATATTGATCCAATCCTGGAGAAACATTCGGAAGCAGTTTTAGAACATAAGTGGATGTTCTAGGGATACGATAACGATAGCCTCATTAAGGAGACAGTTATCATTCCAGGCTTCCAAGGTGACCTGGACGACAGGGTGGCCGTCAGAGTTTTAGTTTTCCCTCTGACGAGGGGCAGTGTTTTGGACAGGTGATCCAAGCGGACACTGAGGAAGGCATGGCGCAGGGTACTGATTAAGTTCAGTTGACGATACAGTCTAAGAAGTTTGGATTTGGAGTTCATTTGCGAACTAGGTCCCATCAGACATCCAGACATATTCTAAGACAGGTATTGCTCTTTTCGGGAGATGGTTTTCTCCGCGAACTTGAGATATAGAGAGACATAGAAAGAAACATCAAGGCGGATCCACTCACTGAGGCTATTCCTCGAACGCAATAGTTTCGCAAACGGGTTTTATGAGACTGATTAGTAGAGAAATTGGGTGTTCGGTATCACACGGGCTGTGAGTATGCGACATCGTAATAATTAGTCTTGAGTGCAAGTGGGAGATTGTTGGAGATAGTGCCCTCAGGGTCAATTATTGGATCACAGGCACGTGATTGCAATGATTGAGGGAGGACCTATACCGTTAGAACAGTATTACTCAAGATGATAGTATACTATCTGGTTTATCTTTATCATCGTGTACTGTTTCAGGTGACCTTACAGGTCACTATTGCACGTTGATAGAGCCCTTAAGATTCTTGTTTGACGGCCAGCAGTATGATGGCGATCATATGCGTGGGAGCTGGGGTCTATAAGCACATCCTTAAAAGGTCCCTAGTCGTGGGAGTTTTCGAGATAGGGCATCGATACTCCAGAGTAGACTAGTGTATACAGTCGAGACCCCGACGAAGGGCGGTGGCCGGTCTCACAAGCTACTGGTGTTAGTTGGTTCACCTAAGATGTATACAGGTGCTCATTGGGTTATGAGTACACTGGACAGGACTCGCCGGGAACATGCTAGTTGGTCTTATACCTGACGTCAGATAGCAGTTCCCTAGTGACATGTGTACAGGTTAGTTCATCGACCTGGGATCGTCATTTGTCTCGTGTGAGTTCCCACTGTACTTTGATTACTACCCTACCACGGCTCAAAGGAGTCGTGCAAACAGGTTTTAGTTGGGTACAGTCCCGAGCCACATGGAGGCAGTGAGCGGATCTGCAGGGGTTCGTCTCTCCCGGTATTAGGGGTGAGGTCGCGCTGTGTCTAGGAGAGCCATTACACAAAGCCCTCGGTCGAGGCAGGAGATTTACTGGTAGGTATTCCAATAGTATCTCAGGCTATTCTGGGCTACACTCCGACACGACTTGTACCGCTTTTAGGGGTCTGACTTTTACCAACCCCCTAGGCCCGCCATGCGATACTCAGAGACGAACGGACCGGACTGTACGGATATTGTCACTGACAGGCTCAGTAGGGTGTCAGGATGAGTTCGCTCATCGACGTCCCTTTTGGTCAATACCTGGTAGCCCGTTACGTATGGCTAATACCTCTGACGTGCTAGTGGTTAAATCCACAACCAAAATATTGACGAGTCTTTAGAGTCCCCCACAGACCGTTTTCTCAAGTTTCGGGCGAAACGTTGTAGAGGCCTTATGGAGATATGACAGGGTTTCGATCATGTACGTGCGGTATTGCACGGATCATGATCGGACGGATAATACTAGCGGGCTTTGGTTTAAGCCGGATCCTAGTATTGTACAGTATAGATTTTGTCTCATTGCATTTGTATTCGGTCGGAATACAAATGCGGGTATGTATATACAGTCGCGGGGTTTTCCTGTAATTTATTACGGGGTCAGTTTTCTGAAGTTGCCAGTCTGCTTTCCGTTTCGGCCATTTTTCTTTGTATATTTCATTGGCTGAAATTTAGTAGGGGTTATTTGCAATTGTGCAATTAACAATTGAGAAGACTTTTGCATCATGATGCTTTCGTGATGGTGCACCATCCATTGACTTCATTTGTCTTCTTCATGGCTTGACTTTTGTTCATCATGGTTGTTGATGATGGGAGTTGATTTTGGATTTGATTGTAATCATTGCTTATTATCATCACCCTTTCTCTTTCTTGCATTATGTTGGGGCTCACTCCTTTTTCATTGTGATTCACTCCATTCTCTCATCCCTCAAGCAAGGGGCCGGCCATTCCTCATATGAGGGCTGCTAAAATTTTGGAAGGGGATTTTTGGTTCTCTTCATTCTTGCAAAAATCCCCAAATTCATCACAAAATCGCATGGTTCATTTCCTCCACCAAAAGGGCAACTTCATACAACCCCAAGAGACAAATAGTTCTACACTTCATCTACAGAACTTCTTGGGCACGTCGGCTCACCAACTTCGTGCCTGAGTTGCCTCGGTCCAGAGGTGGGAGCCCGTAAAAGAACCCGGCAATGTGGTGCCCTTCCGACGAGGAGATGAAGACCGGAGATTCCGCGGGGAGATCGGGACGACGATGAGAAGACCGAAGGACACGGATCGCTCGGTATATCTCTCTACCCCTTTCTTCATTTAGCTAGTAGTAGGTTAATGGCCCGATCCGGGTTTATGGTCCGCGGTGGCGCCGGTTTAAAGTTAAGAAAATTTTTGATTCCGCATGTTGGCCTCGGACAGATGGCCGGGGCGCCGCCGTGCACCAACAGAAAACTGGTAGCTCTAGTTCTTGCTTTACATAGCGGTATTCCTTACAGAATATCCAGCACCTTATTCGATAAGGAAAGAGCTGAGATCCCTTCACCGGGAGTGACCTCTTTAGCAATAACTGGCAGATGCTACGACCCTCGGTTTGTCTTTTGCTTTGTTCTATAGTTTTTGCTTTGCATAGTGGTATTTGTGAAATATCATGCACCTTATTCGATAAGAAAAGAGCCGAGATCCCTTCACCGGGAGTGGCCTCTTTAGCAAAACTAGTAAAAGCTTCAAAAACACTCCATTTAAAATCACTCGATTCTACGACGATATATTGTTCATTACGCTCATGGTTTTCTTAAAAACCTGCGTAGCCTTTCATCATTTCATATAAGTATTATTTAGTATTCGTGCTACGGTAGTTTGGCTTTCGTCAAGGCGTAGTGTGCGGTAGCTATTTACTGCTTATCTGCTGCATATGATGTGATTGGATTAGGGTATTTGTACGGCGTTGTTTGGCTTTCGTCAAGGGTCGTGCGGATGGGTTTAATTCAATCAAGAAATGTACAGGTTGAACTTGACTAGCGGACTATGGGTTGTTTGGCATTCGTCAAGATCATAGCACGTTAGGGGTAAAATCTTTATCGGGAATTTCAAGTGTTGAAATTTGCAATGAGATTACATACCTTCTATGAGATAGTTGGATCCCAATACCCACTGCGAGTAAGAGTTACTCCTGGGAGAGTTTTGCACATTACAATTAGCCGATCAAGTAGGTATGTAGAAAGGTGTCAATAGGGTTACGCCCCTGGAAAAACGAGGTTTATTTTAATTAGGTCCGTGCGAAAACACGGGGAACCTCTCTCAAAGTACCGACACTGGCCTGGCTAAAAGATTGGCGAACTTGCAGGGTGTAATTAATCCCGGCTAGTCTTTCCTTTTAGGGTTTGAAGGAAGATTTGACTAAAACAGTGGGGGCCATCCTAATTAGATAAATTAATAACCAATCTAATCTTATAAGAGCATACGCTGAGTGTTTTCTTCTCTCTCTCTATAGGTAGCGACCATGTCACGCCTTAATCAAGATAATAATATGGATGTATTGACCGAACCCGCTTGTTATACTGAGCTAGGGAACGTTGGTCCCGCTCCAACTTATAATTGTTATAAGACCGAGCAGGAAATAGGGGATTACCAGGATTCCCGTGCCGCCCAAACGAAGAAAGTGCATGATGATGCATCTTCTACGGGTGTGTTCATTACCGAGAACTGTTTCTCAGTATCCTTTATGTCCTGGGTATGAGATACCGGATCAGGATCCCAAATATGTAATATGTTACATGAGCTACAGATAGGTAGAGAACTGAGAATGGGTGATAGGTTTCAAGAGTTGGAAACGGTGTAAGTGTTACAGCTAAGTATGTTGGCAGTTATCACCCTGTATTACCAAATACATTGATTCTGAACGAATGTTATTAGATACCGAACCTAATATACAATATCATATCAGTCTCTTTATTAGTAAAGAAGGATATAATTTTGTATTGTTGGATAATATTTTAAACATTTCCTATATAAAGAGTTGATCGGTTCAGGCACGTTATCTAAAAGCATATAGGTTCTAAATCAAACCACGGTTCTTAACGTATAAAACACACACAAGAGGAAGAGTTCAGAAATGAACGAATCCTTCTTAAGACATTGTAGACTAGGTCATATCAATGCGACCCGACTAGCTGAAGTTACATAAAGATGCATATTTAAATCAGTTTGAATTTACATCTTGTGAAACTTGTCAGTCATGTCATAAAGATAAGATGACCATAGCTCCATTTGAATTAAATCTAAAGTGAGCCCACTTCCTACTTCATCATCCTCTACTACTTGCCATTTAGTATAGGTTGTTTGCTTCACTAATTCCATAATTAGTGAAGAGATAGCTTGGGTTAGTGTCTCCTCGATGTAGATCATCTTCGGCCTCGAAGACTTCGAAGCAAGCATGTTCGTTTCTTCATGGGAGTCTCTCTAGAGCCCGGGACTACATGATCGCAGCGAAGGGACTACTTCACGGAGCTAATGAAGTGAAGGACTGGTCTACAAAGGTTGTATTCCTTATTCACTTTACTTGCAAAGTAGTTTGCATTTCATTCCGTCGGATTTATAGTTTACAATTCTAGGGTTAGAGTTAGCTAGAACGGCAAATTTTTGAATTTGGCATGGATGATGCCTCCCGAAACCTTACTGCCATGCTAGACAACCCTGTATAAAGATGAAGCATTCATGTGGTTAGATCATATGAACAAGCTTTTGTAGAACTCAAGTCAAGATTGACATCATCTCCTATTCTGGTAATACCGGACCAATCTGGAGGATTCGTTGTGCATTGCGATGCATCCGGTAAGAGATTAAGATGTGTTCTACACCAGCATGGAAAAGTTGTAGTTTATGCATCAAGATAGCTGAAGGTTCATGAGCGCAACTATCCAACAGATGGCTTGGAGTTGGCGGCCGTTATCTTTGCACTTAAGATTTGGCGCTATTATCTGCTTAGAGAACGAGTGGATATATACACAGACCACAAAAGTCTGAAGTAGGTGTTTACTCTGAAGGAGTTGAATATGCGGCAGAGAAGATGGCTAGAACTTATGACGGATTTCGACATCAACCTACAATATCATCCAGGGAAGGTGAATGTAGTTCTTGATGCACTTAGTCACCAACCGTTATAAATGAATCTCACCGCCCAGTGGAAGCTGCAGCAAGAATTGCACGGGATGGATATAGAAATGGTTATGCCAGGTAATATTTCAGATTTGATGAACTTACAAATTCAATCTAATTTTGTCAATCAGATCAAAGCAGCTCAAGTAAGTGATACCAACCTGCAAAAGATCCGAGAACAAATAGAAAATAGACTACGAATAGACTTTATCATCCACGAAGACGGATCTTTAAGATACGGAAGTAGATTGTGTGTACCACAAAGTTCTATTCGGGAAGAGTTGATGAAAGAAACTCACAGCTCTCCTTAATCGGTACACTCTGGTGGTACAAAGATGTACAAAGATCTACGACAACATTACTGGTGGTATGGAATGAAGCGTGAAGTAGCCAGAAGCGTAGCCAAATGTTTAGTGTGTCAGCAAGTAAAGGCTGAACATCACAGAACTGCTGGTTTACTTCAACCGCTATCTATCCCAGAATGGAAATGACAACATATCACCATATACTTCGTGACTGCACTTCCTCGCAGCATGAAAGGTAACGATGCGGTATGGGTTATTATGGATCGACTCACCAAGTCGGCCCACTTCATCCCATTTCGAGTTGGTCAATCTACCGAGACACTAGCAAAGAAGTACATGGAGGTAAGCATAAATCTAATGTAATATTTAACCTCAAGCTGTACTATTTCTGATACCCATGAACTCATACAGGAGATCGTGAGATTACATGGAGCACCAGTTTGCATCGTCTCCGATTGTGATACCATATTCCGATCGCAGTTTTGGCAGAGTCTGCAAGCTAGCTTGGGAACAGGTCTGAACTTCAGCACAGTTTACCATCTACAAACAGATGGACAATCTGAGCGAACAATTCATATTCTAAAAGACATGCTAAGAGCTTATATGTTAGACTTTGGAAGATCGTGAGAAGATCACCTACATCTTGTGGAGTTTTCATATAACAACAGCTACCAGGCGAGTATTGGAATGTCACTATTTGCAGCTCTATATATAAGGAAGTGTCGTTCACCACTAAATTGGGACGACATCGAAGATCGGGAACTCTCTGGACCTGAGATGATCGTAGCAACTATGGATGTAGTTCGCACGATCAGGGAAAGAATGCGATAGCCCAAGACCGACAGAAGCACCGGGCTGATGCAAAGCGCCGACACCTAGAGTTCCAGCCTGGAGATCATGTATTCTTGAAGATCTCTCCAAACCGTGGAGTAATTCGCGTTGGCAAGAGGGATAAGCTCGGTCTGAGATATATAGGACCGTTCGACATACTCGAACGAGTCGGAGAAATGGCATACTGTTTGGCACTACCACCCTCATTGGAAAGAGTGCACAACGTGTTCCACATATCCCAGCTTCGAAGTTATGTGAGCAACTCCAGTCATATCCTTGATCACTACGAGCTCACTGTACAGACAGACTTAGCTTGTGAGCAGCAACCCGTTGGAATCCTAGACAGAAAAATAAAGTCACTGAGAAATAAGGAAGTAAATTTGGTCCGAGTGATGTAGAGAAAAGATTCGCCGGGAGAATCAACTTGGGAGCGAGAAGACGACATGCGTTCAAGATACCCTTTCTTATTTGTAAATTAGTCCTTATGTAAATAAATTTCGAGGACGAAATTTTTGTATGGAGGGTAGAATATAACGACTCTAATTTCACTGTACGAAATTTTTAAAAATTAATATACAAGATGAAGTTTGCAAGCCTGAGCACAAGTTATAAATTAAATTTGTTTAAAAATAACAAGAAACAACTTGTAGCTCATTGGTAAAGCCTTACATTGCTATGACATAACCCCTGTATTCGAATCCCATCAGCCACATATTATTTTTCTGAATTTTTATTTTAAACTTTTTGGAAGCCCAAAAGTTTACACGTTCTCTGCACATAAAATGAAAAGTCATAGAAAATCAAACATATGCTAAATGTTGTATGAAATGGCATGGACACATGGAACAAATCCAAGGCCCCAACTCCTCACTTCGATCGGTGAGATCGGCCCCCAGACCGGCGCAGACGGTCCCCCCGTGGGGAAAAGTCCCCGCGTTTTGCCCACTAAACCTCTTGGCCTACCCCACTACTCCTGTTCTGTTTATTTTTCCTGCAATTATCCAAAGAATTTATATTCATAATAAATCCCATTTTTAGCATTTTTAATTCTTTCTTCAATTCCAAATCCTTAATTTTACACTATAAATACAACCCCATACCCTAGCACTCTTCATTCTGAAATCTCTTGTCAAAATTCTCAAAAATTTCTAAGTCTAAGAAGAGTACAAGTGGAGTTAGCCTAAGGTCAATTTCCGGCGAGAATTCGAGACGATTCCGGCGACCCCACGACTATACGAAGGCTACCCTTCTCTTCCTCTACCTCCCCTTTATTCTTTTAGCAAGTAAGACCCATCTTCCCTCTTCTCTTTCTACCATAAAAATTCTTATTTTCAAAACTTGTCGGTAACTGGAGTTATACCGATATTCGATTCTATAATTTTTAAAATTACAATTTTCTTAAGAATCACTCATCCATATCACTATACCTTGCTTAGTAATCATGAAACAAATAATTAAAACAATTTACATCTTAAAATATCATGTTATGTAACTTTAAATTGTGTTTTCTGTTTAAATACCATAAACTTTACATATGACATCTTTTATTGTTTGCTTAATTTTACCTTTAGAAAATCTCATGAGATAATGACCTTCCTCTCACATACACACGTCTTGATATGGCACGATTCTCTTGAAACATAACTTTTGTGGCAAAATACGACTTTTCATCAAAATACCTTGAACTATATAAAGCCGTTTTCTTCGAATTGTGTTATCAAATTCTTTGTGATTATACCTCTACAACCCATTTTGGGGAACCCGATATTGGATGGTGCAGATTATCGCGCATCCTCGAGACTAGTTTAGCGAGATGCAGACCTCCTCACGGAGTATACGATCTCGAAAGAATTTTAATATGATTTTTAAGAAAAACGAGATTTTCTACTTAATAAATAAAATTACTTTTTAGTAATTATATAAATATTATCAAACCATATAGTTTTAATATATAATAAAATTCCATGTTTTCTAGAAAATAAAAGAATGACAAGTTTCACCAAAATACCATCAAGTATCAATACAAGACAAGTTACACTTAAATACCATGAACTATTCAAGCTAGGTTTATATTCACTAATATACCTCACCCTTTAAAAGTTACATCCATGAAAACCTTAAATATGATAAGTAATTACTCGAGGTTTATTTTGAAAATATATAAAATATTTTTCATAAAACCCCCTCGAGTTATATAAAATTACATTAAGGACCCTAGTAAATATAGGTTTAAACGAGACCAATTCTCTTGAGCCTCAGGGAGTTGGAGAAAGTGGGTGCTTGCCTATTTAAGGTAGAAAACTAAAATGGGGTTATCAATGGTAATTGTCTTAAAAAAAGATACAAATCTTACCGTCCATGTGTAGCAGTTACCGATAATTCCTAAACCTAATCAGAATCCAAATCAGTTTTAAGTATTTGATTCAAGTCTGAGTCCAAGTCTAAATCAATTTGAACCCAATACAAATATGAATCCAAGTCAATATGAATTTAAACATGAATATTTGAACATGAATACCAGAACAATATCAAACATGCAACATAATTTGACTTGACTGAATCATGGCTATAACTTGACTTGACTATATGACTACTTGAATCTGTTTACATGAACAATATATACCATAGTATCGGCAAGTCTGATAACTACAAATCAATACAATCAATACAATATACATTACGGGGTTTAACGGGGTAGATTGGTACGGAATGTGTTGAAAGTGGCACGGTCATGGTCACTGAAAGACACCTACATGAACATCCTGTGCTGTTGTCCCGTGGGTTTTGATGGGGCCTTGTACTTACTTGTTACCTTAATCCACGGAGCGAGTTAGACTCCTCTCGTATACGCTGATACATTCTGTACCAAGCTACAAACCACTGCGTTAGCTTAACAACATATACTCTACCAGTTCTTTTCTCTTTACCTGTCTATTACATTCTATCTTTTGGGACTTACCGAGCGCTATTTCACTGACGGCATTTCTGTCTCTTCTTTCTTTGGAATGTTCGTCAAGAGGACCCGACTCTCAGGAGACCGAGCCCAGCCAAGATGATTTGGAGCAATTCTCAGAGGAGACGAACTTCTAGGCTTTTACTTGTACTTATTTCTTTTCAATTCATATGCCACCATTTAGGCATCACTTTCTATCGTTGTACTTTTGCTTTCAGTTGTATGTAAAGAAAGAATGTTAATAAAAGTTGCTGTTATTATTGCATTTCTTGTTATTCTTGTGCTTTTATTTATTTGTATTGCTTATTTACGCTTAACGTGTTTACTTCTGAGTAAATACGTTGCGTCCCGCCACGTCTCTTTCTCCGTACACCGGGAAACGGGGCGCGACACAAGGTTTGGACATGTATTCTTGATGAAACATAAATCCGAGACCTTTGAGAAATTCCAAGAATACAAGAATGAAGTGGAAAAATAAACAGGCAAAAGTATCAAGACACTTCGATCTGATCGAGATGGTGAATACTTAAATGCCGAATTCCTAGATTATTTAAGAGAATGGAATTCTCTCTCAGCTTACTCCTCTATACACACCTTAGCACAATGGTGTATCGGAAAGATGGAACCGCACCTTATTAGATATGGTACGTTCCATAATGAGCAACACTGAGTTACCGCGATCTTTTTGGGATTATACACTAGAATCTGCTGCATATCTTTTGAAAAAAGTTCCTACGAAGTCTGTGCCTACCACACCATATGAAATGTGGAATGGGAAAAAACCCTATCTTAAATATCTTAAGATATGGGGATGTACAGCTTTTGTCAAAAAGCAGCATGCGGAAAAACTCGATGCATGATCAGTACTGTGTAAGTTTGTGGGATACCTAAGGAACTCCAGGGGCTATCTTTTCTATTACGCAGAAGAACAAAAGGTTTTTGTTTCTCAGCATGCCCACTTTCTGGAGACTCAATTTCTTGAAAAAGAAATAAGTGGGAACGCAATAGAATTGGAAGAATTTACAGAATCACAAACTATTATTGAAAGCATGGTGGAACCAGAAGTTTCAAAAGAACCGGACGTCCCTGCGCCACTCCCCAGATCTAGTAGGCAGTCTCATCGCACGAGAGATACTATGATTTTCTCATAGACGGGGATAGAAAGTATTGCATCATCAATGATGATGAGCCAACTAGTTTCCATCAGGCCATTACGAGCAGAGACTCAGTAAAATGGCTAGATGCAATGCGGACAGAAATGGAATCCATGTACACCAACAAAGTTTGGACTTTAGACATTGCATCTCAAGGGGTAAAACCCGTAGGCTGCAAATGGATCTTCAGAAAGAAGATTGGTGCAGATGGACAGATTGAAACCTATAAGGCTAGACTTGTAGCGAAATGTTTTCATTAAAGACCTGGCTTGGACTATGATGAAACTTTTTCTCCAGTGGCTATGCTTAAATCCATTCAGATCCTACTTGCCATTGCCACCTTCCATGATTATGAAATTTGGTAAATGGACGTAAAAACGGCTTTTATGAATGGAATTTTGGAAGAGTGTGTTTATATGGATCAGCCAGAGGGTTTCCTAGAGTGTGGGAGCATCGGAAGAGTGTGCAAGTTGCTTAAATCTATTTATGGATTAAAGCAGGCATCGCGGAGTTGGAACATCTGCTTTGATGAGACGGTCAAAGAATTTGATTTTATCAAAAATCCAGATGAACCATGCATTTATAGTAAGAATGTAGCAAGAACTGTAGTATTCCTTGTATTGTACGTGGATGACATTTTTCTGATAGGAAACGACATTCCTATACTACAATCAGTCAAAGGATTCTTGTCACAGAAATTCTCCATGAAAGACCTGGGTGATGCCTCCTACATTCTGAGGATATTTAGTATGGAAGATTCTAAGCACGGTAATCTACCGGCTTGTCACGAGATCACCTTCTCCAAAGAGATGTCTCCCAAGACTGATTTGGAAAGGGACCACATGAGTATTATACCCTACGCTTCTGCGGTAGACTCTATAATGTATGCGATATTGTGTGCCAGACCAGATGTTGCTTACGCACTGAGCGTAGTAAAAATGTATCAGTCAAACCCTGGGGAGAAGAACTGGATAGCAGTTAAGAACATTCTCAAGTACCTGAGAAGGACTAAGGAGATGTTTTTAGTGTACGGCAGTAAATACCTCCAGATCGAGACCTTCACTGACTCCAACTTCCAGAATGATAAGGATGACTCCAAATCCATGTCGGGTTATGTCTTTACCCTCAATGGAGGGACGATCTGTTGGAAGAGCTCCAAGCAGGATACCGTTGCTGACTCGACGATGAAGGCAGAATATATCGCTGCATGTGATGCCGCGAAAAAAGCAGTCTGGATAAAGAAGTTCATTACAGAATTTCAGGTGGCTCCGTCCATTATTGATCCAATACCTTTGTATTATGACAACAACGGGGCTATAGCTTTAGCGAAGGAACCAAGGTCCCATAAGAAGTCCAGACATATCTTGAGGCGGTATCACCTATTCAGGAAGATTGTGGATCGCCAGGAGATCGAGGTGCGGAGAGTAGACACAGAGAACAACACTGCAGATCCACTCATAAAGGCCATCCCTCAGACGCAGTTCCAGAGGCTATTCGAGATGATAGATCTACAATATGCCAATACATGGCCTTAGTGCAAGTGGGAGATTGTTAGTGATATATACTCTAGAGGCCATTATTATATAGTATTGGATTGTATATTATATTTTGGAAGCTTGAGATATACACAGATATAATAACAATCTTGCTCAATATGATAGTATGCTATCTGGTTTGATTCTATCTTAATATGTGTATATGTTTCTTTTAGCATATCGCTAATATATATTGATAGAGCCTTTAGGATCTTTGCTTGACTGCCAGCGTTGTGATGGCTGTCACACTAGTGGGGGCTGGGTAGTCTATAAGCACATCCTTAAGTTTTTCCCTAGTCGTAGAATTATCGAGACAGGTCATCGATAATCCAAAGTAGATTAGTGCATACGCTTCTCATCCCATTTAGGGGAGATGGCCTGTCCCACAGCCATTGGTATGCCATACCAGGGATAGTGTACATGTGCCCATTGGGTTTTGAGTTACATTGGACAGACTCGATGGGAACTGCTAGTTGGTATTATACCTATCGTCGGTTAGCGGTTCCCGGATGACATGAGTACAGGTTAGTCCGTTAACTTAAAATCACTACTCGTCTCGAGTGTGTTCCCACTGTACTTAAATTACTACCCTACCACAGCTCAAATGAGTCGTGCAAACAGGTAGTAGTTGGGTGCAGTCCTGAAGCACTTGGACGCAGTAGTGGATAGAAAGGATTCGTCTCTCCCGGTATTGGAGTTGATATCACGCTGTGTTAGGATAGCCAATACACAAAGTCCTTGGACAGGGAAAGTGAGATTTACTGGTAGATACACCAGCAGTTTCTCAGGGTGTATTGGGCTCTAAATCGACATGACTTATTACGCTATTAGGGTCTGAAATTTACCACCTCTAGGCCCGATATGCGATACTCTTAGAAGAACAGACTGGACTGTACGGAGATTGTCACAGATAGGCTCGGTAGAGGTTCGGATGAGTTCGCTCGTCGGCCTTCTTATCGACAGGTACCTGGATAGTCGTTACATACAGCTAGTGCTGCTGACGGACTTATGGTTAAACCCACTGCCAGCATACTATCGAGTCTTTAGAGTCCTACACAGAGGGTTTCCTTGGTTCAGGCGAAACAATGTAAAGGCCATATGGTTTTTACATGTAGGGTTCCGATCATATACGTGTACTGGCTACACGGATGTTGTTTGGACGGATAATACTAGTGGACTTTGGATTAAGCCGGATTCTAGTATTATATTATTGGATTATTATTATCTTGTCGTATTCGTATTTTTGAAGTATGAATACAGGTATGAATATACGGTGAGAACATTCTTGTAATTTTATAGGAGATGTTTCTTGAAGGGGACACCTCATTATTGGATTTATCTATTTTTGGAAAATAGATTAATGAGGTGGAAAATGGAGATATTTGTGGTATGGGTGAAACATAGCTAATTCTTTAGTTTATTGGTTTGCCTTTACTATTCAAGCATGGTTGTTATTTGTTTATGGAAAATATTGCATGCTTGATCATTGAGATAGAATGAGCCATTCTTCACTTGCACATCATTTGCTCATTTGCATTTTCTCACTCTCTCTCCATTGTTCTTCTCCTTCTTCCTCAAGACCCTAAATCCTCACATGTGTTGTGAACCCTAGGGTCATTTGAGATAAATACTTCAATAAACACTCTACATCTCCTAAGCTACCGAGATTAGTGAACTAGATACTTTAGTTACCTCGGTTTAGAGGTTGGAGCTTGAACTATAGACTCTCGGATGGATCGTCTTCGACACAAGGAGACCGACGACCGAGCTAGATCCGCAACTTCGAGGAGCTCAAGCTAAGGAGAAGAAGGCCCAAAGGACTTGAATCAAGGAGTTATAAAACTCTTTCATAGTAGTTTAGAACCTCCAAGTGTTTAGCTGGTTAGGGTTTCCGAAAAGATCCTGTTTATAGGTCGATGTTGCAAGTATAAAAATCTTTTTTCGTATATTCCGCCTCCCCACAAGTGCATGGGGTGTGTGACATCGACTTACAGTGGAAAAATAATCCCTCAGGAATGTGCGCATCACGTGATACTCACGTGTACGCACCTAATAAAGTTGCCTCCAAAGGCATGCGCATCACATGATATCCGCGTGTGTGTACTTGATTAAAACTGCCTATGATGGCATGCGCATCACGCGATATTCATGTGTGCGCACATGACCGCCAATGGATAAGTGTCATGTGCAATGCACGCTGGCTTACTAAATACACATACACATACATACATGTGCACATGTATAACTTGAAACGAATAACAAGTGTTATGTGATACACATGCCCAACATTCTTGAAATAAAACAGTGCGTAACCACGTACAACGCATGTGCGCACCCCTTTTCAAATGAAATAGACGGGCATGTGCGTCACCTATACCTGCGCACTTGTACCATAAAACATCGTTTAATTACTTAAACAAAATTAATCAAATAATGAAAGTTATCTTAATCAAAATATCATTAGACCCAAGTGATCTTAGTCTTAAATATGACTAAAGATTCTTAATCCATACTTATTAAGTTGATCTTAATTCAAAACAGGATTAACGAGCCTTAATCACATATTCCTGAGTCGATCTTAGTCTCAAATATGACTAACGATTCTCAAATGACATATTTCGAATTAATATATCTCGTTCATACAGGATCTGCGTCTTAAATTCAATACCAAATTTAATATACGGATTTGGACTAATCCGTGCCCTACGGGCAATGATATAAACTAGTCTTCGTATACAATCTACGGACAGCCCCAAAATAAACCAAATATAACACGACAGGAAATGTTCTGCCTGGAGCAGGAGAAAGTTGTTATCGCAACGTGATAATATAATTAACTGTAAGGGCTTGAGCCTGCAGGGAAGAGCGTCCTCACAATAAAAAACTACTCACAAATGAGGGAGGATATAATAAAATCACGCTAGATCGGTCACATCCGTCCAAACCTCCTTTATACGGTACCGTAAATTAACTTGGTATTTTCGGAGACGTGGAAAATATGTTCCAAATAGTATCTGTCCCCAAATTTAGGCTAGACGTCTCAATATCTCAGTCCAGTTTTCGGCGGTAAACAACATCCATCAAAGAAATCTGAAATTGAAACATTTTGAAAACTTAGAAAAGATAGATCTTTACCTATATGGATGGATCACAAAGGAGGTCCTACCTCTTGAAGTGATTTCTTGAGCTTTCATGAAGTTGTATTGGCCTAGCTTGAGCTCTTGAACAATTTAGATGAAGTTGATGCAAGCTTCATAGGATTTTGAGTGAAGAAATCTAAAGTTAGAAATGAGGATTGAGGGAGGGGGTATTTTCAGTTTGGAAATGAAATGAATATGTGAGTTATTAGATGAAGGAGGAGGTGTTGAGAGAAAGATGGAGGTGTTGAGATGGAGGAGGTATTGGTATGGTAATGTATAATATGTTAAGATGTGTGTGCAGGTTTAATCTTGACCTAATATATACTATACCCTCTCTTTTACAAATAAAAACTTTTTACAAATCATTACTTTTACAAATGAATATAATAATCTTAATAAAACCCTTTTATCATTATTTAAAATTCTAAAATAATATTTAAAAAATTTCCGAAATGTTACATGATACAAATATTGCGACTGTTAAAAACATGCTAAAAGAATTGTTTGATTTATATATTGCACGGTCTTCTAGTGGTAGAATTAAAGTATCAATTCCATCTTCAAGTTTGTGTGTCTCGACTCCAGCCTTAGCACTTATACAACAGTCGAAAATGGCAATGGGGCATGTGGCCTCATCATCGACTTCTTTGAATCAACCAACAATATATTTACATACCGAGTCAGATGGAGGCTATAGTTTATCTGATGTTATTGAACTCGATGTTTTATCCTGGTGGAAAAGACACGGAAATTTATATTCGGTGTTTTCTACCATAGCTCGTGATTTACTAACAATTTCGGTCTCTGCAGTAGCGTTAGAAAGTGCTTTTAATACATGTGGCAAGATATTGAGCGAGAAAAGATACATTTTGGCATACGATACAGTGGAATGTATGGTTTGCTCGCAAGATTGGAAAGCAGCTGCAGTTAAGAAACAAAATCAAATCAATTTAGACTTGAATTATTTGCTAAAGGAGCTTTCAAGATCATGAGGGACAGACTCCAACATCGAAAATACCACCACCACAATCG
This sequence comes from Agapanthus africanus, assembly GCA_030015575.1. Taxonomy (NCBI): domain Eukaryota; kingdom Viridiplantae; phylum Streptophyta; class Magnoliopsida; order Asparagales; family Amaryllidaceae; genus Agapanthus; species Agapanthus africanus. The sequence goes on along the minus strand of JASDDO010000028.1, from coordinate 202,437,283 downwards.
GTGGGGAGAAGTAGTGAGGAATCTCGAATCGAGAAGTAAGAAGTAAGAATAGAAGAACTACGTAAATCCGATTCTCCCACATTGAATCCAAACCTGTGAGGGATACGTCGGCAGCTCGATTGGATCGGTGGCAGCTCAATTGGATCCGGTCTTTAATGTAAAAAAAATCATACTGCAAAATCTCAACACATAAATTTATAGCGCAATAATTTTTATTTTGTATATAATCCTATTAATTATCAATATGGTTTGAAAAATTTTAGTTATTTTTTATCGTGTTTTCTGAATTTTTTAAAGAAAAAAATTTAGGCCATCCTGCTCGTCTAACTTGCCGACTCGGCTCACCTCACATCGCGACTCGTTTTAACGAGTCGTTGAGACGAGTTGTTTCTTCGAGCCGCCTCACTCTCCTTGGCTATGCAAGGGGAAGCCGTGTCGGCTCGCCTCATTTGCCCCACCCAGTCAGTATACACGGATGCTCACGTGAATTGCGCCTGTCAAACTCCAAACATGAATAATCAACGGTCACAGATCAAACGGAACATTCCAACGTGCGCGTTGCGGGTCCCACACGCAACATGAAGTTTCTTCAAGGGGTACAACCGTCATTTCACGCTTCCTACATTCCTCCTTTTTTAAATATTTGCATTTCGCCCCCTTCCCCTCTCCTCATCATTTTCATTTTGCATCTTAGATCTCCCTTTCACCTTCACTTTTCTCTCAGCTATCAAAATTTTGGGCATCGAATTAGTGTTTTCTCGATGGGATCGAGGGACGAGAAGGCGGAGAGCGGCGGGTTCCTGTCGGCGATCACGTCGAGCGTCTGGAATTGGGGAAACGCCGTGCAGAAATCCGTCAATGGGTATGAAATCCATCGATTTTCGTTCAATTTCATCGATTTCGTGCTTTGATTTTCAAAATTTTGATGAATATTGAGATATTTGAGGAGTTGTTTTTAGTCGTCATGCAATCGATGAGAATGTTTATTCAAATTATGTCATATTAATGAATATTGTAGATGGACAGTGTGAAATTTGATTTCTTTATTATTTCGCTATAATTATCGAGGCATGATACTTTTTCCTTTGTAAAAATTTCATCTTGTTTACATTTTGTGGATCTTGATGCTGTATTTTATTGCTTGTTATATGTTGCCAGCTTAACTATGGTTACTCACTTTTGTTATCATGGTTTTAGGTTAGTAGGTTATGAAGGACTTGAGGTTATAAATCCCGAAGGAGGCACAGAGGATGCGGAGGCTGAAGCACACAAAGGAAGATGGAAGCAAGAGGTGCGGTTCAAAATCTCATATATACAATCTCGCATGACGGTAGCAAAATTTATTCAGTTTCCTGTTTTATGATTACAAAGCATATTATTGACTGTACTCTAGTTCGCGATTTATGTTTAATCTTTAGAGGATGAGATAATGAGACAACAAGTCTACCAACTTAGAACCGGGCCTCTGAATAAATTAAGGGGTTTTGCATGTTTTCTTATAGATTATCGAGTTTAAAATTCGATTCAAGTGAAATCGTACTCAATTTGAACTTTCCATATGTTTTGTTCTTATGGGTGGCAAAACATAGCCAACTAAGTCATAGGCATAGTATTTTATTATCGGTTATAATAATAATGAAAATGAAAATGAAATGTGTATTTTCTTATCTGTTTATTCATCCGCTGTCCGTATCTAGGTTCGTGATGTGAAGCTCCTACTGATTTGGTGCTTTTTCCCTTTTCTGTTTCTTTGCAGGAAAGGGACAGCTATTGGAGGATGATGCGAAAGTATATCGGTTCAGACGTTACATCCATGGTGACACTTCCTGTGATAATATTTGAGCCAATGACAATGCTTCAAAAGATGGCAGAGGTATGTTCTACTATAGTTGAAGGATAAAGTGTAATAGATAAGTAAATGTGTTTTTTTTTAAATTGATCCCTTCGGGGTTCAAACTTGTGGCCTCTCACATTGGAGAGGAAATTAATACCAACCGAGTTAATCCCAATTGGTATATGTATGTTGATATCACGATTCCATGTTCACCTTAAAATACTTAATTTTTGTCTAACATCCTTCCTTTATTCTAGAAAAACTTTTAGCCTCTGCATCATAGTTTCACAGTGTATATGCATGTTTGCATATCATTATTCTTACTAGTTTTGAGCATGTGCATTGCACGTGTATAAAATATTTGACACCATGTTATAAAATACTGTGTGCATATGTATTATCTGTTTATACACAATAAAAAGGTGTAAGGTTTCTTTGAAAAATATAACAAATAACTTTAGGGAAAAAGGTAAATTTCTTTTTATATAAGTGGTAAATTTTAGAGATATTGACGCTTAACAAAACATAAATCTGTTAGAAAGGTCTTGTAAAGAAAATTATTTTATGAAGAACGTAAATACTTGCTAAGATTAATAGGCAACACATACCGAAACGGTGCCTATGTAGAATCCATCTTGAAAATTTTCATAATAAAAGTTTTGTATATAAAATGAAAATTAATAAGCTTTTTCAGCTAAGTTTTACAATTTGTACAATTGCAAACTCTAAGATGCACTTGTAATAAAAAAATTGAAAAATTAACGTCTTATTAACTTCTTGAATTTAAAATAGCTGTCTTATTAGTCTGATATGGTTTAGCAATGCTCTTACATTTTTTGAATAGTATACATTGTTCCGAATAAAGTCTTATGATAATTTCGAGCACCAATTTAATAAAAAGATTCATCATTTAAATATTATATGTTTTTCTATAAAAAAATTTACATTTAAAGGATAAGCATTTGACAAAATTAAATAACTGCATGCGGAATGAGATGTCCAATCATAAAATCTATATTTTTTCTTTCTTATATTCGAAATAAAATTTATAGGGTTATATTTGTGAATTTAAGGTTTATATTTCGAAGGCTGCTGTAATGTTTATGTGGGGCCCACATTTGTTTTTTTGTCAATTACTCGTTTGAGGGAAAGATTTAGGCGGGCCTGCTCTGCTAAAAGATCCAAGACGCAAACTTTTAAAGGACTAGAAATAAATTAGAAAGGGTTTGAGGGTATATACATATATACACTTCCATTTTATTCTAGATCTCCGCTAACCCGTGGCTTCACACGGAGATTTGTAGTGAGAATTTCAAACGTGAACTTTGCGAGGGTCAGCGTTATAATAGTAGAGATAATCATTACAATTTCCATTTTTATTCAATACCAGTCAGTTATTAGCTGATGCTTGCTCATCCAAAATTTTGGGAAATTAGAAGCTTAAACTTGGAGCAAGGCATGAAAAATTGCAATTGTTTTCTACTGAAGGCAATGGCTTAGACAGTGTAGATTTAACTGATGGTTCAATATCCAAACTACCTCTAAAAGAAGAAGTGGATATGCAGGAATAGTAAACAACCTTTAACAAGATGTAGGGGAGGAGCAGCTTAAATGACCTGACTTTTGCCATTGCTTGGCATTGCTCCAACATCGTAAGCGCAGCCAGGACACAAGCACAGTAATAACCAGACTTATACACTATTAGTAGAATATGAATTGCTGGTTAGTTTTCTAGCATTTTGGTACTTCTTATTTGTGGCGATTATTAGCCTTGTGGAATTAGATATTTATTCATGGTAATTGTTTTGAGGAATTGACATTCTTGTTAATTCATTGTATAACATATCAAGTAAAAAGTTAGAGGAGAAAATAGTCCAAGAGATTTAAAAGAAAATCGCGATCCTTGAACTTCTGCAGATCAAGAGTGAAACAGTTGGCCTCAGTTGCATGTTGCTAGTGTGCTCCATTTTCATCTTGCCCCTTCTCGTGTCTTATGAAATTTGAAAAACATATTGAACTTTATTCATTCTTTAAGAAGACTTCCCAATGTTTGGCATTGGAATATGGATTTAAAAAAAAGTATGTTATAAACTGATCAATTTGACTTGTTTTCTTATTTCTTTCGTAATATGAATTAAACACTGTCCTCAAAGCATTAGAAATGTCGTATTTGTGAGTTTAGAGTATCAGATCATTTCAAATGAATTTTTAATTGGAATATGGATTGAAAATATGTTAGTTTACTTTTCTATATACTGAGCAGAGTAACTTATTTTCTTATTTCTTTCTTTAAAACAGTGTCTAAAGATAGTAAATGTCACATTTGTAAGTTTAAAGTACCAACTTGTTTTAAACGAATGGGTAGTGTCTGAGGTGTGATTATGCATTGATACAATTTAAGGCGATATTGATATTGCACATCGGTTGTAAAACGCATGTGGCTTAGCTGAAGGCCTTGATTTACATCATGCTACAGTCGAGTCCATTTTATTGTATATTAATCAAACTATTATTTGATAAATTCACTTCTTACATGTATGCTCTTACGGCTTTTAGCTGTAATTAGGGTGTGTATACACACACATTCCTTTTGATACTGATGTCATTCACAATTGGTTCAGGCTTCTAATATAGTTCATTTTTTTCTTTTCCCGTAGTTGATGGAATACTCTCACCTGCTAGATCTGGCAGATGAATGCGAAGACCCTTATATGCGACTGGTCTATACTTGTAAGTATAAATTGAATAATATTATTTTTGTAATTAGTGAATGGAAAAGTGTGCTCAGTATAGTGATCTGGTTCTTTTTTCAAAGCTTCATGGGCGATATCTGTCTACTATGCCTATCAGCGAACATGGAAGCCTTTCAATCCCATCCTCGGAGAAACATATGAAATGGTTAATCATAATGGAGTTACTTTTATTGCCGAACAGGTAAAGTACTTGGAACATCGCTGAACTAAAGTTGCATGGTGATATTTCTTAAGACATTATGTTGATTATGTTGAGGCACCCTATATAAGATATACATACATGCTGTATTGAGCAGTGATATATCTTAAATTTTATTATTATTCCATTGATTAAGAAAACTTCAGAATTCTTTTGGCACATCATTCTATATAGAGATTAATTAGAATTCTTCTCTTATCAGGTTAGCCATCATCCTCCAATAGGTTCAGCGCACGCTGAGAACGAACATTTTACTTATGACATTACTTCCAAAGTTAAGACCAAATTTTTAGGAAATTCTGTAGAGATCTATCCTGTTGGAAGGTATGTTCAAAGTACCTTTTTCTTTTTCCCGTCTTCTGATTTAATCCTTTTATTCTTTTTTTATGCTCTCTCTTCACGTAGTTTTGAAAGTTATGGCATTCTCTTGAAACCTGAACTATGTGTGGATGCTTATTATTTTGGTGAAATAGTTCACATAAATTCTTATAGAATCATATTTTATATCGTGCAGGACAAGGGTGACTCTTAAGAAATCTGGTGTTGTCCTGGAATTGGTGCCTCCTCCCACAAAGGTTAATAATCTTATATTTGGACGCACATGGATTGATTCACCTGGAGAGATGGTTATGACAAACTTAACCACTGGTGATAAAGTTGTTTTATACTTTCAACCATGTGGCTGGTTCGGGTATGGCTCCATTTTCTTTCATTGCATGCCTCTTCTCGTATTCATGTAATACACATGCTCTTATTTGGAACTCCAAGCCTGGCTGTACATGCATTCTGACAATTGGTACTTTTAGCATTGTAAATAAGGTGGTGTGCTTTAGCTGTTTCTGTGCATAAGAAAAGACTGTAGTCAAATTCTAGGGTAATTTGCCATATCTAGAGTTTATACCAAAATTACTTTTATAATGCAAACACCCGGGGGGTTGCATTTTTTAGATCAAATTGATCTGCATATTCTAGATAATTCTCACTTGACAGCCAATAGGGAAAAATAAAAGAAATGAGCACCTCCATGTGGAATTTGAGAGGAATCGGCTATGGAATTATGGAGAGGGAAAATCTGGGGTACACTGCCTTAAAGCCCAAACCTTTAATATGGGTAAAAGATGGCCAAGCAAACAGACAAAAGTAGATTAAAATTTCAAATTATATATATTATTACCATTTCACATGTCCCGACTCTAGTATATAATAATGCATATGTGGTAGACTAGGATATTGGTTATTGTTGTTGTGCTATATTCTCTTTTGTTCTTTTCATTGTTCATGCTGGATACCATGATTTACGACTAGCTGCTAATGCTGGCAGAGCTGGACGATATGAAGTTGATGGATATGTATATAATGCATCAGAGGAACCGAAAATGCTGATGACAGGAAAATGGAATGAGTCGATGGGTTATCAACCTTGTGACCAAGAAGGAGAGCCTCTCCCTGGCACTGAACTGAAAGAGGTGACGCACTTTTTCCTACCTTGCTTCCTATATATGTGTCTTATTATTTTATAAACCTTGTAGTTCAAAGGATTGATGTTTGTCGACATGTTAGGATGTGTAAATAATTTGACTTCTCCCCTAAAACCCACTGCTTGTGTGCTTGCATGACCGTGTGTCCATCTGTTGTCCATGGAAACTGATGTGCATTATTTATGTTTTCATGTTTGTATCCCATTTATTTAGAATAGTGTCGTGTCCGATATCTAAATGTGAGCCAAACAACCACCACCATTATACAAGCCCTTTCCATTAGTATGGTGTAGGCTATGAAGCAAGCTTCAGAAAAGGTCGACGAAATAATTGACAATGTGCTTGTCAACCTTATTGCATCCTCTTTGACGTGGTGTCAAATTCCTTGGATGATACATTGAATGCAAGTTAGTAGGCTGGTCTTTTCCTATGGTCCTGTAATTTAATCTCATGAATGACGCAACCACGCAGCCACTCTGCAAACTTGCCTAGACTATATAAGAGTAGGAACAAAGAGGAAGATGGTTGGTTTTTTATGTATGGAAACTCCATTTATCTAAGGCACTATGGCGTAGTATAAGCAAAGAATCAAATGGTCACTTAATTTTATAGCTTTCGAGGCATTTACATTGAATAGATTGGTTCTCACTGGGAATTGAATTTTCTGACATCTAAAGCACTAGGGCGTAGTATAAACAAAGAATCAAATGATAACTTAATTTTATAGCTTTTGGGGCATTTTTATTGAATAGATTGGTTCTCACTGGGAATTGAATTTTCTGCGTTTATATAAGACATTGTATTTTTTTGGTTTGAAATTGAAAAGTTGCATCCATACTTCATTTGTCTAGAGAATCAGTCTACCAGGCAACTAACTGTAGGTAAGAACATTCAGAAGCAAGCAATTCTAGAACGAATAAACAGATGCAGAAACATCGTACTGTTTCTGTTCTTATAAAAGCGACAGTTTTGCAAACCGTTGGCTCTGATACCAGTTTGTTGCGGAAAGACGATCACGAAGATATGCAGATGATAGAGAAGAAATCACAAAACAAACCACGGGCAAATAGAAAATAAAAGTACTAATCAAAAGGCGAAGACAAAGTTTTTATTAATTACCAAATAGGAGTACAAATGGTCGATGAAATACACAAATCCCTCTCACAAATTATCTCAATAGCTATCTAAACGGCATCAATCCTTAGGGTTACAAAATACTACAATATATATAGTATTCTAGAGATATGATTAAAATAATTAATTTCCCAACTAACAAATATCCGGCCCATGATGAGGGCAGACGTCTGATGAAGAAAGTGCATACGTCTGCCAAGAGTCTTTAGAATTAACAGAGCGTTTCCAGATGCCAGACGTCTGGAGTTGAGGTTTCGAAAGTACAGAGCGCTCGCAGATATATGATGTGTTCTATACAGACTTCAGACGTCTGGAGTTGAGGTTTCGAAAGTACAGAGCGCTCGTAGATGTATGATGTGATCTATACAGACGTTTGCCCAATGTATGCAAAACATACAGAGCGTCAACAGACGTTTGAAGTTTTAGCTTCAGACGTCGATCCTTTTGCTTACAGATAAACCTGAATTTTGAACAACTCCGAAATTGTGCCGAATCAACAAGAAAATCAAATAGGGATTGGAATGGGAGGCATACACAATAAATCTCCACCTTGTATTGCATTCCACACAAACCCGTCCACAAAATTAATAGTGGCTCCACCTTCACCACAAAATCTCTAAAGAGCTCAATGAGTGCGTCGCAATCCAATTAAATTCAAGCAATACTCAAACTTAACAACCGAAAGAGACTTCAACATGTCGGCTGAATTATCTGCTATGCCATCCCTCACAATATTCTCTTTTTTTCAAAGATTTTTTGAACAAACCAGTACTGTATCAATGTGCTTCGTCCTATCATGATGCATCTGATTTTTCGTCTAGTGAATCGCGTTTTGGCTACACATAGACTATTATGGTATCTTTTTGAATACCAAGTTTCGAAAATAGCCCTTTCAACCAGATCGCTTTCTTAATGACCCCAACAACGACTGTATATTCCGCCTCCGTCATAAACAACGTTACCGTAGGCTGTAACGAAACACGCCAACTAATGACACATCCTCCTAAAGAGAATATATAACCGATAATTAACATTCGTCTGTCAAGATCACCCGCATAATCAGAATTATTGAACCCAATCAAATTGTCGTCGTTCTTTTCAAACACCATCCTCACATCAGATATATCTCGCAAGTATCGTAAAATTCATTTCACAGCTTGCCAATAGCTTTTACCAGGAGATGACATATAGCAACTAATAACACTAACTGCATGTGAAATGTCGGATCGGTACAAACCATGGCATACATAACCCACCACACTCGAATAAGGAATATTCAACATATGTTTAATCTCATCCTCTGTTTGCGGTGATGAACAAGTTGAAAGTTTGAAATAAACTGCCAACGGAGTAGTTACAGACTTAGAGTCTGCCATGCCAAAACGCTCCAAAACCTTCTCAGCGTATCGATGGTGAGACAGGTAAAGTTTTCCTCCCTTTCGATCTCATCTAATCTACATATCAAGTATTTTCTTAGCCGCTCCCAAATTCTTGGTCTCGAGCTTGCCTTTCAGCCGTTTCTTCAAATTTTGAATATCAACCATATACTTTGTTGCTATCAACATATCATCAACATAAACCAACAAGTATATGAAAGAACTATCGGCGAGTTTTTTACAATACACACAACTGTCACTCTTACTTCTCGTAAACCCAATATCTATTATGAAAGTCAAACTTCTTATACCAACATCTAGATGACTGCTTCAAACCATAAAAAAAAAATTTCTAGCAAACAAACGTGGTCTTCCTTTTCTTCCACTTTGAAACCTTCGGGCTATATGTAAATCTTCTCTGCCAAACCACCATGCAAGAATGCGGTCTTCACATCGAGCTGCTCGAGCTCCAAATCTTGTATAGCTATCAAACTGAGCAAGACACGTATAGAGGCATGTTTTACAGCAGGAGAAAATACATCATTGAAGTCAACTCTCCGAACCTGCGAATAGCCTTTAGCTATCAACTGTGTCTTGTATCTCGTATCCAAAACCCCTTGATCTCCTTCTTTCTTCTTGAAAACCAACTTTAAACCAACTACTTTCTTTCTTCTTTCAGGCTTCACGAACTTCTAACTCTGGTTCTTATGAATAGACTCAATCTCTTTATTCATAACGATTAGCCAACGAGCTGACTCATGGATGAGATAGCTTCTTGATAGCTCATCGGTTCGCTACTATTAACTGTCTCTGTAACGGATATTGCATACGCCACTAGGTCATCATAACCATATCTTTGTGGCAGTCGAATGTCCTTTCATTATCGGTCTCGAGCGAATAAATACTTCTCATTTTGGAACTGCTTATCTTGAGCTTCAACAGACGATGGTAATTAGTAACTTGTGTCAACTATTAATTAGTAACTTGTGTCAACAATCAATTCCTAGGGTAACAAAATACTCAATATATATAGTATTATATAGATATGATCAAAATAACTAATTTCTCAACTAACAAATATCTGATCTATGACAGCAGACGTCTGATGAAGGAAATGCAGACGTCTGTCCAAGAGTCTTCAGAATTAACAGAGGTTTTTAGACGTCTGAAGAAAGCTTCATACGTCTGGGCTTGAGGTTTTGAAAGTACAGCGCCGACGTCTGATGTGTTCTACGCAGACGTCTGCCCAATGTATGCAAGCAAAGCATACAGGGCGTCGACAGGCGTCTGAAGCTACGTATGTCCTCTTGCTTATGGATAAACCTGAATCTTGAACAACTCCGAGATTGCGCCGAATCAACAGGGAAATCAAATAGAGTTTGGAATGAGAGGCATACACAACATAAACTGGTTAAGTTTTTCATACAGATATGTTTGCTATATGGTATTTAGCTATATATGTACTATATAGTTTTCATGCACAATTAAATTTAATATTAAGCATTGTCCACCAAGTATCAAGCACTTCTTAATATTTCTAAATTTAGGTTGCAGAGTCGCTCATGCAAATGCTAAAAGAATATTATCTATGCTGCAGATAGAGATGACATACTCCATATCTTATTACTTTTTAATGGCAGGTTCATATTGCTTTAGATATAAATCTAGACCTCATTTTTTCTGTTTCTCAAATTGTTTTTAGGTCTGGAAAGTTGCTGCTGCCCCAGTGAATGACAAATATCAGTACACACATTTTGCACATAAAATTAACAGCTTTGACACTGCTCCAAAGAAGTTGCTAGCTTCAGATGCCCGATTGCGGCCTGATAGATATGCACTCGAGAAAGGTGATTTGGGCAAATCTGGTGTTGAAAAGAGCAGGTTAGTTTACGTGTATCTGTATTTGTGTCATTGTGTGATTTTACATTTAGCTACACTAGCAATTTAGGGTGCATGTATAGTAAATTCTGGATGTTAATTTCATCATTATTATTTTGCTTCAAACTCTTAGGGGTTTTCCATTTGAATGGATACTATCAGACATTCTCTATGAAAGGAAAATGAACATATATTTGTCTTTTTCAGATAGAGCCACGAAAATTGAGTACGACTATGCTCCTATCGGTAGGATTTGGAAACAAATCCTACTCATTTCTTAGCCATTGGAGTAGACTTGGGATGTGTGCTAGCAATTATAAAGAGAATCTCTTATATTTATCATTAATCACATCATTGATATCACACATCCCAAAGCAGATCCAATGGTTAAGAAATAGATAGTATTTGTTTCCAAATCCTTGTGAAAGGAGCATATTTTTTGGCATACAAACCTTCAAAATACTATGAAATCTTCTTAAGATATTTATAATAGTTGAAAGCTATAGTTTTAGAATTAGTTATTCCAAACTACACCTTTCCAAATACAATAGAAGATAGGATGAGAGAGTTGTAGGATATTCCTTCGAAGTTGTGAGGAAATTTTTATAAGACGGCTATAAGGCCAACATTGTTTCGTAGATCATAAGGTCGTGCGATTAAGATATAGAAGTTCAAAAAAATGAGTGGTTGAAATGAGAATGTTGAGATGGATGAGTGAGTATTCAAAAAGAGGATAAGAAATATTCATAAGGAGTTAAATGTCACTCTCATAGATGATAAAAGACGAGAGAAAACCTACTCAGATAGTTGAACATGTGCAAAGAAGACCAACAAATGCTCTAATTAGATGAAGTGATAAAATTATAGTTAATGACACAATGAGGGTTAGAGATATAGACCTAAATGGTCAGGGATAGAGTTGATTAAAAACGATTCGGCAAGTGTCGGTCTAATCCAAGAAACGGCCCTTAATAAAGCAAAGTGGAAGAAAGAGATTCATATAGCTGACCTCAGAATTTTGGGACAAAGACTTGTTGTTGTACACATGCCAAAATATCAGTAAAACATAATGCTCCTCTTATGGTGCATCATGCAAACTCTATGTTGCACGGATTTGCTTGAGGAAATATATCATTATTGGATCCGTATGCATACCTGATTTTTCCGGATTCATCGATGATACTTGTGGAATTTATTCCGACACGTTTAAAAATTTATAACTGTATACTATAGATATTGAGCATGCATGATTGACGAAGACACCACAAATATATATATCAAATAGTAACAAAGTGGTTTGAATTTGCTAAAATTGGTAACTTTATGTTATTCTGTATATATATTTAATCCACACACAAAATTAGGTATCCAACAAAATCATAACCTAGACTTTTGGAAAATTACGAATCTGCCGAATCCGAATCTGGGCTACATGGTGCAAACTTGAAGCAAGCTATCAAATCTCGTTATGAAATTCGATCCGTTTTATAATTCTTCACCCTTTATCGTGTTTGGTTTTTAAGGTTGGAGGAGATGCAGAGAACCGAGAAAAGAACAAGAGAGGCCAAGGGCCAGCAATTTGTCCCAAGATGGTTCAACATGACAGGTGAAATTGTTCCCACACCTTGGAGTGACCTCGAGGTTTATGAGTTCAATAAAAAATACAATGACCACAGGGCTATTGCTGATGGCTCTGATGATAATGTCGATGTCGATATCACATCCATTGAGTTTAATCCATGGCAGTTTGGTAATGTCGCAGCTGAATGAGAACTTATTTGTTTGTTAGTAGCTCCCTGGTTTATTTTTTTGACTTTCTAGTGTGGTTAGTTTAGATTTATTTGTATTAATTTTTTTTTAGTATGGGTTTTGTTTAATCCGTTAAGTTTCTTCATAAGCATGCCTATTGAAAATTTAATTTTCTTGTATATTTTTGTTGCAACCTGTCAGTTTCTTTATGAAGCTGTTGAGAAATAGGTCTGATGATGATGAGTTATAGCCTTATAGGTCATTTTTCAATAAAACAAACTCAATCCACTGATATTCTTAAGGATAAATTGTCAAAAAGGCTCCGGCCCCGCTTAAAAACCTCTGGGCCCAATTAAAACCTCGTGACATGTAACATGTAACATCTAAAAGGTTGTCTTTAATATTTTAAGCAATTGGAAGGAATAAAGTCTTAGAAGAAATGTGGCCCAAGAATTTTTTCACAAAGATTTTAATCATATGACCTTCCCAACAATTTTGAAAATATCATGGGGTCACAACTCTTGAGCGGGCGGAGGACCCTATTCTTTATGTTTTCAGACGCAGGCTTAACCCTGCAAAATTAAACTTCTTTTCTTTGGCCATTAACAAAAAAACCAGCAATTATGAAATATTTCTCGTCTTTTGAAAGAGTTGAATGGAATTGACTTCTATGCAGGTATGTTTGTTTGGCATAAAGTATCATCCAAGTACCGAAAATAGTGTTGCTTTCGGTGCTTCAAGCATTTGGTGTGATGGAAAAAGGGTTCGAAAGTTACTTATAAGAGATAATATGGATCCTATCGACACGTCTACTATCAAATATCGTTTATCATATTGGATCGGAAGAAAGCATTAAGCACAAGAAAAAAAACTAATAGTTTATTGTTTTTATTTCTTAATTACTATTAGAAATTAGTTTTGTTTGTTTGTTTTGCTTATGAAATAATAAGAAAAGGCAAGGTGATTTATAATTTTCTTCCTTCTTTTAAAACATTTGCAAACAAATCACTTGAAGTAATTTCTTGGTCTATTTTCGTGGCAAATTTCAGAAATAACTTTAAGAATATTTTCGCTTGTTACAGTATTTCCATTATCCAAACATGTGTAGTGAAAATGACTACATATTAGATTGGACTGGATAGAGTTTATTAATTGTACCAAAGTAATTAATAAACCTTTGGGCTTAATATGGTTGGCAATTGCCCATTTAGTGTTACATTTAACCTTCCTTTAATTTCTTAAACCATTAGGCAAGTCCATTAATTTGAATCTGCTTTCTCTACTACCCATCTTGCAATGTAATTAAATGCAAGACACAAGTATACTTATAATTTTATATGTTAATGTGACGGTCAACATCTTATTCGTAATCATAATTTGTAACTTGTGTCAACTATTAATATAAGCTTTTCTCCAAATGACATAACAACGATAAAAGATGCATAAGGAAGAGGAAGCATAGAAGCCAAGAAATTAATAAATCAAGAAAAATTAAGAACACATTTTATTTAGATCGAATTTTAAGTTTACAATCACGGATTACTTCTTCGACACATATAGTGATCCATGATCGTATTTCACACACTAGTTTACAATCACATATTACCTCGTTATTGTACAACTTGATAGCCGCAGCTATCAAGTTATCATTGTCAATAACTGATGATGCTCGATATCGGTGATCTCCCAGATCATGACACGTGGTAAATGGCGTGTCCCAAAGCTCACAAGAAAGGACCTACAGTGGCCGACCAGACCACTCCTGTGCCCGTCCTACAAACAAGCGCTGGCTCACCTCTGAGCCCCCAGCACAATCGGCCTCCTCGGCCTCACAGCTCGTCTCCGGGCTACCACGGAACGAAGATACCTCGGCTCTCCCGCTCGTCCGCGAGCTCTCCCGCCGAGGTCATCTTCCTCGGTTTCATCGACCGACCAATGACACCGCTCACAGGCGCAACCGCCATCCCGCGAATCTCGTCATGCGCGAGATTTCCGCCGGCCACATCCCACGTTCCACACCATCACGATTCCACATTAACGAGCCTGTCTCGCCATTAATGGGGATTCCGCTCATCACGCGGGCATGACGTCGGGAGCGTAACGGCCGGCGTGATTCCCGTGCCTGCCCTGCCTACCGCCACCGCTATATAAACCCCTCTTCCAGACGGTTCAAGTAAGCCATTTTTACTCCACTAAGCCGTTACTCTACTCGGATTCCCTCTCTAACTTGACTGTCGGAGGGTCCTCGGTGGTACAACCACCTCGGGACTTCCTTGCAGGTACCTCGGCACCAACAGCCTCAAACCCATTGAGATCCATACACTTCAGGAGCCTGCCTCCAGATCAAACTTTAGCCGTCCAACCTCGCCATCAGCAGCAATGGAAGGTAACATCTTGGCGTGATCCAGGTCACGTCAGCTGGCGCCGTCTGTGGGAACCCTTGATTCCACAAAAACAAAAGTTCATCTTCCGATGTTACTCTAATGGCGAGCGATCATCACGACGATCCCAGCACCAGCCGCCGCCTCCCCCTCAACGGAGGCGCGGAAGAACCTCCTCCGCCGAATGCCATCAACGCCCTCGCCGGCCAGATAGACCGACTCGCGTCTGTCGTGGAGGCGCTCATCCGTGTCCAAACGGCAGGGCAAGTTCCCTAGGTCGCCGCTCTTTCACCTCGAGACCGGGACCCCTACAGGGGGAGAGAAGACTCCGCACATGTCGACACTGCCGACCACCGCCTCGCTACATCCCATGGTCGCAAATCTCCCGGGCCAGTACCTTCTGCGACTCGCTGGGCACCTCACAGTTCAACACCGAGGTCCGTCGCCAGAACACCTAGCCCCGAGATCCTTCGCGCACCTGTCCCTCCCGAGGAGATGCCGGTCAGCTCGCCTGTTACCAGGCATGACCGACACCCCCTCCCTCGACAGGGTCGCGCAGACGGGACTCGCCACGGCGACTCGAAGACTACCTCGCCGGGGGATCTAAGAAATCTCATTGAGAGGAACCGGGGCCGTGGCCAGACATAGGCCTCCAACAGCAGAGGCCAGGGATCAGAATGTGCTGAGTCATCGGGGTACCACGTTCGACTCGACGCCCTCGAGAAGAAGATCAAGGGTATGCATCGGGAAGGCCACCGATCGAGCGACGGGGCTAAGTACGCCGCCGACTCGCTCACCAAACCATTCACCGAGGAGCTGCTCGCCGTCCACGTCTCCTCTCGAAACAAGCCCCCGAAGGTCTCCTTCTTCGTCGGTAAATCTGACCCGAAGGACCATTTGGACGCGTTCACCGCGGGAATGAGCTTCCAAGATAACTCCGACGCCGCCCAATGCCGAGCTTTCCCGGCCAGTCTCATCCGCGCCGAACGAGATTGGTTCCGAGGACTCGAACCTCGCTCGATCTCAACTTTCGACGAGCTGGCCACTCAATTCCTCGGCCACTTCGTCGGGAACAGACGGTAAAAACGCACGGTTGACTACCTCTTCACGATCAAGAGCGGGGACAAGGAGACGTTCAAAGTATACGTCACCCGCTTCTACAACGCCCTTCTCGAGGTCCCAGAGCACCGGGACGAGACCGTCATCATAGCACTTAGGTCTGGTCTTAGGCATAAGGGGTGGTTACGCTCCTTTGCATTAGCGCAACCTAAGACTATGGCCGAGGTAAAAGCCTGGACCGAGCGCGAGGTCCAGCTCGAATCCGAGGTGAATGCAAATCTCCCCCAGGCAGAGCAAGCCAACCAGAAGAAAAAGGCAAGGGAAGAAAGAAGGGGACCTGAGCGGGCAAAGCCATATCTCCCGAAGTTTCAGGAATACACCCCGCTCAACGTCTCTCAGACAGTGCTACTAGAGGAGGCCAAGGGCGAAAGATTCTTCAAGCTTCCCCCGATCTCACGAATGGTCTCAAAACGAACCCGGAGTCCCTACTGCGGTTTCCACAGGTCGCTAGGCCACTCCACGGAGAGCTGCAAGCAGCTCTGTGACTATATCGAGGAGCTTATCCATTTTGGGCACCTCGCAGCGTACTTGAGGGACAAGCGACAGGCTGACCACGAGCAGAAGCAGCGTCCCCTCCTTCCGAGCTGACCATCGGCTAAATCATGGTCGTGTCAGCAGAGAATACGTCTGGTACCCATGAAGCTCGGTACTCTATGCCGAGCTTAGATGCCAACGGACAGGGCTCAAGCTGCACGAATAAGAACATCTACTAGCATGTATTTTCTTTCCAAAGCAATATACACCTTTCTTGAGATCTTTTGTTTATATAATAAAGGGATCAATAAAGCATTGCAGAAAAGAAAAAGAATCTTATTCATTCAAAAAGTACTATAGGCTCCTCAGCCGTACAAAAAAAAAATAAATTATTACAACAGCGGGGGAATGGGGTGCAGAGAGCACTGCTCGTGGTACTTTGAGAATATTTCCGCCAGCCGAGCCCTCACGGCGTCTAACATCTACCTTCGATGCCCCCCGCTAGTGTCAGCATCGAGCCTCAATTGGTAGCACTCAAGGACGAGCGTCTCCGAGCGGCTCAGCCGGCTCGCAGAGATCAGGCCGAAGCGCCTCAGAGACCTTAGCTTGCCAACGGCTTCGTCTTTCAGCTGCTCGGATAAGGGGTTGTAGAGCCCCGGCGACGCCCTCCAGATGGAGTACATCAACAGCTGAAGTAGGGAGGAGCGCCGGGGGAGCAATCGGCCGAAATGATCCTCGATCCGGCCTATCGCCAACTGCACCGTGTCATCAGTACAATACTGATTTTAGAGGTACACATCCTCGAAATTTATGATATCTTGGATGGTGAAAGGGAAGTCCTCCATTCTCGCGTTTTGGGTGTGAAGAAAGGAGCGATCGACGCTCTTTCCGCTTTATATCCCACAACGCTCCTGGAGTTCAACGGCCACCCGTTTCACCCGCAACTGTGCCGCCACTCGCGCCGCTCGATGCGAAATCGAAACGACACTCTGGCGCTTCGCGTTCCCCACGCTTTCATGACACGTGTCGACAGCGACTGTCCCTCTTTCCGGTCCTCGCACCAAGGAGGACGGACAAAGCCCTCGCCAAGAGGCGACCGAGCAGCTTCACTGCTCGGTCGGTCCTTACCAGGCCTCCGTTGAGGGTCCCTACTCGGCTATCTCTGGCCGGTAGCTCCCCTACCCCACAACGCCAGGGATCGAAGCCCTCACCAAGAGGCAGCCGAGCGGCTACCCTGCTCGGCTATCCCTGGCTGGTAGCTCTACTACCCCCACAACGCCAGGGATCAAAGCCCACGCCAAGAGGCACCGGGCAGCAACCCTGCTCGGCCATCCCTAAGGATCTAAGCCCTCACGAAGAGGCAGCCGAGCAACTTCACTGTTCGGCTATCCCTGGATAGTAGCTCCCCTACCACACAACGCCAGGGATCAAAACCCTCGCCAAGAGGAAACCGAACAGCTTCACTGCTCGGTCAATCCTTAGCAGGCTTCACATGGCCCCTCCAGTGCTAAGGATCTAAGCCCTCACGAAGAGGCAGCCGAGCGGCTACCCTGCTCAGCTATCCCTGGCTGGTAGCTCCCCTACCCCCACAACGCCAGGGATCAAAGCCCTTGCCAAGAGGCAACCAAGCTGCTTCACTGCTCGGTCCATCCTTAGAGGGCCTCTCACGGCCCCTCCAGCGCTAGGGATCTAAGCCCTCACCAAGAGGCAGCCGAGCGGCTAGCCTGCTCGGCTATCCTTGGCTGGTAGCTCCCTACCCCACAACGCCAGGGATCAAAGCTCTCGCCAAGAGGCAACTAAGCAGCTTCACTGCTCGGTCAATCCTTAGCAGGCCTCCCATGGCCCCTCCAGCGCTAAGGATCTAAGCCCTTACGAAGAGGCAGCCGAGCGGCTACCCTGCTCGGCTATCCCTGGCCGGTAGCTCCCTACCCCACAACGCCAGAGATCAAAGCCCTCGCCAAGAGGCAACTGAGTAGCTTCACCGCTTGGTCCATCCTTAGCGGACCTCCCACGGCCCCTCCAGTGCTAGGGATCTAAGCCCTTACCAAGAGGCAGCCAAGCGGCTACCCTGCTCGGCTATCCCTGGCTGGTAGCTCCCTACCCCACAACGCCATGGATCAAAGCCCTCGCCAAGAGACAACTGAGCAGCTTCACTGCTCGGTCAATCCTTAGCAGGCCTCCCATGGCCCCTCCAGCGCTAAGGATCTACTGCCCTCAAAGCAGCCGAGCGGCTACCCTGCTCGGCTATCCCTGACTGATAGCTCCCTACCCCACAACGCCAGGGATCTAAGCTCTCACCAAGAGGCAGCCGAGCGGCTACCGTGCTCGGCTATCCCTGGCTAGTAGCTCCCTACCCCACAACATCAGGGATCAAAGCCCTCGTCAAGAGGCAACTGAGCAGCTTCACTGCTCGGTCAATCCTTAGCAGGCCTCCCATGGCCCCTCTAGCGCTAAGGATCTAAGCCCTCACGAAGAGGCAGTCGAGCGGCTACCCTGCTCGGCTATCTCTGGCTGGTAGCTCCCTACCCCACAACGCCAGGGATCTAAGCCTTCACCAAGAGGCAGCCGAGCGGCTACCTTACTCTGCTATCCCTGGCTGGTAGCTCCCTACCCCAACACACCAGGGATCAAAGCCCTCGCCAAGAGGCACCGGGCAGTAACCCTGCTCGGCCATCCTTAAGGATCAAAGCCCTCGCCAAGAGGCACCGGGCAGCAACCCTGCTCGGCCATCCTTAGTAGGCCTCTTACGGCCCCTCCCGCGCTAAGGATCAAAGCCCTCGAAAGAGGCAACCGGGCCTACTCTTGCTCGGTTATCCCTTCCTGGTAGCTCCCTACCCCAACACACCAGGGATCAAAGCCCTCACCATGAGGCACCGAGCAGCTACCCTGCTCGGCTCGTCCTTGGTAGGCCACTTACGGCCCCTCCCGCGCTAAGGATCAAAGCCTTCACCAAGAGGCACCGAGCAGCTACCCTGCTCGGCCCCGTCCTCAGCATGCCTCTCCGGGCCTCCCACGCTAAGGAACATGACCTCATCATGAGGCATCCAGTCTGTCTACGTCTGAGCGATCTCCATCTCGACTTCGGGTCCATAGAGATACCGTCTTTGCACACTGGGCAAATGAACAGATCCAACTCGACGCGTAATTGCTAGATGAAGAACCGACATAACACAAAGGCAGTACTGTGTAACTACAAGTGTTTACCGACAAAGGAAAATGCGCGCGCAAATACTACTGCAAAAAGTCTTTATTCACAAAGTCAAAGCTTTTACAAAGGTATTGTGGGCTCCCCAGCTCTACAAAATGCCCGGAGGCCTACAAAATTCCCGATACAATATAGAAATAAAACAAGAAGACGAGGGGCTTCAGGCCTCAAAGCCAGGCGCAACCTCAGGAAGCTCAGCGCCCATTAAAGGAGTCTCGGCGTCGCCCTCGCCAGGAATCTCTTCCTCGGTCTCGCCCCCGGGGCCGTCCCTCTGCTCGTCGTCCCCGCGAGGATATTCAGCTCGAAGCTCATCGTCAACGAACTCCGGCATCCGAGCCTTGACGGCATCAAGGGCCTCATGACAGATGGCGGTAGTGGCCAAGGCCAGGACGGTGTAAAAATGTTCCGACTTCTGAAAGTTCCCCACCACTTTCGCCGCTCTGAGGTCGTCTCGCTTCACCCCCTCTACCGCTGCCTCCAGCTCCTTCCGTAGGGTGCTCATCGACTTCTTCAAGGTGCCGACGAGCAACTTAGAGTCTTGAAGCTTGGTCTCGGCGGCCTCGCGACACCTGGCAGCCTTCTACTTCACTGCCGCCACCTCCTGCTTTGCAGCTGCCATCTTCTGCTTCCTGGCCGCCACCTCGCCTTCCAGGGAACGACCCTCGCCATCGCCGCCTCCAGCACCTGCTTTGAGCTCTCCTCCAGCGAGGAGAGCTCTCCCGCAGCTTGGATCGCCGGGGTAATCTCCTCGTCCTTTATATGGATGACGAGGGCGACGTGCTGGAGAACCTGAAGAAATCAGAGGGGGTCAGGAAGAAAGGAGAGGCACCAAATCTCACGAATGGTAAGAAGCTGAAGCAAAAGTCAAGTAAAGTACGGGCACTAACCTACACGGCTTCTCGGGCGATTGCCGCCATCTGTGCCCTGAGAGTCCCCCGAGGGATCTTGCCCCCGGCCAACCTCTCCATGTCCGACAGCAAGCTGTCAGCGACGGAAAGCCCCGAGGGCACCTCAAAGCGGAGGCCCCCCTCGTCCACCAAGATTAGGGAGGCCGGGGTCCGTGGAACTGTTCGGGGGAACCTCTTGAGGGGCGACGACGGAGAGCCGGTCTCCATCTCCGAAGCCTGGGCATCTTTTCCTCGAACCCATTTTCTGCTCGGCGCCTGGCTAGGCTCCGGGGCTCGGCCCGCAGTCGAACGCTGGGGTGGGAAGGCTACCGGGGAAACCGGGACAGACGTTGGACGAGAAGAGCTGGCACCTCCAGCCTTCGATCCCTTCTTCGGCTTGTGCATGGCTGCTCGGAGGTGGCTGATTGATCTCAAAGAATAATTAGTAACCGCAATCAAGAACGACATCGCTTTGCAGCTAGCCGGTGAGTACGGGTCGGTCCATAGGGATGTTGTGAATTTCCTAATCGCTCTTACGAGTTAATTCCAAACGGTGTGAATGGATTAATTAAATCTAAAAACTAAATTAATCTAGGGCAATTGAATTAAAGATCTAACTATCTAACTAGGGCAAGTAATTAAATTTAATCTAGGGCAGAGAATGAAAAATTAACTAGGGCAAGAATTGAAATCTAAACTAGGGCAATTAAATAAATCTACTTACTTTACAGATGGCTCTCTCCAAACATTTACACAGGGTTGTCAGATCTGAATAGATGATATGAAAAGAGGCATCAATGCTCTCCAAAAGATTTCTAAATTTTATTCATAAAAAGAGGCATGAGGGAGGCATGAAAAGAATACAATGATTTTGGCTTCTATTTATAAGACATAGAAACCCTAGGTTACAATTGATTCGCACGTCTGCATTTACCAAAATATCCTTAGGAAGACCTAGTCAAAATAGACTCCAAGCTTTGGTAAAATTTTATGTCTGGAAATTTTGGAACTGATTCTGGCTTCTTGGGCTTTTTATTTCTTTGGATCTTTATTCAATTTGGCTTCTCTATTTCTTCCAGATCTCTAGTGAACAATTGCAGTGGACTTTTAACCGTTTGCTTTGTAATCTTGGACCTTGCGTTGCCTTGTACTGATCTTTTGTGTAGGCTTGATTAAGATCCTTCTATTTGTTGGTCAAAATCCCTTTTTTGTGTCGTCTTTTGTCTTTTTCACTGTTTTTGCTCCAAGAACCTGTAACCTGTACTATGTAGCAGATATGGGTCAAAAGCACGTGTTTTATTGTAAAATGCATAAGAATGGGGACTGTAATAATGCAATAATATAATATGAACAATTACCCCCAAACTTATCTTTTGCTCGTTCTCGAGCAAACTTATTTTTTATTCTCGACAAAAACCTAACTGCGCTTTCGCAGGGAAACGCGATTGCACTGAGCTCGTGCAACAAGCCGTTAAACCTCTAGGTGTCCCTAGTAGGAGGAGTGTTGTCTCCTGAGGGTTTTCAGCGGATACTACCCACAAAATCCTATCAATTCGGCCCATTAATTTTAATTCTCCAATTAGGTTTTCTAACAAGGAATTCTATTATCGTCGACTCGTAAACTATCCACCCATATTCTTCACACTTTCTCATCATTTAACTTAAGATTATATATGTTTTGCAGACTTACTTAGCTTTCGGCATCTCTTAAGTTTTCCTTCTAAGGTTCCATCTCCACTTAGGAATTTTTATCAACTCTATTAAAGATACAAGTTCTATTCTTCACTCTTTTCTCTCATTTAAATCCCAATCACATACCCCTACGTGTGTGTATAAATCACCCCTACACTTGGAAATTCAAGTCAAGCAATCATACCCTTGTCCGTTGTCCAAAGTACTTATTAGTAGGTGAATTTTTAATTGAATTTTACTTACACATCCTTCATGTGACCGTTAATACTTCTTGAGGTACCAACGACCGATTACAAGATGTGTTTGCACATTAAAGCGTAATTCCTAGTCTTGCAACATCCAAGGCTTTTAGCAGTGACTCCCAAACCAGTTGGTCTAAGGCACTAGGTGATGAAGCACCCTTGCTAAATATTTTTCTATTTTTACAGCCTTAAGTAATCACAAAAACCAGTGTTCATTTTTTCTTTATTCACACTTTTTTTTTCTTTTATTTTCATTGTACTAAGGACTTTAGACAAGAGCATTTCAAGGTCTCCTCTACTATTTCAAGTTTCAAGGTTCGTGTTCGTGCAATTTGTAGGGTATACATTTTCAGAATCTAGACTTACGCTCAGAACTATTTTTCAAACTTATACTCTACTAAAAATATCAATACTTTTCTTTCGTTTCGACTTCGCCCAAAAAGTGAACTCAAAATTTGCCTATTTCTAAATAAACTACAAAGGAATATATTTTCTACTGTTAAACTTTAAGGAAGGTTATTTCTAGGGTTTTTAATTTACTAAATCTAAGATCTAGTTGTTCCTAGCTAGTTAACCTATTTGTCAAACTCAAGTCAAATAATGCCAAAATTGAATACAATAATTTTTATAATTTTTCGAAATTTTTCAATTTTTATGGGTTTTCAAATAAGTATGCAAATGCAAAAAATGTACACATGAATGCGAAGAAAGAAGACTTACCGAGCATACCCCCAAACTTAAACCTGACAGTGTCCTCACTGTCATGCTACACCAAGAGGGTTAAAATGCCGGCACTCCCCTGTTTATTTATTTGCAATTTTTTTTTTAATTTTTTTTATTTTTTTTTAATTTTTATTGTTAAAAGAAAAACAAAAATATATATACAACAAGGTTCCCCCCAAACTTAAGCTTGGTTTTACACAAGCCAAAGGTTAGTACCAACCATTCAAAAATCTTATCGTGGTAATGGTAAGGTTGGTGAAAGAATGGGGTAGAAAGAAAAGAAATGAGAAGCACACGAGACCGTGTGGAGATAGAAGCGGTGTACGGTCTCGGTGTAGGAGAAGAATGGCGGAAGAGAGAAAGACGTGGAGTACGATCTTGAGGGTGTAAATCGAGTGAATAAATTAGCGCAATTTGTGATGACCGATGTGTTAAAAGAAATTGTGCTAACCTATCAACCCGTCGAGAAATGGGATCAAATCCCTCAAGATTCGCAAGGAAACATGGGTACGTTGAACTTGGTATAGGAGATGAAAGCGTAACAGTCTCTTGTACGGTCGGAACGATAGGAAGGACGAAAGGAAGTGAATTAGGAATAGTCTCATTCTCACCGTAGTAAACTGTCTCGAACTGGAAAGATTCCATCAATGGTTCGAAACGACTGTAAGCAACCAAGTCTGATGGTTCAACTAACTCATCTGAAAATTCAAAGGACTCAAACTCGGGCGGTGAGTCGTCAAGATCGTCCGAAAAAGTGAAACACTCGTAAGTATTATCGGCTGTGAGAACTATGTCAGATTCAAAGGGAAATTTTTCAAGCTCACAGTCTTCAAGCGTGATCTTGTGCGTGGTCGGAACGATGGAAAGGAGGGAGAGTAATATAACAGTTATGGGTTCAGGAGGATGAATTGGAAAATCCGACACATCAAACAAAAATGGTTCAACCTCAATATTATCTTCAATACTCTCCTCAATACTATCCTCATAATTCTCCTCAATATTTAGCTCATCCACGCCATTATCATCAAAATCAAGACGCATATGAAGTTCGGGAGAAACAATTAATGACTCGGGATGATGAATTGGACATAAAATTTCAATCAACTCGACAGGTTCATCATCTAAAATATTCCCGGCGTCTATATCCTCAATCAAGTGAAAATTAATTTTTTCTGACACCTCATCAAAAGCATGGATATTTATCGATTTAGGTTCTATAGTGGAGGTGTAAATATCGAAAGGATTAAGTGTGGTTTCACTCGAAAGGGGTTCTTCACAATGGCAAATCAAGCACTACAAAGTCACACAACTCGTTTTTATTTTCAACAGGTGAACTATTTGGGACAATCGATGGAAAACCGGAGTTGTGGGCTTCAATTGGATAAGGGTAGGTTTGATTTGGAAATGTGTAGAACTCACTCGCTCCTCTCAAATTCTCACTCTGTTCAACCGCCTCCTCATACATTGAAAAATTTGAAACTAGTTGGAAACTAGTTGCCTGTTCACTAGGTTGCATAAGGGCGGCCATGGACGCTTCCACATTCCTAGTTATTTTGTTTGTTGCTGCAATATAAGCTGCTAACGACTGTTCCAAACTAGACATGGGTGGTGAAGAGGTTTCGGTAAAAAATTCGAAATTGTTTGGATACGTGAAACTTGCAAAAGGCTGTGTAGAAACAGGGTCTAGTGAAGGTGGGAAAGTCGGGTAGGACTGGTAGGAAGTGGATGGTTGGACAGGATTAGGATCAACATGTGGATAAAAAGGTGGATGGACTTGTTGATTCCTAGAACTAGATAAGGGGAGAGGGGTGAAAGATCGGCTACGAGATTGAGCAATATGCTCAGCAATAGACATCAGTTTAGGAGTTACAGCAGGACTTGAAAAAGTGGTATCAACGTACGAAGATGGTAAAGGTTGACTTGGTTGACACAAAGTGGTTTGAAAAGTCGAACTGTTTCCCCTAGACGCTTCTATTTGATCTTTCAAAGAAATTTTAGACACGGAGGGATCTTCCTTAAATCGACCGAAACAATTGACGTACGAAGCAAAATTAGGTTCGGGATACCAAAGTTCAGCAAGAGATTTGTGATGTGGGGTACCCATGATAGAAGAAAGAGAAGAGAAAGAAGGTAGGTGGTGCAAGGATTTCTTAGCGGCAAAAATTTGCAAGTTGTTAAAAAAAAATTCCTTTTTCCTTTTTTTCTATATTTGGAAATTTTGCAAAAAGATTTTTTTGAAAAGAGACTTTGACACAAATGCGATCAACCACAAATGCACAATCAGGTCTAGATCTAGGGTCATCTAGGTCAGTTAGACGGCTCCTAACTGTTCCAAAGGGCTAGAAATAGGACCTCAAATCGCCTCTTCACCGCCAATTGCGGTCAGGTAAGTGTCAGGTAAGTGGGAGGCTCCCCGCTACGAGTAGCGGTACTAATTAAGTAACCGCTCGCCTTAGAAACACTTGTCTAGACACCGCAAAGTCAAGTTAGGATTAACGGCCGATACCTATAACTAGTTCTCTGTCCTATTGAGCTCGAAGTCTTTAGGGCTGAGTCTAGTATTTTTTAATTAAAGATTTGTCAATGCAAATGCCTTATGTGATTTCTGGGGTCCTGGGAAGGGTGATGAAATCCCCACCCAATCTGAATTGGTCAAAAGCCCCTTAAAATCCGTTTTAAAGATATGCAAATGAGAAAAATCACTTGTAATCAAATCTTTTTTGTGAATTTCAAAGTTTGCAAGCTTTCTAATTAAAATTTTCCTTTTTCCGCTTGCTCTTTATTTGGAAATTTTGCAAAACGATTTTTGATAAAAGATATGCAGAACAAAAAATATTATTTGCAATCAATTTCTATTTTAAGCGAAGCGTAAAAATCCTGCACAAGATTTGTTATTTGGAAAGGAAAAAATTTTTTAAGCGCAAAGAATCCTGCAGGAGATTTTACAGAAAATATAATAAGATTTGCAGAGGAGGAGATCAGAAGACTTACAGTTTTTTTTTATGAATCGCAGAGGAAGTTTGGGGATCTGATCCGCTGAGATGACCGCGGAACCGCCGTCCGAAGCCACCAACGACCGCGGATCCGCCGCAAGGCGATGACATCAGCAGGCGAATTTTTTTTTGTTGTGACCAGATCACCGCGATTCTTCTTGTTGACTCGGTCCTCCAAATTTCTTCTGTTGTTTATTGTGATATTTCTCTGTTTGTTCGGATTTGATATTTGCTGTTTTGATCTTTGTAGATTTCCATATCCGAATTTGTTCGTAGATCCTGCAAAATTCACACAAAAATACCCTTCCCAAAAATAACAGATGATATATTTTTATATTTTTTTGATTTTTTAGATTTTTATGATTTTTTTAATTTTGATTAACCCGAAATTACAAAAAGGAAATAACACGCCATCCCCGGCAACATCGCCATTTGATTGATCTCAAAGAATAATTAATAACCGCAATCAAGAACGGCGTCGCCTTGCAGCTAGCAGGTGAGTACAGGTCGGTCCACAGGGATGTTGTGAATTTCCTAATCGCTCTTACGAGTTAATTCCAAACGGTGTGAATGGATTAATTAAATCTAAAACCTAAATTAATTTAGGGCAATTGAATTAAAGATCTAACTATCTAACTAGGGTAAGGAATTAAATTTAATTTAGGGCAGAGAATGAAAAATTAATTAGGGCAAGAATTGAAATCTAAGCTAGGGCAATTAAATAAATCTACTTATTTTACAGATGGCTCTCTTCAAACATTTACACAGGGTTGTCAGATCTGAATAGATGATATGAAAATAGGAATCGATGCTCTCCAAAAGATTTTTAAATTTTATTCATAAAAAGAGACATGAGAGAGGTATGAAAAGAATACAATGATTTGGGATTCTATTTATAAGACATAGAAACCCTAGGTTACAATTGATTCGCACGTCTGCATTTACCAAAATATCCTTAGGAAGACCTAATCAAAGTAGACTCCAAGGTTTGGTAAAATTTTATGTTTGGAAATTTTAGAACTGATTCTGGGCTTCTTGGGCTTTTTATTTCTTTGGATCTTTATTCAATTTGGCTTCTCTATTTCTTCCAAATTTCCAGTGAACAATTGCAGTGGACTTTTAACTGTTTGCTTTGTAATCTTGGATCTTACGTTGTCTTGTACTTTGTGAATTTTATATTTGATGTAGGCTTGATCAAGAGTCTTCTGTTTATTGATCAAAATCCACTTTTGCATCGTCTTTTCATCGATTTCACTATTTTCTGTCCAAGAACCTGTAACCTGTAATATGTAGCAGTCATGCGTCAAAAGCACCTGTTTATTTATAAAACGAATAAGGATGGGGACTATAATAATGCAAACTTATGTTTTGCTCGTCCTCGATCAAACTTAATTTTTTTCTGTTGACTCGGTTCACCGCGATTCTTCTTGTTGACTCGGTCCTCCAAATTTCTTCTATTGTTTATTGTAATATTCTTCTATTTGTTCGGATTTGATATTTGCTGTTTAATCTCTGTAAATTTCCAGATCCAAATTTGTTCGTAGATCCTACAAAATTCACACAAAAACACCCTTCCCAAAATAACAGATGATATATTTTTATATTTTTTTGATTTTTCAGATTTTTATGATTTTTTTTTAATTTTGATTAACCCGAAATTGCAAAAAGGAAATAACACGCCGTCCCCAGCAACGGCGCCATTTGATTGATCTCAAAGAATAATTAGTAACCGCAATCAAGAACGGCGTCGCTTTGCAGCTAGCCAGTGAGTACGGGTCGGTCCACAGGGATGTTGTGAATTTCCTAATCGCTCTTACGAGTTAATTCCAAACGGTGTGAATGGATTAATTAAATCTAAAACCTAAATTAATTTAGAGCAATTGAATTAAAGATCTAACTATCTAATTAGGGTAAGGAATTAAATTTAATCTAGGGCAGAGAATGAAAAATTAAGTAGGGCAAGAATTGAAATCTAAATTAGGGTAATTAAATAAATCTACTTATTTTACAGATGGCTCTCTTCAAACATTTACAGAGGGTTGTCAGATCTGAATAGATGATATGAAAAGAGGCATCGATACTCTCCAAAAGATTTCTAAATTTTATTCATAAAAAGAGGAATGAGGGAGGCATGAAAAGAATACAATGATTTGGGCTTCTATTTATAAGACATAGAAATCCTAGGTTACAATTGATTCGCACGTCTGCATTTACCAAAATATCTTTAGGAAGACCTAGTCAAAGTAGACTCCAAGCCTTGGTAAAATTTTATGTCTGGAAATTTTGGAACTGATTCTGGGCTTCTTGGGCTTTTTATTTCTTTGGATTTTTATTCAATTTGGCTTCTCTATTTCTTCCAGATCTCCAGTGAACAATTGCAGTGGACTTTTAACCGTTTGCTTTATAATCTTGGACCTTGTGTTGCCTTGTACTGATCTTTTGTGTAGGCTTGATTAAGATCATTCTATTTGTTGGTCGAAGTCCCTTTTTTGTGTCGTCTTTTGTCTTTTCATTGTTTTCGCTCCAAGAACCTGTAACCTGTACTATGTAGCAGACATGGGTCAAAAGTACCTATTTTATTGTAAAATGCATAAGAATGGGGACTGTAATAATGCAATAATATGATATGAACAGTAGCTCAACTCCATGGGTTCTACATAAGACAAAATACAATGGAATTAGAAACACAAACAGAAATGAAGACAAACGCAAGCTCCTAACTTACCGACGAACTGGGCGCGGCTGAACCCAGCCCAACTAAGGGCCCGCTCAGATAGTAGCACGTCGGCCCGAGGAATGGGCTCCCACTCCGCCACTCTTACTGCGTCGGGATCGTTGGACAGACTTCCTCACCCTCTGGTGGCCTAACAATGAAAAACTTCTTCTTCCAACTATGGATAAAAGAAGGCAGGACGATGACACCTGACCCGGCTGCACTCCCCCGTTGGACAGACGTTGGACGAGAAGAGCTGGCACCTCCAGCCTTCGATCCCTTCTTCGGCTTGCGCATGGCTGCTCGGAGGTGGCTCAAGTCCATGGGTTCTACACAAGAAAAAATACAATGGAATTAGCAACACAAACAGAAATGAAGACAAACACAAGCTCCTAACTTACCGACGAACTGGGCGGGGCTGAACCCAGCCCAACTAAGGGCCCGCTCAGAAAGCAGCATGTCGGCCCGAGGAATGGGCTCCCACTCCGCCACTCTCACTGCGTCGGGATTGTTGGACAGACTTCCTCACCTTTTGGTGGCCTAACAAAGAAAAACTTCTTCTTCCAACTATGGATAGAAGAAGGCAGACCGATGACACCTGACCCGGCTGCATTCCCCCGTTGTTTCCTAAAAGAGAGGTAAAGCCACCTCGGGTAGCCCGCGCGAGTGTCGGGATGACTTTTGTAAATGAGGGAGCAGGCAAGGATGGACAGACTGAAGGGGATCATCTGCAACTTCAAGCGGACCAGGAACCCGAGGAGAATCCTCCAGGAATTCGGCACTAGCTGGACCGGGGCTAGCCCAAAGTAATTTAGCGCTCCAACAATCTCGGGGGAGAAAGGCAGGCACATTCCAGCCCAAAAGGCCTCCAAGTACAGGGCAATCTCCTTTCTCCGTACCTGATCTGCCCTCTCCCCCTCCCCGGCCAAACGCAACGTGTAGCCGGGAGGAATATGGAAACGAGTCAGAGCATTGGCAAGCTCCTCCTCGTGCCTCACCATAGATAGCACGCCAGGCGCATCCACGACCTCCACTCGGGGGGCCGCCCCCGTCGCGCGACCCTGGGAAAGAGACCTAACCCTAGCTCCCTGGGAGGACTTTGTTCCAGAAGAAGAAGAAGAAGAAGAAGAAGAAGGGGAAGAAGAGGAAGACTCTACAGAGGGCTCCCCAGACTCTACACCAACTACATCTACAGACTCCTCAGAGAAAGACATCTAACCTGATGAAGAGAAGTCCTCGAAAAAGCAAACGCGGATATCCCGACCTAAAAAGGAGAACGCCGAGTTAACAAGACCAAAGACGAGGAGATCATGAAGAGAAATATGCCCTCATGTGGACCCCACCTCTACTTATTGCCACCAGCGTTCTCATCCAACGGCGACAGTCATCTCCCGCCGAAACGGTTCAGTACACTCGACGGCCACGATCACTCCACCTGTCGCATGCACATTGACATATCCCCTCAGACGCCAGAGGTCTGCGGCCCGTCGCGTCAGCCAGCCAGCGCCCGACACCTGGACTGTCGCGTAAGTAAGCGTACACAATATCTGGCGCACCCTCTTTAATGCAGAGACCTCTCTCCTGATCCGCTGGCGTCATCTAGAAAATACAGCAGGTTACCCGGGGACACACCCGACGATATCTTCGAAAGGAGCTTACCTCGGGTAACCCGGCAAACCACTTTCGACCCGACCCGTCAGCTGGTCGGGACGAGAGTGGGGGGCTAATGATGATGCTTGATATCGGTGATCTCCCAGATCATGACACGTGGCGGATGGCGTGTCCCAAAGCTCACAAGAAAGGACCTACAGTGGTCAACCAGACCACTCCTGTGCCCGTCCTACAAACAAGCGCTGGCTTACCTTTGAGCCCCCAGCACAATCGGCCTCCTCGGCCTCACAGCTCGTCTCCGAGCTACCATGAAACGAAGATATCTCGGCTCTCCCGCTCGTCCGTGAGCTCTCCCGCCGGGTCATCTTCCTCGGTCTCATCGACCGACCAACGGCACCGCTCACAGGCGCAACCGCCATCCCGCGAATCTTACCATGCGCGAGATATCCGCTGGCCACATCCCACGTTCCACGCCATCACGATCCCCCATTAACGAGCCTGTCTCGCTATTAATGGGGATCCCGCTCATCACGCGGTCGTGACGTCGGGAGCGTTACGGCCGGCGTGATTCTCGCGCCTGCCCTGCCTGCTTCCACCGCTATATAAACCTCTCTTTCAGACGGTTCAAGTAAGCCATTTTTACTCCACTAAATCGTTACTCTACTCGGATTCCTTCTCTAACTTGACCGTCGGAGGGTCCTTAATGGTACAACCACCCCGGGACTTCCTTGCAGGTAGCTCGGCGCCAACAGCCTCAAACCCATTGAGATCCACACGCTTCAGGAGCCCGTCTCTAGATCAAACATCAGCCGTCCATCGCCGCATCAGCAGATCGACGGAAGGTAACATCCTGGCGTGATCCAGGTCACGTCAATAACCTTTCTCAGACAGCCAATCATTTGATTTGATGTCGAGTAATTTTCTTTTCCCAGGTCACAAGTATTCCCATCAAAATTTATGTAAAAGAAATTAATGTAGATTACAAATGAAAATATGCTATATAGTTGTTAAAGACCCTTTCGAATCTTTTTCAACTGGGATATCTTTTCACGCAGTATTGATGCCGATTGTGTTGCTTCTAGTCCAGGATTCGAAACATAAGGGGAAGTGGGTTTGCTAACCACATCGTCTACCGGTAGTTTATTCAGGTTTGAAAAGCTCGACACATAAATCAGTAGCTTTCGCCATTTTCTTATTATGAATTGTACGAAAGCAGAATTAAATTGTCAACATGTAAAAAATAAAAGAAAGGAAGAATCTCCAAAATCTAAAGATAATTTTTTTGGTTTCATGCTTTTCTATATTTTTAACAAACCGTAGAAGAAAAGCATAATGTCAAATGAACATATATGTACATTTAATAACTAAAGAGTTTTAATAAATATCGATAAATTTAATCATTTAATTTACAATATGAATAATATCTTAAAATGTTGATAAATTCATGTACATCTCTTTTTAATATAATGACAATGATAAGAAAGTTAGTGTGTGAGTAATGGATGTTCTTAGATTTAATCTAACTTATTTCCACACTCCAGTTCATTCTTGAGCCAAAGCATGCCCACTAATTTTTTTTAAAAATATTTTTTAAAATTAAATGTCGATCAAAGAAGGGGGGAAACCGATAGACTAGTACCTTAGAAGACCCGACAAGCCAATATTTATCCCTTCTCCATGATTTTCTGTGGCATTGAGTGAGTGCGGACAAGTATATATAACATGGAATTGAGATCTTCAAATATATGCTAAAAATAAAATATTTATCGTCAAGTTTTGAAAAGGCCAATGTATTCAATGAATCATATAAAAGAATTCATGTACCTATTTTAATTATTCAAAGTTTGCTCCTCAAGTAACTCTGCTACAGAGAACTTGGACATTATTTCGTCCTCTTAAGATGTATTTTCTGTGACCAACATTTCACAAGAATTGCAATCTAAATCTATTGAATCTTAAATATCAAGTCACAAAGTAAATTTTCCATATAAAAAAAGTCATAGGTTAAGGGAATTTGAAATGCAGTATATGGAGCATATATTTTGAGGATCAAGCTGTTGTCTATGGGAATTGAATGTGCATTGTGGGCATGCCTTTAATTTCTAGACTTCAACATTGAAAATTTATAGGGTAAATATTTTAAAAAGCCCCTGGCCCATTTCAAACTTCTGTCAAAACCCCCTGGCTTTTGCTCTTGTTAAGATACCTGGGCCCAATCAAAACGCTCTGTATACCTATAATATCTAAGTAATTGCATGTAATATCTAAACAGTTGCGGTTGTCTGTAATATCTAAGCAGTTGCGGTTGTATGTAATATCCAACCAGTTGCAGAAATACAAAAACCTAAATGAAATACAAGCCATAGGTTTTTCACAAAGATTTTGCACGGTAGATCATTCACAACAATTTTGAAAATTATCCTAGACAACTCCTGAAAGAGCCGTTTTTTTGACAATCTACCCAAATTTATATTTATATTGTCATTTTAATTAAGTAGATAATATGGAGCCTAAACTAAGGCCCAAACATTGGTAATGACCTTCCATTAAAAATCACTAGATTTTGATCCTCCACACTTGGCGTGGGACCATATCCGATCTAAAATATTTATAGTTGAATCTCTACATTATACATAGTCGCTACAACTTAACATGTAAACAGTATGGGATACAAATGTATAAATCCAACTTTTTTTAGCGTGGAAAAATTAATTAAATCAGAATTTATATTTAGCTTCGTATATATTATAAGTATATTATTAGTATTTGATGGAAAAATAATTATTGAATTGTAATTTAAAAAAAATAACATATATACTATGCATTATAAATAATCCAACATGATTTAAACTAAAACTCTATTTGTGGATATCCATGTAATAAACTTTTAGTAAATCTTCTTAAATGATTTATCTTTTCATCATTTCATAAAAATGATAAAAATGAGTAATGGTCCATTAATAAGTAGAAAGTCAATATTGAAGAAAATACCTGTATTTTTGTAAATGTCATCGATAATTTTCAAATCTTACTCTAATTTAGACACGATTTTCTTTTTCATTAATTTTTAATTTTCTAAATAGTTTGCCTCCTTATTTGAATAATAAGATAGTACTTGATTTCTTTCTTTATAACAAATATCATTGGACAACATAGATCTTAATTTAATATTTCACAATCGCCTAAGGGCTAAATTTTACTCTTTTAGCATTTTAAAAATAGAAATACCATATACTTTTTAACTTGTAAATAGATACCAGGAATAATCATGATGCTTAAATTAAATACCATGTTTTGATATTTTTCGAGTTATAATTTATAAATACAAATATCAAGTTATATCATGCATTGTTGTGGTTTTGAACCAATAAAAATAATAAATTATATCAATATTTTAGTTTAAAATTTTCTATTTCTATGAATTCATTACCCGTTAATTTTTGTTAAATAATGATAGTTATTTGAACTGTGAAATTTCAGCATCAATTTTAAAACAAGCATAGTTTCTATAAGCAAATATAAAACAATTTTTGTTATTTTAAACATTAATTCTTGATTTCATATGTTTGAAAAAAAAGACATACGATATTAGTTGTTAATATTATTCGTTCTCCTATTTTTTTAAATTCCAAATACCGATCAATTATTATTAGCCATAGAATCCTAAGATGGACTAAGAGAATATGAATAAATTCAAGGGCAAAAGTTAAAAGGCCAAAATTAGTGTTTTGATTTGTAAAAGATTTCTTGACCATCCAAATTTATATTAGAGTAATAGATAGATAGACGTGTCTCAATTTAGGTACTTAAAAACTAAACAGACTTGCCCATTAAAACTCAATTGAGATGCCAGGCTTAATTTACTGATGGATAAGGTATTAATTAATAACTTACCTTTCAGGCTTATATTATAGAAACCACATCATGTGGCACATGATGTGGTTTAACGTACTTGCTCAAAACAACTCTCACATTCCTAAACTTACTCATAAACCCTATGTCGATTGATTTTTAACGTTTTTATCTAATTGATGGGTTGTTTTTCTAGCCGCAATCACTCTTCCTCTCACAATAGCATCCTGGCTTATTTCAAAAAAATCATTTCATAGTTCACCTTACTTGTTTAAAACCGCCATCACATTTAAACCTATCAGCAAAATCCTCTAGACTTTCAGTGCGTTATTCATGAGCCCCCTGAGGGCAAACAATCTCCGATCTATACACACACGCTTATAGCAGACAAAAGTCAGTATAAAGCCATCAACCACAGGCTATTTGCAAATTAGAAAAAAAAACACTTATGATCCGTACATTATTTTTTCCTGATATGATGGGGAATCGGTAGTGAGTGAGATCGATTCTAGAATCAAGTTGGAATTTCGGTGCAATCAATTCCAGAATCGAACCTTCCGTGCTTGTTATTGATCAAGATCAAGTTGGAATATCGATGCAATTTATAAAATTTCACAGGAATTTTCACGTCCTGCTTCCCAAAATACATAAAATCGGGAACATAACAAAACCAGTCATGCTACCTACGGTAAAAAAAATATCCTCCCACAATCGCATTACGGCTGTCTATCAGTAATCAAGAGCAATAATATAACCGTCTATCTCTAAATATGTCCAATAGCCATAAACGATAACAGGAAATAGTAGCGGAAGCAATAAAAATCCAAAGAATAACTAACCATCAATAAGAGCTATATCAGTAAGATGGTCTTTACTGATCGGTGATTCCGTCGAATTACTCACGTGCAAAGTCAAGTATCTAGGCCATGCAAAACCCAGACGTCAGTGTATCATAAATAGCATAATAATAAACTAAGCAATATACCATACAGGGTGTTATGTGCAAAATAATGTATAATTATAAACAAACAATCACAGGTGATATATCAGCAGGCTATAGGTATGCCATGTTGTCACGACCTAGATTAGGAACGCGACCGGCATTTAAATCACGCAACGTCTAAAGGCGTAACGTGAATTAAGTAAACTGAAATCCAGAAATATAAACCACGAAAATATGAGTAGAGTGGTAAAACATTTGTTTCAAAATATCACATCTCTTTTAAAATCTCAAGTTATTACAAAAAAAGTTCGGCAGCATCTCCCTTGTAAAAACCGATTCAAAACGGATACAAAACATATATTATAAATGACATCTCCAATTGGGAGCAATTTCATGCCTAAAGGCGAAACCCAACCACAACATGGATATACGAAGCCGCAGGCGAAGAAATAAGCAAATAAGAAGTGAAAACAACTTAGCAACATAATATACAATTCGGTTCACATGAGCGCGACAATCAAAGTCACAAATAATACAAATATTGAATTTCTCAGTCTCATTTCAAGTCAAAATTCATGTGGTAGATGGAGAATACTAGATACAAAATAAGATATACAAATATAATCATATGGATACTCGCAAAAACCCATCTACACAAAATCTCACGCCCAAAAGTAGCGGTATCCGCAGAAATAGATGCAATAAAGAGCCCTGCCTCGACTACGCTGATGGTCAACCCTGCAAAACACTGTGGCACAACGGGACGAGTTGCCAGTTCATGAATAGTAAATAACATCATACAACTAATCGCAAGTATGCACGATAAGCAACAATCCCGAAATATGCAGTCATGAAGGCATATGCATAACAGTGTAGATATACAATATAATCATAATCAAGGTACAATATCCGAGTACAACAACTATATGAATAGAGCATATAATAATAAGTCCTGAATATGGGATAAAACAGAGTCCTTCTCAATAAATCATCATCATAGAAAATCTGGTGTCTATCAACGACACCCCAAAATCCCAATATCTCAGGCGCCGTCATTCTGATCGGCCCTCATATCCATCCTATCATATAACTCCAAACGGTATCCTCCGGATATCTGTCGAGTTTCCATACAGTCACCGGTAGGCAGTGCTCCCCCTACTAGGCTTATCTTCTACTCCACGATCTTCTTGTCCCGGGATACCTCATCGGGCCCACCATATATCCACTGACGCTTCCTCCTCACTCCTCAAATCTGGTATCACATAGCTCAGAACCGAGAAAACTCATGGTGGACACGAAATATCATATCAAGGAAAACCGCACTTTTTAAATATTTCAAGTTTTCAAAATGTATTTTGCGGTTTCCAAAATCCACGAAACAGAAATCTCATAAAACATCATATGAGAATATGACGCAATAGCAATGCATATATGCTGCTAACATGATGCGTACTAATATAATGAACAATGTATATCTGTCACTTATGAATGCGGTACAATATATTTATCCATGGCAATTTCTATAGTGAGCGTGATATGGCAATTACCAACGGTGTGTGTGGGCATATGAAGTAGTGCTCGTGCAACATGAACCATTAGTAATGGTGCAGCGCCCTATTAATACTATGTCAATGTACAACAGGTAATAGGGTGCTCAATATGATACTCATGTAAAATTACAATATAAACATTTAGCACAAGGTATTTTCAATTGAATCTAGCCATCGGCGCTTAAGGCTATACAGATGATTCCCCCGTAAATGTTAAATCTACTCACCGGATGATCTCGAGCTAAGTGAATCCGATCATCTCTTCCCCCTTCCTAGCTGCGTCCAAAGTCTCTGCAAGTGATCCTAGCATCACACAAAACCATAATGCATAAAATTAGTAAACTTTCCAACAACACACGGACACAAACGCCAAACTAACGAATCGACTCCCATAAGTTATCAAGCGTTAGCTTAGCAGGCTAAACATGTGCAGCAAAAATTCTAGACCACTCTTATGGCTACTAAACGTACGAAACACCTAAACGAGAGTCGGATAATTCGCATCGCACTTTATCAAAACGCTTGATTAATAGCAAAACGGTCACAGATTTTGCTACATAAGAAATTAGAGAAAGTTGCACATACCATAAGCCTACACATTGCCCAAGAGAACCCACGACGAAGACCCAAACCCAAACTCCCAACTCTGGCCGCAATTTGCGGCCAGAACGAATAAATTTGCGGCCCTTAAATAGGGGGATGGACTCAGATTTTGGGGGTAGATTCTAGGCCTCTAGACTATCTCTCTGTGATGACAACTTCTCAAAACAATATCTAGGTCGATAGCAGATTTAAAACAGAGACCCAAGTCTTAATAAAAATACGATATTAACACTAAACCAAACATTAAGGTATTTTAGTGAAACTAGTTAACACAAGAACTTCCCTTAGAGCATAATTAAGAGTTCAAGATCATTACCTCATTAAAACTTGGATGAAACCCTAGCCATGCAAGCTCCAAGGCATCTCAAGAGGGGTTAAGCATGCTTAATGAAGGGTTTAGTGAGATTTGATATTGGTTTAGGCTAAAAGTTGAAGTGGAGAATATTTTCAAGGGAAGAACTTGAAGAAGAGGAAGAAGAAAAGAAATGAGAGAGAGGAATGAGAGAGTTGAGCTTTGAGAGAGAGAGATGAGGGTAGAAGGGTTGACTCTTAAGAGCCATGCTCTCCCTTTCTTTTTCTTCATTAAATGCCCCTCACTCCCTGTCCTCCCCTCCGTGCTTCATGCCTTGTCTTTTCTTCTCCTTTTCCTTTCTATTAAAAAAAATAAAACCTTTTTCTACTCAAAATAAAAACATGTTCCCGTCAAAATTTTCGGCTAAGAGCTACTTGTTCCCTTATAAAAAAGGGGGGAGTCATCAAAATTTGGCCTCACGTGTAAAACACGCGAGCGCTCATATGCAAAACGTATGAGCGCTGAATAAAACAATTAAGGGCCAAACATGCATCACGTGTTAAACACGTGAGCGCTCATATGCAAAGCATATGAGCGCTGAATAAAATAAACTTAAATGGCCAAACAGGCCTCACGTGTAAAACACGTGAGCGCTCATATGCAAAGCATATGAGCGCTGAACATAAACAGGCTAAAACCCACAGCAGGGGTCACGTGTTAAACACATGAGTTCTCTTACCTCTCACATGCAAAGCATGTGAGCGCCCCAATTTAAAATGCTCCTATCAAATTCTAAAATTAAATTCTATTTTGGGAAATATTTTCCTACGAAGAAAGAAATTGATTCAATCTTTTTATCCAATAACGCTTACTACACAATAATTGTAACAATAGACTGAAACACTGCATTCTCTCAAACTAAAAAGATTTTCTCTGTTAAACACAGGACCTTTGGATCAAAGTTCCAACGGTGATCATCTGGTAGAATAAAGTTTTATCATAGGAAAATATTTTCCTAATCTTGTTAAATTAACAAGATATTCATATGATCAGAATTCTATTCTAATCTTATTAAACTAACAAGATATTTATATGATAGAATTAAATTCTATATTAAGAAAATATATTTCTGATTTTGTTAAACTAAAAAAATATGATAGAATAAAATTCTAATCTTGTCAAAACTAACAAGATATTCATAACCTTGTTAAACAAACAAGAAATCTTCTCTGTTAAACAGAGGGCCTTTGGATTAAAAATCCAACGGTGAATAAAACTCACCGATTGATCTAAAAGATCATGAAATCAATCATGAACTCTCAATGAGGGATTCCCTTACCAAATTGATTCTTTTTCTTCTCATATAAATAGGAGCAAGTGGAGGAGAAAAAAACACACAGAGGGAGAGGGGAAGAAAAATAGAGAGAGAATTTAATTCTCTAAAGAAGAGAAACCCCTCCCAAAAACTCCCACAAAAAGAGAATTTAATTCTCAAATCAAGAGTTTAACTCTTCTCAAAGAACTTAATTCTTCCTCTGGTTAAGATCTGCAGAAGCAGATCTCTCCATAAGTTGAGAATTTAATTCTCATCGGGAAGATTCTGTCATGTAGATTTAAAAGCTAGGGGAAAAAACTGAATCCAAAAGAGTTTAACTCTTACAAAACATATGAGAATTTAATTCCTCTGAAACTAGGGTTTAACCCTTTAAAAAGAATTTAATCTTTACAAAGAATAAAAGGAGAACTTGATTCCTCAGAACCATAGAAGAACAGCCTAGTGATTCATTAGCGTTCAACGCTACATAACAAAACTCACGTTTTCCCATGTGAGCACCTCTGATAAACAAAAAGAATGACTGAGACTGAATCACGTGCTCCCACGTGACCCTTTAAAGCGAGCGCTCAGCAATTATATGAAAAAAAGGAATAAACCCAAAGACAGTTTTAATTTTAGGACTTCTCACATGTTCCCACGTGACCCCCGAACAGTTGTATATAAAAAGGGGGAAAATTCCAAGGACAGTGTTCACATTTTGAAGACGCCTCATGTGTCCGCACGTGACCGTTTGATAAACTAAGTGCTTAGCACTTATAAGTGAAAGAGGAATAAAATCCAGAGAACAGTTCTGTTGGGGTCGAAAATTGCACCCCGGTTGACCAAGTCAAAGTTAAGGTCAACTCCAAGCCAAGTGGGCCCAAGCTCAGATCAAGTGGGCCCATGCCCAGATCGAGTCTGAACATGAAGCGGCCGGCTCTCCTCCATGCCAAAATAAAAATCATGTAATAAATAATTTTGATGCAATTTTTTATGCATGCATATAAGCAAAATGGGCATAAAACAAAATTTTTGTAAAGCCCATGGTTATGTGCAAAAGAAATGAGCATATGAGGCATGCGATGGGCAAAATGCCATTTTGTAAAGCCCAAGGGGCTATATGCAAATGTGTAAGCCTATATAAGGCAAGATGATGATGAACAAAGAATACAATTTTTCATTCTCCCCAAAAAACTAGGGTTTGTGCTTCCACTCTCTCTTTTTCAAATTCTTCCTCTTTCATTAGCGTTCAACGCTGCATAACAAAGCTTACGTTTTCCCATGTGAGCACTTCTGATGAACAAAAAGAATGATTGAGACTGAATCACGTGCACCCACCTGACCCTTTAAAGTGAGCGCTCAACAATTATATGAAAAAAAAGGAATAAACCCAAATACAGTTTCAATTTTAGGACGCCTCACGTGTTCCCACGTGACCCCCGGACAGTTGTATATAAAAAAGGGAGGAAATTCCAAGGACAACGCTCGCATTTTGAAGACGGCTCACGTGTCTGCACGTGACCGTTTGATAAACCAAGTGCTTAGCACTTATAAGTGAAAGATGAATAAAATCCAGAGAACAGTTCTGTTGGGGTCAAAAATTGCACCCCGGTTGACCAAGTCAAAGTCAAGGTCATCCCCAAACCAAGTGGGCCCAAGCCCAGATTAAGTGGGCCCATGCCCAGATCGAGTCTGAACATGAAGCAGCCGGCCCTCCTCCATGCCAAAATAAAAATCATATAATAAATAATTTTGATGCAATTTTTTATGCATGCATGTAAGCAAAATGGACATAAACCCAAATTTTTGTAAAGTCCATGGTTTATGTGCAAAAGAAATGAGTACATGAGGCATGAGATGGGCAAAATGCCATTTTGTAAAGCCCAAGAGGCTATATGCAAATGTGTAAGCCTATATAAAGCAAGATGATGATGAACAAAGAATACAATTTTTCATTCTCCCAAAAAAACTAGGGTTTGTGTTTCCACTCTCTCTTTTTCAAGTTCTTCCTCTTCCTTTTCATTTTCCATTTTTCCAAATAAATCAAGAGTTTAGCTCTTTTTTTTAAAACTAAATAAAGTTTTACCATAAACCCACCTTCCAAGACTCTATCAACAACAACAACAACAACAACAACAACATTTGAGCCTTTTATCCCAAGCATAAGGGGTAGGCTACATGAACCAACATGAGAATCACGCCGGGTCCAACACATGAATCCTCTGTCTCCACTCACTTCTATCGAACAATATACTTTCATTGAGTCCTTTGGCAACCATATCGTTTCGTATCACCTCCATCCATGTTTTCTTCGGTCTCCCTTTTGCCCTTTTGCCATTACCCATATCGAGAGTATCTATTCGTCGAACCGGTGCTTCCATAGGTCTGCGTCGCACATGACCAAACCATCTAAGCCGGTTTTCCCGCATCTTCTCCTCCACGGGTGCTACACCAACTTTTGCACGAATATCCTCATTTCGCACCTTGTCTTTTCTAGTGTTACCGCACATCCAACGAAGCATGCGCATCTCCGCTACGTGCATCTTCTGTGTGTGATGCTTCTTAGGAGCCCAGCATTCTGTACCATATAATAAGGCAGGCCGAATAGCGCTCCGATAAAACTTCCCTTTCAATTTTAACGGAAAGTTACGATCACACAAAATCCCTGTTGCACTCCTCCATTTCAACCAACCAGCTTGGATCCTTTGATTAACATCACTATCGATCTCTCCATTCCTTTGGATGATGGAACCTAGATATCTAAACTGGTCGCTCGGTGATATCTCTTGCCCTTCCAATGTTATACCAATATGGTTTTGATTTCTCTGGCTACTAAATTTGCAGTGCATATATGCTGTCTTGGACCTGCTCAATCTGAATCCCCGAGATTCCAATGTTTGTCTCCATAATTCCAATTTGGCATTAACCCCTGCTTTCGTCTCATTTACTAGAACAATATCATCAGCGAATAGCATACACCAAGGGACTTCATCTTGGATAGTTCTAGTAAGCTCATCCATCACGATGGTAAACAGGAAAGGACTTAATGCAGATCCTTGATGTAAACCAATAGTAATCGGAAAATCACTTGTTAAGCCACCGCAAGTTCTGACATTTGCCACTACTCCGTCGTACATATCCTTGATTATGTCAATATACTTGACGGGGACCCCCTTTTTCATCATTGTCCCCCATAATACCTCTCTAGGTACCTTATCGTACGCTTTTTCTAAATCAATAAATATCATATGCAAATCTCTTCTCCTCTCTCGAAAGCGCTCGACAAGTTGACGAAGCAAATGAATCGCCTCTGTCGTCGATCGTCCAGGCATGAACCCAAATTGGTTCTCTATTATTTTAATATCCTTCCTTAGCCTGTGTTCAATCACCCTCTCCCAAAGTTTCATGGTGTGACACATTAGTTTTATTCCACGGTAGTTTGAGCAACTTTGAATGTCACCCTTATTCTTGTAGATAGGTACAAGGATACTTTTCCTCCATTCATTTGGCATCTTTTTTGTCTGCCAAATCTTATTAAACAGATCTGTCAGCCATTTAACGCCTATTTCGCCTAAGCTTCTCCAAATCTCGATAGG
Organism: Agapanthus africanus; assembly: GCA_030015575.1. NCBI lineage: Eukaryota > Viridiplantae > Streptophyta > Magnoliopsida > Asparagales > Amaryllidaceae > Agapanthus > Agapanthus africanus. The sequence goes on along the minus strand of JASDDO010000028.1, from coordinate 202,394,691 downwards.
AATCCCGTCAGGACCAACCGCTTTTCTTAAACCCATTCTGTTCAAAGCTTCTTTAACCTCAGTAAGTCTTATTTTACGCATGAAATCACGATTTATATCTTGAGATTGAATGACAAGTCCATCCAAATTCTTAGTAAAGCTCTCATTGAACAATTTGTCAAAATAATCTCTCCATCTTTCCTTGATATCCTCGTCTCGAACTAAAACCTTCTGATTTTCATTTTTGACACACTTCACCGCACATAAGTCTCTAGTCTTCCTTTCCCGCATTCGAGCAATCCGGTATATATCATTTGCAGCCTCTTTAGTGTCTAATTTCTCGTACACCTCCTTGTAGACCTTAGATTTAGCTTCCCGAACAGCTTTCTTAACTTCCTTTTTAGCCATTTTGTACTTCTCAAATCTCTCCACATCTCTACTTTTCTTCAAATCTTTATAAGAATCCCTTTTAATTTTAATAGCAGCCTTTACATCTTCATTCCACCATGATATGTCCTTAGATGGTGGAGCACCACCTCTCGACTCACCAGGTAGATCTCTAGCTACTTTCTTGATACAACTGGCCATTTTGTTCCATGTTTTGTCTGGATCATCTTCCGACTGCCAATCCGCTTCTTGTACTACACGATCTATAAAAGCCTTTTGATTACCTTCTTTCAATCGCCACCATTTAATTTTAGGCTCTACCTTACGTCTAATCTTCCTAGGTTCTCTTCTAAATCGAAAATCTAGAACTAAAAGTCTATGTTGAGTAGTTACACTCTCACCTAGAACTACCTTACAGTCGATACAACAACCTCTATCTATTCTTCTCGTCAGAAAAAAGTATATTTGACTAGCATTTGATCCGCTCCTAAAAGTGATAAGGTGGGACTCTCTTTTCCTAAACCAGGTGTTTGCTAAGATCAAGTCATAAGATAAAGCGAAATCTAGAATCGAGTCACCTACTTCATTCCTTTGTCCGAAACCAAAACCTCCATGGATAGTATCAAACCCACTACGACTAGTACCTACATGTCCATTAAGATCACCACCAATAAATAACTTCTCTCCACTAGGTATACTTTGCACCACCTCGTCTAAATCCTCCCAGAATAGACGCTTACTAGCGTCATCAAGACCTATCTGTGGTGCATAAGCACTAATAACATTAAAGATCTCTCCACCTAGAATAAGCTTAACCAGTAAAATTCTATCACCTTTTCTCCTAATCTCAACTACATCCTCAAGCAACCGTCTATCTATGATTATACCTACCCCATTACGATTTTTATCTCTACCCGTATACCAAAGCTTATAACCCCAAGGCTCTATGACTCTACTCTTTTCACCTACCCACTTAGTTTCTTGCAAACACATAATACCAACTCTCTTCCTAATCATCACCTCCACTAATTCTATTAGTCTACCCGTAAGGGAACCTATGTTCCAGGAAGCTAGACGGATCCTATGAAACCCTTGCTTATTTGTCACTACACCCGGGGTCCGATGTAGCGCGCCATCTCTGGACGACGACCCTTGCTTATTTGTCACTACACCCGGGGTCCGATGTAGCGCGCCGTCTGTAGACGACGACCCTTGCTTATTTGTCACTACACCCGGGGTCCGATGTAGCGCGCCGTCTCTGGACGACGACCCTTGCTTATTTGTCACTACACCCGGGGTCCGATGTAGCGCGCCGCATCTGGACGACGACCAAGCCCTTCCAAGACTCTATCAAGAGAAGAAAAATGGTCTTTTTTTTTATCATCCAAGACCTAGATCTTGGAGTTTCAAGAGAACCTATTTTGGGTTTCTTCTCAAAAGAGAAAGGAGAAAATATTTTGTAGTTTAACTCCACAAATAAAATTATTTTGGAGTTTGATTTTATAATAAAAACTTTTTTTGTGGAGTTTAACTCCGAATAAAATTGTTTTGGGAGTTTAACTCCAAATAAAATTTTTTGGAGTTTAACTCCATCACAAAAAAAAAAAAATCTTTTTGGAGCTCCTGCTTCCTCTCACGTGAGGGAGAGGGGAGCTCCCACTAAGTGGGAGCTTTCCCTCCTTCTCACGTGAGGGGAAGGCTCCCCATTTAGTGGAGTTTAACTCCACACCATATTAAATCTTTTTAGCAGTTTAACTCCACAATAAAAATCTTTTTGGAGTTGAATTCCATTTAAAATTCTTTTGGAGTTTAATTCCACATTTAAAATTCTTTCGGAGTTCAACTCGACAATAAAAATTCTTTCGGAGTTTAACTCCATTTAAATTCTTTCGGAGTTTAACTCCACAAATAAAATTCTTTTGGAGTTTAACTCCGCAATAAAAATCTTTTTGGAGTTAAACTCCATTTAAAACTCTTTTTGGGGAGTTTAACTCCACATTAAATCTTTTTAGAGTTGAACTCCATTTAAAATTCTTTTGGAGTTTAACTCCGTAATAAAAATCTTTCCGGAGTTAAACTCCATTTAAAATTCTTTAGGAGCTTTACTCCAATTAAAATTCTTTTTTTTGGAGTTGAAATCCATTTAAAACTCTTTTTTAACTCCACAATAAAAATATTTTTGGAGTTAAACTCTATTTAAAACTCTTTTTGGAGTTCAACTTCATAATAAAAATATTTTTGGAGTTGAACTCTATATTTAAAATTCATTTGGAGTTTAACTCCAAAAAAAAAATCACTTTTTTGGAGCCCTTTTTGCCCCCATCACATGTTAGCACATGAGGGGGAGGCTCCCATTTAATGGGAGCCCTTTTGGCCCCCTTTGAGGGGTCACATGCTAGCATGGACATGCTAACATGTAACCCTCACATGCTAGCATGTGAGGGAAGGCTCCCATTTAATGGGAGCCCAGGTCCCTCACTCCCCCTTATTTTTTTATTTTAATTTTTCTTTTCTTTTCTTTTCTTCTTGTTTCCTTCTTTTCTTTATTTTAATCTTTTTTTATTTTAAAAAAAAATAAATAAAAATAAATTATAAATAATATTTTAAAATTATAAATAAAAAAACGTTTCTCTAAATATTTATCTACTTATTTATTTTTGTTTTTTTATATATATAGAAAAATACATATATCCTTTTTTTAACAAATGAAACAAAACAAAAAAAGCACACCAACGTTTCGCATTGAGTTCGCATGTCCAGTTTGACCCGTCAATCGAAAGTTCTCTCGCTCCAAAGCCAAGGGGTAATTAACGGCAGTTTAGTCCGCGGCTGCCGGAGATTCGGATCCCGACAATCAATAAACCCCAGCCTACCCTAGGCAGGGAGAATCTGTACTGCGCCTGACCAGCGCAGGCGTATTCCCATCTCAATGGGGTGACGAAAAGCACCCTACAGATTTCTGGCACGCCCGGTGGGACTAATCTCTCCTCCAATATTTCGGGTTAAACGTTCATGCGAACTCAATCAATATACATATCGATTGCCTGTATTGAAATCATGTTTCTATTCACAGGTTAATTTCCAATTGCAATCTTCAGACGCAGCAAAAATGTCTCTAAGGACAAGCTCAGCTCTCGACATAGCCCCCATCTCCTACACGATGAAGATGGATGCCAGGACGGTCCTCCCGGCAAGTCTCGGACGACAGTGGGAAGAACCGCTGCTATAATTTGGGTCTATTTTGTTTTTCTCGGCTAATGCCATCCTTGCACCTCAAGCTTCGGTAACATACAAACCGGTCTCAAAAGGGAAAAGGCCGAATGCCATGGTCGCGAGGGCACCTCAGCCCAAATACAAATCCGTTTCCGAACGACTCTCTATCGCTCTAGCTGGGGGCAAGTCCATCAACGTCAACAAAGCAACGGGGCATCTTGGGCAAGCTCCAGCGGTACCCTCGACAATTGCTCGATCGAGTATCTTCTTTAAGCTCCCCGTTTCACCCAATCAGAGCAAAGCTCTGTCGAAATTCAAAATTCAAAAATTCTGAAGCAATGCTTCAAGTCTCGGACGCAACGCGCCACATGTCAGGCGATGATACGTCAGCGCAGCGCCCAAGAAGGCACGCCCAATCAGAGCAAAGCTCTATTTTTATGAAGCAACGCTTCAGCTGCGCAAGCACTGCGCTGCGCGACACGTGTCAGCACGGATGCGCTAGCGCGGTTGCGCTGCGCTCTGCGCTGTGCGACACGTGTCAGCGCGGTTGCGCTAGCGCGGTTGCGCTGCGCGACACGTGTCATGCGCTGGGGCATCTGCGCCAAACAGAATTAAAATTTTAAGAAATCTTTTCTGTTCTTGTTAAAACAAGAAGATTTTCTTCTGCAAAGCAGAAGCCCTTGGATCAAAGATCCAACGGTGGGGAAAATTCTCCAAATCACTCAGAGAAAGATCTCTTTAACAAATTTAACTAATTTATGGGCACTATAAAAAGAACCCTAGGCCTCAATTAAAAGGCATCAATATCTTTCTAAAAAAAAAAGAAGGAGAGAAAAGAACTCTGAGAAACTCCTCAAGAATAAAAAAAAAGGTAAAAACCTTTAGAAAAAAAGGAGAAAGTTCTCTTAGGAACAGATCATAGATCTGAAAAACAAGATCAATGATCTTTAATAAAAATAAAATAAAAATAGTGTTTTGCACTTTTCATGAACCTTTGGTTCTCTGAGATAAGAAAAACAAGAAAAAACTTATTTTTCTTTGATCTAAATTAGATCAAGAAATCAAATAGTGCTTTGCACTTCTGTTCCTGAATCTAAAAGATTCTGAGTGCTTTGCACTTGCAAACTGCGCTGTTGCGCTCTTGGGAGCGCGCCACGTGTCAGCAGCACAACAGCGCAGCGCAACAGCACAGCGCACTGCACTGTTGCGCTTGCGCTCACCAGAGCGCGCCACGTGTTAGTAGCGCAACAGCGCAGCGCACTAGCACAACGCACTGTACTGTTGCGCTTGCGCTCACCAGAGCATGACACGTGTCTTCACCACAATCGCTTGCGCTCAGTGAGTGGCGCAAAGCGCCTAACAAATGCAATGCAGGGCCAGGCCCAATTAAAAGACCAAACATGCCTAATTAAATTGATGCTCTGCATCATTTATAAATGGGCAAAGCCCAAACAAAATAATAAAATGCTGTGCAGATGCCTTGTAGAGCCCAAAATAAATTGATGCTCTACATCTTTTATGGCCAGAGCCCAAACAAGAAAATAGAAGTAATACCATGCATTATTTAAGTGTGGGCAAGACCCTAGCACAGGTCTAATAGACCAAAAACAAATAAGGGTGTTGAACATTTTCAACTGGACTTAGCCCAATTTTGGCCGTAAGTCCTCAAATTAAATTGACTGAGCACAGTTGTTCTCTTAAATTAATTTATATCCGGTTCGAGAGTACATCTCCGAACTCCTCTGATACCCATCGTTGTAATCCTTCAACGATGTCAGAGAGGTGACGGGTCCCAACGACCATATATCAATATGGACTGCGGGGTCCTTAAACTCGTGGACCGAAACGTCCTTAAACTAATATCGGACCGAAACGTCCTTAAACTAATATCGGACCGAAACGTCCTTAAACTAATGTCGGACCGAAACATCCTTAAACTAATAATGGACCACCACGTCCCTAAACTGGAATATGGACCGCAACGTCCTTAAACTACCTATGAACCGCTACGTCCCTAAACTGAAACAATAGAACTTCCAAATGCTCTTTTGCCGGATCTAAACGGTCCCGTTTAAGTTGATCTTAGCCCCAAATACGGCTAACGTATCCTTAAACATTTAAATGAATTATAAAACCCTAAATCGAGTTTGGTTCAAGGGTACATCTCTGAACTCCTTTGACATCTGCCGTTGTAATCCTTCAACGACGTTAGAGAGGTGACGAGTCCCGATGGCCAGATATTAAATGGATTATCACGTTAAGTTGATCTTAGTCTCAAACAGGACTATTGTATCCTTAACGAACGTTTAAGTTGATCTTAGCCGCAACGCGACTAATGCATCCTGAAACTAAAAAATACCAAATCCAAATCTAAGTAAACACGGATTTGGACTAGTCCACGTCCTACGGGCGACGGCATTATTCAGTCTCCGTATACAATCCACGGGCAACCACAAATAAAACAAACACACACGACACGAAGTGAAATTCTGGAGAAGGAGAAAGTGGCTACCGCGATGCGGTAGCGTAATTAACTGCAGGGGCTTGCGCCTGCAGGGAAGAGCGTCCCCACAATCAAAAACCCCTCTAGCGAGGGGGAATCTGACGAAGTCTGCTACATCGGCCGCATCCGTCTAAACCTCCGATACACGGTGCCATAAATCAACTTGGCATCTTCGGAGAGGTAGACGGATAAAACCAAATAGCATCTGCCCCGAATCTCAGCGTCAGGACACATCGCAGTCCTGTGCGCCGTCTTTCGGAGGGGAACAAATTCTGGCATGCCCGGTGGGACCTTTTCCTCTTTCCACTCCATGCTTCGTGTGTCGTCTTCGCGAACCAATCGCGGTTTGTTAATGGTTGCCTTCGGATTTCAAGTTACTAAGATTTGGTCTTTTTCCTGGCGCAGAACTCAAGATTCAATGGCATTTAACTGCACCAACTGCTCGAAATGCCACTGCAACGGACGCTCCACCTCACCGGGAGGTATAGCATATGGGCCCCAGGCGGCTTCCTTCCTCACTCTGCCGGTAGATCAGGTGACCCAAGCCACCACTGGTCTGTTCTTTGGGACCATGATCCCACCTATAAGCTTCCCTATTCCAATACCTGCACCGGAAGTGAACAAGAAGTCGGTCTTCGACCGGCTCACTGCTACGACGACCCCTGTCAACGGGTCGCCCACTACCAAACCAACAGCCTCTGTTTTCACCAGGATAAATCAGAACTCTAAATTGGCTGTCCCGAGGAAGGCAACAGCTGCTGCTTCAAAAGTTGTAAAGGCGACTTCCCCTGTCAAAGAGTCAGTCTTTTCAAGACTGACGATTCCTGCTCCTGCCCCCGCTCAAGGATCCGTCTTCGACAGGTTGAATATCATCCCTCAAAGGACAACCTCAGTCTTTGAAAGGTTAACACCAGCGACCCCTCGTTCAGACAGGGGGCAAAAAGAAGCTGTCTCTATCTCCGAGCCAGTCCCAACGGCTCTTCATGCTCGACGTCGCCATTGGCGACGAGTGAGAAAGGCAGGGGGCAACTCCCCCTCAGGGCTAACTCCACCGGCTCCAGTGGTGGAAGTCGACGCTGCTGTTCCAACCGAGAACAGCTTTGAACTGCTGAGGAGGGTGCGTAAGAACTCTCCAACCGCTACGCTGAAGAGATCTCCTCCACCTGAGGGGAGAGTTCCGGAAACGAAGCAAGAACAGCCCCCTCAACGGCTGTCCTCAAGAATTTATAAAGTTTGGCGGAGGGTTCAAGACTCCGTGATTGACCCAGGTCACTTTCGTCACCAGAAAAAGGCGAAGGTGGAAAAAGACAAGGACCGCCCTATTAAACAGCAGGGGACAGCAGCTGCAAGGCTGCCCCCTTCACCGGTTCCTTCAACCTCAACGGCCCACAAAAGAAGGAGGCCAGAGAAAACTTCCGCGTCAGTGGCAAAAGTTAAAAATGGTGAACCTAAACTCCCCAAGTCAGGGGGCATAACAGTTCATACGGTTTATATGGCATCGGGAAAAGAAGATAGCCGCATATCAACAGGTCATAGACCGCACACGAGGTCAGTGACCAAGGCTCAGGAGCAGCAGCAGAAGCTCCAAGAAATGATGAACGCTATAGCCGCACTTACAGGGCCAAAAGAAACCCCTGAAACATCCTCGGACGAGCGTCAAGAACAAGAAACGGACGTTGAATTCCTTTATCGCGTACTGGAGAAAAAAGATAAAGAAGCTGCGGAGCAGGCAGCCAACATAAAGAAAATGGCCCTCCTATTCCAGGATATGGTGGGTATGATGATTCAACAAGATCCACCTGCTGAAGATCCCCCAATCATTCTTGAAGACGATAGGGGAGAGACGTCGAATCCTCCACCAATTCTGTCCACAGCTAAAGAGGATACAATCTCCAAAGCTGATTTGGATGAATACATCGCCCAGCAAATACGGGTTCATCATGCAACCGAAACAGCCGGCCAGGTCATGAAAACGGGGAGACCATACCCGAGTTGGTACGATCAAATCAAGTACCCACCCGGTTACACAATTCCCAAGTTCCATGTCTACAAAGGGACGGGCAATCCTCATCAGCATGTTGCCCAGTTCAGGGCACTCTGCGGCAACACCGGCGGTGATGACAAACTGTTGCTTCGCCAGTTTGTTGGAAGCTTATCAGATACGGCGTTCGAATGGTACTCTGAGCTCCCGAACGACTCTATTAAAACCTTCGCGGAGATGGAGCTGTTGTTTACTCAGCGTTTTGCAAGCGCTAGTGAACGTACCCCGATGACAGCACTGATTAACGCCAGGGTAAAACCCAGCGAGACGTGGGTTCAGTACGCTATACGATGGCCGAACTTATGGTCAAAGTGTAAGCAGCGCATTGAAGAAGCTCCCGCGGTGGGTATGTTTGTGGGAACCCTCGATCCACAAGCAACCATCTCGCAGTTTATGATGTTTTTCAAGCCGACTACCTTCCAGGCTTTGATTAACAAACTAGCGCAAATGGATCAAATGGGCCATAAACCCCCTCTTCCAAAGCCAGACACCCGAAATGACAAAGGGAAGGGAAAAGCGATCGTCGTCGCTAATGCTCAACAACAACTGAGCGACTCGAAGCCGGTTGCTCGTCAAAATAATACGCGACCGTACGTGCCCCTTGAGGATAGGATGGGACGTCCTTATTCCTTTCCCCGTGATAAAACGAGGAGGTTATTCGAGCTGGCGTTGCGCAACAGACTCATAAATTTGCCGGATCCAAAACGTCCGTTGCAACCAAGTGACGTCAACGAGCCCAACTACTGTCCTTATCATCGAGTACTAGGCCATCCGATCGAAGATTGCTACGTTTTCAAGAATTGGCTTGAAAACCAGTACCGACAGGGCAAGTTCGTGTTATCTGACAAATGGAAGGTGAATCCCCCGCAGCCCCACACCTCTAAGGGGACGAATACGCCGGGGAAACATGCTCCGTCATTGAAGAAGCTTCTTGGGAGGTTGTATTATCAACCAAGACAAAGAGGATGCTAAACGATCTTCAGACATGTCCAGCGGTCAAGTGGAAGAATCCGTTGGAAACGCAGGTCATTGAAGGGATGTTGAAGCCATGTCCAACTCCAAGGACCGATGGTGGCAGTTCAAGCACTTTCAGCCAGCCGTCAAAATCTTCGAAAAAGAAGAAGAAGAAATCTAAGAAGCCCGTGAAGGCTGGTGGCAAACACACGGACTTACAAAAGCAAATTGACGCGTTGGAAGAATACAACCAAAAGGCGCGGACTCCCATTACGCTCCAAGAATTCCTCAACCACGTCTTTCAAGAGGAAGGTGGGGGAGAAAGTTCGTCAGATGAAGCTGAAGAATGCGTGGCGAGCTGTCATATGATTTCCCATTCGAACGATGAGGAGACCCCTTGTACTGAAACTCTGGGGGCAGATTCTGAACCAAAAGTTCTGGGGCCATCAGATGAAGTAACTAACGCATTCCTTAATGAGGCTCGGTTGAAAAGTAAAGCTGATTGGGAGCGCGAGGCGGTTATATTTGAAAGGGCCAAACGCCAGCGACTTGATGAAGGAGCTGAGACGATCCCGTTGGAGCTGAACATCTCCGCTACCAACAAAAGCCAATTCAAGGTAAAAAAGAAGTTTGCTAAGGCCATGTCAATGGGTATGAAGCTACCATTCTCCGAAGAAGAAATTACCGGTGAAGCGAAAATGCACCCGTTTTATTGCTTGTATCATCAAAAGATTTCGCACCCCACTCAAGAGTGCAAAGATTTCGATAGATGGTGGCAAGGATACGTTGCTCACCGACAACACTTTAAGCGGGAAAAGCGTAAAGCTCGTCGAGAGCAAAGAAATATGACCGAAAGGCTTAAAAGAACTGCTGGCGATTGTCGCGTGGTTAACACCGGTGGATCGCAAGTGCCTACATTCGGGAGTGATTCTGATGAAGAACTAGAACTTGCCCCTCTCTTTAAAGAGTCCGCTTCGAGAACAGAAGAAGAACCAAAGGTTTGCGAAAATATCCGGCTACGTAATCGCACGCTGCCCGAAAAAACCTCGGACCCTCGAACAGGAAAGATAAAGAGAAAGAAAAGGTCTCTGAAGATATCATATTAGATGACCAAGTGGTGGAAGAGCTAGCTGCCAAAGACCCACCAAAGAAGAATAAGGTGGATTACAACGTCTTAGCACATCTGAGGAAGCTGCCCTCACAGCTCAGCATTCTTGACGCCCTTTTGCTATCAAAAGAGGCGAGAGATTCGTTGATTAAGGCGCTCCAAGACCCGGAACAATTCCAAGCATGCCTGGCCGAGGAAAAGATGAAGGATGAATTAAAGGAAGTGCACACGGCTGATGTTACTTTTGGCGATGAAGACCTTCTACTTGGGACGTGCGAACACAATCGCCCTCTCTATGTCTCGGGATACTGCCATGATATAAAAATAGGCAAAATCCTGATCGATAACGGGTCGTCTGTTAACCTACTCAACGTGCGGGTGTTGAAGGAAATCTGCATGAGCGTCCAGCACCTTGCTCGGGACAAGATCACCATCTCCGGGTTCGACTCCCAATCGTCAAAGACTCTTGGATCTGTGATACTGACGCTACGCTTCGGGCTACTCGTCACGGACATTAAGTTCCACGTCATAGACGCCAAGACATGCTACAACGCTTTGCTCGGCCGACCATGGTTACACGAGTACAACATCATCCCTTCTACACAACATCAGTGTATGAAGTATTTTAAGGATGGTTTCGAGCATACCGTGATGGGAGAACTGAACCCGTTCTCTGTGAACGAGGTCCGCAAATACGAAGATGCCAAATACTTCTTGCCGGATTTCGAAGACACAGAGAAGTGTCACAAGCCGGAGAATAAAACTAATGCCACCATCCCTATCTTCGGCAGTGACACCGAGGAAGAATAGGAGATAGTGTATTCGGGTCCGCCCCAACATAACAAGCCAGGAACTTCCACTCCTACATTGGTCTTTGGTAGCGATTCGGAGGATGAGGTCCATGTCGTATTCTCTGCTCGACCTTCAATACAAGCTTCCGCTGATGAAGAGCAAAGTCTGCAAGTCGCCATGGTGCCGCCTAAACATCATAAAGAACTGGATGCACTTAATATCTACAGTGTAGAAGAGCTGCGGACATTCTATATCCCTCCCAGGCGAGAAAACGAGAAAGCAATTCTGTTTTACCGCTCTGAAGAAACCAAGGTGAAAAAAGAAATCTGGCATGGCGCGGATCCTGCGCTCGACAGGCTTCAGCCTATCCGTCTTCCCAGATATTATACAGAGGGTTTGAAGAAGCTGCTGAAACGCCAGGGGATATCCTTCAAACAGACCGTTAGAGAGGCCAAATTCTATGACAGGGTCTGGAACGTTCCCGGGACTCAACGCAAACTGCCTAACGGGAGAATGGAAACAAGAGGGCTTAGATACATCCGGTCAAAGAAACGAGAGTTACTACCCGGCTGCTACGTCGTGTATGACCTTGATGAAGAAGCGGATGCTCAATGGGAGGACGCTAATCCTAAGCCAGTGAAAGTTCCAGATGCAAAAGAGCCCAGTCCGTCGTTCGAGGAACAAATGGACAGACTTATAAAGAAAGCTGGTCAAAAAGTCCGAGATGATCACAACCGTGAGACGGCCATCTACGAGAAAGCCAAGACCAACGCCTTCTCCAACAGGCCGTAAAGGATGAAAATGCCGCTCCTTGTCAACCTGTTATAAAGAAGGCTCAGCTCAAAAGCAGAAATAAGTCGAAAGGCCAAAAAGACGCTCAACAACAACAAAGCAGGGCTAAGAAGCCATGCAAACGGGAGTCGAGCGTTATTGATCTATCCCTTATGAAGAAAATGGGGCGAGCATACTCGTTTCCTCAGGACAAGACGAAGAAGATACTTGACCTTGCTCTAAAATATCAGATGCTTACACTGCCGGAGACTAAGCACCCCGAACGAGCAGGCGAAGTCTCACATCTGGACTATTGCTCTTACCATCGAGTAATAGGGCACCCTCTCGAGGATTGCTTTACCTTCAAGAATTGGGTCGAAGATCAGTATCAGCTTGGCAAGTTCGCTCTGTCCGATAACTGGAGGGTAACGCCACCACAAAAGCATGAGCCCAAGGCCACGAAAGAGGAACCAGTTCCACATTGGGATTGGAAGCGAATTCGCACCTGTCACATGATTACAATATTAAAAGAAGAGCCCGAGGACATAGATGAGCTCCCTTGGTGCTTCGAAAACAGCAGCGATGAGATAATCTCAGAATTCCCACCAACGCCAAAAGAGCTGGAGGATGGAATCCATACCACTGCAGATAACCTTAAGAAGATTGAGTTGGGGACGGTAAACGATCCGTGACCGACATTTGTCAGCGAGCTGTTGTCTGAAGAGAAGGTGGCTGCGTTAAAGGACGTCCTTGTACAGCATAAAGATTGCTTCGCATGGAACTATTCCGAGATGCCAGGACTTGATCCAGAAGTTGCTGTACATAGACTGGCGATATCCCCGGGTGTCAAGCCAGTTAAACAAGCGCCGAGAAGAATGCGGCTTGAGCTCGAGATGAGCATCAACGCTGAAGTCAAAAAGCTGATAGACTCTGGCTTTATCCAGGAGGTTCAATACCCTGAATGGATTGCTAATATCATCCCAGTGATGAAGAAAAATGGAACGGTGCATATATGCGTGGACTTTCGGGATCTCAACAAAGCCTGCCTGAAGGATGATTTGCCAGTACCAGTCACTGAACTGATGATAGACAATACGTCCACGCATGAGATTTTCTCATTCATGGACGGCTCATCAGGGTATAATCAAATAAAAATGCATCCTGAAGACCAGAAACATACGGCTTTCCGGACTCCTTTGGGAATATTCTGTTACAAGGTGATGCCCTTCGGTTTAAAGAACGCCGGTGCCACCTACCAAAGGGCCATGACGAAGATCTTCGATGACCTTATACACGAGATCGTCGAATGCTATATCGACGACCTCGTTGTTAAAAGCAAATCATACGAGGAACATCTCGAGCATCTAAAGACTGTATTTCGGCGCCTTCGACAATACAATTTGAAGATGAACCCTCTGAAGTGTGCATTCGGGGTTTCCTCGGGCAAATTCCTGGGATTCTTCGTTCGACACCGAGGTATTGAAATAGATCCGTTAAAGATTAAAGCGATCATGGAAATGCCTCCGCCGAGAACTCTCAAACAGCTGCGGTCTCTCCAAGGGAAGCTCGCCTACATACGGCGATTTATAGCCAACCTTTTAGGAAAGTGCCGTCCTTACAGTCACCTGATGAAGAAGGGAACCCCATTCGTCTGGGATCAAAGATGCCAAAGCGCGCTAGACGAGATCAAGCAATACCTGCAGAACCCGCCGATGTTGGCTGCTCCGGTTAAGGGAAAGCCTCTCATTCTTTATACAACTGCTCTCGAAGGTTCTTTAGGCGCGTTATGGGCGCAGGAGAATGACCAGGGAAAAGAAAGAGCACTCTACTACTTAAGTCGAGTTCTGCTGGGGGCAGAAAGCAACTACTCCCCCATTGAAAAACATTGCTTAGCGTTGATCTTCGCAATAACAAAGCTTAGACATTACGCATTAGCACATGAAGTCCATCTCATTTCAAAGGTGGACCCTCTCAAATATCTAATGTCAAAGGCCATATTGACGGGACGACTCGCTAAATGGGCCCTGCTCTTAATGGAGTTCTCGATAACGTACCGACCTCTCAAGGCAGTGAAAGGCCAGGCCATCGCCGACTTCTTTGCTGAGCACCCGATACCTGCCGATTCTCCCCTAAAGTGCGATTTGCCAGACAAACATGCGTTTGACGCAATCGACAGTGGTGATGCCCGTTGGGAGCTTTATTTCGATGGAGCATCTTTCATGAAAAAGCACAAACAAAGTACGCCAATGATCAAATCGGGAGTAGGCCTTATCTTCGTGACCCCACAAGGAGGAATAATGCGCTTCGCTTTCTCCTTGACAGAGCCGAGAACGAATAATGAAGCTGAATATGAAGCTTTGATAGCAGGTCTCGAGATCGCCATTGACATGGGAATTGAAAGCCTCCTCATATATGGGGACTCTCAGCTAGTCGTTAGTCAAGTGAACGGCGATTACCAAACATGCAAACCGGAATTGGTAAAATACGGGGAAAAGGTGCAACAACTGCTGACCCAAATTCCCTCCTATACTTTGGAAAGTATACCACGCGCAGAAAATAGCAAAGCGGACGCGTTAGCTAAGCTTGCTAAAGAACTGGCTGACGAGAACCTCGATGAGGTTAGAATCATGGTACAAAGTCGTCGGGTGCTCGCCCCGGCAGAAATACCTCCGGGATCACCCGAAGAGAAGGGAGTGACTGAGCAAGCGACCTTACAAATAAAAGACCATGAGAAGGTTGAGGATTGGAGAGAGGTCTTCATAGACTACTTCAAGTCCCACCGAATGCCTGAAGAAGCGTCTATAAGACATCAGCTCATGAAACGAGCTCTGTATTTCGCCTTCATCAACGATACTCTGTACAAGAGGTCATTTGATTCTCTGTGGCTGAGATGCTTAGGACCTGACGAAGCGAAAAGGATTGTCCAGGAAGTTCACGACGGACTCTGCGGTTCTCATCAAGCAGGCCCTAAGATGAAGTTGAAGATAAAACGGATGGGCTACTACTGGCCTACGATGATTCAGGACTGTATCGAATATGCGAAGCACTGCCACTCATGCCAAATTCATGGGGACTTCATCCACCAGCACCCAAATCCACTACATCCAACGGTGGCTAGCTGGCCATTCGAAATGTGGAGGACTGACATAGTTGGCCCTATCGAACCAGCATCGTCTAGGGGACATCGTTTCATCCTGGCGACGACTGACTATTTCTCTAAATGGGCAGAAGCAGTACCGTTAAGAGAGGTGAAGACGGAAAATATCCTCCACTTCTTCAAGACGCATGCCATATATCGATTTGGAACTCCGCGACGGATCATCTCCGATAACGGGCCAGCTTACAGAAGCCACAAGATCAGTCGCTTCGTGCAACAGCATAATATAGACTGGAGATATTCCTCGGTTTATAACCCGCGAGCCAATGGACTAGCTGAAGCCTTCAACAAGACATTGACAAAAATCATAAAGAAAACAGTGTCCCGTAATAAGAAAGATTGGCACGAAAGACTGCAAGAAGCTCTTTGGGCATATCGAACTACATTCAAGACGGCCACGAACACAACGCCGTACGCGTTGGTGTTCGGTACGGAAGCAGTACTCCCCCTCTAGATAGAGTTACCCTCTCTACGAGTGGCAGTTCACCACGAGCTAACGGACGAAGAAAATGCTCACCTTCGGCTTGAGGAGCTTGACGCCCTTGACGAAACCCGGCTCGTAGCACAGCAAAATCTGGAAGCTTATAAAGCAAAGATGACACGCTCATATGAAAGATTGACCCGACCAAGGACATTCCGTCAAGGCGAACTCGTGCCAGTGGTCAAAAGGCCTATAATCCCCAATCGCGCCAAGCGGGGAAAATTCGAGCCAAACTATGAAGGCCCGTACATCATAGATAAAGTTTACCAGGGTGGGGCCTATCTACTCATGGACATGCACGGTGAAAGGCCTTTCAGGCCAATAAACGGTCGCTTCCTAAAGAGATACTACGCTTAATGAGCCATGGCCTAGGCCAATGATAGATGACGACGACTATGTCCACTCGCTATCTTCCTAAGCTCAAGCTTTATAAGCAGTAGCCGGCCTTCTCAATGACGGACCGAAATGTCCTTAAACTAATAGCAGACCGAAACGTCTTTAAACTAATACCGCAGCATCCTCAGGCTGACGAGATGAATAAAAAATATATAAAAAAAATATAATAAATAAAGATGGTATGTCCATAAGCAAAAAGGGCACGGATGAAAACCCGAAAGGGCTCCGTGAGTAAAAACAGCAGGGCTACCGGCGAGTGTTCGTGAAAACCCGAAAGGGCGCGACCTCGTAAAAAAAAATATATATAAAAATAAAAAAGAATAAAAAAGCGGTACGTCCATAAGCAAAGGGGCACGGATGAAAACCCGAAAGGGCTCCATGAGTAAAAACAGCAGGGCTACCGGCGAGTGTTCGTGAAAACCCGAAAGGGCGCGACCTCGTAAAAAAAAATATATATATATATATATAAAAATAAAAAGAATAAAAAAGCGGTATGTCCATGAGCAAAATGGGCACGGATGAAAACCCGAAAGGGCTCCGTGAGTAAAAACAGCAGGGCTACCGGCGAGTGTTTGTGAAAACCCGAAAGGACGCAACCTCGTTAAAAGACACTTATAGGGTCCTCTCGACCTTGTAAGGAGAAACCACCCGCGTGAGATCCTTACGACTCACAAGGGAGCAACACACTTAGGGATCCCCACGATCCCTAAGGAGAAAATACACTTGCGAGATCCTCACGACTCGTAAGGAGAACTCTCTTATGGGACCCTCACGGCTCATAAGATTTGAAAGTCTTAAGTTACAGAGACCTAAACCTGTGCTTAAGCAATCCCCACAATTTCCGATATTGCCCTACAAGTGGCCCAATACTGACCCTTGTATACAATCCACGGGCACGAATAAACATTCCCTAATCAAGTCTCATCCGAGACTGGGATATGTTTGCATGGTAAACAACCCTTGTAAATCCTCTCGATTTATGAGGAGAAAACCTTCCTGTAGGATCCTTACGACTTACAGAGGAAACGAACACTTAGGAATCCTCACGAGTCCTAAGGAGAAAATACACCTACAAGATCCTCACGACTTGTAGGAAGAAATACCTTTGTCAAAAGCCTTAGTCAACAGGACATTAACCCTGTTCGCTAAGCCACCCTTGTTCGACATCGACAGAGGCAGATGATGATTCGCTCCTGGTAATATCCCAATTGTAGCGGTGCTGATGCCGAAATCGGTTTACAGCGAAAAGCCAATAGGCCGCACATGCATACGAAATAGCCGAAATGATAGGGCAACTTGCAATAAAAAACAGCAAGTAAAAATGTATGCATGCAAAATAGCCGAAATGATTGGGCAACTCGCAATAAAAAGTAGCAAGTAAATATAAAATAAATAGCCGAAATGATTGGGCACCGCGAAAAATAGCCGAAATGATTGGGCAATCGCGACCTTCGCGATATAAAAGCTGAAATGATAGAGCATCGCGGAGATAAAACAAAAAAAAATGATGATAAAACTTTGGCCCTACAGTTAAGATCACATCAATCCCTGTATACAATCCAAAGGCGTAAACAAAGAGGGAACCATACTTTCCCAACAGGCTCCGCCAGAAGACGAAGCCAAATCTCGACGGTTCAGTCCACCTCCGAAGAAACCAGTGTCTTCAGCAAAACTCCTCGACTCACGGATACAAACACTCCTTGACGAGAGCCTCCTGATTCGCGTCGACTCGCAGAGCCACCAGTGCCTCCGTGGGAATCCTCGATTCGTTTCAAACCCCAAGGAAACAAATAATCCTTGGCGCTTGGGAAACAAATAATCCCTAGCAAACTCCTCGACTCACGGATACAAACACTCCTTGACGAGAGCCTTCTGATTCGCGTTGACTCGCAGAGCCACCAGTGCCTCCGTAGGAATCCTCGATTTGTTTCAAACCCTAAGGAAACAAATAATCCTTGGCGCTCGGGAAACAAATAATCCCTAGCAAACTCCTCGACTCACGGATACAAACACTCCTTGACGAGAGCCTCCTGATCCACGTCGACTCGCAGAGCCACCAGTGCCTCCGTGGGAATCCTCGATTCGTTTCAAACCCTAAGGAAACAAATAATCCTTGGCGCTCGGGAAACAAATAATCCCTAGCAAACTCCTCGACTCACGGATACAAACACTCCTTGACGAGAGCCTCCTGATCCGCGTTGACTCGCAGAGGCACCAGTGCCTCTGTGGGAATCCTCGATTCGTTTCAAACCCCAAGGAAACAAATAATCCTTGGCGCTCGGGAAACAAATAATCCCTAGCAAATTCCTCAACTCACGGATACAAATACTCCATGACGAGAGCCTCCCGACCCACGTCAACTCGCAGAGCCACCACTGTCTCCGCGGGGGGGGGGGGAATTCCCGGTTCGTCCCAACTTGCAAGATGAAGTCTCGGGCAGCAAGGATTGAAAAACTTGCTTCCTGAACAATGGGGCCCTGCAAGTCAATCCAAAATGGTCTCTTGCATACTATTCACGGGTCTCACTCTCCGAAGTCGATTTTTCGACAAGGAGGGAAACAACCGCTTACGAATCCTCTCGACTCGTAAGAGGGAAAATTCTCTTATAGGATCCTTACGACTTATAATAGAAAACCACACTTAGGAATCCTCACGATCCCTAAGGAGAAAACCCACCTACGAGATCCTCTCGATCCGTAGGGAGAAAAGTCTCTATGAGACCCTCACGGCTCATAGAGTTGAAAAGTCTTAGGCGGCAGATTTGAACCTGCGGCCTAAGCCATCGCTATCTCTTGGAGAAATTAAGTTATCGGCCAATTAGGTTCATCGAAAACATCATGATACAAAGGGAGAAAGCAAAGAGATAGTACAAGACATTGCAAAAAGAAAATGTGTATCTTTATTCATTGACTTCAATCAAATACAAGATGAATCGTACAAAAGAATAAAGAATGGATACATATTATTTAAAAGGAAAATTTTACAAATACATTGATACAAAGGCAGCTACTGGGAAGGAAGCGTCTTAAGTAGCTTTATCAGTTGTTCGCACACTTCCTTCCATGCCTTTTCCCGACTGGACACCACTGCCAACTCCGCCTCCACTTGGGCCCGTTGCTGTGCGACAGATGCAAGTTGATCCCTGACGGCCTGATGAGCAGCTTCACGGCCTGGAGTGTCATGCTCGGCGACATCAAGTGCCCGCTTCAGTCTCAGCCCATTTGATATGCGCTCTAGAAGGCCCCCGAAGACGGCCTTTACCTCAGCGGCGTTTGCCTCAACTTCAGCACGCAGGCGAGCAGTTTCGCTTAAAGATTCTTGGCACTCCTTTAGCC
Organism: Agapanthus africanus; assembly: GCA_030015575.1. NCBI lineage: Eukaryota > Viridiplantae > Streptophyta > Magnoliopsida > Asparagales > Amaryllidaceae > Agapanthus > Agapanthus africanus. Next base: position 202,375,574 of record JASDDO010000028.1, on the reverse strand, counting down.
TCAAAGCTGCTTCTTGTTCCAAATGACGGAAATGAGAAGTGCTTTGCTCAAGCCATGCTCCCTGTTGAGTGCTCACGGCCAAAGTCTCAGGGGATAGGCGCATCGACTCCAGCTGATGAAGGCGAGCCTCAATCTCCCGACAATAGTTAACCCAAGAGGTGACAATGCCCTCGTCATGGAAGGTGGCAAATATCAACAACATCGGGTTAACCATCGTAGCGAAGTCCTCAGCAGATGTAGGAGCCTCGACGTCGAGTTCCTCGATGTAGTCGCTCAACATGTGCAGACTATTCGCCGCACCTTTTGAGGACGGACGTCTCTGGGAAGGGCCACCCGGTATTGCAATGCGAGACTCAAAAGGTACCGAGACTGGAACGATAGCTGAAAAGGACAAAATATGATTAGATGATGATTCAATAGATGCGGAGAAAGTCATTGATAAGATAGTTTACTATACCGGTTGAAGCAGGTGGCAAGGCCGGAAGGGCCGGTGGCGCAACCGATCTTTCTTCTCCCCCTTCGATTTGTAACACTGCGGTCAGGACAAGAGAGAGTTAGAAATAAACAAAGATATCAATCGGGAACGGTACTCACCAGCGCTACCAGGGGGGTAGGCGAATTCAGATGGGAAGGAGAAGTGTGGGAGCAACACTTGATAAAGATGGTCAAAGAGCACTCCTGAAAGACACAACAGTATAACTTTAGTACACAAATTATGCGTCTGGAAGATAAGATTAATAAATTGCAAACCCATACCTTCCAACATCTTCGAGGGTATCAGAGAGGGTTGAGAGGTGACCACCGCCAAGGCAGTCGTTGAAGGCGCACCCCCGAGCAGTGGGGCATCGGCGCTGACTGCACCTGCATTACAAAAAAGGTAAATTTGTCAGAAAAATTGTGAGGTAAAGAAAGAAGACTAACTTGGGATTTACCTGACGAGCTGCCGGCTGAAACGGAGGCGTCTCCCTCCTCTGTGGACATGAGACCACCGCCCGTGGCCTCATCGCCCGACTCGATAGGGACCGTTGTCGTGCTCGCAAGACCTGGAGACGGCGGGAGATTGTAGGCAGGGAGGGCAATGATTGGAGCGTTGCCAGATTCTTGGAAGGAAGCGGCTGACTCCTCCCTGAGAGTTGTGCCCATCTCATCCGCTACTTCTTCGGGCTCCGCCGCCTCCATCGGCTCATCCACCGTCACCACGAGGTCACCGGCCTCAACCGCCTCGTCCGCCACCACCCTCGGTTCAGTTGTAATGATCATTTCATCTGCCGCCACTTCAGGCTGGGCATCAATGACCCTCTCAGCTGTAGACCCCTCAACCTCTATCTCGGGCCCCGAAGCCTCGACGATGTTGCCCACTGTCGGCTCGGGTTCGGCAGGCATCACCCCCTCTGTTCCCCTAGGATCAACGGTCTCCGCCTCACCCTCGGACGGACTTGGCCCTGCAAAATAATATATGTAAGAACCGTCGGCATTATAACTTTCACAATAAAAATTCTGAAAGAGATGTTACCTGAAGTGGACTTATCATTTGCGCTTCGAACGGCACGCGCCACTTATCTGCGAGCAGTGGATAGGGCGACAGGGGCCTCTTCGGAAGGAGTATCTGCCCGAGGGACGGTGCTTGGGCCCGCTCCCGTAGCCAAAGCAGCCCGGCGCGCCTTCGCCTCGCGCCTCAGCCGTTTCCTCTCCTCCTGGGCCGTTAAGACGGACCTAACCAGAGCCTCTCGCATTGAGGCATCCTCGTCCGTATACAGGGATGCCTCCAAACTCTTCAAGGCATCCCTCGTCGATTTGTCAAGTCGAGACCCTTGCAGCACCCCCGACGAGACCGGAACTCCAGTGACGGGTTCCGGAAGAATATCTTCGTCGACTGGTATAACCCCTAGAAAGAAACAAGGAAAGAAAGTTAGGTTGATCATCGAAAAGAACGACGAAATTTGCTTTAAAAAAGGGGGGGGGATGGGACATACCGGCGCCCGCTAAAGTGCGTTTCTCCTTCTCCTTTTGGAAGGTTTTCAAAGAGGCAGCGATAGCTTCTTCGGTAGAGACACCTGTTGAAAATGGGGAAAAGTATTAGTCAAGAATAATGATGAAAAATGAGATGAAATGATGAGGAGAGCAGCTAATAATTACCTGACTCAGCGAGTTTACTTAACCATGCTTCAAGCCTCGCTGATCGCTCTGAAGCCGCAATGGCGGCCGCCAGGTCGGTGTCTGCCGGGTCTACCGCGAAGCCCTTATTGCTGCCATACTAACTTATTTCTTTGGTAAGAGAGGCCTCTGGCTCTAAGCCAAGAATCGCGTCAAGGGAAAGGAGCGACTTCTTCTTCTTTTGCCCGCCAGCTCTGGATGCACCCGGGACTGATTTACGCTTAGCGGACGCCTTAGGGCGGCGGGTCCCGATATCCTCGCCGGCGCCAGACTCTGGCGGTACCACATTTATCGCCTACACTGAAGCACGGGAGGCTGGTAGCGCATCCACAATATCGCGAAGTGGCAATCCGCGCGGAGGGCTCAACACGCGCGGAGGTCCGACTCCAGCACCTTTGAATGGAGAAATAACCGGGGTCCTCGGCTTCAAGGGAGCCTTGCGATCGCCGCCGGGAGGCGCACCCTTGCGGTCAACCAGCATGCGTTTTTCCATTTGGATAACTGGACCCATAGCATGCGCATACCAAGCCACGTACGCGTTGAGGACTTTGGGGATGCAGCTTGGTTCGCTGATGAAGAAATAAGAACCCGTGTTGAGCCGCATAAAGTGGTGCATTGCATTCTTTATCCCCTCTCGGCTAACCACGGGCTTTTCCAAGAAAGCTTCCATCGGGATCCCTTGGTTGTAGCTCGATTGCTGAGCAAACCGGTGAGGATTATACCTCATGAAGAGTGCTGTCTCATTCTGCCTGAACACCAGGTAACCCGGCCGAATGGAGTAGAGATGGAGGATTTCCCGAGCCTTCAGTATGGAAGCCCCGTCTTTAAAATCATCGCGTAGCGACACTACCGACTTGGTGGTCTCTGAGCCTATTGTTATGACCTTGTCCAAGAAAGAAATCTTCGCCCCGACCAGGTGTGGTCGAAGGAGCAGCCCCCTAGCCTCCCGCGGAGGAGCAACTACGATCGAAGCCCCGACCAGCCGTATGACCCTTGGGAGCCTGCACTTCTCAAAAAAGGGAGGGATCTTATGGGCACCGAACACCCCGTGCACGTGCATTTCCATCCAGGAGGTAAAGTAGTGCATCGGGAAGTTGGCGGGTTGCACCCCAGGCTCACTAGCGTCCGCCGCTATGCTAAGTCCATTATAAAGATAAGCCAGCCCGGCAATTCCTACTGACAACTGTAAACCAGCCACCATCCGATGCACTGGGTAGAAAACAGTCGGCCGCATATGGCGTGGATGCATAGGAAGAGCAAAACTGCACAACCACAAGCCCAAGAACCCTACAAAGAAGGTCTCTTCATCCATGTCGGGGACGGCAATTTTTGAAAAAGGGACGACGGCGGCACCGGGAAGATAGAAGTCTTTGTGGTCATCCTCCAATGTGGGTCGGCGATCAAAACCGAACCCAAAAGGGTCGTCAAGCTGGGCGAACTTCTCGCTCCACTCTGATAAGAACTCTGGTTGAATGAAGCGAGCTATGAAATCTGCAAAACTGACTCCCCTGTCACCCGATTCTAGATAGAGTCCTTCATAAATCTCCAATACCTTCACTAAGCCCGGGTACTGATGCTGAATAGCGTTCTCCGGCGTCAGGTCAAACACCAGCGGCTTGGTGGCAAAGATGTATTCATCGGGAGGAAGCAGCTCCTCGTAAGGCTCTCCCCTCATCGGCAGACCCGAGATTTCAGCAAACTCCTCCAAGGAGATAGAGACTTCCCGGTCCGTCATCAGGAAGGTGTGTGTGGGAATATTCAATTGCTCGATAAAAGCCTTAACCCACTACGGTGGAGGAGAAGGATACTCAAAGAGCGAGACGTAAATGGCCGAGTACAAACCAATCCTCATCAGATGAGTCCTCCTCGCTGATAGGATGTACCGGGCCCATTGCAAATATCCAGCAGGCGGTCGTGGGATCAGTCCAATGTTATAAGCCTGTCCCCAAGGGCGCGCTTCACCCTGACAAATTCTCCTCCCTAAAATATCTATTGCCGGCGGCGGCTGCACGGGGATTGCACCAATCGCAGGCTGGAGGAGGTCATCTGAATTCCAATTTTCGACCTCCACGGTATACTTCACCGGGGGTTCATCTGCGTAGGGGAGTGAAGATGTTGGCTCGAACGGCGTGGCGGAACTGAAACTCTGATGACCCTGGATGATTTCATTGTACCACCTACCCCACAAGTGAAGGTTTTTGTGTTCGGGGTCATGATCCTTGATTAGAGCAAGCACCACGCGGTCCACCGGTGCTTGGGGAAACCCTCCCTCCGAGCGAACAAACGGAAAAGACGAATTGGCAGACATGTTTCCTGCAAAGAGACAAACCTTAGCCGTCAGTATTATAATTCCAACGCTCAACATGTTTAAATTTTTATACCGTACAGCAATGCAGTGGATAGGGGGACCAAAAGGGGGGCCCACAAAATCTGGATGACGGCGCATCACTTAATAAGACAGTCCCATCGTTGGATGAGACTGTCAGTTAATGAAAAGATCCCCAAGAGAATATCCTCATTGATAGGAAATCCCCAGAGACAAGGAGAAAATCTTCTCTTTTAGAGCAAAGCTCCGTCATAGAGTGACATTTGTCAAACGCTGGTCTCAAGGGAATAAAAATATATATATATATTTTCCTTGAAAAGAGCCCAGCTCTATAATAATGATGGAAGAGCCATCAAAAAGGAAAACTTTAACTCCTAAAATTTAAAAATTTAGGATCTTAAAGATCCACAAAAACTTTTAAGAGTTCTCCACTTTCAGATCAGAAAAGGTCTACATTTGATCCATGAGCAAAGCTCTGTTCATGGGTTAAAACCCATGAACAAGATCTCTGTAGATCTATAGATTTCTGAGAGCAAGGCTCTGTTAATAAAACCCCAAAGGGGTTTTCTTTAGATCAAAGATCTATAAGAGTAAGGCTCTGTTAATCAAATTTAATTTAATTTAATTTAATTTAATTTAATTCAATTCAAATTTTACCTAAGATGTTCTAAAATCTGAACGCTGGAAAGAAATGAGAGCAAGGCTCTAAAAATCTTAGACAAGAGCAAGGCTCTGAAATTCAAGTTCTTGAAAATGGTAAAAAAAATTTCAAGGACCAAGGGTCCTATTTATGAGGCGCTTGCGCCCCTTGAGCTCACCCCTTGATCCAACGATCAGGAGTTTGCCACCGCTGCACTCACGTGTGCGCCACGTGAGCGCAACGGTGGGGGGCATTTGTTTCGCCCAATCAGAGCAAAGCTCTGTCGAAATTCAAAATTCAAAAATTCTGAAGCAACGCTTCAAGTCTCGGGCGCAACGCGCCACATGTCAGGCGATGATACGTCAGCGCAGCGCCCAAGAAGGCGCGCCCAATCAGAGCAAAGCACTATTTTTATGAAGCAACGCTTCAGCTGCGCGACACGTGTCAGCGCAGATGCGCTAGCACGGTTGCGCTGCGCTCTGCGCTGCGCGACACGTGTCAGCGCAGTTGCGCTAGCGCGGTTGCGCTGCGCTCTGCGCTTCGCGATACGTGTCACGCGCTGGGGCATCTGCGCCAAACAGAATTAAAATTTTAAGAAATCTTTTCTGTTCTTGTTAAAACAAGAAGATTTTCTTCTGCAAAGCAGAAGCCCTTGGATCAAAGATCCAACGGTGGGGAAAATTCCCCAAATCACTCAGAGAAATATCTCTTTAACAAATTTAACTAATTTATGGGTACTATAAAAAGGACCCTAGGCCTCAATTAAAATGCATCAACATCTTTCTAAAAAAAAAGAAGGAGAGAAAAAAACTTTGAGAAACTTCTCAAGAATAAAAAAAAAAGAAGGTAAAAACCTTTAGAAAAAAAGGAGAAAGTTCTCTTAGGAACAGATCATAGATCTAAAAAACAAGATCAATGATCTTTAATAAAAATAAAATAAAAATAGTGCTTTGCACTTTTCATGAACCTTTGGTTCTCTGAGATAAGAAAAACAAGAAAAAACTTATTTTTCTTTGATCTAAATTAGATCAAGAAATTAAATAGTGCTTTGCACTTCTGTTCCTGAATCTAAAAGATTCTTAGTGCTTTGCACTTGCAACCTGCGCTGTTGCGCTCTTGGGAGCGCGCCACATGTCAGCAGCGCAACAGCGCAGCGCACTAGCGCAGCGCACTGCACTGTTGCGCTTGCGCTCACCAGAGCGCGCCACGTGTCAGTAGCGCAACAGCGCAGCGCACTAGCACAGTGCACTGCACTGTTGCGCTTGCGCTCACCAGAGCATGACACGTGTCTTCACCACAATCGCTTGCGCTCAGTGAGTGGCGCAAAGCGCCTAACAAATGCAATGCAGGGCCATGCCCAATTAAAAGACCAAACATGCCTAATTAAATTGATGCTCTGCATCATTTATAAATGGACAAAGCCCAAACAAAATAATAAAATGCTGTGCAGATGCCTTGCAGAGCCCAAAATAAATTGATGCTCTGCATCTTTTATGGCCAGAGCCCAAACAAGAAAATAGAAGTAATGCCATGCATTATTTAAGTGTGGGCAAGACCCTAGCAGAGGTCTAATAGACCAAAAATAAATAAGGGTCTTGAACATTTTCAACTGGACTTAGCCCAATTTTGGCCGTAAGTCCTGAAATTAAATTGACTGAGCACAGCTGTTCTCTTAAATTAATTTATATCCGGTTCGAGGGTACATCTCCGAACTCCTCTGACACCCATCGTTGTAATCCTTCAACGACGTCAGAGAGGTGACGGGTCCCAACGACCATACATCAATATGGACTGCGGGGTCCTTAAACTCGTGGACCGAAACATCCTTAAACTAATATCGGACCGAAACGTCCTTAAACTAATATCGGACCGAAATGTCCTTAAACTAATGTCGGACCGAAACGTCCTTAAACTAATAATGGACCACCACGTCCCTAAACTGGAATATGGACCGCAACGTCCTTAAACTACCTATGGACCACTACGTCCCTAAACTGGAACAATAGAGCCTCCAAATGCTCTTTTGCCGGATCTAAACGGTCCCGTTTAAGTTGATTTTAGCCCCAAATACGGCTAACGTATCCTTAAACATTTAAATGGATTATAAAACCCTAAATCGACTTTGGTTCAAGGGTACATCTCTGAACTCCTCTGACATCTGCCGTTTTAATCCTTCAACGACGTTAGAGAGGTGACGAGTCCCGATGGCCAGATATTAAATGGATTATCACGTTAAGTTGATCTTAGTCTCAAAAAGGACTATTGTATCCTTAACGAACGTTTAAGTTGATCTTAGCCGCAACGCGACTAATGCATCCTTAAACTAAAAAATACCAAATCCAAATCTAAGTAAACACGGATTTGGACTAGTCCACGTCCTACGGGCGACGGCATTATTCAGTCTCCGTATACAATCCACGGGCAACCACAAACAAAACAAACACACACGACACGAAGTGAAATTCTGGAGAAGGAGAAAGTGGCTACCGCGATGCGGTAGCGTAATTAACTGCAGGAGCTTGCGCCTGCAGGGAAGAGCGTCCCCACAATCAAAAACCCCTCTAGCGAGGGGGAATCTGACGAAGTCTGCTACATCGGCCGCATCCGTCTAAACCTCCGATACACGGTGCCATAAATCAACTTGGTATCTTCGGAGAGGTAGACGGATAAAACCAAATAGCATCTGCCCTGAATCTCAGCGTCAGGACACATCGCAGTCCTGCGCGCCGTCTTTTGGAGGGGAACACTCCCTGTCAATCGACTCACGGTGGCTTCCTAAAAAACGGATGCCCGCCAAGCCTTCAAAATCGAGAAGCTAAGGCAGAAAAGGCTCAGATACAGAGCCAACAAAAGGTCTAGGGCTCACGCTAGGCCGAGCTTCATGAGGCTCCAAGAACGGGGTTACCCCGCCAAAGATAAAGAGACGGCTAGATATGTGGTCCACACCGTCTACATGGTCGGAAATGAAGAAATGAACCCTCCTATGCTTCACAGCCATGGTGATGATATGGTGGACGCTACCCAACATCGACTCGGTCTAAATGATGAAGAGCTCGCTCAGGCCGATAAGCCAAAAGAGCCCGGGGTTCCTGCGGAATTGAGATCAGGCAATAAGGATGATCCGGTTGTCATAACCGGAACTACAGAACATGCATTATTCCGATGGTTTCAGAGGCAGCTTCAGGACAGGGATGAGAAGTTAGCTAAGGTACAGTCTAAGGTCGACGAATTGGCAAACGTCGCGGCAGATCTCGCGACCCAAGTCACCCGAATGCAATTACAGCATAATCAAATTTTGGTTAATGAGCCAGGGATTGGTACCCGGAGGCAGCCAACTGATGCCCCCTTCAGCCTAAGAGCGGAGCGCCTTCGCGACGCAATCAGCCTCCAGTCCCTCCGATATATACACCGAAGGGGAATCGCCTCTGAAAGAGAAACCGGATAAGGTTTATTCTTTCAAAAGGGACAATATCCACAAGATATTTAAGGACGCCCTAAGAAACGGTCTACAACTGCCAGAATCAAAGAGACCGCAAGAAGCGAATATGACCGACGGCCCAAAATATTGCCCCTATCATAGAGTGATAAGTCATGCCATTGAGGACTGCTTCATCTTTAAAGATTGGGTCGAAAAGCAATACAAGACGGGAGAGATAAAACTGTCTAAAGGCGTGTTAGCAAACAGTCAAGGTATGACCGCTGATTTCATACAAATGGAGACCGGAGCCCTTCGGGAACCTGATTCTCTCAGACATGTGCCATTATCTAAAAAGGGCGAACCAAAGACTGATCGGCCTTAAGGACCAGCATCAGTAAAGGCAGCTACTCAAAAGGAGAGAAAGAAGAAGGTATACTCCTTCAGGAGGGATGAAGTCCACAAAAAATTCGCGGACGCCTTGAACAACGGTCTGCAACTGGCTGTTCCAAAGAGACCACATGAAATGAACATGACTGGCAATTCCATATACTGCCCATATCATAGAATGGTGAGTCATACCATCGAATACTGCTATATTTTCAAAGATTGGGTGGAGAATCAATACAAACTTGGGAAAGCCCCACAGTCGTCAGATGTACCGTCAAGCCACAGAGCTACGATCATCAACACAACCCTGCTAAGATCAAAGTTCAAGGAGCTGGGATAAGCAAGCTGACCACCACATCGTTAAACTGGGAATGATTGACCTCTAAGTCTTTAAACTGGGAACCGTTGACCACTACGTCATTAAACTGGACAGTCGACCTCTAAGTCGTTAAACTGGGGATGTAAAAATGTGTAAATAAAAAAAATATAGATATGTGTGTATGTGTGTGTGTATGTATATATAAATAAGAAGTCGAAATGATGGGATAACTCGCAATAAAAATCAGCGAGTAAAAATAAAAATGAAAATAAATCCGAAATGATGGGGCAACCGTGAATAAATAGCCGAAATGATAGGGCAATCACGACCTTCGCGATAAGAAAAGATGAAATGATAGAGCAATCGCGGTAAAAAAAATGGTGGATGATGAGTCGCTCCTGGTACCATATTCCAGTGCAGTGATGCAGACGCCATTCAAAATTTCAAAACTCTGAATGTCTCAAACGGCGAATGATGAGTCGCTCCTGGTACCGTATCCCAGTGCAGCGATGCAAATGCCAACCCAACTCTGAATGTCCCAACGGCGAATGATGAGTCTCTCCTGGTACCATATTCCAGTGCAGCAATGCAGACGCCAACCAAAATCTAAATTCTCAAACGACGATTGATGAGTAGCTCCTGGTACCATATTCCAGTGCAGCGATGCAGACACCAACAAAAATTCAAATTTCGCCCTACGGTTGGTCCCCAAGTTGACCACCGTATACAATCCACGGGCTCAAATAATTCTCATCATACCCATGCCCCACAGCAATCACCAGTTACGCGGCTGGTTTCCGCCCTTGGAATTGTGCTCCATTTGGGAGGACTCACTCATGTGTCCTCACGATACATGAGGAGAAAAAACATGCGAAATCCTCACGACTCGTAAGAAAACGCCTTCGTGGGATCCTTACGACTCACAAAGGAAAAACACACTTGGGGTCCCTACGACTCCTAAGGAGAAAGTACACCTATGATATCCTTTCGACTCGTAGGGAGAAAATGCTTTTATGGGACCCTTACGGCTCATAAAATTGAAAAGTCTTAGGTGATAGAGACCTAAATCTGTCTCCTAAGCCATTACTCCCCAACAGGGAAAGACAAATGATGAATTGCCCCTGGCACATGTACTTCAGTGTTAGCAACGCTGATGCCGACCCCTACCCCAAAATTCCAAGCTTCCAATCTAATAGACCCCCAAGTCTTTAAATTGGGAACAGATGACCACTAAGTCATTAAACTGGGCACGATAGACCCCTAAGTATTTAAACTGGGAACAGATGACCGCTAAGTCGTTAAACTGGGAACAGATGACCGCTAAGTCATTAAACTGGGAATGAGGGGAATCCACTCATGTGTCCTTACGATGCATGAGGAGAATAAAACTTGCGAGATCCTTACGACTTGTAAGAAAACGTCTTCGTGGGATCCTTACGACCCACAAAGGAAAAACACACTTGGGGGTCCTCACGACTTCTAAGGAGAAAATGCACCTACGGGATCCTTACGACTCGTAGGGAGAAAATGCTTTTATGGGACCCTTAAGGCCCATAAAATTGAAAAGCCTCAGGTGATAGGGATCTAAACCTGTCCCCTAAGCCATCGCTTCCCAATAAGCAAATGCAAATGATGATTCGCTCCTGGTACCATATTCTAGTGTAGCAGTGCTGATGCCAAACCAAAACCAAATACCCAAATCCTCTCATGACAGATGATGATTCGCTCCTGGTACCATATTCCAGTGTAGCGATGCTGATGTTAACCCAAATCAAGTCAAACCAACAATCTTTGCTGCGGAATCATGCTTCGTCCCAGAATTTACCCCGTGTCGAAATCATGCTTCGCCTCGGGATCAAGTCAACCAGCGACACTCCGCCGAGGACAAGTTGATCAGTGACACTCCGTGCCGGGGATAAGTCGAACAGCTAGTGACACTCCGTGCCGGGGACAAGTCGACCAGCGACACTCCGTGCCGGGGACAAATCGACCAGCGACAATCCATGCCGGGGATAAGTCGAACAGCCAGCGATACTCCGTGCAGGGACAAGTCGATCAGCGACACTCCGTGCCGGGAACAAGTCGATCAGCGACACTCCGTGCCGGGGATAAGTCGAACAACCTGCGACACTCCATGCCGGGGATAAGTCGATCAGCGACACTCCGTGCCTGGGACAAGTCAAATATCAGCGACACTCTGTGCCGGGGACAAGTCGATCAACGACACTCCGGGCCGGGGACAAGTCGAAAAACCAGCGACACTCCATGCCGGGGACAAGTCGACCAGCGACACTCCGTGCCGGGGACAAGTCGAACAACCAGCGATAATCCATGCCGGGGACAAGTCAATCAGCGACACTCCGTGCTGGGAACAAGTCGAATAGCCAGCGACACTCCATGCTGGGGACAAGTCGATCAGCGGCACTCCGTACCGGGGACAAGTTGAACATCAGCGACACTCCGTGCCGGGGACAAGTTGATCAGCGACACTCCGTGCTGGGGACAAGTCGAATAACCAGCGACACTCCGTGCCGGGGACAAGTCGACCAGCGACACTCCGTGCCGAGGACAAGTCGAACATCACCGACACTCCATGCTGGGGACAAGTCGAACAGCGATACTCCGTGCCAGGGAAAAGTCAATCAGCGACACTCCGTACCGAGGACAAGTCAAATAGCCAACGACATTCCATGCTGGGGACAAGTCGATCAGCGACACTCCGTGCTGGGGACAAGTCGAACGACCAGCGACACTCCGTGCCGGGGACAAGTCGAACAACGACACTCAGTGCTGTCGATTGTCCATATCGTAAAAAGGGCAGTGCAGGCTTCCCACAAATCGGGAACCAAATCGCTCCGGGCCAGGGAAAAGTCTACCACAGACACTCCGTCTCGGAGGCGCGTCAAGCGTCGACCGTCCATGTCGTAAAAAGGGCAGTCCAGGCTTCCCACAAATCGGGAACCAAACCGCTCCGGGCCAGGGAAAAGTCTACCACGGACACTCCGTCTCGGAGACGCGTCAACCGTCGACCGTCCATGTCGTAAAAAGGGCAGCGCATACTTTCTACAAAGTGGGAACCAAATCGCTCCGGGCCAGGGAAAAGTCTACCACGGACACTCCGTCTCGGAGACGCGTCAAGCGTCGACCATCCACGTCGTAAAAAGGGCAGTGCAAGCTTCCTACAAAGCGGGAACCAAATCACTTCGTGCCGAGGAAATGTCTACTACGGACACTCCGTCTCGGAGACACGTTAAGCGTCGACCATCCATGTCGTAAAAAGGGCCGTGCAAGCTTCCTACAAAGCGGGAACCAAATCACTTCGTGCCGAGGAAACGTCTACTATGGACACTCCGTCTCGGAGACGCGTTAAGCGTCGACCGTCCATATCGTAAAAAGGGCAGTGCATCCCAAAAAGTGGGAACCAAAGCAAGTCGCCTATAGGCGAAAGAAGATCCATCAATTTCATGCACACGACCCACATATGTGGTGTGCATTTATTGATGGGGGGCACTTTGTTGGGGTCGAAAATTACACCCCAGTTGACCAAGTCAAAGTCAAGGTCAACCCCAAACCAAGTGGGCCCAAGCCCAGATCAAGTGGGCCCATGCCCAGGTCGAGTCCGAACATAAAGCGGCCGGCCCTCCTCCATGCCAAAATAAAAATCATGTAATAAATAATTTTGATATAATTTTTTTATGCATGCATGTAAGTAAAATGGGCATAAACCCAAATTTTTGTAAAGCCCATGGTTTATGTGCAAAAGAAATGAGCACATAAGGCATGAGATGGGCAAAATGCCATTTTGTAAAGCCCAAGGGGCTATATGTAAATGTGTAAGCCTATATAAGGCAACATGATGATGAATAAAGAATACAATTTTTCATCCTCCCCAAAAAACTAGGGTTTGTGCCTTCACTCTCTCTTTTTCAAGTTCTTCCTCTTCCTTTTCATTTTCCATTTTTCCAAATAAATTAAGAGTTTAGCTCTTTTTTCTAAAACTAAACAAAGTTTTACCATAAACCCACCTCCCAAGACACCATCAAGAGAAGAAAAAGGGTCTTTTTTTATTATCCAAGATGTAGATCTTGGAGTTTCAAGAGAACTCATTTTGGGTTTCTTCTCAAAAGAGAAAAGAAAAAATCTTTTGGAGTTTAACTTTATAAATAAAATTATTTTGGAGTTTGACTCTAAAATAAAAACTTTTTGTGGAGTTTAACGCCGAATAAAATTGTTTTGGAAAAACTATAAATAAATTTTCTTGGAGTTCAACTCCGTCACAAAATAAAAAATCTTTTTGGAGCCCCTGCTTCCTTTCACGAGAGGGAGAAGGGAGCTCCCACTAAGTGAGAGCTTTCTCTTCTTCTCACATGAGGGGAAGGCTCCCCATTTAGTGGAGTTTAACTCCACACCACATTAAATCGTTTTAGGAGTTTAACTCCACAATAAAAATATTTTTGGGGTTGAACTCTATTTAAAATTCTTTTGGAGTTTAACTCCACATTTAAAATTCTTTCGGAGTTTAATTCCACAATAAAAATTCTTTCGGAGTTCAACTCCATTTAAATTCTTTCGGAGTTTAACTCCACAAATAAAATTCTTTTGGAGTTTAACTCCGCAATAAAAATCTTTTCGGAGTTGCAACTCCATTTAAAACTCTTTTTGTGGAGTTTAACTCCACATTAAATCTTTTTGGAGTTGAACTCCATTTAAATTTTTTTTGGAGTTTAACTCTGTAATAAAAATCTTTTCGGAGTTAAATTCCATTTAAAATTCTTTAGAAGTTTTACTCCATTTAAAATTCTTTTTTTTTGGAGTTGAACTCCATTTAAAACTCTTTTTGGAGTTTAACACCACAATAAAAATCTTTGTGGAGTTGCACTCCATTTAAAACTCTTTTTAGAGTTTAAATCCACAATAAAAATATTTTTGGAGTTCAACTCCACAATAAAAATCTTTTTGGAGTTAAACTCCATTTAAAATATTTTTGGAATTGAACTTCATATTTAAAATTCTTTTGGAGTTTAACTCCACAAAAAAAAATCATTTTTTTGGAGCTCTTTTTGCCCCATTCACATGCTAGAACGTGAGGGGGAGGGCTCCCATTTAATGGGAGCCCTTTTGGTCCCCATGTGAGGGGTCACGTGCTAGCATGTGAGGGGAGACTCCCATTAATTTTATGGGAGCCCAGGTTCCCGCCTTATTTTTTTATTTTAATTTTTCTTTTCTTTTCTTTTCTTCTTTCTTCCTTCTTTTCTTTTTTTTATTTTAATCTTTTTTTATTTAAAAATAAATAAATAAATATTAAATAAATAAAGATAAATTATAAATAATATTTTAAAATTATAAATAAAAAAAAAGTTTCTCTAAATATTTATCTACTTCTTTATTTTTGTTTTTTTATATATATAGAAAAATATATATATTCTTTTTTTTAACAAATGGAACAAAACAAAAAAAGCACACCAACGCATCACATTGAGTTCGCATGTCCAGTTTGACCCGTTAATCGGAGGTTCTCTCGCTCCCAAGCTGAGGGGTAATTAACGACAGCTTAGTCCGCGGCTGCCGGAGATTCGGATTCTCACAATCAATAAACCCCAGCTTACCCTAGGCAGGGAGAATCTGTACTGCGCCTGACCAGCGTGCTCGTATTCTTATCTCAATGGGGTGACGAAAAACACCCTACAAGTTCCCATCTCGAGCACCTCACGTGCTCACATGTGAGCCAAGTGCCCAGCACTTATAAAAGAGAAAAGGGAATGAACTCTATTTTTGGGACGCCTCACGTGACCCCACGTGACCCCTGAAAAGTGTTTAGCACTTATAAAAGAGAAAAGTGAATAAACCCTATTTTTTAGGGCGCCTCACGTGATCCCACGTGACCCTCTAACAGTGCTCAGCACTAGAATAAGAGAATAAAAGAGGCAGCGCCCAACTCTGAGCGTCTCATGTGTCACACGTGAGCGCCCCAACTTTCAATGTTTAACACTGCTATGGCGCCTCACGTGCCACACGTGAGCGCTCCAACTTTCAGGGTTTAACACTGGTATGGCGCCTCACGTGCCACATGTGAGCATCTTAGATCTCAGTGTTTAACACTGCCATAGAATATCACGTGGGAGTACGTGGGCATTGAGCATACACTAGTGTTTAACATTATAAGATGCCAACTTCAACCCCAGATTGGCTAAGTCTTTCCCGAGATTAAATCTCTAAATAAACCAAGCCTCCATACTCATGACTGATGTTTTCTCAATTTGGAATTTGGTTTAAGGGTATATCTCTCCACACCTCTGATACATGTCGTTGTGATTATTCAATGTCTTCAGAGAGGTGGTGGGTCCCGACAACCAACAAGCTGGACCGTAATGTCCTTAAACTAAATTCCATGAACGTAACGTCTTTAAACTAAAATTTCATGACCGTAACGTCTTTAAACTAAACCCTTTGGACCGTAACGTCTCTAAACTAAACTCTATAGATTATGATGTCTTTAAACTATAGACTATGAGGTCTTTAAACTCACGGACTATGATGTCCTTTAACCCAATGGACCGTAACGTCCCTAAACTAAGCTCTATAGACTATGACATCTTTAAACTATGGACTATGAGGTCCTTAAACTCATGAACTATGATGTCCTTAAACCCAACGGACCGCAATGTCCTTATAAACTAAAGAAAATCCTGTTGAGTAGATCTTAGTCTAAAATTAGACTAACGTATTCTCAACAAACGTTTAAATTGATCTTAATCTAAAACAAGATTAACGATCTTTAAACCAACCCAAACCCAAATCTAAGAAAATACGGATTTGGACTAATCCCCGCCCTATGGGCGACAACATAAATTAGTCTCTGTATACAATCCATGGGCAACCGACAACAAAACAAACACACAGGAGCAGGAGAAAGTGGTTACCGCTACGCGGTAACGTAATTAACTGCAGAGTCTTGCGCCTGCAGGGAAGAGCATCCCCACAATCAAAAACCCCTCACAACGAGGGGGGATCTAACGAAGTCTGCTATATCAGCCGCATCTGTCTAAACCTTCGATATACGGTGCCATAAATCAACTTGGCATCTTCGAAGAGGTAGACGGATAAAACCAAATAGTATCTGCTTCCAAATTTAGGCCGGACGTCCCGGTCGCATCTTTCGGTGGAGAACAGATTCTGGCACGCCCGGTGGGACCTTTTCCTCTTTCCACTCCACACTTCGTGTGTCGTGTTTTTCCGCGATCAAATAATCTCGGTATATATGTTTGTGGTTGCCCTTGGGTGATGGGATACTGAAGCCGGCATTGCGCCTCTATGAAGAATGGTGTTTGCTCCTACCCTAGCAACTCAGGCTCTGTCACATCTGGTGGAGTCAAGTATGGGACACTTGCAGCCTCAAATCTCTGCAAACCGGCTCTTCAAGAAATCAACGGGCTTCTCTTTGGGTGGATACTCCCACCTCCTATCCTCGGTGCGTCAACGCCAATGGAGAAAGCCCAGAGGAAGTCTGTCTTCCACAGGTTGGTTCCCCAAGCTGCAGCTTTGCCAATGGAATCGGTCCTCAAACAGCTAGCACCTGCTAAGGACCAAGGTCGATGCAGGGGGCAGAATATTCAAGCTCTTAAAGGAAACAGGGGCAGGCTCGGCAAAATCCTGAGGCTAATCAAATCCTGGCTATAAGAAACAGTCGACGTCGATATCGGCATCATACAAAATGAGCTGGGGGCAGTTCTCCATATGGTTCTATTTTAATCCCAGCGGTGAATGTTGTTGTTCCAACTGGGAACAGCTTCAAACTGTTGCGAAGGGTCTGACAAAATTCTCCCACCGCTATATTGAAGAAATCTCTGCAGCCCATAGAGATCCCACGAGAGCGGATACCAGTTCGCTCCCTAAAACAACTTTCCTCGTCTATACATAAGGTGCGGAAGCAGGGGACTCATCCTAAGACGGATCCTGATACAGCGGGTCCTCCCAAAACCGAAGCGGCTTCTCACAAAAAAAAAGAGGCCTAATAAAGCTTAAGTGCCCGAGGCAAACTCCAAAGACCAAAACTCCAAACACCCCAAGTCTGGGGGCATGGTAGTTCACATAGTATATGTGGTGAATTCCAAAAACGAAGTTTGAGCTTCTAATGGTCACCGACCTCAAACTCGGTCCCCGACAAAGGTTCAACTGCAACGTGAAAAGCTGCAGGAGATGTGCGCTCGGGCAGCAGTACTCGCTAATCCATCGCCTAAGGAAAATCCTGAGAACGCACCCGAAGAAAGAATAGAGAAAGAGTCGGATATTGATTTGCTAAAGTGCGCTATGAAAAAGAGAGATGAAGAAGCGGCAGAAATGTCCACTAAAATGATCCAGATGTCCATTCTGATTCAGAATATGGCTGGAATGATATTTCAATCGGAACCACTGACAAATGAACCGCCGGTAGTCGGTCTTAAAGATAAGGATGATATTTCAAATCCTCTGCAAATCTCATCAACGGCCGAGGAGGAAATGATTCCTAAAAGAAAAGCTGGACACATATATCGCTCAGTGAATCAAAGCTCACTATACCAGTGAAGCCGCAAATAGGCCAATCAAAACTGGTCGACCGTATCCGGCATGCTACGATCAAATACAGTACCTGCCAAAATATATACTTCCGACTCCACATATGCAAAGGAACCGGGAATCCTCACTAGCACATCAACAACAACAACAACTGAGCCTTTTATCCCAAGCATAAGGGGTAGGCTACATGAACCAACATGAGAATCACGCCGGGTCCAACACATGAATCCTCTGTCTCCACTCACTTCTATCGAACAATATACTTTCATTGAGTCCTTTGGCAACCATATCGTTTCGTATCACCTCCATCCATGTTTTCTTCGGTCTCCCTTTTGCCCTTTTGCCATTACCCATATCGAGAGTATCTATTCGTCGAACCGGTGCTTCCATAGGTCTGCGTCGCACATGACCAAACCATCTAAGCCGGTTTTCCCGCATCTTCTCCTCCACGGGTGCTACACCAACTTTTGCACGAATATCCTCATTTCGCACCTTGTCTTTTCTAGTGTTACCGCACATCCAACGAAGCATGCGCATCTCCGCTACGTGCATCTTCTGTGTGTGATGCTTCTTAGGAGCCCAGCATTCTGTACCATATAGTAAGGCAGGCCGAATAGCGCTCCGATAAAACTTCCCTTTCAATTTTAACGGAAAGTTACGATCACACAAAATCCCTGTTGCACTCCTCCATTTCAACCAACCAGCTTGGATTCTTTGATTAACATCACTATCGATCTCTCCATTCCTTTGGATGATGGAACCTAGATATCTAAACTGGTCGCTCGGTGATATCTCTTGCCCTTCCAATGTTATACCAATATGGTTTTGATTTCTCTGGCTACTAAATTTGCAGTGCATATATGCTGTCTTGGACCTGCTCAATCTGAATCCCCGAGATTCCAATGTTTGTCTCCATAATTCCAATTTGGCATTAACCCCTGCTTTCGTCTCATTTACTAGAACAATATCATCAGCGAATAGCATACACCAAGGGACTTCATCTTGGATAGTTCTAGTAAGCTCATCCATCACGATGGTAAACAGGAAAGGACTTAATGCAGATCCTTGATGTAAACCAATAGTAATCGGAAAATCACTTGTTAAGCCACCGCAAGTTCTGACATTTGCCACTACTCCGTCGTACATATCCTTGATTATGTCAATATACTTGACGGGGACCCCCTTTTTCATCATTGTCCCCCATAATACCTCTCTAGGTACCTTGTCGTACGCTTTTTCTAAATCAATAAATATCATATGCAAATCTCTTCTCCTCTCTCGAAAGCGCTCGACAAGTTGACGAAGCAAATGAATCGCCTCTGTCGTCGATCGTCCAGGCATGAACCCAAATTGGTTCTCTGTTATCTTAATATCCTTCCTTAGCCTGTGTTCAATCACCCTCTCCCAAAGTTTCATGGTGTGACACATTAGTTTTATTCCACGGTAGTTTGAGCAACTTTGAATGTCACCCTTATTCTTGTAGATAGGTACAAGGATACTTTTCCTCCATTCATTTGGCATCTTTTTTGTCTGCCAAATCTTATTAAACAGATCTGTCAGCCATTTAACGCCTATTTCGCCTAAGCATCTCCAAATCTCGATAGGAATCCCGTCAGGACCAACCGCTTTTCTTAAACCCATTCTGTTCAACGCTTCTTTAACCTCAGTAAGTCTTATTTTACGCATGAAATCACGATTTATATCTTGAGATTGAATGACAAGTCCATCCAAATTTTTAGTAAAGCTCTCATTGAACAATTTGTCAAAATAATCTCTCCATTTTTCCTTGATATCCTCGTCTCGAACTAAAACCTTCTGATTTTCATTTTTGACACACTTCACCGCACATAAGTCTCTAGTCTTCCTTTCCCGCATTCGAGCAATCCGGTATATATCATTTGCAGCCTCTTTAGTGTCTAATTTCTCGTACACCTCCTTGTAGACCTTAGATTTAGCTTCCCGAACAGCTTTCTTAACTTCCTTTTTAGCCATTTTGTACTTCTCAAATCTCTCCACATCTCTACTTTTCTTCAAATCTTTATAAGAATCCCTTTTAATTTTAATAGCAGCCTTTACATCTTCATTCCACCATGATATGTCCTTAGATGGTGGAGCACCACCTCTCGACTCACCAAGTAGATCTCTAGCTACTTTCTTGATACAACTGGCCATTTTGTTCCATGTTTTGTCTGGATCATCTTCCGACTGCCAATCCGCTTCTTGTACTACACGATCTATAAAAGCCTTTTGATTACCTTCTTTCAATCGCCACCATTTAATTTTAGGCTCTACCTTACGTTTAATCTTCCTAGGTTCTCTTCTAAATCGAAAATCTAGAACTAAAAGTCTATGTTGAGTAGTTACACTCTCACCTGGCACTACCTTACAGTCGATACAACAACCTCTATCTATTCTTCTCGTCAGAAAAAAGTCTATTTGACTAGCATTTGATCCGCTCCTAAAAGTGATAAGGTGGGACTCTCTTTTCCTAAACCAGGTGTTTGCTAAGATCAAGTCATAAGATAAAGCGAAATCTAGAATCGAGTCACCTACTTCATTCCTTTGTCCGAAACCAAAACCTCCATGGATAGTATCAAACCCACTACGACTAGTACCTACATGTCCATTAAGATCACCACCAATAAATAACTTCTCTCCACTAGGTATACTTTGCACCACCTCGTCTAAATCCTCCCAGAATAGACGCTTACTAGCGTCATCAAGACCTATCTGTGGTGCATAAGCACTAATAACATTAAAGATCTCTCCACCTAGAATAAGCTTAACCAGTAAAATTCTATCACCTTTTCTCCTAATCTCAACTACATCCTCAAGTAACCGTCTATCTATGATTATACCTACCCCATTACGATTTTTATCTCTACCCGTATACCAAAGCTTATAACCCCAAGGCTCTATGACTCTACTCTTTTCACCTACCCACTTAGTTTCTTGCAAACACATAATACCAACTCTCCTCCTAATCATCACCTCCACTAATTCTATTAGTCTACCCGTAAGGGAACCTATGTTCCAGGAAGCTAGACGGATCCTATGAAACCCTTGCTTATTTGTCACTACACCCGGGGTCCGATGTAGCGCGCCGTCTCTGGACGACGACCCTTGCTTATTTGTCACTACACCCGGGGTCCGATGTAGCGCGCCGTCTGTAGACGACGACCCTTGCTTATTTGTCACTACACCCGGGGTCCGATGTAGCGCGCCGTCTCTGGACGACGACCCTTGCTTATTTGTCACTACACCCGGGGTCCGATGTAGCGCGCCGCATCTGGACGACGACCAAGCCCTTGCATATTTAACACTACACCCGGGATCCGATGTAGCGCGTCGCTGAGTAGGGGACGCCCCAACGATATTCTTGTAATGGTTCATGTCATAGAATGTGACAAAGTTTTCCGTTGGCTGTCACAAGCCTACCACAACCCTCACCCTTTCTCATCCGGACTTGGGACCGGCAACGGTGGGTTTCCTCACTAGCACATCGCGCGATTTAAATCCATGTGCTGTAACACTAGAGAGAATAATATATTTCTCTTCTGACAGTTCGTCAGCTGTCTGGCGTGCATTGCCTTCGAATGGTATGCGGAACTCCTGAATGACTCCGTGAATACCTTCGATGAGATGGATATGCTCTTCTATCAGGGATTCGCTAATGAAAACGAACATACTACCGTGACGGCGCTGGTCAACGAAAGGGTTAGACCGAATGAGATTTGGGTTCAATATGTTACCCGATGGCGAAATCTCTGGTCAAATAAAAGTAACACATCGATGAAGTTGCAGCCATGAGAATACTCATAGCCATCCTTGACCCAAATTCAAAGGCGTCCTCGTATATGGCCATCTTCAAGCCGACAACCTTCCAAAAGCTCATGGATAAAATGACTCGATTGGATCAGCCGAGTCAAGACCCTTCATCATCTGACGAAGATGAATGAAAAGAGAAGGTAAGGTGGTATTTGTCGCCAACGCTCAGCAAAAAATGAGCGACTTTGAAGCAACCTATTGCTAAAATAGCGACGACGTGGATACACACTCCCCCGAGGTATACACAGGGGGCATATTTCTCACTGGAGGAAGAATCTCTACATAAGATGGTCCTTTCTTCTCAAAGAACAGAAAGGATATCAAGGGGCTTATAAGCGAGTCCTGCAATCAAGTGGAATATCCCACTTGAACCCCCAAAAATAAAACAAAAAAACAAAAAAAACAAAAAAAACGGTATGTCCACAAGCAAAATGGGTACGGATGAAAACCCGAAAGGGCGCCATGAGTAAAAACAGCAGGACTGCCGGCGAGCTTGTGAAAACCCGGAAGGGTGCAATCTCGCTAAAAAAACAAAAAAAAAATGGTACGTTCGCAAGCAAGATGGGCACCGATGAAATCCCGAAAGGGCGCCGTGAGTAAAAACAGCAGGACTGCCGGCGAGCTTGTGAAAACCTAGACGGGCGCAATCTCGTTAAAATAAATACACTTACGAGATCCTCACGACCCGTGAGAAGAATCCCCCCTGTGAGACCCTCACGGCTCATCGGATTCAAAAACCTTAGGTTACAGGGATCTAGACATGTTCTTAAGCCGTCATATCTCTCAAATTGCCATACAGGCGGTCCATATTGACCCTTGTATACAATCTATGGGAAAGAAATGTCCCCATATGGTGAATAACACTTGTAGGTCCTCTCGACTTATAAGGAGAAAACAATCTTATGAGATCCTTATGACTTATAAGAGAAAACACCACTTAGAAGTCCTCACGACTTCTAAGTAGAACATACACCTGCAAGATCCTCATGATTCGTAGGGAGAAATACCTTTATGAGTCGTAAAGTCAAAAAGCCTTAGTCGACAGGAACCTAACCTTGTCTACTAAGCCACCTTTTTCCAAATCGATAAGGGCAAATGATGAGTCGCTCCTGGCAATATCCCAGTCGTAGCGATACTGATGCCTAAACAGGTGTCAAACTCTAAAGTCAACCTCTCCGACAAATGCCGCCCCTACAGTCATCTAATGAAGAAGGGGACCTCGTTCGTTTGGGATCGTAAATGCCAGAGTGCACTGGACGAAATCAAGCAATACCTGCAGAATCTATCGGTACTGACCGCTCCAGTCAAAGGAAAGCCTTTCATTCTGTACACAACAGCCCTCGAAGGTTCGTTAGGCGCGTTATGGGCATAAGAGAATGACCAAGGGAAAAAGAGAGCCCTCTACTATTCGAGTCGAGTTCTCCTAGGGACAGAAAACAATTACTCCCTATCGAAAAGCATTGCCTGGTACTGACCTTCACGGTAATGAAGCTCCGACGTTATGCCATGGCATATGAAGTCCATCTCATATCAAAGGTGGATCCTCTCAAGTATTTGATGTCGAGAACCATATTAACAGGAAGGCTTGCCAAATGGGCCCTCCACTTGATACAGTTCTCGATAGTATATCGACCCCTCAAGGCAATAAAAGGCTAGGCCATCGCCGACTTTCTCGCTGAGCATCTGATACTCTCCGAATCTCCCTTAAGCTGTGAATTGCCGGACGAACACGCGTTTGACGCAATCGACGGGGAGAAAGAAGGGAGTGATATCCGATGGGAACTCTACTTCAATGGAGCATCCTTCTTAAAGAAGCGAAAGCAAAATACCCCCATGACTAAAGCCGGGGTGGGCCTTATCTTTGTGACTCCACAAGGAGGGATAATGCGTTTTGCCTTTTCCTTAACAGAGCCGAGGACAAATAATGAAGCAGAATATGAGGCCTTGATGGCAGGTCTTGAGATCGCTGCCGATATGGGAATCGAAAACCTCCTCATATACGGAGACTCACAGCTGGTCGTTAGTCAAGTAAATGGCGACTATCAAACGTGCAAACCGGAGTTGGTAAAATACGGCGAGAAAGTGCAACACTTGCTGACTCAAATCCCTTCCTTCATCCTAAAAAGTATACCGCGTATGGAAAATAGCAAGGCGGATGCATTAGCCAAACTCGCTAAAGAACTGGATGACGAAAACCTCGATGACATAAGGATCGTTGTACAAAACCGTCGGGTTTTTGCACCAGCAGAAATATCTCCAGAGTCATCTGAAGAAAAGGAAGTGACCAGGGAAACAGCCCTGCAAATTAAAGACCAGGAAAAAGCTAAGGATTGGAGAGAAGTCTTTATAGATTACTTCAAATCCCGTCGAACACCTGAAGATGCGTCCTCAAGACATCAGCTCATGAAATGAGCTCTGTCTTTTGCCTTCGTCAATGATACTCTATATAAGAGATCGTTCGACTCTCTATGGCTGAGATACCTGGGGCCGGAAGAAGCAAGGAGAGTCGTCTAAGAAACTCACAATGGACTCTGCGGTTTTCATCAAACCGGGCCAAAGATGAAGCTAAAGATCAAAAAGATGGGCTACTATTGACCCACGATGATTCAGGATTGTCTCGAATAGGCAAAGCAGTGCTACTTGTGCCAAATTCATGAAGACTTCATCCACTAGCATCCAAACCCGCTACACCCAACAGTGGCTAGCTGGCCGTTCGAAATGTGGGGAACCGACATAATTGGGCCTATCGAACTAGCGTCATCTAGAGGACATCAGTTCATATTGGCGACAACCGATTATTTCTCTAAGTGGGCAGAAGCAGTACCGCTAAGAGAAGTGAAGACGGAGAATATTCTCTATTTCTTCAAGACACACATCATCTATCGGTTCGGCGCTCCGCTACGGATTATCTCTGATAACCGGCCGGCCTACAGAAGTCACAAAATCAACCGCTTCGCACAGCAACATAATATAGACCGGAGATACTCTTCGGTCTATAATCCCCGAGCTAACGGTCTAACTGAGTCTTTCAACAAGACCTTAATGAAGATCATAAAGAAGACGGTGTCCAAAAATAAAAAGGACTGGCACGAGAGACTGCATGAAGCTCTCTAGGCTTATCGGACCACATTCAAAACAGCCACAAATACAACGCCGTACGCATTGGTATTCGGTATAGAAGCGGTACTCCCCCTGGAAATAGAGCTACCCTCTCTACAAGTGGCGGTTCATTACGAGCTAACAGACAAAGAGAATGCTCATCTTCGGCTTGAGGAGATCGACGCTCTTGATGAAACTCATCTCATAGCGCAACAAAACTTGGAGGCTTACAAAGCAAAATTGACGTACTCATACGAGAGATTGACTAGGCCGAGAACATTCCGCCAAGGCGAACTCGTGCTAGTTGGCAAAAGACTTATGATCTCCAATCGTGCCAAACGGGGGAAATTCGAGCCGAAGTATGAGGGCCCATACATCATAGACAAAGTCTACCAAGGAGGGGCCTATCTACTTATAGACATGCATGGCAAAAGACCTTTCAGGCTAATAAACAGCCGGTTCCTGAAAAAATACCACGCCTGACGAGTCATGGCCTAGGTCAACGATAAATGACGACGCCTATGTCTGCTCGCTATCTCCCCAAGCCCAAATTCTATAAGTAGTATCCAGCGAAACTTTGCCCCAAAATCGCTACCGGACCGAAACGTCCTTAAACTAACAACGGACCGAAACGTCATTAAACTATTACAAACCACAATGTCCTAGGGCTGACCCCCCCAAAAAAGGTTCGTCCATAAGCAAGATGGGTATGGATGAAAACCCGAACGTGAGTAAAAACAGCAAGGCTACCGGCGATGTTTGTGAAAACCCGAAAGGGCGCAGACTCATGTTAAAAAAAACGGTACGTCCATAATCAAGATGGGCAAGGATGAAAACCCGAAAGGGCTCTATGAGTAAAAACAGCAAGGCTACCGGCGAGTCTGTGAAAACTCAAAATGGCGCAGCTCGTAAAAAATTCATGCACACTAGCAATGTCCTCTTGACCTTGTAATGAGAAAATACCTGCGTGAGATCCTTACGACTCACAAGGGAGCAACACACTTAGAGATCCCTACGATTCCTGAGGAGAAATTACACTTACGAGATCTTCACGACTTGTAAGGAGAACCCTCTTATGAGACCCTCACGGCTCATAAGATTCGAAAGCCTTAAGCTACAGGGATCTAAACCTGTTCTTAAACCATCACATTTTCCCGACCGCCCAATAAGCGGTTCAATACTGACCCTTGTATACAATGTAAGTGCAAGGCGGCGCCCCGGCCGTCAATCCGACGGCCAAATGCGGAAGCGGTGATAAACTTTAATTTTGCGGACTTTGCAAACCGGCACCACCGCGCACTAAACTCCGGATCGTAACCATTAACAAGTCTAAGCTACTAACAAGAAAGGGAAGAGATGTACCGACTGATCCGAGTCCTCCGGTCTTCATCTCCACTCCGATTTTCTCGCGGGATCTCCGTCCGTCTCCTCCTCGTCGGAAAGGGCACCACATCGTCTGTAGCTTTTACGGGCTCCCACCTCAATACCGAGGCAACTCGGGCGCGAAGCTGGCGAATCGACGCGTCCAAGATATGCTGTAGGAAGTGTAGTGTAGATGATACTTGTCTCATTTGGGGTTTGTAGTTGCCTTGATGGAGGAATAAGGTTATGGAAAGATGGTGCTTTCATTTTTCCAAAAAACTAGATGAATGAGATGATGAAATGTGTGTTACCAAAGAATGGAAATTTCTCTCATCTCCTCACCAATGAGTGGCCGGCCATCCTATATGGAAAATGGTGGAGGGAATCAATAATTAGTATGAAGGAAGGTGAGTGTAGGATAACAAAAGAGGTGATCACATCCAAACAACAACCATGCTTCATTTTAAAAACCAACCATACCCTTTCAAATCTCATTAAAGCAAAAGCATGGAGCAAGATATCATAATCAAACTTTTAGCAATAAAACCCTCCACAAAGTGTTATTTGCACAATTGCAAATAACCCCCTCCATCGGAAAAGTCCGGCCGGGAAAGAACAAAGGAAAACCGGCCGGAACGGAATGCAAACTGGCAACTCCAGAAAACTGGTCCCGTAATAAATTACAGGAAAACCCCGATACTGTGCATACACACCCGCATCTGTATTCCGTCCGGATACAAATGCAAAGAGACAAAATCTACACTGTACTAAACTAGGACCGGCTTAAACCAAAGCCGGCTAGTAATATCCGTTCGATCCTGATCCGTGCAATACCGCACGTATCTGATCGAACCCTGCCATATACCTATACGGCTACTAGTACAAACCGTCCGATCCTGATCCGTGCAATACCGCACGTATCTGATCGGACCCTGCCATATCTCCATACGGCCTCTACAGCGTTTCGCCCGAAAGCTGAGTAACTGAAAGTGTGGTGGACTCTAAAGACTCGTCAATACAATGGCTGTGGATTTAAGCACTAGCACGTCAGAGGTATAAGCCAATACGTAACAGGCCACCAGCTATTGACCAAAAGGGACGTCGATGAGCGAACTCATCCTGACACCCTACTGAGCCTGTCAGTGACAATATCCGTACAGTCCGGTCCGTTCGTCTATGAGCATCGCATGTCGGGCCTAGGGGTGGGTAAAAGTCAGACCCCCAAAAGCGGTACAAGTCGTGTCGGAGTGTAGCCCAGAACACCCTGAGATACTACTGGAATACCTACCAGTAAATCTCCTGCCTTGGCCAAGGACTTCGTGTAATGGCTCTCCTAGACACAGCGCGACCTCACCCCCAATACCGGGAGAGACGAACCCCCGAAGATCCGCTCACTGCCTCCATGTGGCTCGGGACTGTACCCAACTAAAACCTGTTTGCACGACTCCTTTGAGCCGTGGTAGGGTAGTAATCAAAGCACAGTGGGAACTCACACGAGACAAATGACGATCCCCAGGTCGATGAACTAACCTGTACACATGTCACCTGGGAACTGCTATCCGACGTCAGGTATAAGACCAACTAGCATGTTCCCGGCGAGTCCTGTCTGGTGTACTCATAACCCAATGAGCACCTGTATACATCTTAGGTGAACCAACTGACACCAGTGGCTTGTGAGACCGGCCACCGCCCTTCGTCGGGGTTTCGACTGTATACACTAGTCTACTCTGGAGTATCGATGCCCTGTCTCGAAACTCCTACGACTAGGGACCTTTTAAGGATGTGCTTATAGACTACCAGCTCCCACGTATATGATCGCCCTCATACTGCCGGTAGTCAAGCAAGAATCCCAGGGGCTCTATCAACGTGCAATAGTGACTGTCATGTCACCTAAAGCAGTACACGATGATAAAGGTAAACCAGATAGCAAACTATCATCTCGAGTAAGACTGTCGTACCGGGATAGGTCCTCCCTCAATCATTGCAATCAAGTGCCTGTGATCCAATAATTGACTCTGAGGGCACTATCTCCAACAATCTCCCACTTGCACTCAAGACTAATTATTGCGATGTCGCATACTCACAGCCCGTGTGATACCGAACACCCAACTCCTCTACTAGTCAGTCGTACAAAGCCTGTTTGCGAAACCATTGCGTTCGAGGAATAGCCTCAGCGAGTGGATCCGCTCTGAAGTTTCTTTCTATGTCTCTCTAAAACTCAAGTTCGCGGAGAAAGCCATCTCCCGAAATGAGCAATACCTGTCTTAGAGTGTCTGGATGTCTGATGGGACCTAGCTCATAAATGAACTCCAAATCCAAACTTCTTAGACTGTATCGTCAACTGAACTTAATCAGTATCCTGCGCCATGCCACCCTCAGTATTTCCTTGGACCACCTGCCCAAAATACTGCCCCTCGTCAGAAGGAAAAAATATAACTCTGACAACCTCCTTGTCGTCCATGTCACCTTGGAAGCGTGGAATGATAACTGTCTCCCAAATGAGGCTGTCGTTATCGTATCCCTAGAACATCCACTTATGTTCTATAACTGCTTCCGACTGTTTCTCCAGGATTGGATTAATGTCAACTTATTGCATCTAGTGCAAGAACAACATCTGGTGTGGTACTTGACATCTCATGATTGACTCAATTGCCTAAGCAAGTGATCTGCCAATCATGCACATCCCTCTTTACTTTAGTCTATAAGACACCTTTAGAGAGGGTGACTCCATTACCTGCAGGTACACTACCGTGCCAGGAGTCGTTCATTCTAAATACTCTTAGAATGTTGTCTAAGTACCCAGGTTGGGAAACTACCCAAATCTAGATCTAAAACCATAGATCTAGTAACCAGTATATCTGATATAATGTCCAAGTCCCTTGTGGAGAAACCACCGTGTGACGACCAAAATATAACCGATCGTAGTATAGGAATATCACTTCCTACTACCTTCTCAACATATCCATCCTCTATTCTGATGACGTCAAACCTATGACTGTCACATCAGAAACAGATGATCTATCTCCGCTATATCTGCTTTAGTCTATAAATAGACATAAGCCTGATATCCACCAATGCTTCCGCTGCTCCCACTGACTACGAAAACCCTCTGGCAGAGTCATATAGACGTGCACTTCTAAAGCTAGTTTAGAACGACGCTATACTCATCCTCCTGCCGGGCCTCGCAGCCTGGAACAACAGCAATGGCAAGTGTGGGTAAATAAGAACTTCCCTGTCACCGTCCTTGAGGCTACCGGAGTACCTCTCGGGTGCCTGAAGTTACCCAGCTTATCTGCGGAGTGGCCAATGGAATGTCAAATCAGATTGAATCTTTAGGTTCCTTATCAAATCTTCAGTAATCGTTTGCGGTTCTGGAATCGCTTCCAGTTCTACCATACTCCCACTACTGTTTTCTGAAAAATAACCATTTCTTTTAAAATGTGGCGAGTAAAGAACAATATCACTATTGATCTTTCTTATGGTAGAAAATCAACCCTCGTCATAGCCTGGGTCAACCCACAGACAGCCATTACAGAAACGTGCCTTGAGTTATCCAGAGTCTGGTTTTAATCATTAGCCGGACAACTCCCCGTACCTTAACAATGTTAAGATATGAACTGTACTATATCCAATATAGAACCAGAGGCACTGATTTAATTGAACCAGATTCAAATCATGCAGCTATCTCTAGTGCATGTCAACTAAATGGAAGGAGGCCGATCAGCGTTACTCAACTTAGGAATGCTTCCAATTATGAGTAACCTGAAAGAGAAGCAATTTCTCTTTATCATTACTATCAACTGAATACCATACACAAGTATCTACATCTTCGATCACCTTGAAGAATCCTGATACTTGCTACACTTGGTTCTCTACTCTATTCAAATACCTATAACTCCTCAAAACTTAGACCCTGTGTTTCTTCGAAACATATGTCTAAGAACTAGAGAAGTTAAAAGTAAACAGAATATAGTATGAGGACCAACCCCTCTGTCTTAATGGACACTGGACAACATACAATACTCTGTATAAGTCCGCTGAGTCTAACAACTCTTTCACTGTGCGTCGTAGGTTGAAAACTGTACTTATGGTTAAGAAGAATTACACCGTTGATTAATGCTCCTTACCTAACCATCCACTGATATAGGTAAATGTCATCGACATAATATCAAAAGGTATATCTCACTCTATGAAAATAGACGTACAGATATATCAATTTGAAATTGGTGCACAACAGCGGATATTCAAAACCAAATATTTGCCGACCGGCAAACAGCCCAGGTGATCTCCTCAAATATCACCGATTACAACGAATCCCGATATAATGAGGATGATCACCCAATTCCCAATAACTTACTCCCACTCATCATCTGTAAAGCCATACAGATGTGAGAATCATACCTGGTAAATACATACCCTGGAGTAAGTATCTAATCGGGAAATCAGTTTTCTTTTAACAGTACACAGTGAACTGAAACATTGAAATGTTTCGATGGGGTATCCTGGTATTCCTAGTAATGCCTCTACCATTATCCAGATTCACAATTATAACCGTATAATTCTTTGCCACCTCTCCAAATCCCTTTATATGTCTTTAGTCATTACCTTCTGCACACCCCTTAGGCCAAATGGTTTTCTTCCTTCCCTACCGTTCGGCACCAGCCTATGGTTTGGAAGAAGACTATCCAATAAGCATAATGGGTATACTGTCCTAGTCCTAGGAGCACTCGCAATGCGAGAGAAGGTGAAAACAAAAGACAACCGAATAAACCTTATTCCTATTTCTCCTGGACCAGAATCCATCCTCGAACTGGAACAAGTTCCTTTCGAGTTCGTATATAACCATACGATGGAGTATCCAATAAACTGTGGATCTTCGTAGTGATACGGAGTGTCTTGGAGAAATACAAAGGTGATTTAGGATTGGCGAAGAAAAACTTGGTTTGGTCGTGAATATTAGTCGCAATTTACTTTGCCCTCTTATTAATCCCTTGCTTTGTCTTAATCTTAATACCTTCTGCACACCATCGTTATGCTAATTGGTTTTCTTCATTCCCCACTGTTCGGCACCAGCCTAAAGTTTGGAAGAAGACTATCCAATTTGCGTAATAGGTGTACTACTCCTAAACCAAGGAGTACTCGCAACTTGAGAGAAGGTAAAAGGGAAAAGACAACTGAATAATCCTATCCGTTTTCTCCAGAACCGGAAACCATCCTCGAATTCCTTCGAGTTCGTATCTAACCATACGATGGTTTTGTCCAATGGAAGTGGACGTTCGCAGTAATACGGGGTGTCCTGGAGAAAAGGGTAAAAGTAGGAGTGGCAATGAGGTCTGCAACTCTGACAATCCAAAAGCCAGTGTTAAGAAGGTTCGGTCAACTTGGTCACTGAGTCATAGTCTTAGGATCGGGTCAATGGTCGCTGCCAAAGAGAGAGAGAAAAGAAACACTCAGCGTGCACTCTAACCTAGATCAGAATGGTTACCAATTTATCTAATCTTGGAAACCTCCCACTGTACCTCAAATTCTCCTCCAAACCTGAAAGAAGAATTAGTCGGGGTCACCCGAGGAGTAAACCAACTCATCAGTGGGAATCGGGATCCAACTCTCATCGCATGATAACGTGACGGAATCCGCTCACGTCATCACACTCCAGAAGGTATGCGCATATCTGGCAAGTTTCAGTTCTTTTGAAACTCCCGATGTGATTTCTGCCCCATGCTCTTATGACCTTGACGAAGGTCAACAAATCATAAGTCACATGTCAAGTTCCACCCGTCATTGTCCAGGTTAATTTGAACCCACCCGTACAAGCCCTTGACGAAGGTCAACAAGGCTATACGACTGTCCCAAACCAACACATCTATCTATGCAGCAGAAAGGCAACAAGCAGCTACCATACACTATGCCTTGACGAAGGTCAACAAACATAGCATGAATACTACGTGCTACCCGTCTGAAAAGACGGAGGGCTACGAATGGTTTCTGGCGAAAACCTTTAACGTAATGAACTTGATATCGTTGAAGGAACGGATAGCTTTTTAGAAAATATAGTGACGAAAAACCTTTACTAAAGAGGTCACTCCCGGTGAAGGGATCTCGGCTCTTTCCCCGTAGAATGAGGTGCAGGATATTCCAACTGAATACCACGATGCAAAGCAAAAGTAATCGGCTATAGTGAAGTTAATGCCCTGACGCAAACTTCTGTCCAAGGGGTCACTCCCGGTGAAGGGATCTCGGCCCTTGCCTCGTCGACTGAGGAGCAGGATATTCCAAATGAATACCACGATGCAAAACAAAAGTGAACGTCCTTGCAATAACAGCTTTTTGAAAAGTGTTCCAACAACATCAGAATAGGTTTGTTTAACTTGCATTGATCCGAATCAACGCAGTCCCATCAATTGATCACACCACAAAGAACGAAAATATACTGACGTACGTATATGCCATCCGCATTCGCCACTGGGTCCCGTCATCACCCGTTAGGTTAGCTAACTAACGGCAGAGCGGGGATTGGACTAGCGCGGATGAAAAGCATATACAACATCTACTAATATATATACCAATATATTATATTTCGCTCAAGGCGTGAAAAGAAATGCAACATCACAGAAATGTACAGCACCACAGAACAATACAGATATCTGGGATCCCCGGGTTTCACAGAGCCACTACCGAAACCCGACGTTCCCCTGGTCGTGTGGATAGCCTGTGCAATGAAAACCTAGACCCCTACGGGCGCGGCAAGTCACCCGCCAAAACCTGAAGCGAGGCAGCCCCCTTCAGCACCGTGAATGGACCACCCAGCACTTCACGGAATCCGGTAACTTAGGCACCCCTCCTGGGTCAACCTGTACCCCCTACGAGTGCGGCGAATAGCCCGCCAATTCCAGACTGAAGCCCCTCCGTCTCAATGCCCTGAGATGCGGGCCCGTTGCCCTCAAGAACCCGGCTATCCGTGCACCCCTCCGCGGGGTAACCCTAGTACAGAAAGTAAAATATACATACACCGGGTACATCGACCGCAACCAGGTCGTGCCCCAAAAGAATAATACAAACAGGCAGTGACGGCAGTCCACATGTCTGACGCTCGCCCCGCAATATCAAATGTACATAATACAACAGCACAGTACTAGAATTGCATCCAGGCTATCCCCACCGACCGATCCGCAACATCACAGCAAAAACAGAACATCAACGCGAAAGTCACGTTCGCAAATCCGTCTAACCGGGCTATAGCAGTTAGACCGGATTTACCGATCGAGTGACATTCACGGTCGCAGATATAATGTAAATACTGTGAAAAATGTGTTTAAAATATCCGATCGATCAAATTTTAACAAGTGGGCCCCAAGCAATACTGTAGCACTTCAAGAAATACTGGGCCCAAAATTAATATTCCAGAAACCCTAAAATCACCCCGGAAGCCCACTGGAGAAAACCCGGCCCATTGATCCATACAAACTGCGGCGGAACCGCGGCCCCAAGTGGGTATTGGCCGCGGTTCCGCGCTCATGTTGACAAGTCAATGAATCGAATTTTCCCAGATGTCTTAGAATTTCCTACACATCATTCTGCGACCACCTGAAAAATTTTTAGAGCTCAAAAAATTTCAACAGAAACTGATGTGAAGGAAAAATACGGTTTTTGGAATTTTGGTCGATCGGAACTGAAAAACACATCAAACGAAGCTAGACGAAGTTAATGGCGAGGCTCTGATACCACTGTAAGTGCACGGCGGCGCCCCGGCCGTCAATCCGACGGCCAAATACGGAAGCGGTGATAAACTTTAATTTTGCGGACTTTGCAAACCGGCACCACCGCGCACTAAACTCCGGATCGTAACCATTAACAAGTCTAAGCTACTAACAAGAAAGGGAAGAGATGTACCGACTGATCCGAGTCCTCCGGTCTTCATCTCCACTCCGATTTCCTCGCGGGATCTCCGTCCGTCTCCTCCTCGTCGGAAAGGGCACCACATCGCCTGTAGCTTTTACGGGCTCCTACCTCAATACCGAGGCAACTCGGGCGCGAAGCTGGCGAATCGACGCGTCCAAGATATGCTGTAGGAAGTGTAGTGTAGATGATACTTGTCTTATTTGGGGTTTGTAGTTGCCTTGATGGAGGAATAAGGTTATGGAAAGATGGTGCTTTCATTTTTCCAAAAAACTAGATGAATGAGATGATGAAATGTGTGCTACCAAAGAATGGAAATTTCTCTCATCTCCTCACCAATGAGTGGCCGGCCATCCTATATGGAAAATGGTGGAGGGAATCAATAATTAGTATGAAGGAAGGTGAGTGTAGGATAACAAAAGAGGTGATCACATCCAAACAACAACCATGCTTCATTTTAAAAACCAACCATACCCTTTCAAATCTCATTAAAGCAAAAGTATGGAGCAAGATATCATAATCAAACTTTTAGCAATAAAACCCTCCACAAAGTGTTATTTGCACAATTGCAAATAACCCCCTCCATCGGAAAAGTCCGGCCGGGAAAGAACAAAGGAAAACCGGCCGGAACGGAATGCAAACTGGCAACTCCAGAAAACTGGTCCCGTAATAAATTACAGGAAAACCCCGATACTGTGCATACACACCCGCATCTGTATTCCGTCCGGATACAAATGCAAAGAGACAAAATCTACACTGTACTAAACTAGGACCGGCTTAAACCAAAGCCGGCTAGTAATATCCGTTCGATCCTGATCCGTGCAATACCGCACGTATCTGATCGAACCCTGCCATATACCTATACGGCTACTAGTACAAACCGTCCGATCCTGATCCGTGCAATACCGCACGTATCTGATCGGACCCTGCCATATCTCCATACGGCCTCTACAGCGTTTCGCCCGAAAGCTGAGTAACTGAAAGTGTGGTGGACTCTAAAGACTCGTCAATACAATGGCTGTGGATTTAAGCACTAGCACGTCAGAGGTATAAGCCAATACGTAACGGGCCACCAGCTATTGACCAAAAGGGACGTCGATGAGCGAACTCATCCTGACACCCTACTGAGCCTGTCAGTGACAATATCCGTACAGTCCGGTCCGTTCGTCTATGAGCATCGCATGTCGGGCCTAGGGGGTGGGTAAAAGTCAGACCCCCAAAAGCGGTACAAGTCGTGTCGGAGTGTAGCCCAGAACACCCTGAGATACTACTGGAATACCTACCAGTAAATCTCCTGCCTTGGCCAAGGACTTCGTGTAATGGCTCTCCTAGACACAGCGCGACCTCACCCCCAATACCGGGAGAGACGAACCCCCGAAGATCCGCTCACTGCCTCCATGTGGCTCGGGACTGTACCCAACTAAAACCTGTTTGCACGACTCCTTTGAGCCGTGGTAGGGTAGTAATCAAAGCACAGTGGGAACTCACACGAGACAAATGACGATCCCCAGGTCGATGAACTAACCTGTACACATGTCACCTGGGAACTACTATCTGACGTCAGGTATAAGACCAACTAGCATGTTCCCGGCGAGTCCTGTCCGGTGTACTCATAACCCAATGAGCACCTGTATACATCTTAGGTGAACCAACTGACACCAGTGGCTTGTGAGACCGGCCACCGCCCCTCGTCGGGGTCTCGACTGTATACACTAGTCTACTCTGGAGTATCGATGCCCTGTCTCGAAACTCCTACGACTAGGGACCTTTTAAGGATGTGCTTATAGACTACCAGCTCCCACGTATATGATCGCCCTCATACTGCCGGTAGTCAAGCAAGAATCCCAGGGGCTCTATCAACGTGCAATAGTGACATGTCATGTCACCTAAAGCAGTACACGATGATAAAGGTAAACCAGATAGCAAACTATCATCTCGAGTAAGACTGTCGTACCGGGATAGGTCCTCCCTCAATCATTGCAATCACGTGCCTGTGATCCAATAATTGACTCTGAGGGCACTATCTCCAACATACAATCTACAGGTACAAATAATCATTTCCTTGCCGAGTCCCACCAACGACGAGGAATGCCCTCATTTGATGAACAAACACTTGTAGGTCCTCTCGATTTACAAGGAGAAAACACTCTTGCAAGATCTTTACGACTTACAAGAGAACATACACTTAAGAATTCTCACGATTCCTAAAGAGAAATCGCACCTATGAGATCCTTACGACTCGTAGGGAGAAACACTTTTATGAGACCCTTACGGCTCATGAAGTCAAAAGTCTTAGTCGACAGGATCCTAACCCTGTTTGCTAAGCCACCTTTGTTCAAATCGACAGAGGCAAATGACGATTCGCTCCTGGCAATGTTCCAGTAGTAGCGATACTGATGCCTAAATTGGTAACAAATTCCAAGTCCTTTTAGGGCAAATGATGATTCGCTCCTGACAATATTCCAGTCGCAGCGATGCTGATGCTAAGATTGATATCAGATCACAGGTTCCATACTCGCGGCGAAAAGTCAGTGAGCCATAAATGCATATGAAATAGCCGAAATGATAGGGCAACTTGCAACAAAATCAGCAAGTAAAATATATGCATACAAAAATAGCCGAAAGGATTAGGCAACTCGCAATAAAAAGTAGCGAGTAAAAAGAAAAATAGCCGAAATGATTAGGCACCGCGAAAAAATAGCCGAAATGATTGGGCAATCGCGACTTTCGCGATATAAAAAGCTGAAATGATAGAGCATTGTGGAAAGAAATAAAAAAATGAAATGAAACTTTTTGCCCTGCAGATAAGTCCATATTGACCCTTGTATACAATCCATGGGTATAAATAAAAAGGGAACCACATGTCCTAACAAACTTTGTCAAATGGAAAGTCAGATTTCGACAGCAACATCTGCATCCCAGAAAACTAACAGTGGCGTTTCTCCTCATGCCAGCAGGGCACGGACGCGACACCACTAATCGGAGCCACGACAAAGTTCCCAGTTCTAAGACTCTACGATTCACAGACCTAGAGTCAGTCCCGACACTTCTGAAAACGGAGTACGTCAGCCAATGAACTCCGTCTCGGAAACACGTCAGCCGGTGACCTCCGTCTCGGAAATATGCCATCCAATGACCCCGTCTCGGAAATACGTCAGCAAATGACCCCGTCGTGGAAATACGTCACCCAATGACCCCATCTCGGAAATACGTCATCCAATGACCCCGTCTCGGAATTACGTCAGTAAATGACCCCGTCGCGGAAATACGTCATCCAATGACCCCGTCTCGGAAATACGTCATCCAATGACCCTGTCGTGGAAATACGTCATCCAATGACCCCGTCTCGGAAATACGTCATCAAATGATCCCGTCGTGGAAATACGTCAACAAATGACCCCGTCTCGGAAATACGTCATCCAATGATCCCGTCTCGGAAATACGTCATCCAATGAACCCGTCTCGGAAATATGTCAGCAAATGACCCCGTCTCGGAAATATGTCATCAAATGACCCCATCGCGGAAATACGTTATCCAATGACCCCGTCTTGGAAATACGTCATCAAATGACCCCGTCTCGGAAATACGTCAACAAATGACCCCATCTCAGAAATACGTCAGCAAATGACCCCGTCTCGGAAATACGTCAGCAAATGACCCCGTCTCGGAAATACGTCATCAAATGAACCCGTCACGGAAATACGTCATCCAATGACCCCGTCGCGAAAATACGTCATCCAATGACCCCGTCTCGGAAATACATCATCCAACGATCCCGTCGCGGAAATACGTCAGCAAATGACCCCGTCGCGGAAATACGTCATCCAATAACCCCGTCTCAGAAATATGTCATCCAATGACCCCGTCTCGGAAATATGTCAGCAAATGACCCCGTCACGAAAACAAGTCGGCAAATGACCCCGTCGTGGAAATACGTCATCCAATGACCCCGTCTCGGAAATATGTCAGCAAATGACCCTGTCGTGGAAACACGTCAGGAAATGACCCCATCGCGGAAACACGTTAACAAACGACCTCCCCATCGGAGCAGTGCTTCGACTCGGAAACAAGTCAACCACCAACCACTTACAAGCCCACTCGACTTGTAAGAAAAAAAATTCTCTTATGAGATCCTTACGACTTTCAAGAGAAAACGCACTTAGGAATCCTCATGGTTCCTAAGGAAAAAAAATACACCTATGGGATCCTTTCGACTCGTAGGGAGAAAAGTCTTTATGAGACCTTCACAACTTATAAAGTTGAAAAGTCTTAGGCGGCAGATCCTAACCCTGTTTCCTAAGCCATCGCTGCCTTACAAGAAGGTCAAGTTGGACTATCCACAGGCCACACTCTCCAAAGTCGAATCTCGACAAGGAGGGAAACAACCACTTATGAGTCATCTCGACTTGTAAGCAAAAAAAAAATTCTCTTGTGAGATCCTTACGACTCTCAAGAGAAAACACACTTAGGAGTCTTCACGACTCCTAAAAAAAATAAAAAAAATACACCTACGGGATCCTCTCGACTCGTTTGGAGAAAAGTCTTTATGAGACCTTCACGGCTTATAAAATTGAAAAGCCTTAGGCGGCAGATCCTAACCCTGTTCCCTAAGCCATCGCTGCCTTACAAGGAGGTCAAGTAGGACTATCTATGGGCCACACTCTCCAAAGTTGAATCTCGACAAGGAGGGAAACAACCACTTACGAGTCCTCTCGACTTGTAAGGGAGAAAATTCTCTTGTGAGATCCTTACGACTCACAAGAGAAAACACAATTAGGCGTCCTCACGACCCCTAAGGAGAAATTACACCTACGGGATCCAATCGACTCGTAGAGAGAAAAGTCTTTATGAGACCCTCACGGCTCATAAAGTTGAAAAGTCTTAGACGGCAGATCTGAACCTGTTTGCTAAGCCATCGCTGCTCTACAAGGAGGTCAAGATGGACTATCTGCGGGCCACATTTGCTAAAGCCACATTCGCCAATGAAATAAAGAAGCTACTTACGGGTCCTCATGATTCGTAAGGAAAAATACCCGAGTGATATCCTTACGACTCACGGAGGCAATGAACACTTAGAAATCCTCACGATTTCTAGGGAGAATTTGCACCTACGAGATCCTCTCGACTTGTAGGGAAAAAAATCCCTTCTTGAGACCCTTACGGCTCATGAAGATGAATAAAGTCTTAGGCTACAAGAACTCTAAACTTGTCCCCTAAGCCCTCAATTCTATTGTCATGCATAACTCTGCACTACTTCACCCACGTATATGCTTACGTGGGCAAAGTAGTGGGGGGCATTTGTTCCCGCCAAAATTTTCGGCCAAGAGCTACTTGTTCCCTTATAAAAAAGGGGGGAGTCCTCAAAATTTGGCCTCACGTGTAAAACACGTGAGCGCTCATATGCAAAGCGTATGAGCGCTGAATAAAACAATTAAGGGTCAAACATGCATCACGTGTTAAACATGTGAGCGTTCATATGCAAAGCATGTGAGCGCTGAATAAAATAAACTTAAATGGCCAAACAGGCCTCATGTGTAAAACACGTGAGCGCTCATATGCAAAACATATGAGCGCTGAACATAAACAGGCTAAAACCCACAACGAGGGTTACGTGTTAAACGCATGAGTTCTCTTGCCTCTCACATGAAAAGTATATGAGCGCCCCAATTTAAAATGCTCCTATCAAATTCTAGAATTAAATTCTATTTTGGGAAATATTTTCCTGATCTTTCTCAAACTAAAAAGATCTTCTCTGTTAAACGTAGGACCTTTGGATCAAAGATCCAACGGTGATCATCTGGTAGAATAAAGTTCTATCATAGGAAAATATTTTCCTAATTTTTTTAAATTAACAAGATATTCATATGATCAGAATTCTATTCTAATCTTATTAAACTAACAAGATATCTATATGATAGAATTAAATTCTATATTAAGAAAATATATTTCTGATCTTGTTAAACTAAAAAGATATGATAGAATAAAATTATAATCTTGTCAAAACTAACAAGATATTCATAATCTTGTTAAACAAACAAGAAATCTTCTTTATTAAACAGAGGGCCTTTGGATTAAAAATCCAACGGTGAATAAAATTCATCGGTTGATCTAAAAGATCATGAAATTAATCATGATCTCTTAATGAGGGATTCCCTTAACAAATTGATTCTTTTTCTTCTCATATAAATAGGAGTAAGGGGAGGAGAAAAAAACACACAGAGGGAGAGGGGAAGAAAAATAGAGAGAGAATTTAATTCTTTAAAGAAGAGGATGTAAGTCTACGGTACCGCCCCGGCTGTCAATCCGAGGCCAAACGCGGAAAAAAACTTTTTATGAAACTGGCGCTAACGTAGACTTTTACCCGGATCGTACCATTAACACTAAACTAGCAAACTACTAAAATGATAGAATGGCTATACCGATCGATCCGTGTCCTTCGGTCTTTAGCCACCATCCTTAGCTCCTCGTGGCATCTCCGATCTCGCTTGATCTCCAGTCTCCTCGTCGAAAGGGCACTACGTCAAGAAGTCTTTTTACGGGCTTCCGCTTCAAACCGAAGCAACTCGGGCATGAAGTTTGCCAGCCGACATGTCCAAGGTGAAGTAGAGAATGTGTGTGATAATTTTGTCTCAAGCATCCATTGATTCTCAACTCATGAGATTGTATAGATGGAGGTTGAAGATGAAGCCATGGATGAAACTTGTGAGCTAGAGAAGGAAGAAGAAGAAGAGCTAGACTTATTATTGTGTTGGAATGAAAAATGAGAGCACTCATACTAAATCTCAAGACCAACCCCACCACTTCTGGCTGTCCATTCTCTCTCCATACATCATTTCAACACAGTAATCAATCACAAATGTTGACATAGCACAAAAAATAAGACCATAATTCATCACCCATGCACATGCCACATAAATTGCTCTTCATGATGATTTCCACTAACAATTTCCACCATTAAACATTTAAACCAAAATGTTTAATCCAAAAAGAGAATGGAAACATCTAAAGTAAACTCGTGACAGATCACAAGGATACCCCTCACCTGTATATACATACCTGCATCCGCATTCCGACTGATGCGAATGCAATGAGACTAAAGTAATCTAACAAATCTAATACTAGGATCCGGCTTAAACCAAAGCCCACTAGTATGATCCATCCGATCATGATCCGTGCATGAGCGCACGTATATGATCGAACCCTGCCATAATACCATACGGCCTCTACAAAGTTTTGCCCGAACTTAGAAAACTTTCTGTGGGGGACTCTAAAGACTCGTCAATACGCTGGCAGTGGGTTTAACCACAAGCACGTCAGTGGTACTAGCAGTACATAACGGCCGCCTAGGTATTGACCAAAAGGGAGGTTGGTGAGAGAACTCATCCTGAAACCCTACTGAGCCTGTCAATGACAATATCCGTACAGTCCGGTCCGTTCGTCTATGAGTATCGCATGTCGGGCCTAAGGGGCTGGTAAACGTCAGACCCCCAAAAGTGGTACAAGTCATGTCGGAGTGTAGCCCAGAACACCCTGAGATAATACTGGAATAATTACCGGTAAATCTCACTTTCCTTGGCCAAGGACTTCGTGTAATGGCTCTCCTAGACACAGCGTGATCTCACCCCCAATACCGGGAGAGACGAATCCCTTACTGATCTGTTCACTGCCTCCATGTGGCTCGGGACTGTACCCAACTAAAACCTTTTTGCATGACTCCTTTGAGCTATGGTAGGGTAGTAATCAAAGTATAGTGGGAACTCACACGAGACAAATGACGATCTCAGGTCAATAGACTAACCTGTACACATGTCACCAGGGAACTGCTATCTGACGACAGGTATAATACCAACTAGCATGTTCCCGGCGAGTCCGTCCGGTGTACTCATAATCCAATGAGCACCTGTATACGTCTTAGGTGAACCAATTGACACCAATGGCTTGTGAGAATGACCATCGCCCCTCGTCGGGGTCTCGATCCATATATACTAGTCTACTGTTGGAGTATCGACGCCCAGTCTCGAAACACCTACGACTAGGGACACTTTAAGGATGTGCTTATAGACTACCCAACTCTCACGTATATGATCACCATCATACTGCTGGTAGTCAAGCAAGAATCCTAAAGGCTCTATCAATGTGTAATAGTGATATGTAATATCACCTAAAGCATATACACGATGATAAAGATAAACCGGATAGCATATTATCATCTCGAGTAAGACTGTCCTACCGGTATAGGTCCTCCCTCAATCATTGCAATCACGTGCCTGCGATCTAATAATTGACTTGAGGACACTGTAGTCAACAGAGGAACCCCTCCCTAAAGCTCCCACAAAAAGAGAATTTAATTCTCAAACTAAGAGTTTAACTCTTCTCAAAGAACTTAGTTCTTCCTCTGGTTAAGATCTGCAGAAGCAGATCTCCCCATAAGTTGAGAATTTAATTCTCATCGGGGAGATTCTGTCATACAGATTTGAAACCTAGGGGAAAGAACTGAATCCAAAAGAGTTTAACTCTTACAAAACATATGGGAATTTAATTCCTTTGAAACTAAGGTTTAACCCTTTAAAAAGAATTTAATCCCTACAAAGAACAAAAGGAGGACTTGATTCCTCAGAACTATAGAAGAGCAACCTGGTGATTCATTAGCGTTCAACGCTACATTACAAAGCTCACGTTTTCCCACGTGAGCATCTCTGATGAACAAAAATAATGACTGAGAGTGAATTACGTGCTCCCACGTGACCCTTTAAAGCGAGCGCTCAACAATTACATGAAAAAAGGAATAAACCCAAAGACAGTTTCAATTTTAGGGTGCCTCACGTGTTCCCACGTGACCCCTGAACAGTTGTATATAAAAAAGGGGGGAAATTCCAAGGACAGCGCTCACATTTTGAAGGCGCCGCACGTGTCCGCACGTGACCGTTTGATGAACCAAGTGTTTAAAACATATAAGTGAAAGAGGAATAAAATCCAGAGAACAGTTCCCATCTCAAGTGCCTTACGTGCTCACATGTGAGCCAAGTGCTCAACACTTATAAAAGAGAAAAGGGAATGAACCCTATTTTTAGGGCGCCTCATGTGACCCTAGGTGACCCCTGAGAAGTGCTCAGCACTTACAAAAGAGAAAATGGAATAAACCCTATTTTTTAGGGCGCCTAACGTGATCCCACGTGACCCCCTAACATGGCTCAGCACTAGAATAAGAGAATAAAAGAGGCAGAGCCCAATTCTAAGCGTCTCATGTGCCACACATAAACGTCCCAACTTTCAATGTTTTACACTGCTATGGCGTCTCACGTACCACACGTGAGCGCCCCAACTTTCATGGTTTAACACTGCTATGGCGCCTCACATGCCACACGTGAGCATCTTAGATCTCAGTGTTTAACACTGTCTTAGAATATCACGTGGGAGTATGTGGGCATTGAGCATACACTAGTGTTTAAGATTATAAGAGGCCAACTTCAACCCTAGATTGACTAAGTCTTTCCTGAGATTAAATCTCTAAATAAACCAAGTCTCCATGCTCATGACCGATGTTTCCTCAATTTGGAATTTGGTTCAAGGGTACATCTCTCCACACCTCTGATACATGTCGTTGTAATTATTCAACGTCTTCAGAGAGGTGGTGGGTCCCGACAACCAACAAGCTGGATCGTAATGTCCTTAAACTAAATTCCATGATCATAACGTCTTTAAACTAAAATTTCATGACCGTAACGTCTTTAAACTCAACCTTTTGGACCGTAACGTCCCTAAACTAAACTCTTAGACTATGATGTCTTTAAACTATAGACTATGAAGTCTTTAAACTCACGGACTATGATATTCTTAAACCCAATGGACCGTAATGTCCCTAAACTAAGCTCTATACACTATGAAGTCTTTAAACTATGGATTATGAGGTCCTTAAACTCATGGACTATGATGTCCTTAAACCCAACGGACCGCAATGTCCTTATAAACTAAAGTAAATCCTGTTGAGTAGATCTTAGTCTAAAATTAGACTAACGTATTCTCAACAAACGTTTAAATTGATCTTAATCTAAAACAAGATTAACGATCTTTAAACCAACCCAAACCCAAATCTAAGAAAATACGGATTTGGACTAATCCCCGCCCTATGGGCGACAACATAAATTAGTCTCTGTATACAATCCATGGGCAACCGACAACAAAACAAACACACACGATACGAAGTGACCTTCTGGAATAGGAGAAAGTGGTTACTGCTACGCGGTAACGTAATTAATTGCAGAGTCTTGCGCCTGCAGGGAAGAGCGTCCCCACAATCAAAAACCCCTCACAACGAGGGGGAATCTGACGAAATCTGCTATATCGGCCGCATCTGTCTAAACCTCCGATATATGGTGCCACAAATCAACTTGGCATCTTCGGAGAGGTAAACGGATAAAACCAAATAGCATCTACCTCTAAATTCAGGC
Organism: Agapanthus africanus; assembly: GCA_030015575.1. Lineage (NCBI taxonomy): Eukaryota > Viridiplantae > Streptophyta > Magnoliopsida > Asparagales > Amaryllidaceae > Agapanthus > Agapanthus africanus. The sequence goes on along the minus strand of JASDDO010000028.1, from coordinate 202,331,143 downwards.
CGGACGTCCCGGTCGCGTCTTTCGGCGGAGAACAGATTCTGGCACGCCCGGTGGGACCTTTTCCTCTTTCCACTCCACACTTCGTGTGTCGTGTTTTTCCGCGATCAAATAATCGCGGTATATATGTTTGTGGTTGCCCTTGGGTGATGGGATACTGAAGCCGGCATTGCGCCTCTATGAAGAATGCTGTTTGCTCCTACCCTAGCAACTCAGGCTCTGTCACATCCGGTGGAGTCAAGTATGGGACACTTGCAGCCTCAAATCTCTGCAAACCGGTTCTTCAAGAAATCAACGGGCTTCTCTTTGGGTCGATACTCCCACCTCCCATCCTCGGTGCTTCAACGCCGATGGAGAAAGCCCAGAGGAAGTCTGTCTTCCACAGGCTGGTTCCCCAAGCTGCAGCATTGCCAATGGAATCGGTCCTGAAACAGCTAGCACCTGCCAAGGACCAAGGTCGATGCAGGGGGCAGAATATTCAATCTCTTAAAGGAAACAGGGGCAGGCTCGGCAAAATCCTGAGGCTAATCAAATCCTGGCCATAAGAAACAGTCGACGTCAATATCGGCATCATACAAAGTGAGCTGGGGGCAGTTCTCCATATGGTTCTATTTTAATCCCAGCGGTGAATGTTGTTGTTTCAACTGGGAACAGCTTCAAACTGTTGCGAAGGGTCTGACAAAATTCTCCCACCGCTATATTGAAGAAATCTCTGCAGCCCATAGAGATCCCACGAGAGTGGATACCAGTTCGCTCCCTAAAACAACTTTCCTCGTCTATACATAAGGTGTGGAAGCAGGGGACTCATTCTAAGACGGATCCTGATATAGCGGGTCCTCCCAAAACCGATATCACGACGAGGGGGAATCTGACAAAATCTGCTACATCGGCCGCATCTGTCTAAACCTCCGATATACTGTGCCATAAATCAACTTGGCATCTTCGGAGAGGTGGAAGGATAAAACCAAATAGCATCTGCCCCCGAATTCAGGCCGGACGTCTCCGACGTCCCGGTCGTGTCTTTCGGCGGAGAACAATACATAGCATAATAAAAATGGTTAACGTGCCATGACTAGAAGAACAAGATTTGCACATCCTTAACCCTCGATTAGCATGCACATGTGTGTGCATAACCACAACAAGTACATAAATAATTAAATAAAATATTAATTAATTATAATAAAATATGTGAAAAATAATTATCAGTTAAATTTATTGAAAACCCACATTATATCGCTAATTAATTCTAATTGCGTTTTTAAGGTGTTACACACGTGTATCCTAAAATTCGTGTTTCTAGACTACCTATTCTAACAGTATTTGAAATCAATTAATAGAATCGTCGATGTAACTCAATAGTATCTCGTGCGTGCCCGGGACCACGGTCAAGACCCTCAGGACTGAATCTGAAACGTGCCGCTAAGCAATAAAAACAGGGTATCATGTACAGATGAATGATGTCAGCATCATCATTCCGGGACCCGAAGCCCGTATTGACTGATCAGTCTCTGGAAAATAGTGAATTGTTGAGTTACAAGTCATGTTTCATTATTAATTTCCCCTTTCCTTCCAGGTTTCATATTCAAGTCAGGTATTAATAGAATATCTACCTAATACCAACACAGAAATAATCGTGAGCAGGTCTTGTCTAGTAAGACAACAAGTCAGGTCAATCAGGATAACAGGTCAATATTGTTGGCATCGGTAAGTATTACAGGCAACAGATATTAACATGATAAAAAATAGTACAGTCTGGCATGTTACAAGCATGTCAAGGATAACATAATCATATCATGTACAAGACCAAGATAATAGCATTAATAGGGATGATATATTTAATCTGATTAATAACTATAAAAGTGATGTTGATTAACCATGCATAAGAAAATTCCGTTCAGAAATTCAGCATTACCCTAATTTGTAAAATAACTTAAAAATAACAAATGTTCTCCAAAAGTGACGTGTCATATACCAAAACAAAGAAAATTCAATAAAATTTTCATTTTTATAAGTTAAAATATCTAATGTTGTTCTTAAAAAAAGTTATGAATGTTCGAACTTAAAAGTTTACTGCTAGAATTTCCCTGGACAACAGTTCAGAGGTACTTTCATTTTCAATTTACATTATTTAAATAATTTATTTTGTAAGTAAATGTTTCATAGGGTTATAGTATTCTGAGTTATCTTTGTAACGAACTAAAGAACATGTGCTAATGATTTTTCTATGATTTATAATGACTTTTATAAGATAAGGCGTACAGTAAATTCCAGCTTTGTCGTATCTGCTTAGCGACGGCGTTTCATGTGTAAACTATAATATTTTCAAACTATATTTTGCATAACGTTATAATATGTTTACTAAGAAATTATTTGTTGATAAAGTATATTGTTGACTATATAACGACAAATGATGGTGAAACAATTATGTATTATTCCAATAGAACAATTGTTGTAGAGAAAACTATAATATAGTGAACTCAAATTAAACAACTCCTAACTAAAATTATAATCAATATGTATACATATATCAACCAAACTATCGATCATAATAGTAAATATTAATTTAACCATATTTATAAGAAATTCATGTCAATCTAGTTTGTACAAATATCAATCTATCAAATAGAAAATAATAATATTACGAAATCAATAATAATATTGTTACGTCATATATGATTCGGTCGTAACTAGCATGCAACAAATATTTAGAAATACTTGCCTCGGTTACGAATACAAGAACGAAACGATATCACGATGGTGCATAATACGATCAGAACTTGATCGAGACAAATCTAATGATCTCGACGACGATGGATGTGATGTGACGGCAAGACAGTAGTACCGGCGGTCAAATCGGGGTTAAGGTGAGCCGAGAGTCTCTGTTTGATGGCGAAGGGGGTTGGAAAAGAGAGAGAGAGAGAGAGAGAGAGAGAAAGAGAGAAGGGGTTTATTTTATGTTAAACTATATGAATTATATGTATGTGTATGTGTGTGTGTATAGTATTGTTTATTAGGTTATATATATATTTTATTATAGGTTTTAAGGTATATAGATAATATCAAAGTACAACCAATCTCCACCCAAAATCTCATCAAATATATATTTTGGAAAACAATTCATATATGTAAACTTCTCAATCATAATGCAAGAATATATTTTAAATAACTCATACCCTTAATTTAAGATTTAAAAAGGGTTCTTAAAATACATCTAGATTTAACAAATATTTGGTATTAGATATCTTACGATTTAAACGTAATAGATAAAAGCAAAAAAATAAGATATGTGAAGATTAACCATATGATGGCAGTTGGTAAAATATAACTTATTCTTAACCTGTAGTTACTAAAAGATATATAATGATCTAGATATATGATATATATATTATACTAGATTCACATAGATTCAGTTTACTGATAAATATTAGATATAATTTAGTACCATACTGGGTTTCACACATGTGGGTCGGGTCGGATAACTACCTCTACTATTCGAATTACTCACAATCCAAAAGAATAAAATATAAGAAATATAAAGCAAGTGTTAAAATACCAATTAATGTCATATAACCGTACTAGGGTGTTACATGAATTGACGTTGAATCTAAGGGTTCGTGTTTGGGAATTAAGTGAAATGGGTAAGTGGTGTTTTAATTTTAGAAAAAAGGTGATAGGTAGGCCATATGCTTTGCTAATTAACGGCAAGGGTTTATATGTAGAGGAAAAGGGGTCAACGGGGACCATGCATAAACTACAGAGGCTTCTCATATGGGCCAGTGAGACCCGCTGGCTATTTTGCGGTTAGACCCCCTGTATTGGATATGTATGCCCTAGAGACCTTCATTGTATAGGATACTAGGGATATGTATGTACATGACAAATTTGCTCAATATAATAGTATGCTATTTGGTTTGCCTTTATTTTAACATGTGATATATTTTACTTTTTATTTCATATCGCTTATACATGTTGATAAAACCCTTAGAATTCTTGCTTGACTTCCAACGTTATGTTGGCAATCATACTTGTGGGAGCTGGGTAGTCGATAAGCATATTCTTAAATGTCCCTAAATGTGGGAGTATCGAGACTAGGCATAAATACTCCAGAGTAGACTAGTGTATACATTTCTAAACCCTGACGAAGGATGATGGTTGGTCCTGCAGCCATTGGTATGATGCACTTAAAATTGTATACAGGTGCTCACTAGGGGTGAGTATACTGGACGGACTCGCTGAGAACTGGCTTGATGGTATTATACATATCGTCAGAAAGCAGTTCTTAGATGACATGAGTACAGATAGTCTGTCGACCTGAGATCGTCATTTGTCTCGCGTGAGTTCCCACTGTGCTTTGATTAATACCCTACCACGGCTCTGCTTAGTTGAGTATAGTCCCGAGCCATATGGAGACTGTGAGCGATTGTTGGGGGTTCGTCTCTCCCTGTATAGGAGCCGATATCACGCTGTATTCGGTTGGCCAACACCATAAGTCTCTGGCCAGGGCGGATTGAGAATTACTGATAGTTAGATCAGTAGATTCTCGGATGGTCTTGAACCACATCGGTACGACTTGTCAGATTATTAGGGGTCTAACGTTTTTTACCCCCTAGACCCGGTATGCGATACTCTCAGTGTAATACCCAGTCCCTATAAATAATTAGCGTATTTTAATAAATAACGTCTTCAGATACTTTCCCAAATTTCCTACAAATTTCCCGTATATTTTTCCAGAGTTTAATCCAGATTTATTCCGATAAATATATACATATGTATAACTTTTATTTAAACTAATTTACTAAACTCCTAACCTAAAATTAAAACCCTATTACTTAAATCCTTTTATTTTTCCCTTTCATATTTTCCTTTCCTAAACTTAGCCCAAAACTAAATAAACAAATTGAATTAACCCACACCAATCCCCCAGCCCAACAGAATAAAAACCAGGAAACAAAATATATAATTAAATTCGCAAGCCCAGCCCATCTCCCCCTCCCTTTCCTTTTCCTTTAATCCCTTCAGCTCGGCCCACTTTTCCCTACCTCCTATTCTTGTTTTTATTTAATTTCCATAGCCGGCCCAAGCCCGCGCCCAAACCGAATACCCACGCCAACCCGACCCGACCCGACTCGACTCCATCTTCTTCCTCACTAAATTCTTTTTCCTACTCATTTTCCCTCCCCCGTTCTCGCGCTCATCCCCCCCGCGTCCCCACGTCGTTGCAACCGCCATGACCCATTCAACCACGCCTCCATCTCTCTCGTGCCCACGACGCGCGCGCGTTCCCTCCCATGACCCGCTCCCCTCAACGGCTCCCGCCTCCTTCCCACGCCTCTCCCTCTTCTCTCTCCCTCTGCAACATCTCTTTCTCTCTCTCCCTCTTTCTCCCACCGCCGTCTCCCCTTCTTTCCCTACACAAGAACCCCCAGCGCCGACGTCCACTCCACCCTACCGCCTTCGCCTCCTTCGACACGAGCTCCTCCTCATCTCCTCCACCTCACCACCGACCTCTTCATCCCCTCGCCAAGCCCTGCATCCTCTCGTCCTCCCATGAGCCCGTCGCAACCTTCCTCTCCTCCCACGCACCACCACCGCAACTCCAACCCACGCCGGCCGCAGCACCCATCGTCTTTCCGAGCTCCCTCACCACCTTCACTGCACCCACTCCCTGCGCGAGCACCCTCGCTGTCCCCACGTCACCGGAGCTCCGACTATCTCCCCCGAGCACCCCTCGCTCACACCCATCACCCTCACCTACTTCGGCCAACCAACGCCGCCCTCCGCTGCCACAACGACTCCACCTCTCTGCTACTCCGAGAATAGACCTGGGCTCACCCCTGAGCTCACTGCCGTTGCCGTTGCTGGTGCCGTGCCGGACCCATACGTGACCTCTCACCGTCCTTGCTGCTGGGCTTATCATCGTCGCGGCTTTGACCGTCACCTCCGGTTACCGTTGCCTCCAAACTCCGTCTGCTTCACCAAAGCCTAGCCAAGCTCAAACCTGGCCATTTTACCGCCGTGTCGTGTGCAAGTCGCTGTGCTAACCATGCCGTCGCTACAGACTGCCGCCATCATCGCCTTTGTGACTATCGATCGTCGTCAGGCAAGTTCTAATGCTTGCTTCATGCTACATTTATTCATTTTGATTGCGATTTGATACTATTATAAGTGTTCGACGTAAACCATGACCTACAAACCCCGTTAAATTGACGACAGCAAATAACATTGGGTGGCTCGAGTTATAATGATTGTCCCTTAAGGCTTTGGTTACAATACAATGTCGTCTGCTCACGTAAAATGACGTCCCAATTTCTGTCGTAATACCTGAAAACTTTCGTGCATGCTAAACCGTAAAATTCATAATAAATCATGTTTAAATTGAATTTTAGCGTTCCATGGCTCGTATCGAAGATGAATGGTTAACCTACTGCATTCTATAGTTGGTCACTGAACTTTAACAAACTATGGTAGAGATAATTGCGGAACCGGACTGCAGTCCAGAACGGAAATCCCAGTTAACCCCTGTTTTTAAACCCCTGTATATTCCTGTTCAAATATGAGAATGCGCGGAACCCTATATCGTTACGTAGAAAATTGAGTTATATTTTTACTCCACTGGTCTCACTGGATTCCACAACCTTTTGATATTTTTAACTCATTTTATAGCGTCGATACATTTTGCTGAATTCTGCAGAGGCAGATTTTACACATCGAACATAACCTGTCCATAACTCCCTGTCGATATAGTATATTGCTGATCCGCCAATTACGGTGGATACCTAACTGATAACCCTAAATATTTTTCAACTATAGAGTCGCATAATTACGATTCCAACTGGGATTAAAATATGTTACGAAATGGACTTCCGATTCTGAAACCGGATTTCCAGCCGTGAACACTTAAATTGAAATGGTCATAACTAGCAAACCTGAAACCCGATTGGCGCGAAACAAATTTTGATGGATAGATAATTCAATACACTATTTACCCCTTTTACATTGTTTCGCTTAATTCTGCACGCATAACTTATAGTGAATTATGCAATTGGTAAGACGCTGACTGATGGTATTCCATTCATATGGTAGTTATTGTATTCTCATCATATCTTGTAGAAGTCATTGCATTGGTAACCTAGTGATCATGTGCATTACCTAGTGTTAGGTATTAGTGTTTGATTGTGGCAAGTACGTTAGTGTTTAAGCATGAATGGATAAGTGATAGTGACACGTACTTGTGCACAATCAGTGGACCCTATTGATTTATTGCATTGTCAACGTCTATGAGACATGTATAAGTGTGACTATAATTGGTATGGGACAATTATGGAAGCGCTTATATGGGTGTCATGGGTAAGGTACTAAACACTGTCCATTTGTCTTGGGTATCAGTCGAGACATGCTTGATGGAGATCCTGTCTCCAGTTCTGGAGTAGACTCATCATGGACCGACTGGTATTTGAGTTTATGGTTGGCGTTTGATATAGACCATGGGGTGTGTGGTAGTTTAAGTGTGAGTTCAACAGAACCTTGGGAGTCCCATTACCGGCACATACAGCGATTCTGGAGACATATGGGGATATTACTGATTATTAGCGAGCGACTCGGGCCCGTGTTCCCTTGCCCTTGGGTCCTACCCTTGGGTGGGGGATACTCACGAGTGGTTGACTCTCACACTTGGACTGACGATAGGCTTAGTGACCTGTACAGTGAGACTTAGAGACTGATAGGGTTAGTGACATTGACATGTATTGCTTACTGATTCAACATACCTGATATACTATTTACTGCCTTACTGTTTACTTGCTCTATTAGATACCTGCATTGGCTACTTCATGTTCACGTCTTTATTCTCTTGATTACTGTTACATATTCGTTATTATTGCACGAGTTCACATTTGTGTGTGTGTGTGTGTGTGTGTGTGTGTGTGTGTATTGCTATCGTGTCACTCTGACGACCTGAGTATGCATACTCAGAGTGAGAAGTGGATCTAGCTTGGATCAGGACCTGACGTACATCGCGGACATCTTGATCAGCGACCCAGAGCTATACTTCCTTGATCTCCATTTGGTTAGTTCTTTTGATTTAGTGACTGCATTTCTCATTACCTGTGCATTGATTACTGATTACCACGTGAAGCTAGAAGCAGAAGTGTGATTACGGCGAGATATTTCCTCGACCGTAGGAGCATGGCTGGCCTTGTCAACCCCTCGTATTCCGTATTTTGGGAAGTGGGGCGTGACATGATTTTGTTGGTATCAGAGCTAGGTTTTGATTCGATTGGTATTGCAGTTTCCATGTAGGGCTTGACAATCTTAGACATCCTTCGGTCTAGATTGTAAACTTGTCATTCTTGATTTTGATTCACATAGTGTATTCTGCTATACATATTGATCCATTCACTAGAGTTTTGGGTGACTTAGTAGAGTTACGTGATTGTAATTATGAACTGTAGCATGGTTACAATACTGTACTTTGTTGAGTGACTTGGAGTTCTACATTTGATTTCCACTCGTTTGAGTTTCACCTCACTCGATACTCTTGTTTCGTTGTTTATTCTCTGTCGTATTTTGACTCTAATTCCTGTGCTTTTTATCGTTCTCAAAATTATTGTTCAGGATCATGTCTTCCAATGACTCTTCTTCTATCTCCACTCCCTAGAATCAGACCGTCGAGATTTTGAATGTGCTGCAAGGATTGAAAGAAGCTCAGGAAAGAACGAACGACCTGTTAGCTGAAGGATTAGGAAGGCAGATGGCTCAGGCACCAGCGGAAGCCTCCAATCGTAAGGGAATCCCTGTTAAACAAGGAAAAGAGGTGAAGATGAAGCGCCCACCTATTCCCCAGCAACGGAAGCAGCGGAAGGCTCAACGTTGTGGATACTGCAAGAAGCCAGGACACCTTCAGAGAGACTGTCGCAGCGCCAAGGGAAAGTGCCTAATTTGCGGATCCAGCGAACATCTTGTCAATGGTTGCCCTAAAAGGAAGGAACTATAAGGAGGAGATTCGTACACACTCTCCACTCCTGCGAAGTGATGGTTATTTCGTAGTTCGAGCTTCGAGGATAATACGGACCCAGCGCGGGATTCAACTCGCATGACGAGAATGCAGCGGTCTAGAAATCAAAGAAGAATTATCACCTTTTCTGCTTTCAATAAAAATGTTGTCACTCTTTTGTAAATATTTCCTTTTGTTTAAGATCTTGTATCCGCTGAACTTTTAGTTGAATGCAATAAAACTCTGAGTTGTGATGTATGTATCGTTCCCTTGCCTCTCACGTTATTTATACTATTCATTGCATCAGCATTCTAAATTTTGATTTCTCAGTCCTTACCTACCGCATATTTTCCTTGTACTCCGTATCCTTGGTTATTTTCTTAATGTGTTCCACTGTCTAATCATGACTCTTCCTTTTCAGGCCATGGCCCACCCTGGAGTAGCGCCGCCTCTAGATGAGGACACACGGTCGTGCGTTTCCTTGGACTGCATACTGGTAGGTTCAGATGACGAGATAAACGGCCCACATGTTATTTTCGGAAACAGCGATTCTGAGGATGAGGGAGTCGCAGCCCCAGAAGTTGACATGATCAGTGATTCCGACGGGGAGGGAGAAAACCCCGAAGAGGACCTAATAGAGGAAGATTCCGAGAAGGACCCGATAGAAGAAAATCCAGGGGAGGAAGACCTTGGGGAAAATCCAGTGGAAGAAAATCCTATGGAAGAAGATCCAGAAGAAGAGAATCACGTGGAAGCAGACCTCGATGAAGAAGCTCCAGCCGAAGGAGAAGGACCGGAAGAACAAGACCCCGCGGCAGAAGAGCCTCCAGTGGCGATCCCTGCGAGGCGCTATGGAAATGGACACCCCTATCTGATTGCACGAGCCTACCGTAACCTGCTGAACTTGCATAACCGCGACTGACGTGATTTAGCTTTTGTCTCCTCTGGCAAAATAAATCTATGTATAACTTAGGGCCACTCTTTATCTTTCGTGAGTACCTTGTTTGAAATTTTCTAGAATGATAATAAGATTGCTGAGTTCGCTAATCTTTTGATTTTTGATTCGCATGATGCATTTACCATTTTCCTCCCCAATAAATTTCTTCCCTCCTGAGATTCATGACCGTTCACCCTTACACCCTGCTGACCCGACCCCAGTCTCTTCGACATTCAGTTTGAAGTACTACAGTCCGATCTTTTGAGTGTGCCATACTCCATTGTAATCCCTACCCTGCCAGCCCTATACATTTTTGTGCTATCTGCTATTACCATAATTATATTCAGTGACATCGTATTCGAAATCTAGCTTTCACCACCTTGTGTTTACAAAAATTTCGTGTTGTTAACTACTTTCGTTTTACCCGTTTTAAATGCTTTACTACTTTTCACATTTTCAATAGCGCAAACATATATCGCGCATATTATTTTGTTCCGTGTCTCTTATTTTCACCATGTGGGTTTTCTAAGTTATTTTAAAATTGTTTGATCGATACATTATTCTAAAATGTTTTAACCTATCGACAAATCCTTCAAAATTTTATTCTCGTTACGTTATTTTCCCAAGTATTGTGCTTATAGTTTGCTATTATAAATGGTTATGCCTTATGCTTATTATTTTAGCTGCGCTACTTTTGATATACGTATGTATATATATATTTAGGATTCTGATTTTATCTAACTGCTTTACATAGACCGCTATATAGTAGTATTTGATTCTGTGGTTTTTCGCATATTATTTATAGCTTATCGTTTATCTTAAAATTCGAGGACGAAATTTTTGTAAGGGTGGTATGATGTAATACCCAGTCCCTATAAATAATTAGCGTATTTTAATAAATAACGTCTTTAGATACTTTCCCAAATTTTTTACAAATTTCCCGTATATTTTTCCAGAGTTTAATCCAGATTTATTCCGATAAATATATACATATGTATAACTTTTATTTAAACTAATTTACTAAACTCCTAACCTAAAATTAAAACCCTATTACTTAAATCCTTTTATTTTTCCTTTCATATTTTCCTTTCCTAAACTTAGCCCAAAACTAAATAAACAAATTGAATTAACCCACACCAATCCCCCAGCCCAACAGAATAAAAACCAGAAAACAAAATATATAATTAAATTCGCAAGCCCGGCCCATCTCCCCCTCCCTTTCCTTTTCCTTTAATCCCTTCAGCCCGGCCCACTTTTCCCTACCTCCTTTTCTTGTTTTTATTTAATTTCCATAGCCGGCCCAAGTCCGCGCCCAAAACCAATACCCACGCCAACCCGACCCGACCCGACTCTATCTTCTTCCCCACTAAATTCTTTTTACCACTCATTTTCCCTCCCCCGTTCTCGTGCTCGTCTCCCCCGCGTCCCTACGTCGTTGCAACCGCCACGACCCATTCAACCGCGCCTCCATCTCTCTCACGCCCACGACGTGCACACGTTCCTTCCCACGACCCGCTCCCTTCAACGTCTCCCGCCTCCTTCTCACGCCTCTCCCTCTTCTCTCTCCCTCTGCAACATCTCTTTCTCTCTCTCCCTCTTTCTCCCACCGTCGTTTCCCCCTCTTTCCCTAAGTAAGAACTCCCAGCGCCGACGTCCACTCCACTCTACCGCCTTCGCCTCCTTCGACACAAGCTCCTCCTCGTCTCCTCCACCTCGCCACCGACCTCTTCATCCCCTCGCCAAGCCCTGCATCCCCTCGTCCTCCCGTGAGCCCATCGCCACCTTCCTCTCCTCCCGCGCACCACCACCGCAACTCCAACCCATGCCGGCCGCAGCACCCATCGCCTTTCCAAGCTCCCTCACCTCCTTCACTGCACCCACTCCCTGCGCGAGCACCCTCGCTGTCCCCATGTCACCGGAGCTCCGACTATCTCCCCCGAGCACCCCTCGCCCACACCCATCGGCCTCACCTGCTCCGGCCAACCAACGCCGCCCTCCGCTGCCACAACGACTCCACCTCTCCGCTACTCCGAGAACCGACCAGGGCTCACCCCTGAGCTCGCTGCCGTCGCCGCTGCTGGTGCCATGCCGGACCCGTACGCGACCTCTCACCGTCGTTGCTGCTGGGATTATCATCGTCGCGGCCTTGACCATCACCTCCGGTTACCGTCGCCTCCAAGCTCCGTCTGCTTCACCAAAACCTCACCAAGCTCAAACCTGGCCATTTTACTGCCGTGTCGTGTGCAAGTCGCTGTGCTAACCGTGCCGTCGCTGCAGTCTGCCACCATCATCGCCTTCATGACCATCGATCGTCGTCAGGCAAGTTTTAATGCTTGCTTCATGCTACATTTATTCATTTCGATTGCGATTTGATACTATTATAAGTGTTCGACGTAAACTATGACCTACAAACCCCATTAAATTGACGACAACAAATAAAATTGGGTGGCCCGAGTTATAATGATTGTCCCTTAAGACTTTGGTTACAATACGATGTCGTCTGCTCACGTAAAATGACGTCCCAATTTCTGTCGTAAAACCAGAAAACTTTCGTGCATGCTAAACCGTAAAATTCATAATAAATTATGTACAAATTTAATTGTAGCGTTCCATGGGTCGTATCGAAGATGATTGGTTAACCTACTGTATTCTATAGTTGGTCACTGAACTTTAACAAACTATGTTAGAGATAATTGCGGACGATCACGATTTCGGACTGCAGTCCAGAACGGAAATCCCAGTTAACCCCTGTTTCTAAACCCCTGTATATTCCTGTTTAAATATGATAATGCATTAAACCCTATATCGTTATGTATAAAATTGATTTATTTTTCTTACTCCACTGGTCTCACTAGATTCCACAACCGTTTGATATTTTTAACTCATTTTATAGTGTCGATACGTTTTGCTGAATTCTGCAGAGGCAGATTTTACACATCGAACATAATCTGTCCATAACTCCCTGTAGATATAGTATATTGCTGATCCGCCAATTGCGGTGGAAACCTAACTGATAACCCTAAACATTGTTCAACTATACCGTCACCTAATTACGATTCCAACTGGGATTAAAATGTGTTACGAATTGGACTTCCGATTCTGAAACCGGATTTCCAGCCGTGAACACTTAAATTGAAATGGTCATAACTAATAAACCTGAAACCCGGTTAGCGCGAAACCAATTTTTATGGATAGATAATTCAATACACTATTTATCCCTTTTACATTGTTTTGCTTAATTCTGCACGCATAACTTATAGTGAAGTATGCAAGTGGTAGGACGCTGACTGATGGTATTCCATTCATATGGTAGTTATTGTATTCTCATCATATCGTGTAGAAGTCATTGCATTGGTAACCTAGTGATCATGTGCATTACCCAGTGTTAGGTATTAGTGTTTGATTGTGGCAAGTACGTTAGTGTTTAAGCATGAATGGATAAGTGATAGTGACACGTACTTGTGCACAATCAGTGGACCTTATTGATTTATTGCATTGTCGACGTCTATGAGACGTGTATAAGTGTGACTATAATTGGTATGGGACGATTATGGAAGCGCTTATATGGGTGTCATGGGTAAGGCACCAAACACTGTCCATTTGTCTTGGGTATCAGTCGAGACATGCTTGATGGAGATCCTGTCTCCAGTTCTGGAGTAGACTCGTCATGGACCGACTGGTATTTAAGTTTATGGTTGGCGTTTGATGTAGACCATGGGGTGTGTGGTAGTTTGAGTGTGAGTTCAACAGAACCTCGGGAGTCCCATTGCCGGCACATACAGCGATTCTGGAGATATATGGGGATATTACTGATTATTAGCGAGTGACTCGGGCCCGTGTTCCCTTACCCTTGGGTCCTACCCTTGGGTGGGGGATACTCACGAGTGGTTGACTCTCACACTTGGACTGTCGATAGGCTTAGTGAGCTGTACAGTGAGACTTAGAGACTGATAGGTTTAGTGACATTGACATGTATTGCTTACTGATTCATCATACCTAACATACTATTTACTGCCTTACGGTTTACCTGCTCTATTAGATACCTACGTTGGCTACTTCATGTTCATGTCTTTATTCTCTTGATTACTGTTACATATTCGTTATTATTGCACAAGTTCACATTTGTATATATATATATATATATATATATATATATATTGCTATCGTGTCGCTCTGATGACCTGAGTATGCATGCTCAGAGTGAGAAGTGGATCTAGCTTGGACCAGGACCTAACATATATCGCGGACATCTTGATCAGCGACCCAGAACTATACTTCCTTGATCTCCATCTGGTTAGTTCTTTTGATTTAGTGACTGCATTTCTCATTACCTGTGCATTGATTACTGATTACCACGTGAAGTTAGAAGCCGAAGTGTGACTACGGCGGGATATTTCCTCTACCGTAGGAGCATGGCTGGCCTTGTCAACCCCCCGTATTTCGTATTTTGGGAAGCGGGGCAAGTCACTCAGGTAAACAGACCGGATTGTATGGAGATTGTCACGGACAAGCTCAATATGAGTTCGGACGAGTTTGCTTGTCAGCCTTCTTTTCGACAGCTACCTGGGTAGCCGTTACGTACAGCTAGTGCTACTGGATGCTTGTGGTTAAACCCACCCCGAACATACTATCGAGGCTTTAGAGTTCCACACGGAGGGTTTCTCTGGTTTAGGCAAAATGATGTATAGGCTGTATGGTTTTACATGCAGGGTATCGATTATATACGTGTACTAGCTACATGTATTTTTAATCAGACGGATTATACTAGCGGGCTTAGGATTAAGCCGCATTGTAATATTATAATATTGGATTATTTTCATCTCTTGATATTCGTGGTACGAATACAGGTATGTATATACGGTGAGGGGTATTCTTGTATTTTCACAAGAGTGCTTCTAGAAGAAGACACCTCATTTATGATTAATCCATTTATTCAAATGGATAATGAGATGGAGAAATAAGGTGTTATTACAGCATGGTTGAAGCATGGCTACATTGGATGACTCATTCATTTTGGATGACTATTGAAGCATGGTTGTATTATTGTGATTATTATTATTTAAAAGATATGCTTCATAGTTATCAATACTTATCCATTCTTCAACTCATTCGTCACTTAACACTCTCTTTCCTCCTTTGCTCTCTTCTTCTTCTTCAAACCCTAAACACTCTCATGTGTTGAGAATTCTAGGGTGATTGAGATAAATTGGTCCAATTAACTCTCTACATCTAAGTTGCCTAGATTAGCAAACTAGGTAATTTAGTTACCTCAATTTAGAGGTTAGAGCTTGAACTATAGTCTCTCGGGTGGATCTTCTTTGACATGAGGAAACCGACGATCAAGCACGATCCATACAAACGAGGAGCTTAAGAAGAGGATAAGAAGACCCAAAAGACTTGAACACAAAAGTACCAATCACTTCATAGTAGATTAGAACCTTTGTTAGTTTAGCTAGTTAGGGCTTATGGTCGATCTTGGAAGTTTGGTCAATGTTGCTTGCTATAAAATTATTTTTTGTTAATTCCACCTCTTTACAAACCCTGTGAAGTGTGCGATATTGACTTACATGGTATTAGAGCCACACCATAACCCTTAGATAGATTGTAGCGACGTTTGAAATGCACCGTTTTTGTCGCACACGAACTGCCGACAAAAACAGTCCTTAAAATTGGAATCTTGAGATATTTGCAGACCCCGCGGGCTCACGGTTTGAACCGAGAAACCATAGGGTGAAGCATGGTCACATCAAGGATACCTCAGGGGGTACCCAAGGCCAGGCCCACCCCAAGACATCTATAAGGCGTCCTTAGGGGTGGTGACCCGAGAGCACCCCAATAGGGTGCTCTCGGGTCTGCCTGCCCTTGGGGGCCACCTCATGGTGGCCCCCGGGGGTAGGTACCACCCAAAGCTCCCAGATCAACAGTTAATTTTTGCTCCTTTGCCTTCGTGAAGATTCGGACTGATTTCAGGTTCGTTTCGACTCCCGAATTGGTTTAAAGCGAATTTTTTGGTAACTTTAATGGATAGTTTTTCAAGTCTTGAAAAATTAGTTTCGTTCGCTAATTGTGTGCGGAATTCTAACATCATAGTTTTCTTTAATTGCTTTATTGATGTGTATATGTGTTCTTAAACATTTTCTAATCTTTATACGTCGAATAGAAGGGGTTGCACATATCTTGTTATGTTCGGATACGAATGGTTTCATTGATCATTGTGTGAATGGCCCGGTGTGAATCTTGATGTGAGATTTGAGTGGATTTTTTTGTAATTCATGTAATAAGTCTTATATATTCTTTTATTGAGGCGCATCCGGGTTGAGCATGTAGTCACCGGATATATATTATTTTTCATTTCCACGTCTTGGTTTGACCCACGGAGGAGTGCACAAGCTACCGGGTTCTAGGATTCAGTAGGTGGCCATCACGAGTAGTTGAGACCCGGGTCACCCAATTCTAGGATTGGCGGGTGTCTTACCGCACTTGTAAGGGTCTAGAGTGATTCACACTCAGCTATTCACACGACCGTTGAGGGCTGTGTTTCATAAGTGGCTCATTGAAATGCAAATGTTCCTAGTTGATCCATTTTACCATTCTCTGTGATGCTTATATCTTCCTGTATTGCTTTTCATGCTTGTGATGGATATGTGTGTGTGTGTGTATAAATGTTGTATATGTTTTGCATCCACGCTAGTCCTTCCCCAGCTCTGCCGTTAGTTAAGTAACCTAACAGTTCATGACGGGGCCCTTTGGCGAATGCGGATAGCATATACATACATTCTATTTTTATTCTTTTTATGGTGTGATAAGGTTAATTGATGGGACCGCATTAATCTTACTTAATGCAAAGTAATAAATCTAAAATCTGACATCGTTGGAACAATTGCAAAAGCACTTGGTTTTCTTCAAAAACAACTTTTAAAAGAGGAGCTTAAACCACTCTTTTTCAAAAGCTATTCGGTTCTTTCGACTATATCAAGTTCATTATGTTAACAGTTTTAGCAAAAACCAACCATTGCGCTCAGTCATTTCGGATAGGTATCTACTAGTATTCATGCTATGTGTTTTGACCTTCGCCAAGACATTGTGTTTGGTAGCTAGTGGGTACTTATCTGTAGCATAGATAAATACATTAATTTAGGACAGGCGTACAACTGTTTTGGCCTTCATCAAGGGCTTGTACGAATGGGTCTAAATTAATCTGGACAATGACGGGTTGAATTTGACTTGCGACTTATAATGTTTTGACCTTCGTCAAGATTATAAGCGCTCGAGGCAAAAACCACATCGGGAGTTTCAAACATACAAGAAACTTTCTAGTGTTGCATACCTTCTGGAGTGTAGTAGTTTTGGTAGGCTTCCTTCAAAATTATCAAACAATGATAGTTGGGTCCCGATCCTACTGTGAGTATCCGCTACTCTTTGGGAGAATTTTTCACTTTGCAATTAGCTAATCAAGTATGTGTCTAGAAAGGTGTTAACGGGGCTACGCCTCTGGAAAAACGAGGTATTTAATTGGTTCTATGCGAAAGCACGGGGGGCTTCCCTCTGAAGTACCAACACCGGGCTGCCCGAAAGATAAGCGAACTTATAGGGTGCGATTAATCCTGACTAATTCTTCTTTTAAGGTTTGAAAAAGAATTTAAGAAAACAGTGATAGCCATCCTGTTTAGATAAACTAATAACCAATCTAAACTTGCAAGAGCATATGCTAAGTGTTTCTTTTATCTCTCTCCTAATTGCAGCGACCATGATGGGATTTAAGCTTATACTAGATAAAAAAAAACTGACTGAACCAAACTATAAAGACTGGATGAGGAACGTCCATATGACCCTTACTTATGATAAGGTTGCATACGTTCTCACGGCAAAAGCCCCCTGTTACAGGTCCGACATCCTCGGTCGCGGAAATCGAGGTCTGTAAGGCTTGGGATTTGGATTGTACGAAAGCCAAGTACCTCATGCTAGCCTCTATAGATAATGAACATCAGAGGCGGCTCATGCTGGCCTCTATAGATAACGAACATCAGAGGCGGCATGAGAAGATGGATCTTGCTTCCATCTTCCTCCATACCAAAAATTTATATGGAGAGCAATCTCGTATCACGAGATACGAGACCTCAAAGAAATTATTTCAAGCGAGATTGGCTGTCAGATCATCTGTTGGGGACCACATCTTGAAGATGATTACTCTCATTGAAGAGCTTGCGAATCTTCGAACTACGTTGGAGAATGAGTTGTATACCGAATTAATTCTACAGTCCCTTCCCTCCACCTATCCCCAATTCATATTGAATTTCAATATGCAAAAGCTGGAAGTTTCACTTCCTGAGCTCCTCAATATGTTGAGGGGGACAGAGGGCATCTTAAAGAAATCTAATGAAACACCCGCTTTATTTATTGGGGAATCTTCTTCCGCTAAACCCAAGACTAAGGCCAAAGTGAAGAAGAAGAAGCCCCCCACCAAACCGAGAGGAGGTAAGCAGAAGTTGCAGAATAAGGGAAAAGAAAAGATCGGGGGATCAGCCACAAAGGAAGAGTGCTTTTACTGTCATAAGAAAGGACATTGGAAGAAAGATTTTCTGGCTTTAAAAGCCAAGAATCAGGACACGAAGTAAGTTGTGGTTTCGGCTTCAGGTATGTTCATCATTGAAAACTGTTTCTCTATTAACTCTACTTCCTGGGTATTGGATACCGGATCAGGATCTTACATCTGTAATTCTTTGCAGACACTGAGAAGCCGTAGAGTTTTGAGGAAAGGTGATATGACTCTCACGGTTAGCAACGGAACCAGTGTGGATGCTGTTGCAGTAGGAGAATATCATCTAGGTTTGGCGATTTTACATATTTTGTTATTGCATAACTGCTTTTGTGTATCCAGTATGATGTGTAATATTATATCTGTATTTTTGTTATCTAATGAAGGCTATAATTTTGCACTTGAGACCAATGTCATAAACATTCACCTAAATCATGATATAATTAGGTCGGGTGCATTTAATAACGGGATATACGTTCTCAATAAACATCAAGTTTTTAACGTCCAAAATACACTATAAAGAAAGACTCCAGAATCAAATTAAGATTTTTATGGTATTATAGACTTGGTCATATCAATGAAACACGATTGACTAAGCTACATAAAAATGGATATTTAAATCTCTTAGAATATCAATCATATGCAACTTGTCAGTCTATATCAGAGGAAAAATGACAAAAACTCTATTCACTGGACACGAAGAAAGAGCTACTGAGCTCCTGGGACTCATACACAGTGATGTGTGTGGGCCAATGCCTACGCATGCAAAAAGTGGCTATTCCTACTTCATTACTTTTACCGATGATTTATCAAGGTATGGACATGTATTCTTGATAAAGCATAAACCGAGGCCTTTGAAAAATACCTGGAGTATAAGAATGAAGTAGAAAAGCAAACCGGCAAAAGTATCAAGATGCTCCAATCTGATCGGAGTGGTGGATACTTAATGTAACTCTTGAAAGTGTCTACTAGCACCGCGATGGGGTTAAAACGGGCATCACACATGCAATTTTCAAAAATTCATGGTGCTAATGAACACTTAACAAGATCTAACTAGAATATTAGGGTTAACTATAATGCTATCACAAAAACTAGCTAAGAGAAGAATGCTACAACCTTTATAGACTGTGTTCTTCTCTTCTAAAGCTCCAGGTTGCAGTCCACGCGACTCTACTAGGCTTCAATTGAAGGTTGAACGAACTTCCTCTAATGACCTATGTGCTGAAGATGATCCACCCGAAGTCTGCTAGTCCAAGCTACCTCATCACTAAACTCTTTAGTGAAGAAAACATACCACATCAAAGTGCTAATCTAATGTGGGATGGTGAAGTAGGGGTGTTGTATGCTCACTAGGGTTCTCACAAGCTCAAGGATTCACAACTCATGTGAGGGTTTGAGTTTAGAGGTGGAGATGTAGAATAAGGAGAGAGATAGAGAGCATATGAGCTCAACTCAAGAAAAACACAAATGTTAGAATGAGAATGAAGAATGGCTCTCAACAATATCTCACTCATTGAAGCATCCAATTTTCCTCAATAAAAATATAGCACCATGCTTCAATAGTAAGTCAAGAGTAATAAACAAATATAAAAACTATGTTTCATCCCATGCTCCTCATTTTCCATCTCATTTCTATTTTCTTAAAATAGAAATCTAACCATGCTTCATAATATATATATATATATATATATATATATCAAATATATATATATATATATATTAATATATATAAAGAAAAAGATTAGTGAGTAATAATATTAGTTAATATATAATTATATCAAATATAAATATATATTATATTATTAAATCAACAATTAATTTAATAATCCGGTTATATCACATATAACCGACTAATATCATTTATCTGTATATCGCATTATCGAATCAACACTTAATTCGATAAACTGGTTATATCACATATAACTTAACCGGTAACAAATAACCATCGGATTAGAATACGGTATCACACACTCGTATTTAATCAGACCCCCGCACATATCAACATATATGCCCTACATCGATTCGCTTGAACCAGGAAACTTCTGTGTGGGACTCTAAAGACTCATCAATACGTCAGCAGTAGGTGATGCTTACATCGGTCACCCACAAGCCGTTAGTGGTACTAGCCGGACGTAACGGCTACCCAGGTATTGAGCGATTAGAAAATCAACAAGAAAGCTTGTCCAAACTGCCATGAAGCCTATAAGTAACACTTACAGTACAGTCTGGTCTCTTCGTCTGATATGTCACATATCGAGTCTAGGGGAGGTATCGTCAGACCCTAATAACTTGATAAGTCATGCCGATGTAAGGCCTATAACGGTATGATAAACTACTGATAACGCTTACCAGTAAATCTCATTAACAGCCCTGGCTAGGGACTTACTGTTATAGCCAATCGAGTATAGCGCAACATCAACTCCCAATACCGGGAGAGACGAAACCCCTCCTATCGTTCATTGCCTCCATATGACTCGGGACTGTACCCAAAATCCACCTATTTGCACGACTCCTTTGAGCCGTAGTAGGGAGGAAATAAAAGCACAGTGAGAGCCATACAAGACTCTATGATGATATCGGGTCTACAGACTAACATGTACCCGTGTCACTATAGAACTGCTATCTGACGATAGGTATAATACCAACTAGGAGTTCTCGGCGAGTCCTGTTCGGTGTACCCATTCTCTAATGAGTACCTGTATACAATCTTTGATGTCAAACACCAATGGATATAGGATTAACCATCGCCCCATACAGGATCAAGAAACGTACACACTAGTCTACTCTGGAATATCGATGCCCTGTCTCGATATTCCCTCGACTAGAAACTGTTGAAGGATGTGTTGTGGACTATCCAGGGCCAATAGTATGATCCGCATCATAGTCCTGGTAGTCAAGTCTACATCGTAAGGGCTTTATCAACATGTATATGAGAGATGGGATAATAATACCAGTGAACATGTTAAGATAAAGGAAACCAGATAGCATACTATCATGTCGAGAAAGAAAGTCTTCCATATATATGTCCAAGCATCCACTATATCATACAATAATGGCCTTTAGGGCATACATATCACTAGCAATCTCCCACTTGCACTAAGGTCAGTTGTTATAGTATCTCATACCCAACATCCCAGAAAATCTCTCGATTAGCATCTGGGGGAGGGCTTCGGTGAGTGGATCCGCTGTGTTATCCTCAATGTCAACTCTCCTGATCTCGATCTCCCGACAATCTACTATCACCCTGATCAGGTGATCCCGCCTAAGAATATATCTCGATCACTGATGGGACCGGGGTTTCTTGGCCAAAGCCACAGCTCTATTATTATCACAATACACAGGTATTGGATGCTCAATGGATGGAACCTCACCAAGTTCATGTCATGAACTTCTTCATCCAGACAGCCTCTATGGCAGCATCATTGGTAGCGATGTATTCAGCCTTCATCATCGAGTCTACTACGGTATCTAGCTTGGAACTCTTCCAATATACCGTCCCTCCACTGAGAGTAATGACAAAACCCGAGACCAACTTACTGGCATCCTTATTACTCTGGAATCTCGAATAGGTAAAGGACTCCACCTAGAGTTCACCGTTACCATACATCAAGAACATCTCTTTAGTCCTTCTCAATTACTTAAGAATGTTCTTCACAGCTATCCAGTATTTCTCCCCATGATCTGATTGATACCTACTCACTACACCTAATGAGTAAGCTACATCCTGTCTGGTACATGAGATCGCATACATGATAGACCCAACTGCCGAAGCATAGGGTATCTCTTGCATACGAGCCCTCTCCAAATCAGTCTTGAGAGATATCTCTTTGGAGAGAGTGATTCCCGAACAAGCGGGTATATTCCCATGCTTAGAAACTTCCATACTAAACCTCTTTAGTATGGTATCTATGTACCTGGATTGCTACAATCCCAACATCCGTTTAGATCTATCTCTATATATCTTTATCCCCAAGATATAGGAGGCATCAGCTAGACCTGTCATAGAGAACTTATGTGATAAGAATAGCTTGACCGAGTGTGGCATAGGAACATCGTTTTTTATGAGGAGTATGTCATCTACGTACAATACTAGGAAAGCAACCTTACTCTCTACAACCTTCTTATATATACATGGTTCATCTACATTTTTTATGAAGCTAAACTCTTTGACAGCTTCATCAAAACAGATGTTCCAACTCCGCGATACCTGCTTTAATCCGTAGATAGATTTAAGCAGCTTATACACGTTTCCGCTGTTCCCACTGTCTACGAAGTCCTCTGGCTGTATCATGTACACGCTCTCTTCTAAATCGCCATTTAGAAAAGTGTTCTTGACGTGCAACTGCCAAATTTCGCAGTCATGGTATGCAGCAACGGCAAGTAGGATCCTGATGGACTTAAGCATAGCCACTGGAGAAAAAGGTTTCATCATAGTCGACACCTGGTCGTTGACGAAAACATTTTGCTATAAGTCTAGTTTGAAAAGTCTTAACTTTTCCATCTATACCAATTATCTTCTCAAGATCCATGTGCTCCCGATTTGTTTTACCCCTTTAGGACCAACTTTCAAAGTCCATACTTTGTTGGTGTACTTGGATTCCATCTCTATCATATAACATCTAACCATTTCATATAGTCTCCACTTGTGATGGCCTGCTCGAAACTAGTTGGGTCATCATCTTCCATGATGCAATCCTCGCTCCCACCGTCAATGATAAAACCGCAGTATCTCTCAGGTGGATAAGGAACCCTACTAGATCTGCGGATTGGCTGGGGTTCGTTGGGGACTATTGAATCCTCCGGTTGCACCAAATCGTCAGTAATAGTTTGTGTTGCTGGAACTTCTTCAAGTTCTACCTTAATGCCACTGATTTCTTTCACAAAAATTCCTTTTCTAAAAATATGGCATGTCGAGAAACAAACACCTTTTGTTCCACGGTGTGGTAGAAGATATTCCCTCGCGTTTGTTTGGGATATCCTACAAACTTGCACAGAACTGACCATTCCTTGAGTTTGTACGGATTTTTCTTTTTAACATAGGTCGGACAACCCCATATCTTAACTCGTTTAAAAGATGGTCTCTTCCCATTCCATATCTCATATGGAGTGGTAGACAACGGATTTGGTCAGAACTCTATTCAATAGGAATGCAGCTATCTCAAGTGTATAACCCCAAAAGGAAATAAGTAACTCAGCATTACTCATCATAGAGCACACCATATCTAATAGGGTGTGATTCCTCCGCTCTGGAACTCCATTGTGCTATGGTGTATACAGAAGAGTAAGCTGAGAGAGAATCCCATTCTCTTTTAAGTAGTCTCTGAATTCCGTGCTCAAGTATTCTCCACCCCGATCAGATTGTAGAATTTTAATACTTTTACCCGTTTGGTTCATAACTTCGTACTTATATTCCTTGAATTTCTCAAAAGATTCAGATTTGCGTTTCAACAGGAACACATGTCAGTATCTTGAGAGATCATCGGTAAATGTAATAAAGTACGAGAAACCATTCCTGGCATATGTAGACATAGGACCGCATACATCACTATGTATCTGTCCAAGAGTTCGGTAGCTCTTTCTCCGTATCCAGTAAACGTAGATTTGGTCATCTTGCTTTTGAGACATGACTGGCAAGTTTCATAAGATGTAAATTCGAACAGATTCAAATATGCATCTTTATGCAACTCAGCTAGTCTTACCGCATTGATATGACCTAGTCTATAATGCCACAAGAAGACTTCGTTCATTTCTGAACCGTTCTTCTTGTGTGTGTTCTGTATACTTAGAACTGTATTGTGATTTAGAATGTATATACCGTTATACAACATACCATACCTAATCAACACTTGATTTAGGAAAGTATTCACAATATTTTTGGTACGAAATAACGGTCGCTCAGAATCATTGTGTTACCACTTGGTAATATAACGTGATATTCGCCAACTGTTTTGGCTACAACAATTTCTCTATTCCCTACTGTTAGAGACTTATTACCCTTTCCCAGTTCTCTACCTTTCTTTAGCTCATGTAACAAATTACATATGTGGAATCCTGATCCGGTATCCAATACTTAGGACGTAGAGCAGACTGAGAAACAATTATTGGTAACGAACACACCTGAAGAAGATGCATCAGTATGCTCCTTCCTCGTTTGGGTGGCGTGGGAATCCTGATATTCCCCTATTCCTTACTCAGACCTGTGACAATCATAAGATAGAGCGGAACCTAGCCCGGTATAATAAGTGGGTTCGGTCAATACATCCATATTATTATCTTGATTAAGTCATGGCAATGGTCGCTACCAGGAGAGAGAGAGAGAAGGATAATCATTTTGCGTGCGCTCTTTGCAAAATTAGATTAGTTATTATTTTATCTAATCAGGATGGCTCCTGCTATTTTTATCAAATCTTCCTTTAAATCCTAAAAGGAAAGATTAGCCGGGGTTAATTACACCCTATAAGTTCGCCAATCGATCAGCCAGGCAGGTATTGGTACTCCGAGAAAGTCTCCCCATGCTTTCATATAGAACTAATCAAATAATCTTGTTTCCGCAGGGGCATCACCCCGTTAATACCTTTCTTAGACACCTAATGGATCGGCTAATTGTAAAGTGCAAAACTCTCCCAGGAGTAACTCTTACTCACAGTGGGTATCGGGATCCAACTATCATATAGAAGGTATGCAATCTCATTGCAAATTTCAACACTTGAAATTTCCAATATTGTTTTTACCCCTAGCGTCCTTTGACCTTGACGCAGGCCAAACAACCCATAGGACACTAGTCAAGTTCAACCCGTTCATTTCTTGATTGAATTAAACCCACCCGTATGACCCTTGACGCAGGCCAAACAACGCCGTATGACTACCCTAATCCAATCGCATCACATGATGCAGATAAGCACTGATCAGCTACCGCACACTGCGTCTTGACGTAGGACAACAAACACAGTACGAATACTAAATAATACTTATCTGAAATAACGGAGGGCAACGGCTGGTTTTGAAGAAAACTTTTAACGTAATGAACTTGATATCGTTGTAGAATCTAGTGATTTTAAAAAGAAGTGGTTTAAGCTCCGATTTTAAAATCGAGTAGTTTTCAAAAACAAACCGAATAGCTTTTACTAGCTTTTTCTAAAGAGGTCACTCCTGGTGAAGGGATCTCGGCTCTTTCCTCATTGAGTGAGGTGCTGGATATTCATCAAGGAATACCACTATGCAAAGCAAGAACTAGATAAGCTATCATGACTAAACCAAGTGGGTTATAGCATTTGCTGGCTTTACTAAAGAGGTCACTCCCGGTGAAGGGATCTCGGCTCTTTCCTCATCGAATTAGTGCTGAATATTTATCAAGGAATATCACTATGCAAAGCAAGAACTAGAGCTACCCTTTTGAAAATTTTGATTCTATAATATCTTTATGTTTCTTTTCTTTCAAATCTCATTAATGAAGTTCCATCATTAAATGTTTCCCTAAACATCACAGAGGTTAAAACGAAAATAGAGCGTACGTTTATGCCATCCGCATTCGCCACGGGGCCCCGTCATGTACCGTTAGGTTACTGATTGAAAAACGATTTCGGATTGTGTAGTATGAAAATTGTATAGAAATCACAACAAAAAATTATTTGACCGCAATCAATAACGGTGTCGAATGTAGCGCGTTAGTAAGTGCGGATCGTCCACAGGGAAAGTGTAATCGTTCGTGTTTCAAATCAGATGAATTGAAACTTTAAAGAAAAGAAAAGAAAACAATTCATGATTTAAAATTGCATTTCAAGAAAGAGAAAAAATCTAGATCTAAGAAAGCATTAAAAATCAAGAAGTGGTAATTTGTTGATTTTTCCAACCAAATATCAAGAATCTAAATGAGGCTCGTAAGGATCGATCGGATCTATAGATGTGATGAGATCTAATGATTTCATGTTCTTATCCTTTAGCGAATTGATACTAGATCGATGATAATTCGTCGAGGTTAAGGATCTTGCGAAGAAGCTAGGGTTTCCTCGTCTTTATCCTTTATCCTTTCGATGAATCTCATTCAAATTCTAGTTTCTAGTTAATCAAATGATCAATAGTTGTTCCCTAGTTTCGAGTGAACACAATCAAGAAAGGATCATCCCGAAACTAGGTCATCGATCATTTGATTCACAAGAATTTACAATCGTTATAGGATTTAAGAATTGTAAAAAGATCTAAATCATCATCATTCTATTGATCGTCTCGACTCCTTTACGAGCGGAGTTTTACTCAAACATCACAACAAGAATCACAATCACAAATTGAAATCGAATCATGATGTAAGAATTTAAAGAAAGCAAGATTAAAGAATTTCACCTTTTATTTATATCAACAATTTCATTACAATCGCTTAAGAACTACAAGAGGAAGAACTCGATCGTCGATTTAGCTTCGCTCGTCTCCGTGAGTCGCGGATCGGCTTGGATCGCTTGCTTGGTTGAAGATCGGCTCCGCTCCTAAAAGGTTGAAGGGCTTCTCACTTGATTGGTACTTGGGATCTTGAATTTGGAGTGGAATTAGGGTTAGGTTTTTGCACAAGTCTTGTCACTAGACTTGTGGAAGAAGATGAAGATAGATGTTGAAGAATGAACCCTTGAACCCTAGATTTAGGCTCCTTTTTATAGAACTTCAAAACCATAGATCTAGGAATTTAAATTTGAATTTCCCTCCAAAACATTGTAAGCAAGATTTCAATTTCCCTCCAAAAGTTTGTTAAGGAGAAGCTTCTAGATGTGATTAGTTAGGAGGGAGCTTCTAGAAATAGTTTGTTAGGAGCTTAATTAGGATTAGCTTAATTAATCATCTTTACTGATCTGGAAGAAGCTTCGAGGGTTTTCTAGAGTTTGACGTATATGAAAGGAATGTGGGCCCAGAGATAAGAATTGTGCACTAAAAATTGAGCTCTGACGTGGCAATACCGCCGCGGAACCGCGGCTCAAGCCGGCTCACGCCGCGGTTCCGTGGCTCTTTGAGGGCTTTAGAGCTTGGTCTCTCTGTAGTGGTCTTGGACTGACAATTGGGCCTTTCTTTGATATGTTGATTTTTATATTTCCTTTTGAATTGCTACCAGATCTGAAATCATTGAGTTGGCGTATTTTTGATCAGCTCTTTTAGCTTTGCTCCTGCAATTTCCTGCACAAATCTCGACACAAGTGTTGCCCAATACAGGGATGATGCGATGCCATGATAAACACACAATTTCCTCAGAAATGTCGGTTTTAGAGTCTAACACATGCAATCTGATATTTTAGGACTGTTTTGCTAATATGTGAAATATGAATACCAAACACTTCTAAATGAGTGCAAATGATAGAGAAATTGCTGTGTTAAGATTGCAGTATTTTCGACTGATCAAATTCCCCCAAACTTATTTTCGATCGTCTCGAGCGAACTGTTTATTAAAAAGAGAAGGAGAAAATAAAGAAAGAGAAAAACTAACTAGCACACTTTCGTAGGCAACACGATTGCACTGAGCACGTGCAACAAGCCTTTAAACTTTTAGGTGTCCCTAGTAGGAGGAGTGTTGTCTCCTGAGAGTTTTCAGCGGATTGCACCCACAAAATCCAATAATAAAAGAAAGATCATGAATATTACATTTAAAGAAAAGAATTGTAAAAGAAAAACTTTGAAAATTAGGATTTCCAACTAAGCTAGCTTTTCGGTTGTCATGAGCCCTATCTTAATAGTCATGAAAAGATGTTAGAAATCACGTCCTCCCTCAATAAAACATCGTCTTATTCTTCATTCCTATCTTTCTTCCAAACATTGATCATATAACCCTGCGTGTGTGTAAAGGACATCCCTACATCCGGAGAATTCAATTCAAGCTATCATACTCTTGCCCATCAGCCTCAGTACTTTTTAATTAATGAATATTTAGATGAATTTGCTCACACACTTTCATGCGACCGTTAATACTTCTTGAGGTACTAACCGACCGATTACTCATGTGCTTACTTATTTTGTGTTTTTCCTCGTCTTGCACCACCTCAGGTATAGCAGTGACTCCCAGACCAGTTGGCCTTAGGGCACTAGGTGAAGAGGCACCTTCGCTATATATTTTTTATTGCCCTCGGTGATAACAAAACCAGTGTCCATTTTTCTTACCACTTTATATTTTTTTATTCACTTTTTTTTATTTCCTTCATACATCGGCTTTAAGACAAGAGCATTTCAAGGTATCCTCTACTATTCCAGGCTTCAAGACGTGTGTAAGTGCGAATAGCAGGGTATCAACGTTCAAAATGTTTGGCTTCCAGAATAGAAACTATTTTTATCCTCAGATTAGTGACTTCTTTCATCTTACTAATCCTTAGGACAACGGCTCATAACTACTTATTACTAGTTCGTATAAGAAAACTTCTAATTTTCTTGGTTTTCTAGAATTTTTCTAATCTCATGAATGTAATTTTTCACTATCTAATCTTTTATTATCTTATTTATGTACAAAAAATGTTTTTATCTTTTCGAAAATTTTTAAATTTTTATAGGTTTTCAAAAAAATGTTTTGTGCTTATGCAAATGATATGCAAATGATGCGCAAATAAGCACAAACCTCCCCCAAACTTGTTTTCAACAGTGTCCTCACTGTTGCCATCTGCTAAATCTCGAAAAACCTGTAAGCTTGGGAGGAATTTATTAGTGGGGGCAAAATATTTAAGTGAAGAACCTACCCCAAACTTATTTTTTGGCTCAAAATTTTGTAAAATTTTCTTTTCAGGAGCCCGAAAATATACCCCCCCAAACTTGAGTTATGCAATGTTAATCTTTTAAAAATCACATGATGGGGTCAAAAATCAGTGGTCGATGCCAAGCTTTACAAAGACCGAACGTTAACACCAACCATTCAAAAATTTTATCAATGCAGTGCTCGGGTTGGTGGAAGAAGAAGTGGAGAAAGGGTAAGTGGTGGAATAGAATGTGTGTGCGTCTCATTTTGGAGAGACGATGCAGTGAATGTGATGGATTGCTCGCCTTCTTTTTACAGTTCAGAAGAAGGGGTGGAGGTTCAATTTCATTGAGTGGGACATGATTCATCTTAACGCCCGTGTTATTCAAAAATGCGAGTTCAAAAGCGAAGATCTCCTCAAAAGTTCCATCAATACCCCAATGAATAATGTCATCATAAAGTGCGGGGTGATCTTCAGACTCTAAAAGCAATTCATAATCCGTGTTAATTGTTGACCCGGACAACTCTGTGGAAGAGTCCGTATGTGTATGATACATAGTTGGGTCAAACAACAATGTATGAAAAGAGTCTAGATCAGTATCAGAAGGATCATCAAATTCGCTGCTGTCGACATCCATTAAGTCGACAGAACAGACCTGAGCAGTAGGTTCGGAGGGTACACTTCCCAACTTGTAAATGTTTAGCTCTATTGACCTATTCCCGAAAGATAGGGTCATAGAACCGTTACGACAGTTGATGATAGCGTTGGAAGTGGCCAAAAAAGGGCGACCTAAAATCACCGGAATTTGATTCTGTGGGTTCGCTACAGGCTGCGTATCAATTACAATAAAGTCCACAGGGAATATGAATTCCCCGATTTTTATTAACACGTCCTCCAGTTCATCCCTAGGTTTGGTGATTGATCGGTCAGCCATCTGGAGAGTGCAATGGGTTGGCTTCATCTCTCCGATCCCTAACTGCTCATAGACTGAGAAAGGAAGCAAGTTAACACTAGCGCCAAGGTCTAGCAGAGCACGGTTAATGTGTTTTTCCCCAATAGAAATGGAAATAGTAGGATATCCAGGATCCTTACGTTTCCTCGGTAATTGTTGGGGGAAAGCCGTGCCTACAGTCTTTGCCATGAATATCTTCTTGGGCACTTGAGTCTTCCTCTTCCTAGTGTACAAGTTCTTAAGAGTTTTCGCATAGGACGGAACTTGTTGGATAGCATCTAGGAGAGCGATGTTGATGTTAACTTGCTTAAAAATGTCTATGATCTTCTCCATATATGGACTCGATGTGTTAGCCCTTAACCGATTAGGATAAGGTGCTTTAGCAATAAGCGCTGGGTCCATCATAGGAGAAGGAAATGTGTGTGGACCCGATCCCAAAATAGAAATGGGGATCGTTTTCTGTGAACTAGAAGAGATGGGCTGAGGTGGCGAGCCTTGTGGGAAACGAAGAATAGGCTCGTAAGAAGGTGGTGGGGTAGAAGAACTGTGGTCAGAATTAGGAGTGTGTGTGTAAGGAAAGGTCTCAGCCGGGGTGTTATTGATTGATTTTTCAGTATCATCAAACTCTTCCCCAAGGTGATGGTCAAGCACTCTTCCAGATCTCAACGTGATTGCATTCACAGGATGTGAATAGCCAGGATTGGGTAAAGGTTGAGCTGGAAGTTTTCCTTTCTCTCTTGCACGCATTTCGGCTTTTAGTTGTGCAATTTGTTCTTCCATCGATTTGATATTCTCATTTTGAGAGACAATGATCTTTATCACATTCTCGACGGAAGATTGCAAACTTGCCGTCCCTTGGATGGATTGTTTCATGAAAGTATCCAATGTTTGTGCCAGTGCAGAGGTGTTATCAGTACCGGTCAATTGCAAAGTGTTTTCATGTGGTGCAAAAGTGTTGGCCGGATTTTGGAAGTTTTTTGCTTGGAAGGGGTGCTGACTCAATTGAAGTTGTGGTTGCTGTTGTGGTGGAGGGACCCTTTGGAAATTGTGTTGGGTTGGAACCGTGTTTTGAGATTGTGATTTGTTCCAAGCAAAGTTAGGGTGATTTCTCCAATCCTGATTATATGTGGAAGAAAATGGATCATTTCTAGGTTTTTGAAATGTGGCATTGGTATGCTCATGACCTTGAAACGGAGAATTTCGTGGACATTCTTCCGTCAAATGAGAAGGATCAGAACAGCATCCACATACAGTTTTGGAGAGTGATATTTGGTTTAGGGCGGCAGCTAAAAATTTGTTTTCCATAGTCTCGAGTTTCTTGTGTATAGCTGCAATGTCAGCTCTAATTCTTATGGAAATATCATTGCCATCCCTAGACAATTGACTCACACCCTCCCACTGTAAAGATTTTTCAGCGAAATCTTCTAGAAATTTCCAAGCTTCCCCATCATCTTTGGTCATAAAATTGCCTTGACACATAGACTCAAGGGTCTGTCTTGTGTTAGGATTAATGCCCTCATAAATGATTCGGCACAGTTCCCATCTGGGGATGCCGTGATGTGGACATTGGACTAACAGATCCTTGAAGCGTTCAAGACATTTTGAAAATGTTTCATTTGGAGGCTGGGTGAATTGATAGATTTCGCTATGGACTCGAGCTGTTTTGTGATGTGGGTAAAATTTCTTAAGGAATGCTTTGACGAATTCGTCCCAATTTGAAATGGAATGTGCGGTAGTGTTATATAACCACTTCTCGGCTAAATCGCACAAAGTGAATGGAAGAAGACGAAGACGCATAGCATCCACAGAAAGCTGTGAAGTACCCATCATTTCGCATACATTTTCAAATTTGGTGATAAAGGCATATGCGTCTTCAGACTCGAGACCGTGAAATTTTGGTAGAAGGTTGATGTGGGGTTTAATCTGAAAATTTTTCCCGTTGGCTGGTGGAATGGAAAGACAGGTGGAAAGGGGACCTCGAGTAGGATAGCACCTCTCTTGGAGAGAGATGCGAGGTGGATTCTGCGCACCAACGGACGGCGGCAGGATAGTGGAAAAGAAGTTCGATGGAGACGGATCCATCGATGTGGGTGTGTTGGTGGGTAAAGAAAAGGTAAGTGTAGAAATACCGACTTTTGGGTCGATCGGGGGGACGCGGACTAAACATGCACTAGAATCCTGTTGTCCAGCCTATCTTGCACTAAAAAGGGTTAGTACAAGTGGCGGCGTGAATTTATAATTAGGGGAATGATGAATGAATGCGGTGTTTGTTTTTAAAATTGGACGGATTTTTGAAAAAATGATGCAACACAACAAATGCAACACACAAAACCCTAATTCTAGGGGTCGCCTAGGTCAAATCTCTAGACCGCTCCTAACTGCCAAAAGACAAGTCGCAGGATAGAATCCTCCACTGCCTCTTTGTCCCTCTGTGGCCAGGTAAGTGCCAGGTAAGTGGGAAGGTACTCCACTACGTAAGTAGTGGGCCTAATTAATAACCACCAGCCTTCAACACACTTGCCTTAGACACCATAAGAAAACGCGGATAAGCAATGAATTACCCACGGCCTTCTCTTGTCCTAAGTGAGCGCGACGGTCCTTAGAGTTATCTCTAGATTTCTTTTAATTAATGAGGGTAAATGCGGATGCAAGTTTGTGATTTTCGGGGCTTAGGAAGGGTAATGAAGTCCCCACCTAATCTGGGTTTGGTCTTTACCCCTTAATGTCCGTATTAATTATGCAAACAACCACAAAGATCAAAACAAGCACAATTTAATTTTGCTTTTTACACGGCACTGCGATTTTTTCAAAGAAACCTGCACAAAATGTTAATTGGAGCAGATGAGGGGAGAGATAAGAAAGATAGAGACTCACCTGAGAATTTTGGTATAGAGAGGAGCTAGAACTGCAACGGAATAGCGGTGGGAGTCGCTTAATGCCGCGAGATCGCGGTCAAATGAACAGTTCTCTGCACAATTTTTTTAGCAGAATGCTTCTGTTGCTCCCTTTAGATCTCTGGAATATTTAGAAAAAATTTTCCCAAGCTCGAATGATCCCAGATTTCCTCGCACAAATCACAACAACTCGTATTAGTGTTTGCGCTAATTTTGATCTAAAAATTTAGATGGAATAAATCTTTCAACTCAAATTTCAAAATACGAACAATTAGCGCACAATCCCCGACAACGGCGCCGTTTGATTGAAAAACGATTTCGGATTGTGTAGTATGAAAATTGTATAGAAATCACAACCAAAAATTATTTGACCGCATTCAATAACGGTGTCGAATGTAGCGCGTTAGTAAGTGCGGATCGTCCACAGGGAAAGTGTAATCGTTCGTGTTTCGAATCAGATGAATTGAAACTTTAAAGAAAAGAAAAGAAAACAATTCATGATTTAAAATTGCATTTCAAGAAAGAGAAAAAATCTAGATCTAAGAAAGCATTAAAAATCAAGAAGTGGTAATTTGTTGATTTTTCCAACCAAATATCACGAATCTAAATGAGGCCCGTAAGAATCGATCGGATCTATAGATGTGATGAGATCTAATGATTTCATGTTCTTATCCTTTAGCGAATTGATACTAGATCAATGATAATTCGTTGAGGTTAAGGATCTTGCGAAGAAGCTAGGGTTTCCTCGTCTTTATCCTTTATCCTTTCGATGAATCTCAATCAAATTCTAGCTTCTAGTTAATCAAATGATCAATAGTTGTTCCCTAGTTTCGAGTGAACACAATCAAGAAAGGATCATCCCGAAACTAGGTCATCGATCATTTGATTCACAAGAATTTACAATCGTTAAAAGATTTTAGAATTGTAAAAAGATCTAAATCATCATCATTCTATTGATCTTCTCGACTCCTTTACGAGCGGAGTTTTACTCAAACATCACAACAAGAATCACAATCACAAATTGAAATCGAATCATGATGTAAGAATTTAAAAAAAGCAAGATTAAAGAATTTCACATTTTATTTATATCAACAATTTCATTACAATCGCTCAAGAACTACAAGAGGAAGAACTCGATCGTCGATTTGGCTTCGCTCGTCTCCGTGAGTCGCGGATCGGCTTGAATCGGTTGCTCGGTTGAAGATCGGCTCCGCTCCTAAAAGGTTGAAGGGCTTCTCACTTGATTGGTACTCGGGATCTTGAATTTGGAGTGGAATTAGGGTTAGGGTTTCGCACAAATCTTGTCACTAGACTTGTGGAAGAAGATGAAGATAGATGTTGAAGAATGAACCCTTGAACCCTAGATCTAGGCTCCTTTTTATAGAACTTCAAAACCCTAGATCTAGGAATTTAAATTTGAATTTCCCTCCAAAACTTTGTTAGCAAGATTTGAATTTCCCTCCAAATGTTTGTTAAGGAGAAGCTTATAGATGTGATTAGTTAGGAGGGAGCTTCTAGAAATAGTTTGTTAGGAGCTTAATTAGGATTAGCTTAATTAATCATCTTTACTGATCTGGAAGAAGCTTCGAGGGTTTTCTGGAGTTTGAGGTATATGAAAGGAATGTGGGTCCAGAGATAAGAATTGTGCACTAAAAATTGAGAGCTGACGTGGCAATACCGCCGTGGAACCGCGGCTCCAGCCGGCTCCCGCCGCGGTTCCGCGGCTCTTTGGGGGCTTTAGAGCTTGGTCTCTCTGTAGTGGTCTTGGACTGACAATTGGGCCTTTCTTTGATATGTTGATTTTTAAATTTCCTTTTGAATTGCTACCAGATCTGAAATCATTGAGTTGGCGTATTTTTGATCAGCTCTTTTGGCTTTGCCCCTGCAATTTTCTGCACAAATCTCGACACAAG
The DNA here is from genome assembly GCA_030015575.1 of Agapanthus africanus. Classification (NCBI taxonomy): domain Eukaryota; kingdom Viridiplantae; phylum Streptophyta; class Magnoliopsida; order Asparagales; family Amaryllidaceae; genus Agapanthus; species Agapanthus africanus. The sequence goes on along the minus strand of JASDDO010000028.1, from coordinate 202,296,231 downwards.
TGTTGCGCAATACAGGGATGATGCGATGCCATGATAAACACACAATTTCCTCTGAAATGTCGGTTTTAGAGTCTAACACATGCAATCTGATATTTCAGGTCTGTTTTGCTAATATGTGAAATATGAATACCGCACACTTCTAAATGAGTGCGAATGATAGGGAAATTGCTGTGATAAGATTGCAGTATTTTCGACTGATCAAATTCCCCCAAACTTATTTTCGATCATCTCGAGCGAACTGTTTATTAAAAAGAGAAGGAGAAAATAAAGAAAGAGAAAAACTAACTAGCACACTTTCGTAGGCAACACGATTGCACTGAGCACGTGCAACAAGCCTTTAAACTTCTAGGTGTCCCTAGTAGGAGGAGTGTTGTCTCCTGAGGGTTTTCAGCGGGTTGCACCCACAAAATCCAATAATAAAAGAAAGATCATGAATATTACATTTAAAGAAAAGAATTGTAAAAGAAAAACTTTGAAAATTAGGGTTTCCAACTAAGCTAGCTTTTCGGTTGTCATGGGCCCTATCTTAATAGCCATGAAAAGATGTTAGAAATCACGTCCTCCCTCAATAAAACATCGTCTTATTCTTCATTCCTATCTTTCTTCCAAATATTGATCATATAACCCTGCGTGTGTGTAAAGGACATTCCTACACCCGGAGAATTCAATTCAAGCTATCATACTCTTGCCCATCATCCTCAGTACTTTTTAATTAATGAATATTTAGATGAATTTGCTCACACACTTTCATGTGACCGTTAATACTTCTTGAGGTACTAACTGACCGATTACTCATGTGCTTGCTTATTTGGTGTTTTTCCTCGTCTTGCACCACCTCAGGCATAGCAGTGACTCCCAGACCAGTTGGCCTTAGGGCACTAGGTGAAGAGGCACCCTCGCTATATATTTTTTATTGCCTTCGGTGATAACAAAACCAGTGTCAATTTTTCTCACCACTTTATATTTTTTTTATTCACTTTTTTTTTATTTCCTTCATACATCGGCTTTAAGACAAGAGCATTTCAAGGTATCCTCTACTATTCCAAGCTTCAAGACGTGTGTAAGTGCGAATAGCAGGGTATCAACGTTCAAAATGTTTGGCTTCCAGAATAGAAACTATTTTTCAGACTTATTTTTATCCTCAGATTAGTGACTTCTTTCATCTTACCAACCCTTGGGACAACGGCTCATAACTACTTATTACTAGTTCGTATAAGAAAACTTCTAATTTTCTTGGTTTTCTACAATTTTTCTAATCTCATGAATGTATTTTTTCACTATCTAATCTTTTATTATCTTATTTATGTACAAAAAATGTTTTTATCTTTTCGAAAATTTTTAAATTTTTATAGGTTTTCAAAAAAATGTTTTGTGCTTATGCAAATGATATGCAAATGATGCGCAAATAAGCACAAACCTCCCCCAAACTTGTTTTCAACAGTGTCCTCACTGTTGTCATCTGCTAAATCTCGAAAAACCTGTAAGCTTGGGAGGAATTTATTAGTGGGGGCAAAATATTTAAGTGAAGAACCTCCCCCAAACTTATTTTTTGGCTCAAAATTTTGTAAAATTTTCTTTTCAGGAGCCCGAAAATATACCCCCCCAAACTTGAATTATGCAATGTTAATCTTTTAAAAATCACATGAGGGGGTCAAAAATCAGTGGTCGATGCCAAGCTTTGCAAAGACCGAACGTTAACACCAACCATTCAAAAATTTTATCAATGCAGTGCTCGGGTTGGTGGAAGAAGAAGTGGAGAAAGGGTAAGTGGTGGAATGGAATGTGTGTGCGTCTCATTTTGGAGAGACGATGCAGTGAATGTGATGGATTGCTCGCCTTCTTTTTACAGTTCAGAAGAAGGGGTGGAGGTTCAATTTCATTGAGTGGGACATGATTCATCTCAACGCCCGTGTTATTCAAAAATGCAAGTTCAACAGCGAAGATCTCCTCAAAAGTTCCATCAATACCCTGATGAATAATATCATCATAAAGTGCGGGGTGATCTTCAGACTCTAAAAGCAATTCATAATCCGTGTTTATTGTTGACCCGGACAACTCTGTGGAAGAGTCCGTATGTGTATGATACATAGTTGGGTCAAACAACAACGTATAAAAAGAGTCTAGATAAGTATCAGGAGGATCATCAAATTCGCTGCTGTCGACATCCATTAAGTCGACAGAACAGACCTGAGTAGTAGTTTCGGAGGGTACACTTCCCAACTTGTAAATGTTCAGCTCTATTGTCCTATTCCCGAAAAATAGGGTCATAGAACCGCTACGACAGTTGATGATAGCGTTGGAAGTGGCCAAAAAGGGGCGACCTAAAATCACCGGAATTTGATTCCGTGGGTTCGCTACAGGCTGTGTATCAATTACAATAAAGTCCACAGAGAATATGAATTCCCCGATTTTTATTAACATATCCTCCAGTTCACCCCTAGGTTTGGTGATTGATCGGTCAGCCATCTGGAGAGTGCAATGGGTTGGCTTCAACTCTCCGATCCCCAACTGCTCATAGACTGAGAAAGGAAGCAAGTTAACACTAGCGCCAAGGTCTAGTAGAGCACGGTTAATGTGTTTTTCCCCAATAGAAATGGAAATAGTAGGATATCCAGGATCCTTACGTTTCCTCGGTAATTGTTGGGGCAAAGCCGTGTCTACAGTCTTTGCCATGAATATCTTCTTGGGCACTTGAGTCTTCCTCTTCCTAGTGCACAAGTTCTTAAGAGTTTTCGCATAGGACGGAACTTGTTGGATAGCATCTAGGAGAGGGATGTTGATGTTAACTTGCTTAAAAATGTCTATGATCATCTCCATATATAGACTCGATGTGTTAGCCCTTAACCGATTAGGATAAGGTGCTTTAGCAATAAGCGCTGGATCCATCATAGGAGAAAGAAGTGTGTGGACCCGATTCCAAAATAGAAATGGGGATCGTTTTCTGTGAACTAGAAGAGATGGGCTGAGGTGGCGAGCCTTGTGGGAAACGAAGAATAGGCTCGTAAGAAGGTGGTGGGGTAGAAGAACTGTGGTTAGAATTAGGAGTGTGTGTGTGAGGAAAGGTCTCAGCCGGGGTGTTATTGATTGATTTTTCAGTATCATCAAACTCTTCCCCAAGGTGATGGTCAAGCACTCTTCCAAATCTCAACGTGATTGCATTCACAGGATGTGAATAGCTATGATTGGGTAAAGGTTGAGCTGGTAGTTTCCCTTTCTCTCTTGCACGCATTTCAGCTTTTAGTTGTGCAATTTGTTCTTCCATCGATTTGATATTCTCATTTTGAGAGACAATGATCTTTATCACATTCTCGACGGAAGATTGCAAACTTGCCGTCCCTTAGATTGATTGTTTCATGAAAGTATCCAATGTTTGTGCTAGTGCAGAGTTGTTATCAGTACCGGTCAATTGCAAAGTGTTTTCATGTGGTGCAAAAGTGTTGGCCGGATTTTGGAAGTTTTTTGCTTGGAAGGGGTGCTGACTCAATTGAAGTTGTGGTTGCTGTTGTGGTGGAGGGACCCTTTGGAAATTGTGTTGGGTTGGAACCGTGTTTTGAGATTGTGGTTGGTTCCAAGCAAAGTTAGGGTGATTCCTCCAACCCTGATTATATGTGGAAGAAAATGGATCGTTTCTAGGTCTTTGAAATGTGGCATTGGTATGCTCATGACCTTGAAACGGAGAATTTCGTGGACATTCTTCCGTCAAATGAGAAGGATCAGAACAGCATCCACATACAGTTTTGGAGAGTGATATTTGGTTTAGGGCGGCAGCTAAAAATTTGTTTTCCATAGTCTCGAGTTTCTTGTGTATAGTTGCAATGTCTGCTCTGATTCCTATGGAAATATCATTGCCATCCCTAGACGATTGACTCACACCCTCCCACTGTAAAGATTTTTCAGCGAAATCTTCTAGAAATTTCCAAGCTTCCCCATCATCTTTGGTCATAAAATTGCTTTGACACATAGACTCAAGGGTCTGCCTTGTGTTAGGATTAATGCCCTCATAAATGATTCGGCACAGTTCCCATCTGGGGATGCCGTGATGTGGACATTGGACTAACAGATCCTTGAAGCGTTCAAGACATTTTGAAAATGTTTCATTTGGAGGCTGGGTGAATTGATAGATTTCGCTACGGACTCAAGCTGTTTTGTGATGTGGGTAAAATTTCTTAAGGAATGCTTTGACGAATTCGTCCTAATTTGAAATGGAATGTGCGGTAGTGTTATATAGCCACTTCTCGGCTAAATCGCACAAAGTGAATGGGAGAAGACGAAGACCCATAGCATCCACAGAAATCTGTGAAGTACCCATCATTGCGCATACATTTTCAAATTTGGTGATAAAGGCATATGCGTCTTCAGACTCGAGACCGTGAAATTTTGGTAGAAGGTTGATGTATTGGGGTTTAATCTGAAAATTTTCCCCGTTGGCTGGTGGAATGAAAAGACAGGTGGAAAGGGGACCTCGAGTAGGATAGCACCTCTCTTGGAGAGAGATGCGAGGTGGATTCTACGCACCAACGGACGGCGGCAGGGTAGTGGAAAAGAAGTTCGATGGAGACGGATCCATTGATGTGGGTGTGGTGGTGGGTAAAGAAAAGTTAAGTGTAGAAATACCGACTTTTGGGTCGATCGGGGGGACGCGGACTAAACAGGCACTAGAATCCTGTTGTCCAGCCTATCTTGCACTAAAAAAGGTTAGTACAAGTGGCAGCGTGAATTTATAATTAGGGGAATAATGAATGAATGCGGTGTTTGTTTTGAAAATTGGACGGATTTTTGAAAAAATGATGCAACACAACAAAGGCAACACACAAAACCCTAATTCCAGGGGTCACCTAGGTCAAATCTCTAGACCGCTCCTAACTGCCATAAGACAAGTCGCAGGATAGAATCCTCCACTGCCTCTTTGTCCCCCTGTGGCCAGGTAAGTGCCAGGTAAGTAGGAAGGTACTCCACTACATAAGTAGTGGGCCTAATTAATAACCACTAGCCTTCGACACACTTGCCTTAGACACCATAAGAAAACGCGGATAAGCAATAAATTACCCACGGCCTTCTCTTGTCCTAAGTGAGCGCGATGGTCCTTAGAGTCATCTCTAGATTTCTTTTAATTAATGAGGGTAAATGCGGATGCAAGTTTGTAAGTTTCGGGGCTTAGGAAGGGTAATGAAGTCCCCACCTAATCTGGGTTTGGTCTTTGCCCCTTAATGTCCGTATTAATTATGCAAATAACCACAAAGATCAAAACAAGCACAATTTAATTTTGCTTTTTGCGCGGCGCTACGATTTTTGCAAAGAAACCTGCACAAAATGTTAATTGGAGCAGATAAGGGGAGAGATAAGAAAGATAGAGACTCACCTGAGAATTTTGGTACAGAGAGGAGCTAGAACTGCCGCGGAATTGCGGTGGGAGTCGCTTAATGCCGCGAGATCGCGGTCAAATGAACAGTTCTCTGCACAATTTTTTTAGCAGAATGCTTCTGTTGCTCCCTTTAGATCTCTGGAATATTTAGAAAAAATTTTCCCAAGCTCGAATGATCCCAGATTTCCTCGCACAAATCACAACAACTCGTATTAGTGTTTGCGCTAATTTTGATCTAAAAATTTAGATGGAATAAATCTTTCAACTCAAATTTCAAAATACGAACAATTAGCACACAATCTCCGGCAACGGCGCCGTTTGATTGAAAAACGATTTCGGATTGTGTAGTATGAAAATTGAATAGAAATCAAAACCAAAAATTATTTGACAGCAATCAATAACGGTGTCGAATGTAGCGCGTTAGTAAGTGCGGATCGTCCACAGGGAAAGTGTAATCGTTCGTGTTTCGAATCAGATGAATTGAAACTTTAAATAAAAGAAAAGAAAACAATTCATGATTTAAAATTGCATTTCAAGAAAGAGAAAAAATCTAGATCTAAGAAAGCATTAAAAATCAAGAAGTGGTAATTTGTTGATTTTTCCAACCAAATATCAAGAATCTAAATGAGGCTCGTAAGAATCGATCGGATCTATAGATGTAATGAGATCTAATGATTTCATGTTCTTATCCTTTAGCGAATTTATACTAGATCGATGATAATTTGTCGAGGTTAAGGATCTTGCGAAGAAGCTAGGGTTTCCTCGTCTTTATCCTTTCGATGAATCTCATTCAAATTCTAGCTTCTAGTTAATCAAATGATCAATAGTTGTTCCCTAGTTTCAAGTGAACACAATCAAGAAAGGATCATCCCGAAACTAGGTCATCGATCATTTGATTCACAAGAATTTAAAATCGTCATAGGATTTAAGAATTGTAAAAAGATCTAAATCATCATCATTCTATTGATCGTCTCGATTCCTTTACGAGCGCAGTTTTACTCAAACATCACAACAAGAATCACAATCACAAATTGAAATCGAATCATGATGTAAGAATTTAAAGAAAGCAAGATTAAAGAATTTCACCTTTTATTTATATCAACAATTTCATTATAATCGCTCAAGAACTACAAGAGGAAGAACTCGATCGTCGATTTGGCTTCGCTCGTCTCCGTGAGTCGCGGATCAGCTTGGATCGCTTGCTCGGTTGAAGATCGGCTCCGCTCCTAAAAGGTTGAAGGGATTCTCACTTGATTGGTACTCGGGATCTTGAATTTGAAGTAGAATTAGGGTTAGAGTTTCGCACAAGTCTTGTCACTAGACTTGTGGAAGAAGATGAAGATAGATGTTGAAGAATGAACCCTTGAACCCTAGATCTAGGCTCCTTTTTATAGAACTTCAAAACCCTAGATCTAGGAATTTAAATTTGAATTTCCCTCCAAAACTTTGTTAGCAAGATTTGAATTTCCCTCCAAAAGTTTGTTAAGGAGAAGTTTCTAGATGTGATTAGTTAGGAGGGAGCTTCTAGAAATAGTTTGTTAGGAGCTTAATTAAGATTAGCTTAATTAATCAGCTTTACTGATCTGGAAGAAGCTTCGAGGGTTTTCTGGAGTTTGACGTATATGAAAGGAATGTGGGCCCAGAGATAAGAATTGTGCACTAAAAATTGAGCGCTGACGTGGCAATACCGCCGCGGAACCGCGGCTCAAGCCGGCTCCCGCTACGGTTCCGCGGCTCTTTGGGGGCTTTAGAGCTTGGTCTCTCTGTAGTGGTCTTGGACTGACAATTGGGCCTTTCTTTGATATGTTGATTTTTATATTTCCTTTTGAATTGCTACCAGATCTGAAATTATTAAGTTGGCGTATTTTTGATCAGCTCTTTTGGCTTTGCTCCTGCAATTTCCTGCACAAATCTCGACACAAGTGTTGCGCAATACAGGGATGATGCGATGCCATGATAAACACACAATTTCCTCAGAAATGTCGGTTTTAGAGTCTAACACATGCAATCTGATATTTCAGGACTGTTTTGCTAATATGTGAAATATGAATACCGCACACTTCTAAATGAGTGCGAATGATAGGGAAATTGTTGTGTTAAGATTGCGGTATTTTCGACTGATCAGTTACTTAACTAACGGCAGAGCGGGGCTGGACTAGCGCTGGTGCAAAATATAAGCAACGTTTATTATATATCATATATAATATAACATTCGTCTCACGCAGTTATATGATCACATCACAGAACCAAGCAGCAGAAGCAACATATGAAATATTAGATATACTAGAAGGTCTGTATTTTAAATTCAGCCAGTAATGTAAAACACGGATTCCACAGTCGTGATGAATAGCCAAACCCACATCTATAGACTCCTACGAGAGCGGCAAGTAACCCTACCAATTCTAGAGTTAGGAGATTCGGTCTCGACTCCTCGAGATGGTCTCCCACTGGACTCTAGAACCCGGTTACTTATGCCCCCCGTCTTGGGTCTATCCTAATGCGGAAAAGTAAATAATATATATTAATGGTGACATCATCCTCAACCCGGAAGTGTCCCAATAAAAGAATATTAAATACAAATTTTACATGAATGAAAATAATAAAACTCTCATCTCACATAAAACCCCCGACTATTTACTCACGATGATCCAATATAACATATCACAGCAACACATAACATCACATGTCATCAACGTAAGTAAATACGCATATCCCGAATTCCATTGATATATAGCAATGAGATTTGGGATACCACACATATTACACTTACGGTCGCAGAAAAGAAATGAAAAACTACAATAATTAGAATCCGTATATCCTTAGACATCATAAACCCGGAATATCTCATATTCTGGATTTCATGCCTAACTTATAAACCTTGAATTTTAGTTTCAAACTGGAAACTCTTTTCAATAAACTGTCGGATAATTCAACAAGATTCCCGACTAAGTGATCGCGTACTATACGCAATTGTGACGGAGTTTTGATCTGAATCAAAACCCCGTGGCAATCGATCAAATGAGACTAAATGGCTAGATTTACAATATATTAACTAGTTTTCACAAAACTAATTATTCCGAATTCTAACAATTGTATCACATACCATCAAGATCTAAACAACGTTAAACATTTCGATCGATTTATCGAATACCCATAAATTCTAGAGAGCTCAACAACTTGAGAATCATTAAAAACATCCAGAAAGTGCCAAATGATCAAATGGAGCAGCACAAGAAACAAGACAACACAAATCCACTAACATGCCGCGGAACCACGGCCAAACATGAGGTTTGTCTGCGCTTCCGCGGCCGTTTGAAGGACTTGGGTACTCATCTTTCTTAAGACTCCATAAAAAAGCCTGCATAATTTTCTGCATATTTTTAATCACAAAAATTCCAACTTTTGAAAAATCGACAAAAACATGATATTTTGCGGCTTCGAAAAATCGATCGAACACTTTAACACCGTAAAGACCTACCCAAATATTCTAGTTTGGCTCTGATACCAAGAAAGTGTCTACTAGCACCGCGATGGGGTTAAAACGGACATCACACATGCAATTTTCAAAAATTCATGGTGCTAATGAACACTTACCAAGATCTAACTAGAATATTAGGGTTAACTATAATGATATCACAAAAACTAGCTAAGAGAAGAATGCTAAAACCATTGTAGACAGTGTCCTTCTCTTCTAATACTCTGGGTTGCAGTCCACGCGACTCCACTAGGCTCCACTTGAAGGTTGAACGAACTTCCTCCGATGACCTTCGTGCTGAAGATGATCCACCCGAAGTCCGCCAATCCAAGCTACCTCTTCAGTAAACTCTTTAGTGATGGAAACACATAACACCAAAGTGCTAATCTAATGTGGGATGGTGAAGTAGAGGTGTTGTATGCTCACTAGGGTTTTCACAAGCTCAATAATTCACAACTCATATGAGGGTTTGAGCTTGTAGGTAGAGGTGTAGAATGAGGAGAGAGCTAGAGAGCATATGAGCTCAACTCAAGAAAAACTCAAGTGTTAGAATGAGAATGAAGAATGGATCTCAATAATATCTCACTCATTGAAGCATCCAATTTTCCTCAATAAAAATATAGCACCATACTTCAATAGTAAGTCAAGAGTAATAAGGAAATATAAAAGCAATGCTTCATCCCATCCTCCACATTTTCCACCTCATTTCTATTTTCTTAAAATAGAAATCTAACCAAGCTTCATAATATATATATATATATATATATATATATATATATATATATAGAGAGAGAGAGAGAGAGAGGAAAGAGGCCATAGGAGGGAATTTCCTCCTATGCCGTCGAAAAAACACACCCTCTATCATGTTTTCCGAAGATTGGAATACTCATCTTCATCGTTATCATCTAAGATGTGGGCACACCAAATTTCATGCGATTCTATAAATTTTTCACCGTTGATTTAGCAATGCAAAAAGTTCTATTGTCGGTAAACCGTAATTTTGAACCCACTAATTCAACGGTGGAAAAGTTGTAAAATCACATGAAATTTGGTCTACCCACATATTAGATGATAACGATGAAGATGATGCATTCCGATAATCGAAAAACACAATGGATGGTGTGTTTTTTCGACGCCATAGGAGGAAATTCCTTCCTATGGCATCTTTCCTCTATTATTCTCATATATATATCAAATATATATATATAAAGAAAAAGATTAGTGAGAAATAATATTAGTTAATATATAATTGTATCAAATATAAATATATATCATATTATTAACTCAACACTTGATTTAATAATCCGGTTATATCACATAGAACCGACTAATATAATTTATCTGTATATCACATTATCGAATCAACAATCGATTCGATAAACTGGTTATATCACATATATTCTAACCGATAACAAATAACCGCCAGATTAGAATACGGTATCACATACTCGTATTTAATCAGGCCCCTGCACATATCAACATATGTGCCCTACTTTGTTTCACTTGAACCAGGAAACTTCTGAGTGGGACTCTAAAGACTCGTTAATACGCCAACAGTAAATGATGATCACATCAGTCACCTACAAACCGTCAGCAGTACTAGCTGAACGTAACGGCTACCCAGATATTGAGTGATTAGAAGATCAACAAGCAAGCTTTTCCAAACTGCCATGAAGCTTATAAGTAACACTTACCGTACAGTCCGGTCTCTTCTTCTGATATGTCGCATATTGAGTCTACGAGTGGTATCATCAGACCCCAATAACTTGATAAATCATGCCGATGTAAGGCCTATAACGGTATGATAAACTACTGATAACACTCACCAGTAAATCTCATCAACAGCTCTGTCCAGGGACTTACTGTTACAGCCAATCGAGCATAGTGCAACATCAACTTCCAATACCGGGAGAGACGAAACCCCTCCTATCGCTCATTGCCTCCATGTGACTCGGGATTGTTCTCAAAATCCACCTATTTTCATGACTCTTTTGAGCCGTGGTAGGGAGGAAATCAAAGCACAGTGGGAGCCACACAAGACTCTATAACGATCTCGGGTCTACAGACTAATCTGTACTAGTGTCACTAAAGAACTGCTATCTGACGATAGGTATAATACCAACTAGGAGTTCTTGGAGAGTCCTGTTCGGTGTACCCATTCTCTAATGAGCACATGTGTATAATTTTTGATGTCAAACACCAATGGATATGGGATCAACCATCGCCCCATACAGGGTTAAGAAACGTACACACTAGTCTACTCTGGAATATCGATGTCTGTCTCGATATTCTCTCGACTAGGAACTGTTGAAGGATGTGCTTGTGGACTACCCAGGTCCCAATAGTATGATCGGCATTATAGTCCTGGTAGTCAAGCCTACATCCTAAGGGCTTTATTAATTTGTATATGAGAGACGGTATAATAATACCAGTGAACATGTTAAGATAAAGGAAACCAGACAGCATACTGTCACGTCGAGCAAGAAAGTCCTCCATATATGTCCAAGCATCCACTATATCATACAATAGTGGGCTCTAGGGCATACATATCACTAACAAGTCTATATCGCACACCCCGCGAGTTCGCGGGGAGGCGGAATACATCAAAAATGATTTTTTTCTTTGTCAAAAGATCAAGTTTGCTTTGCAACATAGACTTTATCAACTTAGGATCTTGATTAAACCTTAACTAGCTAAGATATATTACAAGAAGGTTCTAACTACTCACCTAGAGCGTTATACCTTCGTGTCAAGTCATTCGGGTCTTCTCTTGGTTCTTGGCTCCTTAGATCAAGCTTCAACTTTCTTCTCCTTTCTTTGGCTCCTAGGTAGCTAGAATTGAACTCAGTTACCGGTCTCCTTTATGTCAAAGAAGATCCACCTGAGGGCCTATGGTCAAGCTTCAAGCTCAAGTGAGATAACTTAGTAGCCTAATTTGCCGAAAGATACTACTAAGTAGATATAGAAAATGATCAATGGACTAATATGTCTCAATAGCTCTGCGAATCACAATGCATGTGAAGGGTTAGAGCTTGAGGGAGGAGGAGAGGAAATTAGGAGAGAGAGTGAGGAAGTGAAAATGAGCTAAGGATAAGGGATAATGGTTGAGAGAATGGCTAAGTCTCTACACAATAATTTAAGCATGGATTATTTAACTCACAAAATAATCATCCATACTTGAATAGTAATCACAAATGAATAAATAAATACCAAGTCATACTTTCAACCATTCCTCAAGTGTCTCCCCAAATTCCACTTCATTAAGCCTTTTCCAAAAAAGGATAAATCAAGTAATGAGGTGTCTCCTTCTAGAAGCCCATTCTTGTGAAATTACAAGAATGCCCTCACCATATATACATACCCGTATTCGTATTCTGAAAAATACGAATACAATGAGACATGAATAATCTAATAATATAATACTAGGATCCGGCTTAAACCAAAGCCTACCAATATTATCCGTCCAAATATCATCCGTTTAGCCAGTACACGTATGTGATCGAGATCATACGGCCTCTACATCGTCTTGCCTAAACCAGGAAAACCCTCTGTGTGGGACTCTAAAGACTCGATAGTATACCGGTAGTGGGTTTAACCACAAGTCCGTCAGCGGTACTAGCTGTACATAACGACAACCCAGGTACATGTCAAAAAGAAGGCCGACGAGCGAACTCATCTGAACCCCTACTGAGCCTTTCCGTGACAATCTCCGTGCAGTCCGGTCTGTTCATCTGAGAGTATCGCATGTAAGGTCTAGGGGGTGGAAAACGTCAGACCCCTAATAACCAGACAAGTCGTGTCGGTGTGGCTTAAGACCATCTGAGAATCTACTGGTCCAACCACCGGTAATTCTTAATCCGCCCTAGCCAGGGACTTATGGTGTTGACTAACCGATCACTGCACGACATTGACTCCCTATACCGAGAGAGACGAATCCCCAACAGTTTCTCACTGCCTCCTTGTGGCTCGAGACTATACCCAACTAAAATCTGTTTGCACGACTCTTTTGAGTCGTGGTAGGGTAGTAATCAAAGCACAATGTGAACTCACACGAGACAAATGATGATCTCAGGTCGACAGACTACTCATGTCACCAGAGAACTGCTATCTGACGCTAGGTATAATACCATCTAGTCTGTTCTCGGCGAGTCCTGTCCGGTGTGCTCACACCCAGTAAGCACCTGTATACAATTTTAGGTGCATCTCACCAATGGTTGCGGGACCAATCCATCACCCCTCGTCAAGATCTAGATATGTATACACTAGTCTACTCTGGAGTATCGATACCCAGTCTTGATACTCCTATGACTATGGACACTTTTAAGGATATCCCTATTGACTACCCAGCTCTCACAAGTATGATCGCCATCACAACGCAGGTAATCAGGCAAAGATCCTACAGGCTTTATCAACATGTATACAAGATATGAAATACAAAGTAAAACACATCACATGTTAAGATAAAGAAAAACCAAATAGCATAATATTATATCGAGCAAGATTGTCCTATACATATATATATATCCCTAGAATCCTATACAATGAAGGCCTCTAGGGCATACATATCCAACAATCTCCCACTTGCACTAAGGCTTGTAATTGGCGCAATAAATACTCACTGTCTACACCAGACCCAGTAGCTAGCATACCACATGCCCAACATCTGGAACAGTCTCTCGAACTGGACTTGAGGGATGGCCTTGGTGAATGGATATGCTGTGTTGTCTTTTGTGTCCACTCTCCGCACCTCGATCTCTTGGCGATCCATGATCTCCCTGATCAGGTGATACCGTCTCAAGATATGTCTGGATTTCTGATGGGGCCGTGGTTCCTTTGCCAAAGCCATGGCTCCGTTGTTATCATAATACAAAGGTATTGGATTAGCAATGGATGGAACCACCTGAAGTTCAGAAACGAACTTCCTGATCCATACTGCCTCTTTTGCGGCATCACTCGCAGTGATATACTCAGCCTCTATCGTCGAGTCATGGTATCCTGTTTGGAACTCTTCCAACAGACCGCCCTTTTATTGAAGGTAAACACATAACCCGAAACAGATTTAGAGTCATCCATATCACTTTGGAAGCGAGAGTCGGTAAAACTCTCGATCTGGAGGTCCCCATTACCGTACACCAGGAACATCTCTTTAGTCTTTCTGAGGTACTTAAGAATGTTCCTTACTACTATCCAATGTTTCTCACCTGGGTTAGACTGATACCTGCATACCACGCTAAGTGCGTAAACTACATCTGTTCTGGTACATAATATCGCATACATTATCGACCCTACCGCCGAAGCATAGGGTATTATGCTCATGCGAGCCCTCTCCCCATCAGTCTTGGGAGACATGTCTTTAGAGGGGGTGATTCCATGACAAGCGGGCAAATTATCGCGCTTAGAGTCTTCCATACTAAACCTCTTTAGTACGGCGTCAATGTAGCTCGATTTTGAAAGTCCTAACATTCTTTTAGATCTGTCATGATAGATCTTATTTCCCAGAATGTACGAGGTATCAACCAGGTCTTTCATAGAGAACTTCTGTGACAAGAATAGCTTGGCCGATTGTAGCATAGGAATGTCATTTCCTATTAGGAGAATGTCATCAACGTATAAAACGAGGAATACCACAGTTCTCCCTACAATCTTCTTATAAATAAGGTTCATCTACATTTTTTATAAAGTCAAATTCTCTAACCGTCTCATCAAAGCAGATGTTCCAACTCCGCGATACCTGCTTTAATTCATAAATGGATTTAAACAACTTGCACACTTTTTCACTGCTCTCATTGTCTATGAAGGCCTCTGTTTGATCCATGAAAACACACCCTTCTAAAATTCCATTTAGAAAGGCAGTTTTAACATCCATCTACCAGATCTCATAGTCATGGAAGGCAGCAATGGCAAGTAGGATCTGAATGGATTTAAGCATAGCCACTGGTGAAAATGTTTCGTCATAGTCCAATTCTGGTCTTTGACAAAAACCTTTAGCAATAAGTCTAGCTTTGTAGGTTTCTACCTAACCATACACTAATCTTCTTTTTGAAGATTTATTTACATCCTACGAGTTTTACCCCAATAGGAGCAAAATCCAAAGTCCAAACTTTATTTGTGTACATGGATTCCATCTTGGATTGCATAGCATCCAGCCACTTCACCGGGTCTTTACTCGTGATGGCTTGCTGAAAACTAGTCGGCTCATCATTATCGATAATGCAATCCTCTCGATTCCCATCTACGAGAAAACCATAGTATCTCTCGGGCGGACGAGACTGCCTACCAGATCTGCGGAGTGGCATGGGTACGTCCTGTTCCATTGAAATCTCAGGTTCTACTAAGTTTTCAGTAATAGTTTATGGTTCTGGAATTTCTTTCTGCTCTATCGCGCTCTCACTTATCTCTTTTTTGAGAAATTGAGTTTCCATGAAGCGGGCATGATGAGAAATAAAGATCTTTTGTTCCTCAGCATGATAGAAATAATACACCCTAGAATTCTTAGGGTATCCCACAAACTTACACAGTACTGAACATGCCTCGAGTTTATTC
Organism: Agapanthus africanus; assembly: GCA_030015575.1. NCBI lineage: Eukaryota > Viridiplantae > Streptophyta > Magnoliopsida > Asparagales > Amaryllidaceae > Agapanthus > Agapanthus africanus. Next base: position 202,280,851 of record JASDDO010000028.1, on the reverse strand, counting down.
GGATGAACCTTTTTGACAAAGGCAAGACAGCTCCATATCTTTAAATACTTAAGACAGGGATTCTTCCCGCTCCACATTTCATATGGAGTGGTAAGCACAAACTTAGTTGGAACTTTTTTCAATTGGTATTCAGTAGATTCCAGTACATAACCCCAGAAGGAGGGCGACAACTCAGCATTACTCATCATGGAATGCACCATATCAAGTAAGGTGTGATTCCGTCATTCTGATACACCGTTATGTTGTGGTGTGTATGGAAGAGTAAGCTAAGAGAGAATTCCATTCTCTTTTAGGTATTCTAGGAACTCGACACTTAAGTATTCACCGCCCCGATCAGAACGAAGCATCTTGATACTTTTGCCGGTTTGCTTTTCCGCTTCATTCTTATACTCTTGGAATTTCTTAAAGGCTTCGAATTTATGTTTCATTAAGAATACATATCCATACCTAGAGAAATCATCTGTGAAAGTAATGAAGTAGGAATAGCCACTTCGTGCATGTGTAGACATTGGCTCACACATGTCGCTATGTATGAGTCCCAGGAGCTTAGTAGCTCTTTCTCCGTGTCCAGTGAATGGAGTTTTTATCATCTTTCCTATGATACATGATTGACAAGTTGCATATAATTGATACTCAAACGGATCTAAGTATCCTTCTTTATATAACTTAGTTGGTCGTGTTTCATTGATATGACCGAGTCTACAATACCATAGAAAAGCTTGGTTTGATTTTGGAGCTTTTCTTTTTAGTGTGTTTTGGACGTTGAAAATTTGATGTTGATTGAGAATGTATATTCCGTTGCTAAGTATACCCGACCCAACCATTTCACGATTTAGGTGAATGTTGATAACATTGCTAACAAGTGCAAAATTATATACTTTATTTGACAATAAAGATAGATATAATATTACACAACATATTGGGTACACAAAAGCAGTTATGCAACAACAAAATATGTCCGCTCGCCAATCCAAGGTGATATTCTCCTACTGCAACAGCGTCTACACTGGCTCCGTTGCCATCCTTAAGGGTTATATCACTTTTTCTCAAAACTCTACGACTTCTCAGCGCCTGCAAAGAATTACAGATTTAAGATCCTGATTCAGTATCCAATACCCGAGAAGTAGAGTTTATAGAAAAGCAGTTTTCAATCATGAACACACCTGAAGCCGAAACCACAACTTGCTTCGTGTCCTGATTCTTGGCCTTTAGGGCCCTGCAGTCCTTCTTCCAATGTCGCTTCTTCCGACAATAGAAGCACTCATCCTTGGCGGATGTCCCCCAATCTTTTCCTTTCCCTTTCCCTGCGCCTTCTGCACACCTCCCCTCGGTTTGGTAGGGGCCTTCTTCTTCTTCCCCTTGGCCTTAGCCTTGGATCTAGCAAAAGAAGATCCTCCAAAAAACAGAGCGGGTGTTTTCTTGTTTTGTTCAAGGTGCCATCTGCCATCCTCAACATGTTGAGGAGCTCAGGAAGTGAAACTTCCATACTATTCATATTGAAATTCAATATGAACTAGGCATAGGTGGAGGGAAGGGACTGTAGGACCAAGTCGATGTACAACTCATTTTCCAACGTAGTTCCTAGGTCTGTGACCTCTTCAATGTGAGAAATCATCTTCAGGACGTGGTCCCGAACAGATGATCCGATAGCCAACCTCGCTTGAAACAGTTTCTTCGAGGTTTCGTATCTTGCGATACGAGATTGCTCTCCATATAATTCTTTGGATGGAAGAAGATGGAAGCAAGGTCCATATTTTCGTGCCGCCTCTGATGTTCATTATCCATGGATGCTAGCACGAGGCACTTGGCTTTCATGCAATCAAGATTCCAGGTCTTACGGACCTCAATGTCCGTGACCGAGGATTCTGGACCGGGAACAGGGGGAGATTTCACCATGAGGACGTATGCGACCTTATCATATGTAAGGGCCATTTAGACATTCCTCGGTCAGTCTTTATAGTTTAGCCCAGCAAGTTTATTTTTATCTAATATAAGCTTAAGTCCCATCATGGTCGCTGAAATTAGGAGAGAGAGAAAGAAACACTTGGCATATGCTCTTATAAGTTTAGATTGATTTTTAGTTTATCTAAACAAGATGGCTCCCACTATTTCCTTGAATTCTTCTTCAAACCCTAAAAGAAGAATTAGTCAGGATTAATCGCACGTCACAATATTTGCTTAACCTTTCAGCCAGGCCAGTGTCGGTACTTCGAGGGAGGTTTTCCAACGCTTTCACGAAGTTCCTTAATTATATAACCTCTTTTCTGTGGAGGCGTATCCCTGCTAACACCGTTATAGAAACCTACTTGGTTTATAGCATTGATCGTTAAGTGAAATTGTTTCCCGAAGAGTAGCGGATACTCACAGTAGGATCAGGACCCAACTATCATTGTGTGATGAATTTGAAGAAAGCCTACCAAAAACAACCACTCAAGAAGGTATGCACTAGCAAGTTTCTTTTATGTTTGAAACTCCCGATGTGATTTTTGCCCCGTACGCTTATAACCTTGATGAAGTTCAAAACATCATAAGTCTTAAGTCAAGTTCAACCCATTATTATCCAGATTAACCTAGACCTATTCGTACAAGCCCTTGATGAAGGCCAAAACAGCTGTACGCCTGTCCTAGATTAATGCATCTATCTATGCCACAGATAAGCATCCATTATCTACCAAACACTATACCCTGGAGAAGGTCAAAACACATAGCATGAATACTAGTAGATACCTATCTGAAATGACAGAGGGCTACGACTGGTTTTTGGCGACAAAATCGTTAACGTAATGAACTTGATATAGTCGAAAGAACCTGATAGCTTTTGAAAAGGAGTGGTTTAAGCTCCGCTTTTAAAAATGCTTTTGAAGAAAACCAAGTGGTTTTGTAATTGTTCCAACGATATCAGATTTTAGGTTTATTTCCTTGTATTAATTAGAATTAATATGGTCCCATCAATTAACCTTATCATTGCAGCAAAAGAAACGAAAATAGAACGTACGCTTTTGCCATCCGCATTCGCCATGGGTTCCCGTCATACACAGTTAGGTTACTTAACTACCGACAGAGCGGAGACTGGACTAGCGCGGGTGCAAAACATAAACAACGTTTATTATATATATATATATATATATATATATATATATAGCCATTCATCTTATGCAATAATAAGCATTCCAGATCACAGAATCACAGATGAATATATTGGATATACTAGGATTCCGTGTTTCGTTTAAACCTGTAACAAAACACAGATTCCACGGTCGTGATGAATAGCCAAAACCCCACCCAAGACCCCTACGGGTGCGGCAAACTACCCACTAAATTCCTGAAGTGAAGCAACCTCTCTTAATAAAATGAGTAGGCCGCTCGGCATTTCAAGAACCTGGTAGTTTGTGCACCCCACCTTGGGTCTATCCTAGGAGCAAAAACGGTAAAAAGAAATAATACAACGGTGGCTACAACCTCAACCCGGATGTGCCTCGCAAAATAATATTAAATCAATTTACAAAATTTACATAAATGAAAGAAAAGAAAATCACTCTTCTCGCATCCCCCGGCTATTCATTCACGATGATCCAACAATCCATATACACAAACTATCACAGATCACAGATATGTGTAACCTCCACTAATCGACGTATAGCGATTAGCAGACGTTTAACAACACATATATACAAAAACAACAAAACCCGATTAGCTAAACAACTTAGAATTTCGATCGAATAACAAATTTTTGTCTACCCCATAAAAAATCCAGTACATAAACAATACTGGGTAGAAACAAAATATTCCAGAAATCATATTCCATAACATAAGACCCACAGAAGAAATTTGCAGTGAATCGGCCCTGACTCGGCCGCGATTTGGCGGCCAAACACTAAGTTTGGCCGCGGTTCCGCGGTGGTCTTGACTGATCACTGCCTAAAATTTCTTCTGTGTTCCGATAAAACCCTATTTGTATTTTTAAGACATCTGAAAATATTTTTTTGAACAGTTTAAAAATTCGATAGCAAGCATGATCCAGAAATTGATTTCGGGCAAAAATTCTTTCGATCGAAGTTCTAACTATTTACTAACAAGCTAGTTTAGGTTTAAGTAGCTCTGATACTGGTGTAAGTCTATGTCACACACCCCGCGAGTTCGGGGGGAGGCAGAATACATCAAAAACGATTTTTTTCTTTATCAAAAGATCAAGTTTGCTTTGCAACATAGACTTTATCAACTTAGGATCTTGATTAAACCTTAACTAGCTAAGATATACTACAAGAAGGTTCTAACTACTCAGTTAGAGCGTTATACCTTCGTGTCAAGTCTTTCGGGTCTTCTCTTGGTTCTTGGCTCCTTAAATCAAGCTTCAACCTTCTTCTCCTTTCTTTGGCTCCTAGGTAGCTAGAATTGAACTCGGTTGCCGGTCTTCTTTATGTCAAAGAAGATCCACCTGAGGGCCTATGGTCAAGCTTCAACCTCAAGTGAGGTAACTTAGTAGCCTAATTTGCCAAAAGAGACTACTAAGTAGATGTAGAGAATGATCAATGGACTAATATGTCTCATGAGCTCTATGAATCACAACACATGTGAAGGGTTAAAGTTTGAGGGGAGAGGAGAGGAAATTAGGAGAGAGAGTGAGGAAGTTAAAATGAGCAAAGGATAAGGGATAATGGTTGAGAGAATGGCTAAGTCTCTACACAATAATTCAAGCATGTTTTATTTACCTCACAAAATAATCACCCATACTTGAATAGTAACCACAAATGAATAAACAAATACCAAGCCATGCTTTCAACCATTCCTCAAGTGTCTCCCTAAATTCCACCTCATTAATCTTTTTCCAAAAAAGGATAAATCAAGTAATGAGGTGTCTCCTTTTAGAAGCTCATTCTTATGAAATTACAAGAATTCCCTCACCGTATATATATACCCATATTTGTATTCCGAAAAATACGAATACAATGAGACATGAATAATCCAATAATATAATACTAGGATCTAGCTTAAACCAAAGCCCACTGGTATTATCTATCTGAACATCATTCGTGTAGCCAGTACACGTATGTGATCGGGACCCTGCCGTAAGATCATATGGCCTTTACATCGTCTCGCCTGAACCAAGGAAACCCTCTGTATGGAACTTTAAAGACTCGATAGTATGCTGGCAGTGGGTTTAACCACAAGTCTATCACCGGTACTAGCTGTACATAACGGCAACCCAGGTACATATCGAAAAGAAGGCCGGCGAGAGAACTCATCTGAACCCCTACTGAGCATGTCCGTGACAATCTCCGTGCAGCCCGGTCTGTTCGTCTGAGAGTATCGCATTTGAGGTCTAGAGGGGTGGAAAACGTCAGACCCCTAATAACCAGACAAGTCGTGTCGGTGTGGCTCAAGACCATCCGAGAATCTACTGGTCCAACCACCAGTAATTCTCAATCTGTCCTGGCCAGAGACTTATGGTGTTGACCAACCGATCACTGCGCGACATCGACTCCCTATATCGGGAGAGAAGAATCCCCAACAGTCGCTCACTGTCTCCATGTGGCTCGGAACTGTACCCAATTAAAACCTGTATGCAAGACTCTTTGGAGCCGTGGTAGGATAGTAATCAAAGTACAGTAGGAACTCACACGAGAAAAATGATGACCTTAGGTCGACAGACTATCTGCACTCATGTCATTAGAAAATTGCTATCTGATGCTAGGTATAATACCATCTAGTCAGTTCTCGGCGAGTCCTGTCCGGTGTACTCACACCCAGTGATCACTTGTATACAATCTTAGGTGCACCTCACCAATGGTTGCGGGGCCAATCCATCGCCCCTCATCAGGGTCTATATATGTATACACTAGTCTACTCTGGAGTATTGATGTCCAGTCTCGATACTCCTACGACTAGGGACACATTTAAGGATGTGACTATTGACTACCCAGCTCTCACAAGTATGATCGCCATCACAATGCAGGTAGTCAGGCAAAGATCCTACGGGCTTTATCAACTGTATACAAGATATGAAATACTAAGTAAAACACATCACATGTTAAGATAAAGACAAACCAAATAGCATACTATCATATCGAGCAAGATTGTCATGTACATATATATCCCTACATCCTTTACAATAAAGGCCTCTAGGGTATACATATCCAACACTTAAGTACCGAGTTTCTGGAATATCTAAAAGAGAATAGAATTCTCTATCAGCTTACTCCTCCATACAAACAACAACACAATGGTGTATTAGAAAGACGGAATCACATCCTGCTTGATATGGTGCATTTCAAGATGAGTAATGTTGAGTTATCACCATCCTTCTGGGATTATGCACTAGAATCTGCTGCATACCTATTGAATAAAGTTCCAACTCAGTATGTGCCTACCACTCAATATGAAATGTGGAGTGGGAAGAAACCATGTCTTATGTATCTTAATGTAAGTGTATATGTGCTCCTTGCCGTGTGAACTACGGCTATGCGGAATCAAAAACTTTAAAATCTTGAGCACAATGCACTAAAAACCCCAGGATATAAGCCCAAACACTATACTAAACAAACCCTAACTAGAGTTCTGACTACTCGGTTGAGATTACAACCTTTGTAGACGGTACTTCGGGTCTTGAAAGGTGGAGTCCACAAGCTTCTTGGGTTGATGGAACGAGCTCTCGAATCCGATCTTCCGTATCAATGACGATCCACCCGAGGATGTCGATTCAAGCAATAGCTTCGTCCGAAGCAACTAAAGATCAATTCTTGCTAATACAAGATATTTAGAGTGGTGTATTTTATAAACTAGAAGCTCTCTTTTAATCTTCATAAATCAAGTGAAGAAAAATGAGGAAGAAGATGAAGAGGTAGCAACTCAAGAAAAACTTTAGTGAAGTAAATATCAACCATGTCACAAAAAAAATCATACTCTCTCTCATTCTTATCCCTTCATGCAAAACAAAAAATGTGGTTGTGTAGGTTGTGGCTCACTAGTGTGAGTCACAAGCCCACACAACTCTAGAAGTGGTGAGAATGAGTGAGTGTGAGAGAGTCCACCTCATCAAATGTACATACACATACACAAATATAAATATAAATTCATGTATATAAACAGGTATACTCAAACTCGTATAAATACGTATAACGTTTTTCTACCAAAATACGAATACCGTATTTGTACCGAAAATAAAAAATACGCGTATTCATATTTAGAAAGAAATACATGAATTTGTATCAAAGCACAAATACCCGTATTTATGCAAATACATGTATCCGTATAAATACCGTATTCGTGTTAAAATACAAATACCCAAAAGAGAGCAATATAATACTAGTATCAAAACTGATTATCTTTCAAACCTGCTAGTACTACTGAACTGTCCGATTAAAGCACGTGTATAAATACATGTGTTTAATCGAACACCCCAGCGTAAAACCATACCAAAACTACACCGTTTCGCCTAAACCGGGAAACTCTCTGTGTGGGACTCTAAAGCCTTGACAATACGTTGAAAGTGGGTTTAACCACAAGTACGTCAGTGGCACTAGTTATATGTAACGGCTACCCAGGTATCTATCGATAGGTGACATTCTCCGTACAGTTCGATCTGTTCTTCTAAGAGTATCGCATATCAAGCCTAGGGGGTGGTAAACGTTAGATCCCTAATAGCATAATAAGTCATGTCGGTGTGGAGCCCAATACACCCTGAGAAACTATTGGTGTACCTACCAGTAAATCTCACTTGTCCTGACCAGGGACTTTGGGTATTGTCTAACTGTACACAGCGCGATATCAACTCCCAATACCGGAGAGATAAATCCCTTCTATCCCATACTGCCTCCAAATGCTTCGGGACTGCACCCAACTACTACCTGTTTGCATGATTCATTTGAGCCGTGGTAGGGTAGTAATCAAAATGCAGTGGGAGCACACTCGAGAAGAATAGTGATGTCAAGTCAACGGACTATCCTGTACTCATGTCACCGGGGAACTGCTAACTGACAATAGGTATAATACTAACCAGCAGTTCCCAGCTAGTTTATCCAGTGTAACTCATAACCCAATGAGCACCTGTATACAATCTTTGGTACCGTATTCTAATGGTTGTAGGACAGGCCACCTCCCCTGACGGGGATAAGAAGCGAATACACTAGTCTACTTTAGAGTATCGATACCCGGTCTTGATAATCCTATGACTAGGGACAAGTTTAAGTATGTGCTTATAGACTACCCAGCTCCCACTAGTATGGCTGCCATCACAACGCTTGTAGTCAAGCAAAGATCCTAAGGGCTCTATCAACATGTATTAGCGATACGTTAAAAGAAACATATACACATGTTAAGAAAAAATCAAAAAAGCTAGCATACTATCATGTTGAGCAAGAATGTTATTATATCTGTATATATCCCAAGCTTCCAAAATATAATATACAATCCAGTACTATACAATAATGGTCTCTAGAGCATATAGCACTAACAATCTCCTACTTGCACTAAAGCATGTATTGGCATATCGTAGACCTAACATCTCGAATAGCCTCTCGAACTGCGTTTGAGGGATGGCTTTTGTGAGTGGATCTGCAGTGTTGTTCTTTGTGTCTACTCTCTACAGCTCGATCTCCCGGGGATCCATGATCAATCTGGACTTCTGATGGGACCTTGATTCCTATGCTAAAACTATAGCCCCGTTGTTGTCACAATACAAAGGTATTGGATCAACAATGGACGGAACCACATGAAATTCTGTTATGAGCTTCCTCATCCAGACTGCTTCTTTCACGGCGTCACATGCAATGATATACTCTGCCTCAATCATCGAGTCAACAACAGTGTCCTGCTTAGAGCTCTTCCAACAGACTGTCCCTCTATTGAGGGTGAATACATAATCCGACATGGATTTGCAGTCATCCTTTTCATTCTGAAAGCTAGAGCCAGCGAAGGCCTCGATCTGGAGGTCTTTACTGCCGTACACCAAGAACATCTCCTTAGTCCTTCTCAGGTACTTGAGAATGTTCTTAACTTCTATCCAGTGCCTCCCCCCAGGGTTTGACTGATACCTGCTTACCACGCTCAGTACATAAGAAACATCTGGTCCGGTACACAACATCGCATGCATTATAGATCTTCCCGCAGAAGTTTAGGGTATAATACTCATGCGATCCTATTCCAAATCAGTCTTGGGAGACTTCTCTTTGGAGAGGGTGATCCCGTGACAAGCCGGTAGATTACCGTGCTTGGAATCTTCCAGACTAAATCTTTTCAGTATGGTGTCAATGTACCTAGATTGTAAAAGTCCCAATATTCTCTTAGATCTATCACGATAGATCTGGAACCCCAGAATATATGAGGCATCACCCAGGTCTTTCATGGAGAACTTCTGTGACAAAAATCTTTTGACTGATTGCAGCATACGAATGGCATTTCCTATCAGGAGAATGTCATCTACGTTCATGACGAGGAATACTACAGTTCTCTCTACAATCTTACTATAAATTCACGGTTCATCTGGATTTTTAATAAAGTTAAATTCTTTGATCGTGTCATCAAAGCAAATGTTCTAACTCTGCGATGTCTGCTTTAATCCATAAATGGATTTAAGCAACTTGCACACTCTTCTGCTGCTCCCACTCTCTATGAAATCCTCTGGCTGATCCATATAAACACACTCTTTTAAATTTCCATTCAGAAAAGCGGTCTTTATGTCCATCAGCCATATTTCATAATCATGGAAACAAGCAATGGCAAGTAGGATCCGAATAGATATAAGCATAGCCACTGGAGAAAAGGTTTCATCATAGTCCAAGCCAGGTCTTTGACGAAAACCTTTTGATACAAGTCTATCCTTATAGGTTTCAACCTATCCATCTGCACCAATCTTTTTTCTGAAGATCCATTTGCAGCCTACAGGTTTTATCTCTTAAGGTGCAATGTCCAAAGTCCAAACTTTATTGGTGTACATGGATTCTATTTCGGTTTGTATTGCATCCAGCCACTTTACTGTGTCTCTGCTCGTAATGGTCTGCTGGAAACTAATCGGCTGAGTAAGCTGAGTAAGAATTACATTCTCTTTTAAATAATCCAGGAACTCGGCACTTAAGTATTCACCACCTCAATCAGATTGAAATGTCTTGATACTTTTGCCTGTTTGTTTTTCACTTCATTCTTGTATTCCTGGAATTTCTCAAAGACCTTGGATTTACATTTCATTAAGAATACATGCACATACCTTGAGAAATCATCCATAAAAGTAATGAATTAGGAATAACCACTTCTTGCATGTGTAGACATTGGACCACAAACGTCGCTGTGTATGAGTCCCAAGAGCTCAGTAGCTCTTACTCCGTGTTCAGTGAACGGAATCTTTGTCATCTTTCGTTTGAGACATGATTGACAAGTTGCATTAGACAGATATTCAAATGGATCTAAATATCCCTCTCTATGTAACTCTGTCAACTGTGTTTAATTGATGTGACCCAGTCTTTAATGCCATAAGAAAGCTTGATTTAATTCTGGAGTCTTTCTTTTAAGTGTGTTTTGGACATTAAAAACCTGATGTTGATTTAATACGTATATACCGTTGTCTAGTATACCTGACCCAATCAAATCATGATTAAGATGAATATTTACAATATCGCTTACAAATGTAAAATCATAACCTTCTTTAGATAGTAAAGATACATAAATGATATTGCATGTCAAACTAGGTACACAAAAACAATTACGCAAAACCAAAATGTGTCCACTTGTCAACCCTAGGTGATATTCTCCTACGGAAGCAGCGTCCACGCTCACTCTGTTAGCAACCCTGAGGGTCATATCACCTGCCTTCAAAACTCTACGGTTTCTCAGTGCCTGCAATGAATTACAAATATAAGATCCTGAACTGGTATCCAATACCCAGGAAATAGAGTTGATTGAAAAATGGGTTTCAATCATAAACACACCTGAAACCGAAGCCACAACTTGCTTCGATTCCTGGTTCTTACCTTTGTAATTCCTGCAGTCCGTATTCCAATTGTTCCCTAGAGGCCATCATTATATAGTACTGAATTGTATATTACATTTTGGAAGCTTAGGATATACACAGATATAATAACAGCCTTGCTCAATATGATAATATGCTATCTGGTTTGATTCTATATTAATATGTGTATATATTTCTTTTAGCATATCGCTAATACATATTGATAGAGCCCTTACGATCATTGCTTGACTACCAGCGTTGTGATGGCAGTCACACTAGTGGGGGCTGGGTAGTCTATAAGCACATCTTTAAGCTTGTCCCTAGTAGTAGGATTATCGAGATAGGGTATCGATACTTCAGAGTAGACTAGTGTATACGCTTCTCATCCTAGTCAGGGGAAATGGCCTATCCTGCAGCCATAGGTATGCGGTATCAGAGATAGTATACAGGTACTCATTGGGTTATGAGTTATACTGGATGGACTCGATGGGAATTGCTGGTTGGTATTATACCTATCGTCAATTACCAGTTCCCGGGTGACATGAGTACAGGTTAGTCCGTTGACTTGACATCACTATTCTTCTTGAGTGTGCTTCCACTGTACTTAGATTACTATCCTACCACGACTCAAATGAGTCGTGCAAACAGGTAGTGGTTGGGTGCAGTCCCAAAGCACTCGGAGGCAATAGGGGTTAGAAGGGATTCGTCTCTCCCATATTTGGAGTTGATATCATGCTGTGTTTGAATAGCCAATACTCAAAGTCCCTGGTCAAGGCAAGTGAGATTTACTGGTAGGTACACCAGTTTTTCTCAGGGTGTATTGGGCTCTACACTGACACAACTTATTGCGCTATTAGGGGTATGACGTTTACCATCCCTATGCCCGATATGCGATACTCTTAGACGAACAAACCGGACTGTACGTAGATTGTCACGGATAGGCTTGGTAGGGGTTCAGATGAGTTCGCTCGTCGGCCTTCTTTTCAACAGGTACCTGGGTAGCCGTTACATACAGCTAGTGCTGCAGATGGACTTATGGTTAAACCCACTGCCAGTATACTGTTGAGTTTTTAGAGTCCTACACAGAGGGTTTTCCTGATTCTGGCGAAACGATGTAGAGGCCCTATGGTTTTACGTGGAGGGTTCCAATCATATACGTGTACTGGCTACACGGATCTTGTTCGGACGGATAATACTAATGGGCTTAGGATTAAGCCGGATTCTAGTATTATATTATTGGATTATTTTTATCACTTTGTATTCGTATTTTTTAAAGTACAAATATGGGTATGTATTACACGGATGTTGTAATTTTATAAGAGATACTTTTAGAAGGGGACACCTCATTATAATTTAATCTATTGTTGGAAAATAGATTAATGAGATGGAAAATGGGGATATTTGTGGGATGGATGAAGCATGGCTAATTCATTTGTTTATTGGTTTGCACTTACTATTCAAGCATGGCTACAAATTTTTTATGGAAAATATTGCATGCTTGATCTTAGAAAAAAAATGAGCCATTCTTCACTTGCCTTCATCACTTGTTGATTTGCATTTTCTCATTCTCTTTCCATTGTTCTTCTCCTTCTTCCTTAAGACCCTAACCCCCACATATGTTGTGAATCCTAGGGTCATTTGAGTTAAAATGCTCCAATTAACACTCTACATCTTCTAAACTATCTAAATTAGCGAACTAGGTACTTTAATTATCTCAGTTTGGAGGTTGGAGCTTGAACCATAGACTCTCAGGTGGATTGTCTTTGACACGAGAAGACCGACGATCAAGCGTGATCCGCATCTTCTAGGAGCTCAAGGACAGGAGAAGAAGACCCGAAAGACTTGAATCAAGGAGGTATAAAACTCTTTTACAGTAGTTTAGAACCTCCAAGTGTTTACCTAGTTAAGGTTTTCGAAAAGATCCTGTATGATAGGTTGATGTTGCAAGTTTCAAAATCATTTTTCGTATATTCTGCCTCCCCATGAGTGTGTAGGGTGTGCGACATCGACTTAAAGTGGTATCAGAGACTACTCAAACCTTAACTAGCGGATTAGACGATGTTTAAAGTTACGAAACCGAAATAACTCCGAAACGATTAAAACTAGATCCAAGTTTCTGTTAAATTTTATAGAGCCTCTAATTTTTTTTAAAATAATTGCAGAGTGCTTCTTAAGTTGTAACTAGAACACCAGAGAAAAACGAGGCCTAAACTCCAAGAAAAAACCGTCCAAAATGCTCCTTTTCTCGCTATAGCCGATTTACTGTGGGAGTTAGGTCTTGGGTTTTTTTCATGGTATTATGTACTCTTGGATTTAGGTTTTTAGGTATTGTTTGATTTTAACCAGATTTCATATTATGTTATCTTTGTGCTTGGGCAATATGGAGTATTTCGAAGTCGGAATTTTAACATCGTTTATTCGTTTAAGTTTGTATATGTGTTTCTAAACGTCTACTAATTGATATATGTCGATTAGTGGGGTTGCACATATCTAGTATCTTGTTGATGGTTTGTGGATATGAAGTATTGGATTATCGTGAATGAATAGTCGGGGGGATGTGAGAAGAGCGGTTTTTCTTTCATTCATGTATATTTATAAATTGATGTAATATTCTTTTGCGGGGTACATCCGGATTGAGATTGTAGCCACCATTCTATTATTTCATTTACTTTTTCTTGCACCTAAGATAGACCCAAAGAGGGGTGCACAAACTACCGCATTCTCGAAGTGCCGAGTGGCCTACTCATTTCATTGAGGGAGGTTGCTTCACTTCGGAAATTTAGCGGGTAGTTCGCCACACCCGTAGGGGTCCAGGATGGGGTTTGGCTATTCATCACGACCATGGAATTTGCTTTTCATTCTAGGCTAAAACGAAACACGGAAATCCTAGTATATCCAATATATCATCTGTGTTGTTGTGATCTGTGATCTGGAATGACTATTATTGTGTGAGATGAATGGCTATATATATATATATGTATGTATGTATATATATATGTGTGTGTGTGTATATATGTATATATATATATATATATATATATATATATATATATATAAAATAAACGTTGCTTATGTTTTACACCCGCGCTAGTCCAGCCTCCGCTCTACCGATAATTAAGTAACCTAACGGTGCATGACGGGGCCCCGTGGCGAATGCAGATAGAATAAGCATACGTTCTATTTTCATTTCTTTCTGCAATGATAGGGTAAATGATGGGACGGCATTAATATTGTTTAATGCAAAGAAAACAAACCAAAGTTAAATCGTTGGATTCAAAACCACTCGGTTTTCCTTAAAAAATAATTTTTAAATGCGGAGCTTAAACCACTCCTTTTAAAAGCTATCATGGTTCCTTCGACTATATCAAGTTCATAACGTTCGCGGTTTTCGCCAAAATCAGCCATAGCCCTCTGTTCATCACAGAAAACTGTATTTTAATACCGCTCATTCATTATCTATTTTGTTATATATCGGTACTATTGATCAGTGTCTGCTCAATAATTACAGATTACAGGTGTTCGTGATTAAAATACTAGAAACAAACTCAATATCATGGATATAGCATTTGGGAGCCGACACTGCAATCAGAACAGAGAACCGACCGATATTCAAAAAGCTTTTTTGCAATAAACATGTGTACACAATTTGGTCTAACACAATATAAGTGTGCACATAGCTCTTTGATGACTTGGACCATGGTGGGGCTGTCTTGGCACACACAAATGATGAATTGTGCAACTAGTGGGAACATGTGGGTATGATAGGTAATAAATGCAAAAAGTTATGATGCGAGTTAAAGGTTTGATTTCCCTCCAAAACTACTGGGTACAATACAAGCTTCTATAAAGAAAACAAACAACACCAATGGAATTATCGAGAGAACACAATATCACACAAACAACACAAGCCCATTAGAGCGGATGTGACCCGGTGAGACCCCATGGAAATTCGGCGACGCCGACCCCCTAGCTCCAACTTCACCATTTTTTTCTGGTCATTTCTTTAGGTCACATCATCTTATTTCTATTGTTTATTTATTCTGATGTTAAGCTTATAAATACCAGAACAGAGTTGAGCAAAGGGGACCATGTAAAATATACCCATTTTCTTGTTTTCTTTTGTTTTTGGTTTAGGTTTGAGAGTTGTGTGAGCTTTAACTTGGTCTCTTCTTCTTCTTCTTCTTCACTCTTGAAACTTTCTCTTAAGAGCTTCATTATGGAGGTTGAACAACTTACCAATATCTTGTACCCCAACTTCAAGTATTAATAATATTGTTGTTTCTTTGATTACTTGCTTCTTTTTCTTATTTGCTTTTCTTTTTATCATTCTTAACTAATCTTTCTTTGGTTGTGGTATTGGTGAGGAAATGAGATAAAAGGCTTTGCCTCCTCCTCCTCCTCCTCCTCTTAATATTTAATGTGCTTTAATATGATTATAAACTTAGTATTGTAACTTGGATGGGTTGATATGGTATGCTGATTCCATGGTTACTTTGTAACCTCAGCACATACCATATTCTCCCCACAAACCCCATCTTGCAAGCCTAAGATTAGAATCAATTTGGTGTTAAGTTTGCTAAGTTTGGATATGGTATTTTGTGATTAAGTGATTTTACAAATCTTTTGGTTTCATTTACCATATACCATCACAAACCCTTAACAAAGTTAACACTAAAAATATTTGCTCTCATTCGCTACTTTGTGTTTTTGATGTTGTCGTATACTTACTGACCCTTATATTTAGTGTTGATATCTCAAACTTGGACATACAAACGGTAAGTGAACAAAACGGACTCATTTCGTGTTTTGCGGCGAATATCGGAATTTGATGATTTGTGCTTCGCAACTGCCTTGACAAGTCATGCTTCATGCCGGGATCGACGTAAGGACGGACAACTCATGATCAAGGGAGCGTCGAAGGAATCATCGCGATTCGACCTTCCGAGCCAAAGCCACAACCACTTCTTTCTTATCTTCTTTGCTTGCTTTTCTTGTTTTCGTATTCTTTCTATGTTTTGTGACAAACCCAAAACCATTCATTATTTGTTGAACCTTAAACAACAAGACCTAATACACAATTCCCTGCAGATCGACCCGTACTTGCCGGTTTGCTACAACGCGCTGCGCACTTGCAGTTTATAAATTTTAAAATGAGGATGATGTCATGTGCGCATTCCATTTCCTTAAAATCATATCCGTTTCCAAAACATATGCGTTTGCGCGCGCGGGTGAATTCCCAAAAAGTTTTTGGCGCCGTTGCCGGGGAGTTGGTCGTATTGGGTATTGTTATTTCTGGTTCTTACTAACAAAACTAACTATTAACTCAATTTTTCAGAACTAACACAAACTAACAAATTCTTTTCACTTTGTTCTCTGTATTTGCAACATGCTTGCACTCTGTGATTCAACTAAAAAATCAAAATATACCAATAGATTACTAATAGTGCCTAGAGAACACACACAAAATTATAGCCCCTCTTCTTGGATTTCGACCAGCGACATCAGTGAAATTTCCGGCGCCGCCGGGTCCAGAGAGGTGAATTAGGATTTTTTGTTTTGTGTGATCTCCAGTGCAGTGTTGGTATTCTAGTGGTATTGTTTGATTTTTCTAATTTTATGTGTGCAGGAATTGGGGCAGATATATTGCTTTTGACACTAAATATCGAATTTTCCGACATTTTCAGGTTTCGACGGAATTACGAGGAGCGATCGTGCGGAGCGAGATTCAAGCTCAATTACAAGACGTTAGTGAAGTACAGTGCCAAAAATCCGGGTAGTTTGACCTGCATAAGCGAACAATCAAAGACTCGAGATCACTTCAAAGAGGGTTTCTTAACCCAAATCACATTGGTACGTAATTTCCTAACACACTCTTCTCGAATCCGACACAGTCCAATATTTCTATCTTCTGCAGGATTTTTCGCACAAGCTTGCCACCAATTGCACAGAGAACTAACCGTATTTGTTGCAACGCTTAAATTTAAACTGAAAAAATTGATTTATTGATTGATGTCTTGAATTCTTTTATTGATTACGCATTTGCATCTTAATACGAAAATTAAGGGCAAAAAGACCAAACAAGATACGGTAATGGATTTCATCACCTTTCTCCGTGGCCCACAAATCACAAAATTGCATTCTTGCATACCCACAGTAATTTAAAATCAACTAAAACTTTGACTTTAAGGACTTCGCGCTCATTAGGAGAAATTGACTGTGTTTAGAACACCGCTTAACGGTATATCGTTCGTGGGGTATCTAGGCAAGTGTTCAAGAGAAAGGGTTATCTAATTAAGGAACTTCGCGAAAGTGTTGGAAAACCTCCCCTTATCTCTTGCACTTACCTGACTTCATGATCCGTATATCTTGAGCCTGTTTGTCGACACAGTTTTACTTCGACAATCAGGTTCTTGAGCAGGTCTAGTTGACTAGCATAATATAGACTAGTAGAGGTATGATAATCTTTGTTTTTGTGATATTTGTGAATTCTTGTTAATATAGGTGATACATGATTTAATTCAATTTTTCACGATTCTTATTCTTTTGTTTATACTCAGTCCCAATTCACTTGTTCAAATTTCCAAAATTCTTCCCACATTCATGACAACTGTTCTTTCTTAGGGGGTGACCAACCGTCCCAGAGTTTTGATAATGATCACCCACCTAACACTCTTGAACTCAGTCCCACTTCAACCATAGACCAAATGATTGAAAATTTAGAGAAAGAAGACGACAGATTGACTGCTTTAGCATCACTACTATCACAACCCCTTCAACCCGAAATAATTGAACCATCATTAGGGAATGATAGTGAGATGGATGCTAAGTTGACCGTTTTAGAGAAGGGTATTGAAGTGATGATTGAGCTTGAGAATCAAACAGCTGCTACGCTAGCCCTGTGTATACAGCAGTCTGAGCAATTATTTCACGCTCAAGCTCAATCTTTGGCTAGAATAGAAGAACAAGCAAAACATTTAGCCGAGAGGATTCTAGGGAGTGAACACAGTCAATCGGAACCCAATAATGTTAATGTATGTCATTTAGGAAGTCATCCAAGTAAGATAAACGATCAATTGAATTTTCATGATTTCATAGATGACGATGCAATTGAATTGACTAAGTATTATCAGGACACACAAGAAAAACCTCCGACTGATTTTTGCATTTCAATTTTAAAGGAGGAAGCTTGTGATTTTGATGGGTATGGTTTGGATAGATTGTTAGAAGAGATCACTGATCAGGAACCCACAATTTTTGTATCACCTAGTGTTATTGTTTCAGAAGAAATGTTAGTGTGGGAACCTACTTTTTTAGATGATATGAACCCACCTAGTTGTGAATGTGATAAGGGAGAAATTGTATTGGGAGAGTCTGTGAGCTGTAACAATAGGAATAGGATTGTGAAAGATCATAGGGAGGAAGGCAGCCTTGAAAAACATTCTTTCATATCGAGTTTTGAGGAGATTTTTGCTGATGAACTTGATATTCTTGGTAAGTTTGAGTCAGAATCAATTTGGGAACATCCTAGGAACCTTTCTTTTGCCGAACTTTTTTCGGATGAACTCCAGTTTTTAAATGAACTTGACTTCGGAACTCAACACGTACTTCTTGAACATTCAATTCATTCAGAAAACAATTCTTTAACCTCTTCAAAACTTCATTTTCACTTTCAACGTCTTCTGATCCCTACTTTTACGCGCCCATGGCCTTCACTAACATCTAACATATACCTTTTCTTTTTCTTTTTCTTTTTCTTTTTTATATACATATTCTCTTACCAACCATTGCACTATATAGACAAAATTTTTAAATGGCTGGTATTAATTTCTGGACTAACCCAATCTTTTAAGATGTAAATAGTGTAATTAGTCTTAGGTTTTTTTTTCTTTGAATAAAATTCTCACCCTGATGTCTAAGTCTAGCTACCGGAGACGGGGGCAACGATAAAGATATCGTAAAACTCAAGTTTGGGGGTGAGTACTGCGTTTATTTTGCTGCATCATGTGTATATTCTGCATTGTATACATATTTTAAAAACCCATAAAAATTGAAAAAATTTCCTAAAAATATAAAAACTTTGTCATGTTAGCTAGCGGGAGAACTTAGATTCGAAGTATAACGGTTAGGTTGATAAATTAGAAATAACTAAATCCTTTTCGTGAGACCGACGACCCGAAAAATAACCCTCCTTTGTGTTTAACCATAGCTGATATACGTCTTTTATAACACTTTACACATGTCATATGTTTTTGAGAGTTTGATGAAAGTCTGACATGTCTGTAAACTTTTAAAATTGATAAATATGTTTAGGATCAAACAGGTTTGTTCTGAGTTAAGTAATATCAAGAATAGTTCATAAAGTAAGGTGAATATGAAGAATATTACTGAGGTTTTAATAGAAGCTATATGTCTGAAAAATAACCCATCTGGAACCTTGTTGGAGTAATTACATACCTTATCCACATGTAACGTCTTCAGATTTAAAAGAAAAGCTAGCTATATCTTCGTTTTCATTGAGTTCAGAATATTTTAAAATAAAATGAGTCTTTTGTTTTGTGGCCTTGGTAACTTGGGTAATTAAGTTCTTGGGGTGTCTCCACACCTAATGCCCTAAAACCATCTGATTTGGGAGTCATTGACCCAAAGCTCGCTAAGTTTCCAATCGCTAAATAAAAAAACCAAAGCAAGTGTTCTCTCCGAGTTAAAAGTCCTCATGGTTCTTTGTGGGAGAATAATCTTAGCAGAGACGAGTTTTATATTAAAACAGTTTTTTCGCGGAGATATGAAGGTATATTTATATAAGACGTTTTGCATGATAACGAAGGGTGTGTATGAACAAAAAGGTAAAAGGTAGGAGTGAAGAATAAGACTTAGATTCTCTATTAAAAACGATTGAAATTCTGACTTGAAACCTAACTTGAGAACAAAAACTTAAGAAAATCTTAAATCCTTTCAAACTCGTGTGATACTTCAGAAGTTTATCCTAGTCTATAATAATGACATGATGACCCTAATCAAAATTCTTAAAAGCTTATAAACATTATCCGTACAATCACGAAAAGACGCGTATACGTTTATGTTAAACAAATTGTGAGGAGTGAAAAATAGGATCTAACGTTTCTAACTTGGGTAATAGAACTTCTAATTTTGATCTCTAACTTAAGATTAAAATCAACAGTTTCTCTACGACACTAACTTGACTGGATTTTGTGGGTGTAATCCACTAAAAACCCTTAGGAGACAACACTTCTCCTACTGGGGACACCTAAAGGTTTAACGACTTGTTGCACATGCTTAGTGCAATCGCGTTCCCTGCGAAAGTGAGGCTAGGATTTTTTGTTTTGCTCGGGACGAGCAAAAGATAAGTTTGGGGGTATTTGTTCATCACAAAAAACTGCATTTTAATACCGCTCATTCATTATCTATTTTGTTATATATCAGTGCTATTAATCAGTGTCTGCTCAGGAATTACAGATTACAGGTGTTCGTGATTAAAATACTGGAAACAAACTCAATATCATGGATATAGCATTTGGGAGCCGACACTGCAATCAGAACAGAGAACCGACCGATATTCAAAGAGCTCTTTTGTAATAAACATGTGTACACAATTTTGGTCCAACACAATGCAAGTGTGCACATAGCTTTTTAATGACTTGAATCATGGTGGGGCTGCCTTGGCACACACAAATGATGAATTGTGCAACTAGTGTGCACATGTGGGTGTGATGGGTAATAAATGCAAAAAGTTGTGATGTGAGTTAAAGGTTTGATTTTCCTCCAAAACTACTGGGTACAATACAAGCTTCTACAAAGAAAACAAACAACACCAGTGGAATTGTCGAGAGAACACAACATCACACAAATAACACAAGCCCATTAGAGCGGATGTGACCCGGTGAGACCCCATGGAAATCCGGCGACGCCGGCCCCCTAGCTCCAAACTTCCCCATTTTTTTCTGGTCATTTCTTTAGGTCACATCATCTTATTTCTATTGTTTATTTATTCTGATGTTAAGCCTATAAATACCAGAACAGAGTTGAGCAAAGGGGACTATGTAAAATATACCCATTTTCTTGTTTTCTTTTGATTCTGGTTTAGGCTTGAGAGTTGTGTGAGCTTTAACTTGGTCTTTTCTTCTTCTTCTTCCCTCTTGAAGCTTTCTCTTGAGAGCTTCATTATGGAGGTTGAACAAGTTACCAATATCTTATACCCCAACTTCAAGTGTTAATAATATTGTTGCTTCTTTGATTACTTGCTTCTTTTCTTATTTGCTTTTCTTTTTATCATGCTTAACTAATCTTTCTTTGGTTGTGGTATTAGTGAGGAAATGAGATGAAAGGTTTTGCCTCCTCCTCCTCTTGTTAATATTTAATATGCTTTAATATGATTATAAACTTAGTATTGTAACTTGGATGGGTTGATATGGCATGTTGATTCCATGGTTATTTTGTAACCTCATCACATACCATATTCTCCCCACAAACCCCATCTTGCAAGTCTAAGGTTAGAATCAATTTGGTATTAAGTTTGCTAAGTTTGGATATGATATTTTGTGATTAAGTGACTTCACAAATCTCTTGGTTTCATATACCATATTCCATCACAAACCCTTAGCAAAGTTAACACTAAAACTATTTGCTCTCACTCGCTACTTTGTGTTTTTGATGTTGTCGTATACTTGCTAACCCTTATGTTTAGTGTTGATACCTCAAGTTTGGACATACAAACGGTAAGTGAACAAAACGGACTCGTTTCGTGTTTTGCGGTGAATATCGGAATTTGATGATTTGTGCTTCGCAACCAACTTGACAGGTCATGCTTCATGCCAGGATCGACGTAAAGACGGACAACTCATGATCAAGGGAGCGTCGAAGAAATCGTCGCAATTCGACCTTCCGAGCCAAAGCCACAACCACTACTTTCTTATCTTCTTTACTTGCTTTCTTGTTTTCATATTCTTTCTATTTTTAGTGACAAACCCAAAACCATTCATTATTTGTTGAACCTTAAACAACAAGACCTAATACACAATTCCCTGTGGATCGACCCGTACTTGCCGGCTTGCTACAATGCGCCGTGCACTTGCGGTTTATAAATTTTAAAATGAGAACGATCTCGCGTGCGCATTCCATTTCCTTAAAATCATATCCGTTTCCAAAACATACACATTTGCGCGCGGGGGTGAATTCCCAACACCCTCCATCATTTCATATGGGTATTTAGTAGTATTCAAGCTATATATTTTGACCTTCGCTAAGGCAAAGTGATTGGTAGCTGCTGGGTATTCATCTGTAGCATAAGTAGATGCGTTAATCTGGGACAGGCGTACAGCTATTTTGGCCTTCGTCAAGGGTTTGTACGAATGGGTTCAGATTAACCTGGACAATGACGGGTAGAACTTGACTTGTGTCTTATGATATTTTAGCCTTCGTCAAGGTCATAAACGCCTGGGGCAAAAATCCACATCGGGAGTTTCAAAGGAAAAGAAAACTTGCTAGTTTTGCATACCATCTAGAGTGTGATGATTTTGGTAGAATTCCTTCAAAATTGTCACGCTATGATAGTTGGATCCTGATCCCACCGTAAGTGTTATTACTCCTCGGGAGACTTTTTCACTTCAAATTCAATGCTATAAACCAAGTAGGTGCTTAGAACGGTGTTAGCGGGGCTACGCATCCAGGGAAAAGAGGTTATATAATTAAGGAATTTCGTGAAAGCGTTGGAAAACCTCCCTTGAAGTACCGACACTAGCCTAATCAAAATGTTAAGCAAGAATTGTAAAGAGTGATTAATCCCAACTAATTCTTTTTTTATGGTTTGAAGGAGGATTTGAGGAAACAGTGGGAGCCATCCTGTTTAGATAAACTAATAATCAATCTAAACTTGCAAAAGCATCATACTGAGTGTTTTTTCTCTCTCTCCTAATTGCAGCGAACAAAATGACCGGGCTTCAATTACTGCTAGATAAAAATATATTAACGGGACTAAACTATAAATATTGGTTAAGGAATGTCTAGATGGCCATAACCTATGACAAACTGGGCTACCTCCTTGCTACCAAAGCTCCACCGTTCCAGGTCCAGATTCCACCGTCGCGGATATTAAGATCCGTAAGACATGAGAAATAGACTGTGCGAAAGACAAGTGTTTCGTGCTGGCCTCAATGGATAATGAACACCAGAGGCGGCATGAGAAGATGGACTTAGCTTCCATCTTCCTCTATACCAAAGATTTATATAGCGAGCAATCTCGTATTGCAAGATACAAGATCTCGAAGAAATTGTTTCAGGCGAGCTTGACTATCAGGTCATCTGTAGGGGACCACGTTCTTAAGATGATTAGCTATATTGAAGAGCTCGCGGACCTTGGGACCACATTGGAGAACGAGTTGTATACAGACTTGATTCTACAGTCCCTCCCTTCTACCTATGCCTAGTTTATCTTGAATTTCAATATTCAAGATAAAGAAGTTACACTTCCAGAATTTCTCAACATATTGAGGAGTCCAGAGCGCATCCTGAAGAAAACCAGGGAGACACCTGCTCAGCTTATTGGAGAACCTTCCTCCTCTAGATCTAAAGCGAAAGCCAAGGCAAGAAGAAGAAGGCCCCCAGCATGCCGAAAGGAGGTGTCAATAAGGTACTGGGGAAGGGCAAGGCAAAAGTTAGGGGGCCGACAGTAGGAAAAGAGGAATGATTCTATTGTCACAGGAAAGGCTATTGGAAGAAGGACTGCAGGACTTGAAAAGCCAACAATCAGGATTCAAAGCAATCTATGGTTTCGGCTTCAGGTGTGTTTATGATTGAAAATTGTCTGTCAATCAACTCTACTTCCTGGGTATTGGATACCGGATCAGGATTTTATATCTGTAATTCATTGCAGGTGTTTCCCCAATAAAAGAGCAAAGCTCTGTTCAAAACTCAAGAGGCAGTGCCTTACGTGTTTGCCATGAGGGCGCCAGCGCCAGAGTTAAAACCCAATAAAAGAGCAAAGCTCTGTTCAAAACTCAAGAGGCAGTGCCTCACGTGTTTGCCATGAGAGCACCAGTGCCAGAGTTAAGAACTCTTATTGGCGCCACACGTGCACAGCACGTGAGCGCCGGCATCTGGTAGAATTAAATTCTCCTTTCTGTTAAATAGAGCCGTTGGATCAAAGATCCAACGGAGATGATAAATCATCAGAATGCAGAATTAAATTCTGTTGAGAAAATATTCCTCAAATCTTTCTAAACAAGAAATATTACTCTCTGTAAAACAAAGTACCGTTGGATTAAAAATCCAATGGTGATTAAAGAATCACCGATCTACAAAATAAATTCTATGTGGGAAAATATATCCCTAATCTTATTAAAAACAAGAAAAATATTTTCTGTAAAACAGAACCTTGGATCAAAGATCCAACGGTGGGAAAAATCCCCAAATCAATTAGGATCTTTCAATAAGAGATTTCTTCAACTAATCAACAGATTTCCCTCTACTATATAAAGGACCCAAGACTTCAAGTCTAAAAGGGAGGAACCCCTCATAAGCTTTAAAAAAAGGGAGGAAGCTTTAAAAGAACAGAGAATTAAATTTTCGAGGAAGAAGAACTCTCTTCTTAGAAATTTTAGGTAAATAAAAGTAGATAATGATCTCAGAATTTCCACCGGCGCTAAAAGAGTTGGAAGATGGGATATACACCACGGCGGACAATCTAGGAAAAATTGACTTAGGGATGGAAAACGATCCAAAGCCAACGTTCGTCAGTGAGCTGTTGTTTAAAACACAAGTGGCCACACTAAAGGACGTGCTTATGCAGTATAAAGACTGTTTCGTATGGAACTATTTCGAGATGTCGGGATTAAATCCAGAAATAGCGGTGCATAAATTGGCTATATCGCCGGACGTTAAGCCAGTAAAGAAAGCGCCAAGAAGAATGCGGCTCGAACTTGAAATGAGTATCAACGCCGAAGTCAAGAAACTAATTGACTCTGGCTTCATCCATGAAGTTCAATATCCTGACTGGATCGCCAATATCATTCCGGCAATGAAGAAAAATAGGACAGTACGTATCTGCGTAGACTTTCAGGATCTCAACAAACCTTGTCCGAAGAATGACTTCCCAGTGCCTGTTACCGAGCTGATGATCAATGACATGTCCACTCATGAGGTCTTCTCCTTCATGGATGGATCTTCGGGATATAATCAAATAAAGATGCATCCCGAAGACCAAAAGCTTACTGTCTTCCGGACCCCGCTGGGTATATTCTGTAATAAAGTGATGCCCTTCGGTCTGAAGAACGCTGGCGCTACCTACCAGAGGGCCATGACGAAGATCTTCGATGACCTCATATACGAGATTGTCGATTGTTATATCGACGATCTCGTGGTGAAAAGCAAATTGTACGAGGAGCTCTGGGAGCATTTGAAAATAGTGTTCCAGTGTCTTCGGAAATATAATCTGAAAATGAACCCTCTGAAATGCGCGTTTGGAGTCTCCTAAGGAAAATTCCTAGGATTCATCGTACGACACCGAGGCTTCGAAATAGACCCATCAAAGATCAAGGCGATTATGGAAATGCCCACGCCAAGAACTCTAAAGCAATTGTGATCTCTCCAAGGAAAGCTCGCGTATATCCGACGGTTCATGGCTAACCTTTCTGGAAAATGCCACCCCTACAGCCATCTAATGAAGAAGGGGACCCCGTTCGTTTGGGATCCTAAATGCCAAAATGCACTAGACGAAATCAAGCAATATCTACAGAACCCGCCGGTACTGTTCGCTCCGGTTAAGGGAAAGCCCCTCGTCCTGTATACAAAGCCTTTAAAGGTTCTTTGGGCGCGCTATGAGCACAGGAGAATGATCAAGGAAATGAAAGAGCTCTATACTATTTAAGTCGGGTCCTTCTGGGGGCAGAAAACAACTATTCCCCCATTGAAAAGTATTGCCTGGCACTGATCTTCGCGATAACGAAGCTCAGGCATTATGCCCTGGCATATGAGGTCCATCTCATATCAAAGGTGTATCCTCTCAAATATTTGATATCAAGAGCCATACTAACAGGAAAGCTTGCCAAATAGGCCCTCCTCTTGATGGAGTTCTCGATAACGTATCGATCCCTAAAGGCAGTGAAAGGCCAGGCCATCGCTGACTTTCTCGCTGAACATCCGATACCAGCCGACCCTCCCTTAAATTGTGAATTGCCAGATGAACATGTGTTCGACGCAATTGAAGGGGAGAAGGAAGGAAATAATGCCCGATGGGAACTATATTTCGACGGAGCATCTTCGTTGAAGAAGCGAAAGCAAAGCACCTCCATAATCAAAGCTGGGGTGGGCCTTATCCTCGTGACTCCACAAGGAGGGATAATGCGTTTCGCCCTTTCCTTAACAGAGCCGAGGACAAACAATAAGGCTGAGTATGAAGCTTTGATAGCGGACCTTGAGATTGTTGTCGACATGGGAATCGAAAACCTCCTCATATATGGAGACTCCTAGCTAGTCGTTAGCCAAGTAAATGGAGACTATCAGACGTGTAAACCGGAGTTGATAAAATATAGCGAAAGAGTGCAGCAACTGCTGACTCAAATTACCTCCAACATCATGGAAAGCATACCGCGTATGGAAAATAGTAAGGCGGATGCGTTAGCTAAGCTCGCTAAAGAACTGGCCGACGAAAACCTCAATGACGTAAGGATCATTGTGTAAAACCGCCGAATTCTCGTGCCAGCAGAAATATCTCCGGAGTCGTCTGAAAAAAAGGAAGTGACTGAACAAGCAGTCTTTCGAATAGAGGACGAAGAAAATGCTGGGGATTGGAGAGAAGTCTTCATAGACCACTTCAAATCCCATCGAACACCCGAAAATGCATCTTCAATACATCAGCTCATGAAACGAGCTCTGTCTTTTGCCTTCGTCAATGATACCCTATATAAGAAATCGTTTGACAGTTTGTGGCTAAGGTGCCTGGGACCAGAAGAAGCTAGGAGAGTCGTCTAAGAAACTCATGATGGACTCTGCGGTTCTCATCAATCCGGGCCAAAGATGAAGCTGAACATCAAGAGAATGGGTTACTATTGGCCCATAATGATTCAGGATTGCCTCGAATATGTGAAGCAGTGTCACTCGTGCCAGGTTCACGTGGACTTCATACACCAGCATCCGAATCCGCTACACCCAACACTTGCTAGTTGGCCGTTCGAAATGTGGGGAACCGAAGGGCCCATCGAACCAGCATCATCTAAAAGACATCGGTTTATATTGGCAACAACCGATTACTTCTCTAAGTGGGCAGAGGCAGTACCGCTAAGGGAGGTGAAGACGGAGTACATCCTCCATTTCTTTAGGACACATGTCATCTACCGGTTCGGCACTCCACGAAGAATCATCTTGGATAATAGGCCGGCCTACAGGAGCCATAAGATCAGCCGCTTCGTACAGCAGCATAATATAGATTGGAGAACTCGTCAGTCTATGATCCCCGAACCAACAGTCTAGCTGAGGCTTTCAACAAGACCTTGATGAAGATCATAAAGAAAACAGTGTCCAGAAACAAAAAGGACTGGCACGAGATACGGCATGAAGCACTCTGGGCGTATCGAACCACGTTCAAAACAGCTACGAATACAACACCATACGCGTTTGTATTCAGCACGGAAGCTGTCACGACCCGCAGGGTACGGAACGTGACTGGCACTTAAGTTTACGAAACGTCTAAAGACGTCCATAAAATAAGTAAGCCAAAGCCCAGAAAACAAAACCAATTAAACAAAAGAGTGAAGAAAACCCAATCAATTGAAAGCGAGTTTATCAAATAAGTCATGTAAAACCCTTTTTAAAAACAATACCAATTTTTCTGAAAATTTCGGCAGAGTCTCCTTTGTAAATACTGGCCCCCAAAATGGGTACAACAAAATATATATGAATCCAACAAAATAGGGAATCCCCAAGCGGGAGCTAGCTCTTCGCCACAAGGCGGTCACAAATCCCACGCAATATAAAACGACAGCATGCAAAATAATCATAATGAAGCATAAGAAAAACAGCATGTCGACTCAAGTGAGCTCGACCCCAAAATACAGCATAAAAGTCCACAAACCTCACAGTCTCATCTCTAAGTCAATATACAACAATACTAGTAGATGCAGTAGATGGAGTGCACTAGATATAAAGAATATACAAGGTGGTACAAAAATAGTAACATAACCCACCTAAGAGCAAAACCTCGAGTCCAGGCAAAGGAGGCAAAAGAACAAGTGCGCCCGCCGCTACTGAACTGACGGAGCGGACCTGCAAAAGACTATGGCACAACGGGGGTGAGTTGCCAACTCGTGAGTAATAAATAACATCTACACAGGCTATCGAATGCATGCACACAAGCATCCTAGCATCTAAAATACAGGTATGAATGGGTGCACTAGCAGGTATGTATACAACATCAGTGTACGAATATGTATGCAACATGAATATCTGAGGTCTCAATAGGTATATATAAGAAACATTTATCTCTTTTTGTTTTTGAAACTCTTTTAGAATGCCAGCATAATACTCAAAGAATCGACGAGAACCGGTGTCCAGCAACGACACCCAAAAGCTGTCTCAAATCTCATAAATGTATCTCTGGCCTCAGCCGTCCGGCTGACCCATCTCAAATATCAATATCTCATCATCTAGCGGCCACGGTCGGTATCCTCTGGATATCCGCCGTCCCAAACAGTCACCGGTAGGTAATCCGTCCCCTGCCAGGCTCAACGTCAACACCACATTCCTCTTACCCCGGGGTACCTTACAGGGCCCACCATGTACCCGTGCCGGTTCCTCCACTCCTCAACACGGATTTCCAAAACCACAGCAAACTCATGGTGGACGACACTTACATCACTAGAAAACTGCAATTTACATATTTTAAAAAATATAATAAGTTTAGAAATTTTGCGGCTTTCCCCCGAAATCCAGAAATATCATAAAATCTCAAGAAATCCTCATAAGTGCATATATCAATGATAATGAATGCATATGGTATCAATAATCAAGTTGCAATGTGTGATTAATAGATTAGGCATGAACAATTAATATGATGAAGTACATGCACATGAATAGCAATCCTACGGTTTCATTTTAAGGAATTAAAGGCAATAGCACAAGTTTAAGTATCATTTAGTAAAAGGTTTAAATTTAAAGGTTATTTAGTGTGGTGGCATGGCAATTACCAGGGTATGTGTGTAAGCATGAATAGTGCTCGTGCTGCATATAAAAACCCTGGCAATGGTGCAGGTGTCCTATAAAATGGTTTCGTATAGGTATGTCAATATAATGCATGAATGCAGCAAATAATCAAATAAGTATTTCACCCCTAATTACTAACATCAATAAGAATCTTGTAAGTTACTAAAACTATCGGGCGGCTTGCGCCATCCAACGATAGTCCCCCGTAGATGTTACATCTACTCACCGGAATCCCTGGCTAGCTGTGTCCGATCACCGCTTTCCCCTTTCGCGCCGCGTCTGACGTCTCCGCGACCGAACCTGGAATTTACACCAATACCAAACATAAGGTTACATATCAAGAACGACGCAAAACCCCAACGAAACTACTAAAGTTCACTAGCTAGGTACAACGTGCACAAGATGCGCGGAACACTCGCGAAAATCGCAAAAACTGCCAAAAAAACGCCGATTTGGTCGCCCGGCAAAACTAAAACCCGACTACCCAAAAATCCGCACTCACGCATCCTAAACGTCATAGGAGATGCTAAAAACATCCCCAAGGTATCACAAATAATCCACCAATTAATTTTAACAAAAACCTAGTAAGCACAAAACTAGCAATTTTGGTGCAAAAATCGAAACTTAGCGATACGGTTATCACAATCCAACCACACAACAAGCAACTACAAACACTATAATTACAACACATTAGTAAAGATTCAAAACCTATTTTCCATAAACAACCATACTTGAATTATATAACCTAGTAATTCTTAATCCAAACTATATATGAAAACCTTAAATTAACACTAATTTATAACTCAATTAGCAAGTTAACCTTCTAGATTAGGTTAGCAAAACAACTAGATAACAAATTAGATTTAATCAACTAAATAATGGTTTCTAAACCCTAATTCAACTCATTTATCATGCTTCACAACTCACAATCCATACACAATCCTCTTCTAGATTTTGATAAATTAGCAAACTTAATGCAATTTCACCCAAGTTTAACATAGATTAGATTAATAGTAAGCCGCTTAAGCAAGGTAACCATAAAGATTAGTTAAGTAACAACTAGATTAACTACAAAACAATTTAATTAACTATCATGGCTTCAAAACCCTAGTTAAATACAAACTATTCTTTTATAAACTAGATTAGAAATTAGTTAAACTTTTAACACTAAAACCGTATACTTAAAGGAATTTAGCCAAAAGAAATTAACTTGATGGAAATTATACCTCAATTTGAGATCTAGCAAGAATAAATTTGCTCCAAATGATGGCCTCAAGCATCAAAATCCAAGCTAGGGAGGTGAAGGAAAAGAAAGATGAAGGATGGGTTTAATTTGTAAGCTTTAATTTGCAAATTTTGATGAATTAAACTTGAAGAATTTTGAAGAAAATGAAAAGAAAAGAGATGAAGAGGAGGGGTGCAGGTTTCGGCCAGATAGGAGGTGAGGGGAGGGTGTGGGTGAGTGGGGAAAAGTCATGAGTCAACTCTCCAAAAGTCAATGCACCATACCTTATCAAACTATATTTAAAATAAATCAATAAACCAACTAATTCAACTCAAGAAAGAAAACAAAAAGTGAGGCCAGAAATTTCTGGACTTATTCAAGGTGGGGCTGTCCTAGGGCTGAGGGAAGAGAGAGAGGGGTTTTACAAAAGAAATTTTATGCAAAAAGACCCCCTACAAGTCAAAAATTGCAAGTTTTAGCTTAAAATTCAATAAATTCGTTTCCTATCATAAAAATTAGTAAAAATTCAAAATAAAATAATAAAAATTTATGTTACCACTAGATTTTAATTATCATAATTTTAAAGATTAAAATTAGCCCGGAAAAATTTGTATTTATCGCTAATTTAATGTATTTTCTTACCGGCTTAAATAATATTAAAAAATTGAAAAATAGGGAAAAAATTTTAAATGACCAAAATTTCATAAGTAACTCATTAGCTACTAAAAACAAGCAATTACCTATCCATTTTAGGTATAATTAGCCCTAAACTGCAAAATAACAAAATGACGGTTTTCGGAAAAATACCGAATTTTCACCGATTTTCAGGAAAACACCAAAACGACTTTTCAAGACGCTACAGAAGCGGTACTTTCCTTGGAGATAGAGCTACCCTTTCTATGAGTGGCAGTTCGATATGAGCTGACGGATGAAGAAAATGCCCATCTTCGCTTGAGGAGCTCAATGCCCTCGATGAAACTCGTCTCACGGCACAGCAAAACCTGGAAGCTTACAAAGTAAGGATGACGCGCTCATACGAAAGACTAACCAGACCGAGAACATTCCGCCAAGGCGAACTCATGTTAGTCGTAAAAAGACCTATAATCCCCAACTGTGCAAAGTGGGGGAAATTCGTGCCGAACTATGAGGGTCCGTACATCATAGACAAGGTCTACCAAGGTGGGGCCTACTTGCTTGGGGATATGCATGGCGAAAGACCCTTCCGGCCAATAAACGGCCCGTTCCTTAAGAAATATTACGCTTGACAAGTCACAACTCAGGTTAATGATAGATGAGGACGCTCGTGTCGGCTCGTTGTCTTCCTGAGTCAAGACTTTATAAGTAGTCTCTGGCAAAACTTCGCCTCGAAGCTGACAATGGACCGAGATGTTCTTAAACTAACAATGGACCGAGATGTCCATAAACTAACAATGGACCGTAATGTCCTTAAACTAAATACGTCGCCTCAAACATAACGATAGTGGAATTCAAGTCCATAAGTCCCAGCGGCAAGAGCTGCAACTCAAGTCCCGCTGGCGGCACAGCTGGCCCGGTGACGAAGTTCCCCATAAGTTGGCGAATAGAGGGGTAAAAAAATGGTACGTCCACAAGCGAAATAGACACGGATGAAAATCCGAAAGGACGCCGTGAGTAAAAACAGCAGGGTTACCGGCGAGCTTTTGAAAACCCGAAAGGGCGCAATCTCATAAAATTTTCACTTACGAGATCCTCTCGACTTGTAAAGAGAACTCCCCCTGTGAGACCCTCACGGCTCATAGGATTCACAGTCTTAAGTTACGGAGATCCAAACCTGTCCTTAAACCGTCATACTCCTCAAGTTGCCTACAGGCGGTACAATGCTGGCCCTTGTATACAATCCACGGGCATAAATAAACGATTTCCCCACCAAGTTCCACTAATGACGAGAAATGTCCTCATATGGTGAACTACAATTGTAAGTCGTCTCGACTTATAAGGAGAAAATACTCTTTTGAGATTCTTATGACTTATAAGAGAACACACAATTAGGGATCCTCACGATTCCTAAGGAGAAAATACACCTACGGGATCCTCACGACTCGTAGGGAGAAAACCTTTTATGAGACCCCTATGGCTCATAGAGTCAAAAAGCCTTAGTCGACAGGACCTTAACCCTATTTGCTAAGCCACCTTTGTTCAAACCCATAAAGGCAAATGATGATTCGCTCCTGCCAATATTCCAGTCGCAGCGATACTGATACCTGAACAGATGTTAATTTTAAAGTCCTTTCACGGCAAATGATGATTCGGTCCTGGCAATATTCCAGTCGCATCGGTGCTGATGCCAAGATTGGTATCAGATCTCAAGTTCCATACTCGCAACAAAAGTCAGCGAGCAAAAATAAATGCATATGAAATAGCCGAAATGATGGGGCAACTCGCAATAAAAATCAGTGAGCATAATGTATGCATATAAAAACAGCCGAAATGTTTGGGCAACTCATAATAAAAAGCAACGAGAAGAAAAGAATAGCCGAAATGATTGGGCACTGTGATAAAAAGCTGAAATAATTGGGCAATTGCATCTTTCGCGATATAAAAAGCTGAAATGATAGAGCATCGCAGAAAGAAATTAAAAAAATAATGATGAATCTTTTGCCCTGCAGGTGAGTCTACACCGCCCCCTGTATACAATCCATAGGCATAAACGCAAAGGGAACCATATTTTCCTACCAGACTCCGTCAAATGGAGTTCCAAGTCTCGACGGTTCATAAACAACCTAGAGACCACCGCGACACTCATCTTGTTACAGCAGACGCAGTGTCAACAATGGCGTTTCTTCTCACTCCAGCAGGATGCAGACGCAACGTCAACAAAACTGAGCCATGGCAAAGTCTCTAGTTCCAAGTCTTAACGGTTCATAATCAACCTAGAGACCACCTCGACACTCATCTCATTATAGCAGACGCAGTGTCAACAATGGCGTTTCTTCTCATTCCAACAGGATGCAGACGCGAGGTCAACAAAATAGAGACATGCCAAAGTCCCTAGTTCCAAGACTCGACGGTTCACAAACAACCTAGAGACCA
Organism: Agapanthus africanus; assembly: GCA_030015575.1. NCBI lineage: Eukaryota > Viridiplantae > Streptophyta > Magnoliopsida > Asparagales > Amaryllidaceae > Agapanthus > Agapanthus africanus. The sequence continues at coordinate 202,247,414 of JASDDO010000028.1, read as the reverse complement.
CCTCGACACTCGTCTCGTTATAGCAGACACAGTGTCAAAAACGGTGTTTCTTCCTACTCCAACAGGATGCTGACGTGACGTCAAAAAAATGGAGCGATGGCAAAGTCCCAAGTTCCAAGTCTCGACGGTTCAAAAACAACCTGGAGACCACCTCAAGAATCATCTCGTTACAGCAGACGCGGTGTCACCAACGGCTTTTCTTCTTACTCCAGCAAGATGCAGACGCGACATCAACAAGCGACCCCAGGGTCAAAATAAAGCGGAGCCACGGCAAAGTCCCTAGTTCCAAGTCTCGACGGTTCACAAACAACCTAGAGATCACCTCGACAGTCGTTTCATTACAGCGGACACAGTGTCAACAAAGGAAGCGAAGGCCAAATTCCTAATTTCAGGGTCTTGACGGCAACTCAAATAAAACTTGAAAGACTGTCGGAGATCATCGCACACCAGCGCGGAGTGGTTATGACTAATCGGGACTCCCAAACTGAGCCTAACCTCAAGTAAAAAGCGTTATGGAAAATTCCTAATATTTGCTCTTCCGACAGTAATATGACCTAAAGAGATTATTTGAAGACGTCTTGTCCACCCCCGAAGGGATCAGAAATACAACAGTTGCAGGAATATTCGAACAGCAACGTAAAGTCTGCATATCAGGGAATGCATCAGCCAACGCAACGGTACGACGGACAAAACTCTAGTACCACAGACCCTAACGGACCTCTATCGTAAAGAGCAGGGGTTAACTGTAACGTTAGGACAGGTTTGCCAACAAGCCCAAGGAAAGCAAACTACAAACACCGAAATGAGTGAATAAACTACAAACTCCAAAATGAGTATATAAACTACTTCACACCAGTTCGAGACATCGAAGAAAAGAAAAACGCCAGTATGAAATAAAATATGTCTTTTATTCATGAATTCAAGTGAATATAAGATAAATTTCATAAAGGAATCAAAATGAATATATGTTATTCATGAATCACAAGTTTACCACCAATACAAGAAAAGGGGTACAATGACAGTTATTAAGGAGGAGGCGTCTTCAACAAATTAACAAGCCGCTCGCACACTCCTCTCAATTCTTTCTCATGATCAGCTACAGCAGCCAACTCCGTCTCGATTTGAGTCCGTTGCTGCAAACAGGATGAAAGCTTTTCATCAACTTCTTGCTTGGCAGGTTCACAGTCCTGCGTGACCCGCTCGGTGAAGTCAAGTTTCCGCCTTAGCGTCAACCCATCCGAAATACATCGCTAGAGGATGTCGAAAATAGCTTCTAGCTGCGCAGCATTCGCTTCAACCTGGGCATGTGTTCATATTAGAATTTTGCATTATTATATCACCCATTCTTATTCATATTACATATAAATAAGTGCTTTTGATCTATGTATGCTAAATAGTTGCAGGTTAAAGGTTCTCAGATCATTACAGTGAAATTCATGAAAAGACGCTACAAATGTGAGACTACAACCAACAACAGATGAATCCGTATGATGCCGCCTACCAGTTCAAAGAACAAATGAAGATCAGTAGACAGGTCAATGCACAAAGCACAAGGGCAGTACAAGATTCAAGACTTCAACGCGAAGCTCACGGTAAAAGTTCACATATTTGTGCACTGTTGGAAATCTGGAAAAATGTAGAAGAGATTCTGAGGAACCAAGTGAAGAAAACAGAAGGAAAAAGCAACATGAAGCTACCCAGAGAAGTGGAACCCATGATCCCACCAAATGGCCGCGGAACCGTGGCCAAACATGCCTTCCTGCCGCGGTTCCACGGCCATATAGTGCACGTGTCGGTGCGTGTGTCGGTGCTTTGACCCGGCTTTCTTAGGGTAGTCTTGTAAATTCAAATGTGGAACATATTGTAACCTAGGGTTTTTTCTATCTATAAATAGAAAAACCAAAAGCCAAATGAAGGCATGCCTCTTTTTAATTTCTAAATTAAAATTTTAATTCAGTTGTAATCGTTGAGAGGTCATCAATAAAAGTAAGCATTTTTATTTTTATCTTGCATTTTTTTATCCGAATTTAATTCCTGCAATTTTCGTTATCTGTTCTTTTATTATCTGCAACTTAGATAGTCTTTTAAAATAAAATATAAAAATGAATTGTATTGTCACTTTCCTAACGAGTGAGTAATTCCTCACTTGTTAGGATTAGGATAGGGAAGATTTGAGAGAAGGAAATCACTCTCACTCCTTTCTTTGCCAATAAAATTTTTAATTAATTAGGACTCTATTTAAATTAACCACACACCGCTCACTACGGCACCCTATCCTGCATGATAATGGTGATTCCCTAGTTAGACCGGTTGTGGTTGAATTAACGGGAGGTTAGGGCTAAGAGTTAAAACAGACGGACAAGGACCAAAAGGAAGAAACTACGTTTCTTCCTAGTCATGCGAATCCCCGTTGTTGACTATTACTCAAACACCTATATTCTTAACTAGGGCATTGTTAGCAGTAAGAAGAATCCAAATTTCAATTAACCTAATCCTAACCCTAGAAAGACTTTAAATCAATTTAATCTCATTCTTAGATCTTAAAACAGAACCTACCAAAAATATGACTTAGCTCGTTAGAACTTAAAGAAAAGAACACCATCGACCCGTACTCAACCGGCTAGCTACCAAGCGACACCGTCTTGATTGTGGTATTCTTAATTTTTAAAACGCACGTACTAAACATCTCTCAATCAAATGGTGCCATTGCCGGGGAAACGGTAGTTATTTTCTTTTTATAATTTCGGGTTAATTGAAATTGAAAAAATATAAAAATTTAAAAAAAATACATAAAAAATCATCTTCTTATTTTTGATCGTTTTTTGTGCGAATTGTGCAGGAACGGAAGACGGACTGATTCAGATCTGGAGCAAGCCCAGTGAACAAATCAAGAAACAGATGATCTGAACAGACAGAGGAGAACCATAACAGCACACAGGAAAATTTTGGAGGGCCAAACCTACTAAATCGCCGTAGAAACGTGGCATAAGTAGGTGTTTGACCGCGGTTCCGCGGTCAACTACTGACGTCAGCACCCCAAATTTCTCTATGAGTATTCTTCTCTCCTACCCCTTGATCTCCACTGAATTTTTTTCCTGTAGGGTTCTTTGCGCAAAACTTCTTCTCCCTCTCCAATAAATCATTTTTGTGACGGATTCTTTGCGCCTCAAATAAAAAGAAAAAATATTTTTTGGCAAATGTTTTAGAATTTTTGTGTTACTGCTTTGCATATTTAAAACGGAATCTAAGGGGCTATAACACCAATCAAGATTGAGTGGGGATTTCATTACCTTTCCTAAGACCCCAGAAATCACAAAAAGCATATGCATCACCCTTGAACTAATTAAAAAATATCTAGACTCTGCCAATTAAGGACTGTCGCGCTCATTAGGACAGAGAAAGGTTGTGGGCATTCAGTCGTTTATCTAAACCTGACTTTGTGGTGCCTAGGCTAGACAAGTGTGGAAGGTAACTTTAAAAGGCCCGTCTTACGGTGATTCGTGAGCGAAACCCTCCTTTCTTCACTTGTGCTTACCTGGCCACAATTAGTAGTGATGAGGCGATTTGAGTGATATCTCACAACTTGTCGCTTTGGACCAGTTAGGAGCAGTCTAGTTGACTTAGGAGACCCTAGCTTTAAGCTTGATTGTGCATGCTTAAATTGTGATTGTTTGAAAGTGTGTCATAGTTCCGTACAAAATCTTTTGCAAAACTCTTTATAAAAAAACACAAAACAAAATTTTTACAAAAACTTGCCATTTGTCGCTAGAATTCGATTGCACCCAACCTTCATTCACATTTCCCCATTGACGTTTTCTTACCCTCACATTCTACGTTTGACTACACTACAACTCGTTTAGTGTATGTCCGGTTGAACTAGAGACACCAGCTCCCGCTTAGTCCGTGTCTCTTTAGTCGCTACTGACGACGCGTTCGACTCCGAAGTCGAAACTCCCTCCACTTCTTTTTCATCTTTACCTTCATCTTCACATTCATCATCTTTACCTCGGGACTGATTCCACCTCAACTGGGTGCGAATAACCCACAACAACCTTCTGTTGAAGCGCCACAGCGAATCGCGCTCCAGAATCGTTTCTATCCCACCCGCTCCGCACTTCCTGCTTGTCTTTCACTACCGCCGGCTAATGGGGATAATTTCGAAATTAAGCCCCACTTCATCAACATGTTGCCCAAATTTCACGGGCTGGAATCCGAAGATGCCTATATCTTCATTAACAAATTCCAGAATGTTTGTGCAATGATGAAGACCGCCCAACTTTCCGATGATGCTATAATGCTACGAGTCATTCCATTCACTCTATATGACCTAGCTGAAAAGTGGCTATATAGTACTGCATCGCATTCTATAAATAGTTGGGAAACGTTTGTTAAGCCATTTCTTAAAAAGTTGTACCCATATCACAAGACCGCGAGAATTCGTAATGAAATTAACCAATTTTCCCGGCTACCTTCTGAACCTTTTTGGAAGTGTTTCGAACGATTCAAAGACCTTCTTGTTCAGTGCCCTCATCATGGTATTGAGAGATGGCAACTTTGCCAAACTTTGTACGAAGGACTGAACCCAGCAACTAAGCAGTTGCTGGAAACCATTTGTCAAGGTCACTTCCTAACCAAATCTGATGAGGAAGCTTGGCAATTTCTCGACGATCTTGCTGAACAAAGCTTTAGTAGGAAAGCACTAGACAAACCACTTCGTCTACTTCATCTACTTTCTCCGGTAAGTCTAGGGCTGGCATTCATCAACTCGACATGTCAATTGCAATGAAAGCCGAAATGGCCGCAATTACACGAAAACTAGAAGCAATTGAGAGCAAATTCTCATCGTCTTCTCCTGCCCCCGCTTTACCCCCTCGCACTATATGCTCTTGTTGTTCGGATCTATCCCATTTGACCGAAGAGTGTCCTTACAACCCACCTGCTTAAGGACAAGATCAAGTCAATACTGCCTTTCAGCAAAGATAAAGAAATGATTCATACTCTTCAACTTACAATCCTGGTTGGAGGAACCACCCAAATTTTGCTTGGAATCAAAATCAACAACAATTCCAAGGCAACAACAATTTCCAGAGGCCTCCTCCTCAACAACAAGCCCCTCAAAAAACTCAATATCAGCAATCTTTCCAACTCCAACCTTACCAAAATCAAACGAACAATTTTGCACCAAACAACTATTTTCCTCAAAACAATTTTGTTCAGCTAAATAACGATAAGGTTTTCTCGCTAGAACGAAGTCTGGAGGCGTTTTTAAAACAATCAACTCAATTCTCAGCCAACATCCAGTCTTCCATTCAGTCTTTGGTGCAACACACTGCATCACATGGACAAAGTATCAAAACCATTGAAGCCCAGATTGCACAACTGAATGCAGCTTTAAGCGAGTGAGAGAAGGGGAAGCTTCCATCTCAACCACTGCTAAATCCTGGTCACCCACAAAATGCACATGTTGCTCATGAACAACAAAACCATAATGTGAGTGCCGTGACTACATTGAGATCTGGAAGGATGTTGCACAACAATGTTGGCACTAATAATGACACCCCGGATTCTTCTTCTTCTTCTTCTTCTTCTTCTTCATCTTCAGAGCCTGTTCTCCATTCTTCACAAGGCTCTAATTCTTCTACTACTCTGAACGGACCCACATCTCACTCCACGAAAACACCAACACTAAGATCCGTTCCAACTCCGCAATCTCCTCCGCAAACATTGGACTCAACAAATTTTCAAAATGTTCCATTTCCAAACAGGTTGAGATCCAATAAACAAACTTCACAAATGGAGAAAATTGTGGAGTTATTTAAACAGGATAGCATTAACATTCCCCTCTTGGATTCAATCCAATAAGTCCCTTCTTATGCTAAAATCTTGAAGGACTTATGCACCAAGAAGAAGAAATCATATGTACCTAAGAAAGTTTTCTTGGCTAGTGCAGTGAGTGATGCTCTTACCCAACCTTTACCTCAAAAACGAAAGGACCCTGGCCGTCCTACAATTTCAATAACTATTGGGGATAAGAATATCAACCGCGCACTTTTATATCTTGGTGCCAGTGTTAACCTGCTTCCTTATTCAATATATGAACAATTAGGCGTTAGAGAGTTGAAACCCACACATTGTGCTCTCCAAATGGTCGACCGATCCATCACCCATCTTAGGGGTGAGTTAGAGGATGTGTTGATTAAAGTAGGGGACTTCATATTCCCCGTTTATTTTATTGTTATGGACACACAGCCTGTAGCTAACCCCCGGAATCAAATTCTGGTGATACTCGGTCGTCCATTCCTTGCAACTTCGAATGCGGTGATCAATTGTCGAAATGGTTCGATGAACCTATCTTTTGGAAACATGACAATAGAGCTCAAAATTTTTAAGTTGGGGAATCAGCCCTCCGAACCTAATGCTAATATACTTGATGTTTGCTCGATCTAAGAGATCACTCAGGAGGACTGTGAACTCGAAAAATTTCTGTTCGATCACAACAATTTTGATGCCACTAGTGCGTTCCTCCTTGAATCTGATACTGCTTTCATGCCTAATAATGACTATGAGTGTTTCACTTTCACGAACGATCTTGAACAATCACCACCCGAGTTTGAATCCTTTGAATTTTCGGATAAGTTAGCTGAACCATCCGACTCGGTTGCTTACACTCGTTTTGAAGCTCTGTTGGAATCCTTCGAGTTTAAGACAATTTCACCAATTTTACCTTCAATTGTTTCGCCTCTGTAACATTTCAGAAAATATAAAATATTATTTTTTGGAATTTAATATTAAAATAATATATTTCCCGAAAACTGCCCGATTTGCGAAATTGGGGTTTTCGAAAAAGGGTATAAATATATACCAATAATTGTGAAATAAATGGAAATTAAAATGATTTATTCATTTAATAGTATATTTTAAGGATTTGGCATTTTAAAAATTTTTATATGCAGTTTCGATAAAACCCCGATTAGTGCACTGCTAATCGCGATTAAGCCAAATCCGTGTTTCTACAGTTTTTATGGCTAGTGCACCATGTCATGTTGCATTTTGGTTATATGTTGTTTTCTTGTATTGGTTTGGGTATTTTATAGTTTGGTTTTAAAAGAAATGAGAAAAGAAAAGAGAAAAGGGTAAAAGGGTAAATAAATAAAAGAGTGGGTGAGAATAAGAGAGGAGAGAGAGAGGGGCTGCCTCATTTTCACCTCCCCCATCATTTTCTTCTCCTTCTTCTTCCCCACTTCCCTCCACTTTCACCCCATGGTATCATCTCAAAATATCTATCAAAACCCTAAACCCCATTTTCAAAAATTGATCATCTCCTTCTCCTCTACACATTGGACCAAGAAAAGTTGGATTTTGACAACCTTGAGGAGCTAGGGTTTTTCTTGAGTTGCATCCATGAGGTATAATTTCTACCATTTAGATAATTTAAAGTTTCTTTATATTCTAGTTTGTTAGAAATGGGTTTAAGATGTGAATTTGTGAACTTGGAAAATCCTAGTGAGGGTTTGAGTGAAATTGTGGATTGATGATATTTTATGGCTGTTAATGAGACTTTTGAGGTGATTCTTGACCTGGACCATAGTCTAGAAACCAAAATACGAATTTAGGAATTGATTATGTCGGTTTTATGTTGATTTGAGAGGGTATATGGAAATTTGGAGTAATCCGGGGGCACTAAAATTTATTTAGCGAACACAGTGACACATGCAGGCACCCAGGAAGCTACCACAGAAACCCGGGACCCTAACTCCACCAAATGGACGCAGATTTAATCATTCTGGCCGCAATTTGTGGCCTGAGTTGGGTGGAATTGATCCATGTTGGTTCCAGGGCCTTATCTTCAGTAATTTAGACCCTCCATATATGCAGAATTGACCAATATGGCCTAGGGTAAAATCTGGGAGCACATTGGGTGTTTTTGGCTATGTTTTCCGTATTTTGAATGATGAGTTTTGATATTTGGATTTGTATTTGGTTGTTGAATGTTTGTACATCAACGACTAGGGGTAATTTGTCGTGTTTTGCACGCGAAGCTATAGGTTTTAACCTATGAACGAAACGTGTGCCGTTTTGGTTTTCCGCCTTGATTTTAACACGCATTGCGATTGTTTATTATTGTAGGTGTTCCCCTCCGAATGGCGGCCAGGACAGGGGTGTCTTGCCTGAGATTCGGGGCAGATACTATTTGGTTTTATCCGTCCACCTCTCCGAAGATGCCAAGTTGATTTATGGCACCGTGTATCGGAGGTTTAGACGAATGCGGCCGATTTAGCAGACTTCGTCAGATTCCCCCTCGCTTGAGGGGTTTTTGATTGTGGGGACGCTCTTCCCTGCAGGCGCAAGCCCCTGCAGTTAATTACGCTACCGCATCGCGGTAACAAGTTTCTCCTTCTCCAGAATTTCATTTCGTGTCGTGGGTGTTTGTTTTGTTTGTGGTTTCCCGTGGATTGTATACGGAGACTAATTTATGTCATCGCCCGTAGGACGTGGATTAGTCCAAATCCGTATTTTCTTAGATTTGGGTTTTGGGGGGTTGTGTTTAAGGATACGTTAGCCATATTTGAGGCTAAGATCAACTTAAACGTTTGTTAAGGATACGTTAGCCCAATTTGAGACTAAGATCAACTTAACGGGATCGTTTAGATCCAACAAAAGAGCGTTCGGGGGCTCTATTATTCTAGTTTAGGGACATAGTGGTCCATTTAATGTATGGACGTCGGGACCCGTCTTCTCTCTGACGTCGTTGAAGGATTACAACGACAAATATGAGGAGTGAAGAGATGTACCCTTGAACCAAGGTTGCTTGGGGATCTGTAGTCCAATTTGGAACTAAGATCAAATAATTAGATTATGAGCACATTGGCTCAGTAAAATCTGAATTGAGGACTTATGGTCAGTTTGAGCTAAGTCCAATTAGATTAGAAATATTGGCTCTTTGTTGGACCATTGAATATTTGTCTGGGTTCAAGCCCACATTATTTAGCAATGCTAAACATTTTCATCCTTGATTTCTTCAATTTTGAGATTCATTTGGCGGAGGGACTTTTGCCTCTGGAAAATTAGCCAATTTGGCTAACAGTAGTGTCAAACACTAAAGAACAACAGTGTTAAACACTGGAAATATAGAATCCCAAATTAGTGTTAAACACTAGAAAATAACAGTGTTAAACACTGGAAATAAGATTTTCAAATTAGTGTTAAACACTAAAAGATAATCAGTGTTAAACACTGGGAATAAAGCTTTCGAATTAGTGTTAAACACTAAAGAAAAAGGGGTCACGTGTGGACACGTGAGGGCGCCCAAAGGTGGGACCAGATTCCTTTTCTTCGTTCTGCAATTAAGTGTTAAACACTTTTTATATTTTATTTTGGAGCATCACGTGCTGGCAGGTGAGGAGGATTCATGCACTGATCATTAAAGCGTCCGCCAAGGGGTTACGTGGGAGCACGTGAGAGCGTCCAAGGCCTTTATTTCTTTTACTTTTTCTTTTTGTGTTTCGGGGGTCACGTGGAGCACGTGAGGCATTGCCTCTGAGCTCTTTCCTTCTCATTTCTGGGGATCTTTTCAGGGGTCACGTGGGGACACGTGACCCTGGTTCTTTGCATGCTTGAAGATCTCTTTATCTTTTAAGAATTAAATTCTTTATAGGGCTAAACCCTAATTATGATTCTGGGGGGATTAAAACCCCTATTATGAAAGAGTTAAATTCTCATATAGGGTTAAACCCTAATTTTCTTTTTAGAGGAATTAAATTCCCATATATGTAAAAGAATTATATTCTTGCATAGGGTGAAACCCGAATTTCATTTTTTAAAGAGGAATTAAATTCCTGTGAATTTGAGAGAATTAAATTCTCCATTAGGGTTAAACCCTAGTTCTGTCCATCTTTAAGGAATTAAATTCCTGTAATTCTAGGAGAATTAAATTCTCATATAAGATTGAACCCTAGTTTTATTTTGGGAGAATTAAATTCTCTAAACTCAATTCCCCCTCTAAGTTTTAGATCTGCATGGCAGGATCTCGACCCGATGAGAATTAAATTCTCAACTTATGGGGAGATGTGCGCTTTGCAAATCTTCAACTAGAGGAAGAACTAAGTTCTTTGCAAAAGAGTTAAACTCTTAGATTTTTGAGAATTAAATTCTCTGTTTGAAGTTTTGATCCCCTTTCTTTTCTCACCTAGGGTTTTCTTTGTTGAGAATTAAATTCTCCTCTCTTTTCTCTTTGCTTTTTGGAAATTTCAAGATCCCAAAATTCTATATCCAAAACTCTATATCCCGTTCTCTTCTCTTAGCTCCTATTTATAGGAGGAGGAAAAGAATCAATTTGTTTAGCAAATCTTTCATTGAAAAATTTGATTTGTTTTTATCATTAATCTGAGCCTTTAGATTATTAGGTGAATTTTATTCACCGTTGGATTTTTAATCCAAAGATATTCTATTTGTTATTTCTGGTGAGATTTAGGGGAAATCTTTCCTTGTCCAAGATTTTTCCATAAATTGGTGATATTTAATCACCCTTGGATTTTTAATCCAACGGTCCCCATAATCCTTTTCCATTTGGAAAGATTTAGAAAAATTTAGAATTTTAATCCTATTTGGAAAGATTTAGAGAAATTTAGAATTTTAATTCTATTAAACTGTAAGGCTTTCAAAGCCTGTCACGTGCTGACACGTGACCCTTGGTTTCGTGTGAGCACGTGACCCTCAATTGAGTCTTTTTCTCAGCGTTTATCTATGCTTCAGTTTTAAGCATCACGTGTCAACACGTGACCATTGGTCACGTGTGAGCATGTGATACCTCATTGAGGCATTTCCTTCAGACATTTGTTTTTATTTCTGTTTTAACTATGACATGTCAACACGTGGCCATTGGTCACGTGTGAGCACGGAACCCCCATTGAGGTAATTCCTGATTTTTAATTAGGGAACAGTGCATAGCATATTTGTTCATAACTTTTGATCCCGGATGAATTATGAAGCCCGTAATATATCAAATCGAAGGGTTTTTCGAGATGCTTCCAATAACATCAGATTTTAGCTGTTTCCCATTCGGGAGTTTGTCAAAAAACAGCCCAGAAAATACTGGTTCGCATTTTCATAAGCGTATCACTGCCATTTGATACCTTGGGCTCTTTTGCGCAGAAATTTTTGACGGGAACAAATGCCCCCCACTATTTTGCCCACGTAAGTATGTACGCGGGTGAAGTAGTGCAGAGTTATGCATGACAATAGAATTGATGGCTTAGGAGACAAGTTTAGGGTTCTTGTAACCTAAGAATTTTTTCATCTTCATGAGCCGTAAGGGTCTCAAGAAGGTTTTTTCTCCCTGCAGGTCGAGCGGATCCCGTAGGTGTATTTTCTCCTTAGGGGTCGTGAGGACTCCTAAGTGCGTTTTCCCTTGAGAGTCGTAAGAATCTCACAAGAGAATTTTCTCTCTTACAAGTCGAGAGGGCTCATAAGTGATTGCTTCCCTTCTTATCGATAATTGACTTCGGGGAATATGGCCTATAGATAGTCCATCTTGACCTCTCTGTAGGGCAGTGATGGCTTAGGAGACAGGGTTAGGATCTGCCACCTAAGACTTTTCAAGTTTATGAGCCGTGAGGGTCCTATAAAGACTTTTCTCCCTACGAGTCGAGAGGATCCCGTAGGTGTATTTTCTCCCTAGGAGTCGTGAGGACTCCTAAGTGCGTATTTTCTCTTGAGGGTCGTAAGGATCTCACAAGAGAATTTTCCGGCTTACAAGTCGAGAGGACTTGTAAGTGGTTGTTTCCCTCTTTGTCGATGTTCGACTTCGGAGAGTGTGACCCGTGAATAGTATGCAAGAGTCCATCTTGGACTGACTTGCAGGGCCCCAGTGCTTAGGAAACAGGTTTTTTAATCCCTATTGCCTAAGGCTTTGCCTTACGAGTCGAAACGAATCGAGAAGTTCTCGCAAGGATGTCCTAACGTCACAGTTAAGCTCTGCTCTTTATGACAAAGGTCCGTCAGGGTCTGTGGTATTAGGATTTTGTCCATCGTACCGTCGCGTTGGCTGATGTATTTCTCGATAGGAAATCTTGCTGTTCGAGCAGCCTTGCTACTGTCGTGTCTCTGATCCCTTCGGGGGCTGGACAAGACGTCTTCAAGCAATCTTCCTAGGCAGTTTGACCGTCAGAAGAGCAAGCGTTAGGAATTTTTCCATGCCGCTTTTTACTTAAGGTTAGGCTCATTTTGGAGAGCCCCGATGAGTCATAACCACTCCGCGCTAGTGTGGGATGATCTCCGATAGTCTTTCAGGTTTTATATGAGTTACCGTCAAGACCCTGAAGCTAGGAATTTGGCCTTTGCTTCATTTGCTGGCACTGCGTCTGCTGTATCGAGACGAATGTCACGGTTGTCTCTTAGTAGCTAGTGAACCGTCGAGGTTTGGAACTAGGGATTTTGCCGTGGCTCCTTTTGGTGATGTTGTGTCTGCTGTGTTGAGACAAACGTCGAGGTGGTGACCGCTCCGCACTGGTGCGAGATGATCTCCAATTGTCTTTCAGGCTTTATGTGACTTACCGTTAAGACCCTGAAGCTAGGAATTTGTCCTTCGCTTCATTTGCTGGAATTGCGTCCGCTATATCGAGACAAATGTCGCGGTTGTCTCTACGTTGCTGGTGAACCGTCGAGGTTTGGAACTAGGGATTTTTCCGTGGCTCCTTTTGGTGATGTTGCGTCTGCTGTGTCGAGACGAACGTCGAGGTGGTGACCACTCCGCACTGGTGTGAGATAATCTCCGATTGTCTTTCAGTCTTTATATGACTTGCCGTTAAGACCCTGAAGCTAGGAATTTGGCCTTCGCTTCGTTTGTTGGCATTGCGTCTGTTGTATCAAGACGAATGTCGTGGTTGTCTCTATGTTGCTGGTGAACCCTCGAGGTTTTGAACTACGGATTTTGCCGTGGCTCCTTTTGGTGATGTTGCGTCTGCTGTATCGAGACGATCGTCGAGGTGGTGACCACCCCATACTGGTGCGAGATAATCTCCGATTGTCTTTCAGGCTTTATATGACTTGCCGTTAAGACCCTGAAGCTAGGAATTTGGCCTTCGCTTCATTTGCTGGCATTGTGTCTGCTGTATCGAGACGAATGTTGAGGTGGTGATCACTCTTTGCTGGTGTGAGATAATCTCCGATGGTCATGCAGGTTTTATATGAGTTACCGTCAAGACCCTGAAGCTAGGAATTTGGCCTTTGCTTCATTTGTTTTGTCACGTCTGAATCCTGCTGGAGGAAGAACACTGGGGTGACATCTCGTCTGCTGTATTGAGACGTTCGTCGAGGTGGTGACCACTCCGCGTTGGTGCGAGATGATCTCCGATTGTCTTTCAGGCTTTATATGAGTTGCCGTCAAGACCCTGAAGCTAGGAATTTGGCCTTTGCTTCATTTGCTTTGGTGCATCCGAATCCTGCTGGGGGAAGAACGCTGTGGCGACATTTCGTATGCTATATCGAGACGAATGCTGATGTGGAGTTGGGGTTTTGCCATCACTCCGCTTTGTTTCGACCGTAAGGTCTTCTGTCGGTGTTGTAGCCGTATCCTGCTGGTCTGCGAAGGAACGCCGTTGCTGATTCTTAGGCTGTAGATATTGCCGTTAAGATTTGGAACTAGGGACTATGTCGTGGCTCCATTTCATTGCGACTCTGAGATCGGTTGTTGACGTCATGTCTGCATCTGGTTGGAATGAGGAGAAACGCCGTTGGTGATCTCTAAGTTGTCGATATTGACGTCGAGGCCCTAAAGGTAGGGATCTTCCTTTGCTTCGTTTGTTGACATTGTGTCTGCAATATTGCGACAAATATCGCGGTTGTCTCTAGGTTGTCCATGAACCGTCGAGATTTGGCTTCGCTTTCTAGTGGAGCATGTTGGGAAGGTATGGTTCTCTCTTTGTTTGTGCCCCCTGGATTGTATACCGGGATCGATGTGATCTCACCTGTAGGGAAAAAGGTTTCATTCTTTTAATAAATTTTTTTATTCTTTCCGCGATGCTCTATCATTTTAGCTTTTTATATCGTGAAAATCGCAATTGCCCAATCATTTCGGCTATTTTTCACGGTGCCCAATCATTTCGGCTATTTATTTTACATTCACTCGCTGCTTTTTATTGCGAGTTGCCCAATCATTTCGGCTATTTTGCATGCATACATTTTTTTACTTGCTGATTTTGTTGCAAGTTGCCCCATCATTTCGGCTATTTTTTCTTTTTACTCGCTATTTTTTATTGCGAGTTGCCCAATCATTTTGGCTATTTTGCATGTATACATTTTTTACTTGCTGATTTTGTTTGCAAGTTGCCCCATCATTTCGGCTATTTCGTATGCATGTGTGGCTTGCTAGCTTTTCGCTGCAAGCTTGGGATTAGACACTGATTCCGGCACCAGCACCGCTACAACAGGGATATTGTCAGGAGCGAATCATCATTTGCCTTTGTCGATATCAAGAAAAGGTGGCTTAGCGAACAGGATTAGGATCCTGTCGACTAAGGTTTTTGACTTCATGAGCTGTAAGGGTCTCACAAATGTATTTCTCCCTACAAGTCGTGAGGATCTCGTAGGTGTGTTTTCTCCTTAGGAATCGTGGGGACTCCTAAGTGTATGGCTTCTTGTAAGTCGTAAGGATCTTACAAGAGAGTTTTCTCCTTGCAAGTCGAGAGGACCTACAAGTGTTTGTTCACCGTACGAACATATCCCTAGTCACGGATGGGACTTGGTTAGGGAAATGTTTATTCACACTCGTGAATTGTATACAAGGGTCAGTGTTGCACCGCTTGTAGGGCAGTATCGGAGGTTGTGGGGGTTCCTTAAGAATAGGTTCAGATCTCTGTAGCTTAAGACTTTTGAATCTTATGAGCCGTGAGGGTATCATAAGAGGGTTCTCCTTACGAGTAGTGAAGATCTCGCAAGTGTAATTTCTCCTTAGGAATCGTGGGGATTCCTAAGTGTGTTGCTTCCTTTGTGAGTCGTAAGGATCTCACGCGAGTGGTTTCTCCTCACAAGGTCAAAAGGACCTTGCAAGTGTCCTTTAACGAGGTTGCGCCCTTTCGGGTTTTTACAAACACTCGCCGGTAGCCCTGCTGTTTTTACTCACGGACCCCTCTCGGGTTTTCATCCGTGCCCATTTTGCTTATGGACATACCCTTTTTTTAACGAGTTTGCGCCCTTTCGGGTTTTCACAAACATCGTCGGTAGTCCTGCTGATTTTACTCACGGAGCCCTTTCGGGTTTTCATTTGTGCCCATCTCGCTAGTGGACGTACCCTTTTTTTCATTTATTTTTATTTTTTTTATTTTTATTTTTAAGGAGTCTGCGCTGTTTCGGGTTTTCACAAACACCCGCCGGTAGTCCTGCTGTTTTTACTCACGGAGCCCTTTCAGGTTTTCATCCGTGCCCCTATTGCTTGTGGACATACCCTTTTTTTCTTTTTTTTTACCACGTCAGCCTGGGGATGCCGCGGGTTGGTAGTAGTTTAACGGCGTTTCGGTCATCAGCCAGTTTTAGGACATAGTGGTCCATCGTTAGTTTAACGACGTTTCGATCTATCGTTGCCATATTTGAGGCGAGTTTCTAGTTTATGGACTTTTTGGTCCATGGGGCTTTCTCTATGAAAGAGCACGATGCCCCCGGCATGTCCATTTTTTTCGGAGCATGTGGTTGTGGTGGGTTCACCTTCCATTTTTCGGACAACGCGAACTTTCCCTGTTGGTACTCGTCTTCAACCCAGTTTTTGAAGACGTAGCAGTTATCGATCGGATGGCCCAATACTTGGTGGTAAGGGCAGTAATTAGAATTGTTGACATCATTCAGTTGTAGCTGGTGTTTCGGCTCCGGTAGAGTGATACCTGTTGCGCACTGCTAGTTCGAACAGCCTCCTTGTTTCATCCCGAGGAAATGAGTAAGGACGTTTCAACTTCTTATAGAGGGGTTGCTGCTTGTTGTTTTGGCGAACAACCGGTCTAGGGCTACTCGATTGTTGTTGAGCGTTGGCGATGAAGGCCGTTTTTTCCTTCCCTTTATCCTTTTTGTTCAATCCCTTATTTGCGGGTCTGAGATTCTTTCTGGATAGCGTGCAATTGCATGGCTGAATGTTCTCGCAGCTTCTCAATTCTTTCATTTCAGAGATGGATTCCTTGAAGAGAGGACCGAGGGCTACTTTTTCGTCGGAGTGGCTCCCGAAGGTGAGAATTCGCGGTCCCTCGGGATCAACCTTATGACAATTGCCGACAATTCTTTTACGCTCATCTGTCGCATTTTTCTGCTGTCTACGAGCTTCATACTTTGTCCTATTGAAGTGTTTCCTGTGAGCGACATACCCTTGCAACCAACACTTAAAGGAGTTGCACTCTTCAGTAGGATGTGCGATCTTCTGATGATATAAGCAGAATTTAGGATGTGCGTCCGCTTTATCAAGATGTATACCACCAGGAGAATTTTCTCTGAAAGTGGGCAGCCTCATCCCCATCGATTTGGCTTTAGCGAATCGTTTCCTTGTCTTGATCCTGCTTTCATTTGCGGCGGGTGTACTTTGATCTGGTGGGAGTGTTTCGACCCTTTTGTCTAATCGCCGACGTTTGGCCTTTTCAAATATGGCCATCTCACGCTCCCGATCGGCTTTACTTTTTAGATGAATTTCACTCAGGAAGGCATCGATCATTTCGTCTGACGGCCATAGAAGTTCTAGTTCAGGACCTGCCCCCCGTCTCTCGGTGCAAGGAGCTTCTTTATCGTCTATCGACGAGTAAGAGATCACATGGCAGCTTGCCATATAATCCTCGGGTTCATCCGACGAGTCTTTGTCATCATCTTCGTCCTCAAGGACGTGACTGAAGAATTCTCGGAGTGTGACTGCGGTCCGCGCCTTCTGATTATATTCTTCTAGTGCGTCAATATGTTTTTGCATATCCGTGCACTTGTCATCAAAATTCACGGGCTTTTGTGGTCTTCTCCTTCTTCTTCGAAGACTTTGACGGCTGGGTGCGAGCGCTTTGACCACCACCACCGGATTTTGTAGTTGGGCGCGGTTTTAGCATTCCCTCGACGACCTCGGGTTCCAGTGGATTTTTCCACCTGATTGCCGGGCACGTCTGGAGATCATTCAGCATCCTTTTGGTTTTGGCCGAAAGGGCCACCTCCCATAGGGCCTCTTCAACAAAAGTGCACGATGCCCCGGCGTGTCCACCTTTTTAGGAGCATGAGGCTGTGGCGGGTTCACCTTCCAGTTTTCGGATAACGCGAACTTGCCTTGTTGGTATTGGTCCTCAATCTAGCCTTTGAAAACGAAGCAATTTTCAATTGGATGGCTTACTTCTTGATGGTAAGGGCAGTAATTAGGATTGTTGAGATCGCCTGGCTGCAACGGACGTTTTGGACTCGGCAGATTGATGAGTCTGTTGCGCACTACCAGCTCGAACAGTTTTCTCGTTTTATACTGAGGAAACGAGTAAGGACGTCCTAGTCTTTCCTCAAGGGATGGGCGTGGATGCATATTGTTTTGACGGACAACCGGCTTTAAGTTGCTCGGCTGTTGTTGAGTATTAGCGACGAAAGTTGCTTTTCCTTTCCCCTTTTCATTCAGAGGATCCGTCTTTGAAGGAGATGTTCTATGACCCATCTGATCCATTTGGGCCAACTTGTCAATCAATGCCTGGAAAGTAGTCGGCTTAAAGAACATCATAAATTGCAAGATGGTCGCTTGAGGGTCAAGAGTGCCTACGAACATGCCTACTGCCGGCGCTTCCTCAATGCGCTGTTCGCATTTTGACCACAGATTCCGCAATCGTGTTGCGTATTGAACCCAAGTTTCGTCTGGCCTTACCCTGGCGTTGATCAATGCGGTGATCGGGGTGCGCTCGCTGGCGCTTGCAAATCTTTGTGTAAACAGCAGCTCCATCTCCGCAAATGTTTTGACAAAGTCGTTAGGTAGCTCCGAATACCATTCGAAAGCCATTTCTGCTAAGCTGCCGACGAATTGGCGAAGCAACGGTTTATCATCGCCTCCAGTGTAGCCGCATAAGGCTCTGAATTGAGCGACATGCTGATGTGGATTCCCCGTCCCTTTATATACATGGAACTTAATGATCGTATATCCCGGCGGGTAACTTATTTGGTCATACCAGCCTGGGTAGGGTCATCCAGTCTTGACAACTTGGTCAGCCGTTTCGTTCCCTCGGTGAGCTTGTATTTGCTGAGCTATATAATCATCGAGTACGAACTTGGAGATGGTTTCCTCCTTGGCTGCTGAAAGAGCGGGAGGAGTATTAGATGTCTCCCTTTTATCATCTTCAACAATGATCGGAGGGTCTTCAGCAGGAGGGTCCGGCCGTAGCATCATCCCCACCATGTCTTGGAAGAGAAGCGCCATTTGTTTTATATTAGCCGCTTTTTCTGCTGCTTCTTTGTCCTTCTTCTCAAGCATTCTCCGAAGGTATTCAGCATCAGTTTCCAGCTCACGGCGCTGCTCCGTAGATGTTTCCGGGCTTTCTTTTGGTCCGGTGAGTGCGGCCATCGCAGTCAGCATCTCTTGAAGCTTCTGTTGCTGGTCCTGGGCTTTTGTTACGGATCGGGTGAGCGGTCGGTGACCCGTCGAAGCGCGGCTTTCCTCTTTTCCGGAATCCATGTAAACAGTATGCACCATTATGCCCCCAGACTTAGGGCGTTTGGGCCAGCGTCTTTGCGGTTTGTCATAGTCACAGGGGCTTTCCCTGACCTCCTTTTCTTTTGAGCAGTTGACGTTGAGGAGGCCGTTGCAGTGGGCACCCAAGTAGCTGTCGCCTTTTGTGTCTTGACAGGACGGTCCTCTTCCCGCTGAACTTTCACCTTTTTCTGTCGGCGGGGTTAATCTTGATCAATTACCGAGTCTTGGACTTGACACCAGACCTTGTAGATTTTAGAGGACAGCCGTTGAGGGGGCTGTTCCGGCTTCACCCTTGTAGCGCTCTCCATTGGTGGAGGAGATCTTTTTAGCACGGCCATCGAAGAGTTCTTGCGTACCCTTTTATGTGGTTCAAAACTGTTCCCAGTTGGAACAACAGCATCAATTTCCACCGTTGGAGCCGGCGGAGTCAATCCAGAAGGAGAGTTGCCCCCAGCCTTTCTTACTCGGCGCCAGTGGCATATCCCTAGTAGGAGGAGTGTTGTCTCCTGAGGGTTTTCAGCGGATTACACCCATAAAATCCTATAATAAAAGAGATATGGTGAAAGTTATATGAAGATAAGAACTATAAAAGAAAGAACTTGAAAATAAGAGTTTTCAACTATACCAGCTTTTCAGTTGCTATGAGCCCTATCTTAATGGTCATGAAAAATGTTAGAAATCACATTATCTCTCAATAAAACATCGCCTTCGGTTTTCATTCCTACCTTTCTTCCAAACATTGATCATATACCCTTACGTGTGTGAACTGGACATCCCTACACTCAGAGAATTCAATTCAAGTAATCATACTCTTGTCCATCTACCCTAGTACTTTTTAATAGATATTTAGATGGAATTTGCCCACACATTCTTCATGCGACCGTTAATACTTCTTGACGTACTAACCGACCAATTACTCATATGCTTGCTAATTAGGTGTTTTTCTTCGTCTTGCAACACCTAAGGCTTAGCAGTAGCTCACAAACCAGTTGGTCTAAGGCACTAGGTGATAAAGCACCCTCGCTATATTTTTTTATTGCTGCCTCGGTGATAACAAAACCAGTGTTCATTATTCTTTTCACCATTTTATTTTTTATTCTCCACTTTTATTTCCTTCATACTTTGGCTTTTAGACAAGAGCATTTCAAGGTATTCTCTACTATTCCAAGTTTTAAGATGTGTGTAAGTGCGTATAGTAGGGTATCAACGTTCAAATGTTTGGCTTCCAAAATAGGAACTATTTTTCAGGCTTATTTTTATCCTCAAATTAGTAATTTCCTTCATCTTACTAACCCTTGGGACAACAGCTCATAACTACTTATTACTAGTTTCATTTAAGAAAACATCTAACTTTCTTGTTTTTCTTAAACTATTCCTATCTTTTAAATATAATTTTTTCACTTTCTACTCTTTTATTATCACAATTTTTTGTGTGCTTATATATAGTATAATGCAAAGTAAGGCGTAAATAAGCACAGAAGCACTGAAAAACGACTTCTTGGGAGCTTCTTGCGATGGTATAGGAGCGCTGAAGCTCGTTGGCGGGAGCATGGTCACGAAGAATAGCCCAGTAGTGGCTTGAGTTACCTGCTCCACTGGCATAGTGAAAAGGGAGACCGCTTGGGGCCCATAGGTTACTCCTCCAGATGGGACAGAGCGAGAGTTGCTGTTGCAGTTAGTGCAGTTTGAAGCTATTGATTTCTTGAAGAGCTTGAATATTCTGCCCCCTGTGTCGACCTTGGTCTTTGGCATGTGCCAGTTGTTTGAGGACCGATTCCGTCGGCAAAGCTACTGCTTAGGGAGCCCGCCTGTGGACAACAGACATCCTTTGGGCTTCCTCCATCGGCGTTGAGGCACCGAGGGTGGGAGGTGGGAGCATCGACCCAAAGAGAAGCCCGTTGATTTCTTGAAGAGCCGAATTGCAGAGATTTGAGCCTGCAAGTGGCCCGTACTTGACTCCACCAGAAATGACAGAGCCTGTATTGCTAAGGTCGGAAAAAACGCCATTCTTCATAAAGACGAAGCGCCGACTTCAGTATCCACTCCCCTAAGGGCAACCACAAACATACACACCGCGATTATCTGATCAGTGGAAAAAACACGACACACGAAGTGTGGAGTGGAAAGAGTAAAAGGTCCTACCGGGCGTGCCAGAATCTGTTCCCCTCCGAATGGCGGCCAAGACAGGGACGTCTTGCCTGAGATTCAGGGCAGATGCTATTTGGTTTTATCCGTCCACCTCTCCGAAGATGCCAAGTTGATTTATAGCACCGTGTATCGGAGGTTTAGACGAATGTGGCCGATTCAGCAGACTTCGTCAGATTCCCCCTCGCTTGAGGGGTTTTTGATTGTGGGGACGCTCTTCCCTACAGGCGCAAGCCCCTGCAGTTAATTACACTACCGCATCGCGGTAACAACTTTCTCCTTCTCCAGAATTTCACTTCGTGTCGGGTGTGTTTGTCTTGTTTGTGGTTGCCCGTGGATTGTATACGGAGACTAATTTATATCGTCGCCCGTAGGACGTGGATTAGTGCAAATCCGTATTTTCTTAGATTTGGGTTTGGGGGGTTGTGTTTAAGATACGTTAGCCATATTTGAGACTAAAATCAACTTAAACGTTTGTTAAGGATACGTTAGCCCAATTTGAGACTAAGATCAACTTAACGGGATCGTTTAGATCCAATAAAAGAGCGTTTGGGGGCTCTATTGTTTCAGTTTAGGGACATAGTGGTCCATTTATTGTATGGCCGTCGGGACCCATCACCTCTCTGACGACGTTGAAGGATTACAACGACAAGTATCAGAGGAGTGAAGAGATGTACCCTTGAACCAAGGTTGCTTGGGGATCTGTAGTCCAATTTGGAACTAAGATCAAATAATTAGATTATGAGCACATTGGCTCAGTTAAATCTGAATTGAGGACTTATGGCCAGTTTGGGCTAAGTCCAATTAGATTAGAAATATTGGCTCTTTGTTGGACCATTGAATATTTGTCTGGGTTCAAGCCCACATTATTTAGCAATGCTAAACATTTTCATCTTTGATTTTCTCAATTTTGAGATTCATTTGGAGGAGGGACTTTTGCCTCTGGAAAATTAGCCATTTTGGCTAAAAGTAGTGTCAAACACTAAAGAATAACAGTGTTAAACACTAGAAATATAGAATCCCAAATTAGTGTTAAACACTAGAAAATAACAATGTTAAACACTGGAAATAAGATTTTCAAATTAGTGTTAAACACTAAAAGATAATCAGTGTTAAACACTGGGAATAAAGCTCTCGAATTAGTGTTAAACACTAAAAAAAAGGGTCACGTGTGGACACGTGAGGGCGCCCAAAGGTAGGAACAGATTCCTTTTCTTCGTTCTGCAATTAAGTGTTAAACACTTTTTATATTTTATTTTGGAGCCTCACGTGCTGGCACGTGAGGAGGATTCATGCACTGATCATTAAAGCGTCCGCAAATGGGTCATGTGGGAGCACGTGAGAGCGCCCAAGACCTTTATTTCTTTTACTTTTTCTTTCTGTGTTTCGGGGGTCACGTGGAGCACGTGAGGCGTCGCCTCTGAGCTCTTTCCTTCTTATTTCTGGGGATCTTTTCAAGGGTCACGTGGGGACACGTGACCCTGGTTCTTTGCATGCTTGAAGATCTCTTTATCTTTTAAGAATTAAATTCTTCATAGGGTTAAACCCTAATTATGATTTTGGGGGGATTAAAACCCCTATTATGAAAGAGTTAAATTCTCATATAGGGTTAAACTCTAATTTTCTTTTTAGAGGAATTAAATTCCCATATATGTAAAAGAATTAAATTCTTGCATAGGGTGAAACCCTAATTTCATTTTTTTTAAGAGGAATTAAATTCCTGTGAATTTGAGAGAATTAAATTATCAATTAGGGTTAAACCCTAGTTCTGTCCATCTTTAAGGAATTAAATTCCTGTAATTCTAGGAGAATTAAATTCTCATATAGGGTTGAACCCTAGTTTTGTTTTGGGAGAATTAAATTCTCTAAATTCAATTCCCCCTCTAAGTTTTAGATCTGCATGGCAAGATCTCGATCAGATGATTTTTAAATTCTCAACTTATGGGGAGATATGCACTTTGCAAATCTTCAACTAGAGGAAAAACTAAGTTCTTTGCAAAAGAGTAAAACTCTTAGATTTTTGAGAATTAAATTCTCTGTTTGAAGTTTTGATCCCCTTTCTTTTCTCACCTAGGGTTTTCTTTGTTGAGAATTAAATTCTCCTCTCTTTTCTCTCTGCTTTTTGGAAATTTCAAGATCCCAAAATTCTATATCCAAAACCCTATATCCCCTTCTCTTCTCTTGGCTTCTATTTATAGGAGGAGGAAAAGAATCAATTTGTTTAGCAAATATTTCATTGAAAGATTTGATTTGTTTTTATCATTAATCTGAGCCTTTAGATTATTAGGTGAATTTTATTCACCGTTGGATTTTTAATCCAAAGATATTCTATTTGTTATTTCTGGTGAGATTTAGGGGAAATCTTTCCTTGTCCAAGATTTTTCCATAAATTGGTGATATTTAATCACCCTTGGATTTTTAATCCAACGGTCCCCATAATCCTTTTCCATTTGGAAAGATTTAAAGAAATTTAGAATTTTAATCCTATTTGGAAAGATTTGGAGAAATTTAGAATTTTAATTCTATTAAACTGTAAGGCTTTCAAAACCAGTCACGTGCTGACACGTGACCCTTGGTCACATGTGAGCACGTGATCCCCAATTGAGTCCTTTTCTCAGCGTTTATTTATGCTTCAGTTTTAAGCATTACGTGTCAACACGTGACCATTGGTCACGTATGAGCACGTGATTCCTCATTGAGGCATTTCCTTCAGCCATTTATTTTTATTTCTGTTTTAACTATCACGTGTCAACACGTAACCATTGGTCACGTGTGAGCACGTGACCCCCATTGAGATAATTCCTGATTTTTAATCATGGAACAGTGCATAGCATATTTGTTCATAAGTTTTGATCCCGGATGAATTATGATGCCCATAATATATCAAATCGAAGGGTTTTTCGAGATGCTTCCAATACCATCAGAATTTACCTATTTCCCATTCGGGAGTTTGTCAAAAAACAGCTCATAAAATACTGGTTCGCATTTTCATAAGCGTATCACTGCCATTTGATATCTCAGGCTCTTTTGCGCAGAAATTTTTGACGGGTACAGTAGGTACCTTCACGTGAATTCCGAGGCGACGGAGCGTGGCGTCATCGACTTTGGCAAGCAAGAAGCAAGGTGAGTGGATTTATATCCACGGGGGAAGTCGGGTGGATGGCGTATAGCACCCCCGCAAAGTTTTGGTGGAAACCGATTTGTAGCTTATTGTTAAGAAAACCTAGATTTGGAAACTAGGGTTAGAGTTAACTGATAGTTAGTTAAACCATATTAGAAACTAAGGATAGTTAGAAGTGATATAATACGGCTAATATGTGATGACGGTATTTGGGGATGATATTTGACGATATTACCGTTACTATAGGACTAGATAGTCGACGTAGATGTGTCATCCGAACCATACATATTTCTAAACTGAAGAATCGTATGCATGTTTTAAACAGATACCTTGAGGGACGTTACGGAATTTCAAATGATATCTTTTCCTTAAAAATACCGTAACCCCTATTTTCAAAACTGCGATTTGCTTCTTTAAAAATCTGATTGTATGGTTCGGGTGTGTATGCTAGATTAGATACTTATACTTATAGTAGAGATAGAATGTTTATGTAAACTCGACTTGATGTGAGATATAAATGCGATGACAAGAATATAAGACGAATATGATGATCTGATGATATGTTGGTATACGGATGCGAGTCGATTGAGATGATGGATACCTTGTCGGTCCCCTGATATGAGATCGTTATGGATGTGACCTGAGACATAGGTATATATATATATATAATGTTGTGAATCATGGATGATAGGTCGTACGTGATATTAGGCCGTGCCCTCATTGTCTTATAGGTTGATAGGATCCCTATTAGCTTAATGCCGCCGTACGATGATTTTCCGTACGTGATGAGTTTGACTTGAGATTTGATCCATACCCTTGACTAGAGGATGTTGTACGATGGATTATACCGCATGTGATATTGTGTGGCTGGATGCCGATTGATTGATTCACCGACTCGATCATGTTAGATACGTATACCCGTCAGTATTTGCATATGATTACCTTGTGCTGCATTCATATTATTCACATTGCATTACTTATACCTGTGATAGTACACCTGCACCATTATCGATGATGCGTATGTTACACGTACACAAATTGTAAGCTCACACACTTCATCATCGATAATTGCCATGACACTACACAGTAGGATTGTTGTATCATGATATGACTCTTCGCATAACATGCTTGTGTATATACCACTTGTACACCCATATTGGCGCACATACATATTGTACCCTCATACTTGCGTATATACCACTTGTACACCCATATTGGCGCACATACATATTATACACTCATGCTTGCGTATATACCACCTGTACACCCATATTAGCGCACATACATATTGTACACTCATGCTTGCGTATATACACATTTGTATATCTATATTGGTGCACATATACATTGATACATCCATACTTGCGCATATACACATTTGTATATCCATATTGATGCACACATACATTGGTACATCCATACTTATGCATATACACATTGCATACCCATATTGGCGCATATACACATTGGTACCTCTATACATGTGCATACATATTGTACCTAGATAGATAACTGGTTTATTGGGAAATTGGGAACCTCATGTTGCATTTTAAAAACTGGATCCATTTAAAAGATTAGTTTTCCCTGATATTGTCGCATCACTGTTCCATGTTGCATGATATACGGATATGCTTACATTTCTATCATATGTCGCACACATCATGCTTTATGATTTTACGCATTAAGATATGCTGTTTTCATGAGATTTCTGGATTTGAGAACCGTGGCGATTTCAAAAGAAAGCATGTACTATTTTAAAAACCCGGTTTCTCTTGATATGATATTTCAGTGCGTCCACCATGTGTTTTCTCGGTTCTGAGAGCGACATGTGAAACCCGATTCGAGGAGGCAGATGAGGCCGATTGCGGGTACATGGTAGACCTGGTATGGTACCCCGGGGCAAGAAAGGGATGCTGTGTATACAGACGGTGAGCCTGGCAGAGGGACTACTACCTACCGGTGATTGGTTGGACCTGGCGGATATCCAGAGGATACCGACCGGAGTCGAGAGATGATATGGGCTGATCCGGACTGAAGGAGCCCGTGGGCCGATCCAGACTGACGGAGCCCGATATATGAGGATTTACGTGTCGATGCTGGACACGGGTTTCACGATGTTTTCGGGTGTCGATGTTGGACACCCAGGTTCCATGATTTGGATGTGTCGCGAGGGACACCGTTGATTTATATCCTTATACATTCATGCACACTCTTTTATGATATTTACGTGCATACAGACATTGATTATATGGTTGGACGAGATCCACATGCATACATACATTGATTATATAGTTGGACGAGATCCACATGCATACATACATTGATTATGGTTGGACGAGATCCACATACATACATACATTGATTAGATTGTTGGATGATATCCATATGCTGATTGACATTGGTATTAGTGTTGGCACATATAGAGACCCGGTCACCCTAGATATCATAGTTTTACCTTTATGATATAGTTGATATAGGAGTCGTTATTTATTCGATTTCTATCTGTTGATATTTTTCTACTCACGAGTTGGCAACTCACTCCCGTTGTGCCATAGTTCTTGCAGGTTGACCGCACGGATCAGTAGCGGTATCGCTGGCACACAGTTTCATTTGGGTGTTTTGCATTGATAGGTGGGGCATTTGTATCGTACCCACTCTTGTATTTATATTTCATATTGTATCTAGTCGACTCTATCAATCAAAATTAGTAAATTGTATAAGTAATGAGACTTAGTGGGATTGTGGTTGCGAGACTTAGAGCGAGGGGTTTTCCGCTACTTGTGGTTTGATGTCTGATTTATTTATTTATCTTTTGTGGTGAACTTCGCCGTTGGGCGTCGTATGCTTATTTATATTGTCTTGTGTGGTTGTGATCCGCCGTTTGGTGAAGAGCTAGCTCCCGCTTGGGGATGCCTTTAACATTATCTTGTATATGTGGTTTTGCATCAAAATATACAAAGGAGGTGTTGCCCAAATTTTTAAAAAGACGAAACACGTTTTCAAAGTAGTAAATTTCACTTGCATTTTTATGTTTCTTTTCTATGCATTAAGAAAACTTGATTTCATTATACCTTTATTTCAAAACTTCACCTCCTTTATTTTCTTAAAAAGGTTTAGATTTCTGGGTTTCGGCTTACTTGAATTCCGTTACGCCTTTAGACGTTGCGTGATTCAAGTGCTGGTCATGAGCTAATATTTCGGGTCGTGACAGCCTCCAACACTCGAACTCAAGCTATTACCGTCTCACCTTAAATACGCTTACTTAGGTGAAAATGAGACCCTGCTGTTATCATCTCGGCTTCTCTACCCTCCGAGCAAGAGAAAGCCCTTTTAACAGAATTACAAAGCAATCGACAAGCTTTTGGCTAGACTATGGCGGACATCAAAGGGATTAGTCCCCTAATTGTTGAACATCATATTCATATGATGGATGATGCCAAGCCAACAAGGGATCCACAGAGACGACTCAACCCAGTAATGAAGAAGGCTGTTAAAAAGGAGATCGTAAAATGTCTTGATAGTGGTATCATTTACCCTATCTCTGATAGCCAATGGGTTAGCCCCATTCACATTGTCCCAAAGAAATCGGGCATAACAGTCATAACTAATTAGGCGAATGAGTTAATACCTACTCGCACCCAAACTGGGTGGCGAGTATGCATCGATTATAGAAAACTCAACGCCGCGACACGGAAAGACCACTTTCCATTACCTTTCATTGACCAAATACTAGAACGATTGGCTGGGCATGAATACTATTGCTTTTTAGATGGCTACTCCGGCTATAATCAAATTCCCATTGCCGAAAAAGACCAAGACACGACCACATTTACTTGCCCTTTCAGTACGTTTGCTTACCGTCGCATGCCCTTTGGGTTATGCAATGCACCCGCTACCTTCCAGCGGTGTATGATGGGTATTTTTTCAGACATGGTGGAAAATTCTTGAAGATCTTCATGAATGATTTCTCCATTTTCAGCGACTCTTTTGATGAGTGTTTGCTACATCTAGACGCAGTCCTTACTCGGTGTAAGGATAAGAACCTTACTTTAAATTGGGAGAAATGCCACTTCAAGGTATGAGAAGGTATTGTCTTAGGACATATCATCTCGCAAAATGGCATTGAGGTGAATAAAGCTAAGATTGAAGTCATTTCCAATCTCCCTCCTCCTAAATGCGTCCGAGACATTCGTGCCTTCCTTGGCCATGCCGGTTTCTATAGACGGTTCATCAAGGATTTTAGCAAGATAGCTAGACCCTTGACTCTTTTGTTGGCCAAGGACACCACATTTGATTTCGACTCGAGCTGTATGAATGCGTTCGAGTCATTGAAAAACTCACTCACATTTGCTCCCGTTCTTTCGTCTCCTGACTGGACGCATCCATTTGAAATTATGTGTGATGCGTCTGATGTTGCTATTGGTGTTGTCCTTGGACAGCACATCAATAAAATGCCACATATAATTTATTATGCTAGCCGAACCTTGAACAAGGCCCAATTAAATTACACAACAACCGAGAAGGAATTCTTAGCTGTTGTGTTTGCATTAGAAAAGTTCAGGCCCTATTTAATCGGCTCTCCAGTCATCGTTTACACTGACCATTCAGCTCTTCGCCATCTTTTTGCGAAGAAGGACGCTAAATCTCGGCTGATACGTTGGATTCTCTTACTACAAGAGTTTGACCTTGTCATCAGAGACAAAAGAGGATGCGAAAACGTAGTCGCCAACCATCTTTCACGCCTCCCTTCTTCGCCGACGCTCCAATTTCCTATAAAATACGTTTTTCCATATGAGTGGCTCTTGACTGTATCATTCGAACCTTGGTTCGTAGATATTGTGAATTATTTGGCCACTGTACTTATACCAAATGAATGGTCGAATCAGGACAGACTCCGATTCCTATCCCAGGTAAAACATTTTTACTGGGATGAACCATATCTATTCAAATACTGTCCTGACCAAATTATTCGTCGGTGTGTCCCCGACAATGAATTTAAGAGCGTGCTGTCATTTGCCACGATCAAGCGTGTGGCGGGTATTTTGGCCCTAAAAAGACAGCTGAAAAGATCTTGCAGTGTGGCTTCTACTGGCCACAACTTTTTAAAGGCGCACATGATTACTGCAAGACATGCTCCTGGTACCAACACTTGGGCCGGATATCTAAGAGAAACGAAATGCCGTTCCAACCAATATTGATTGTGGAAATTTTTGATGTTTGGGGGATAGATTTTATGGGACCATTTCCCAATTCTTTTGGGAACATGTATATTCTCCTCGCTGTTGATAATGTTTCTAAGTGGGTCGAGGCTATGCCCAGCCAGACTAATGACAACAAGATTGTCGTTAAATTCCTCAAAGAAAATATTTTCTCTCGGTTTGGGCACCCCCGCACAATTATCAGCGATAATGGATCTCATTTCTGTAATAGAACTTTCGAGTCCTTAATGCGGAAATATTCCTTTAATCACAAGCTATCAACACCCTATCATCCCTAAACTTGTGGTCAAGCCGAGATTTCAAATCGGCAAATTAAACAGATATTGGAGAAAACGGTTTCCAAAAACCGTAAAGATTGGTCTTCAAAACTTACTGATGCCTTTTGGGCATTTCGAATTGCCTATAAGACCGATCTTGGCATGTCTCCGTATAAGCTTGTTTATGGAAAGTCTTGCCACCTTCCAGTTGAAATTAAGCATCGCGCATTTTGGGCGATAAAAGAGCTGAATTTATCTTTAGAAGATGCGGGCAACCATAGAAAGCTGCAATTAAACGAATTAAGCGAGCTTCGGGATGAAGCTTACGAGAATGCGGTTGTCGTCAAAAACCGAATGAAGGTGTTTGACGATAAACACCTTATGCGCAAAACTTTCAAACCTGATCAACAGGTTTTACTTTACGATACCCGGCTACATTTCCATCCCGGCAAGCTTAGATCTCGATGGAAAGGGCCATTTTTGGTACGCACCGTATATCCACACGGTGTGGTCGATTTAGAAAATCCTGAGGACGGTTCACTATTCAAGGTAAACGGACATAGACTTAAACCGTTTCTCACTGCGGACCCTTCGGAGGAGCTCCTGCTGTTGCAGGAGCCGATTTATATTGACTGATCTTCCTCCATCTACCCCCAAAATTTCGGTTATCCAGCCATAAACAGTGGAAATACTGTTTCAAATAAGTTTGGGGGTATGTCACACTTGAAATTATATAAAAAAAATTAAAACGAAAATAATTTTTTTTTCAATTTTTGGGGGTATTTTTGTAAAATTTCAGAATAAAAAACAAAATAAAATTTTTTACAAATAAATTCCTCTTTTGAAGAGGCCCTTTTTGCAAATAACCAAAACACCCCCTATAAATAGAACCTGACCCCTCCTCTGAACTTTCATAACCCTAATTTCTCATTCTTCAAAACCCTAGCCGCCACTCAACTTTCTGCAGCGAGATCTCCCCGCACCGCCACGTTTCCGCCGCCAAAGCCCCCTCTGTGCCGCGCTTCCGCCGCTCATTGGTGTCTTCTCCCTCTGAAAACTTCAGAGGAGGTTAGCATTCTCTGATCTTCTCCGTTAAAATTTTTAGAAATATTCTGCACTTTTCTGTGATGGCACCCACTTTACAATTTGAGAGGGACTTTTCCCAAATGTTTGCACACACGGTCTATGGTAGCTATTTCGGTGACGAGATCCGAAGGCGTGGGTGGAACTTTTTACTTTTCAACCATCCAAATTCCTTTGCGCTTCCAGATCTTGTAAACCATTTTTACGAGTGCATGGAAGAAGGTTGCCTCTCACAACATGGTTATATTAGGTTGGTTTGGGAGGATATGGAAATAATAATAGATAGGGACTTCATCCATGAAGTCACCTTAATACCTAGATTATCTATTCACGATCAACCCTTCAGATTCGAGGACTACCTACCCTTGATGGGCAATGACTGTTCAAAGGAGCCACGCAAGGACATCCAGACTAGAACCCTTTTTACGAATGTATTAACTGTGTGCCATTGGGCACAAAATAATATTTTTGGTAGTTTGCACAATACGAAATTTTTCACACCATCCCTTCATATCGTGCACACTTTGATGACTAGAAACCCCAGCTATGATATGTACACGGTATTACTTCACTCCATTGGTGCGGTCAAGAGGGCTGCCAATTATCCATGCCCTATGTTGGTAACACAACTGTGTCGCCATTTCCTCCCTGTGGAGGAATTCGAGTTTTATATGCATGGAGGTATCCCCATTAGACCTCTTCTTGAGAGCGTATCCACGTCCTACACATGCTTAAATGATGTATGGTTGAGCACCGAGCCGGCCGAGGACGTACCCGCCTAGACACCCAGCTCCATCTTGACCGCGAGTGAAGAAGAGCTTACCCGTGCGGCACAAGCACGTTTACTTAGGAGAGCCACTAGGAGGATAGACAGATTGATAGGGATGGTGACCAACCTAGATCAGCGAGTGATAGGTATAGAGCACGGCATGACCACCCTGCTGGCTAGAGAGAAACGTTCCAATTCACGTTCGAGGGGACGGCGAGGCCATGAGCAGTGAGGGCACTGCTTTTGATAAGTTTGGGGGTGGAGGTGGTTTGTAAATAGTTATCATTGCATTGCATATTTTAATTTTTTTTGTACATATTTGTTTCTTCTTTCTTTGCATATTTAATTCCACATTGCATCCTTATAAAAAACAAAATGAAAATAAAAAAAATAATAAAATCAATAAAAATTGAAATTTTTTAAAAATTATAAAAAATTGAAATGTTCAATTTTGGCCATATTTGACTTAAGTTCGACAAAACGGTTGAATAGTAGGGAAAAACTAGATCCTAAACTTAGTAAATTAAAAACCCTAAAAATAACCTTTCTTAAAGTTTAACTGTAGAAAACATATGTCCTTATAGTTTATTTAGAAATAGGCAAATTTTGAGTTCAGTTCTTGGGTTAAGTCAAAATAAGGGAAGAGTATTGAAATTTTTATTTGAAGTGTAAGTCTGAAAAATAATTCCGAACCTTAAGTCTAAAATTCTGAAAATATATACCCTACAACTCGCACATACACGCACCTTGAAACTTGGGATAGTAGAGGATACCTTGAAATGCTCTTGTCTAAAATCCTTGGTATGAAGGAAAATAAAATAAAAGTACAAGTGTGAATAAAGAAATAAAATAAATGAACACTGGTTTTGTAATTACTTAAGGCTGCTTAAATAAAAAATATAGCGAGGGTGCTTTATCAGCTAGTGCCCTAGACCAACTGGTTTAGGAGTCACTGTTAAGCCTTAGGTATTGCAAGACGAGAAATTACGCCTAAATGCGCGAACACAATTTGTAATCGGTCGTTAGTACCTCAAGAAGTATTAACGGTCGCATGACTAATGGGTGAGCAATTTCATCTAAAATTCACAAACTAAAAGTACTTTGGACGATGGACAGGAGTATGATGGCTTGAATTGAATTTCCAAGTGTAGGGGTGATAATCACACACATGTAGGGGTATATGATTGGGGTTTGGATGAGAGATAGGAATGAAAGATAGGGCTTATATCTTCAGTAGAGATGATAAAAATTCCTAAGTTGAGATGGAACCTTAGAAAGAAAATTCAAAACATGCTGAAAGCTTAAAAAATTTGCAGAACATATACGATCTTAAGTTAAATAAAAAATGAGTGTCAAAAATACGGGTTGATGATTTCTAAGTTGAAAATAATAGAATTTCTTGCTAGAATATCGAATTGAAGAATGAAAGTCAAAAGGCCAAATTGATCGGATTTTGTGGGTAGTATCCGCTGAAAACCCTCAGGAGACAACACTCCTCCTACTAGAGATATCTAGAGGTTTAACGGTTTTTTGCACGAGCTCAGTGCAATCGCGATTCCCTGCGAAACTGAGGTTAGGATTTTTTCGAGAATAAAATTGACTTTGCTTGGGACGAGCAAAAGATAAGTTTGGGGGTATTTGTTCATATCAGAATTTTGCATTATTATATCACCCATTCTTATTCATATTACATATAAATAGGTGCTTTTGATCCATGTCTACTAAATAGTTGCAGATTACATTTTCTCAGATCATTACAGTGAAATTCGTGAAAAGACGCTACAAATGTGAGACTACGACCAACAACAGATGAATCCGTATGATGCCGCCTACCAGTTCAAGGAACAAATGAAGATCAGTAGACAGATCAATGCACAAAGCACAAGTGCAGCACAAGATTCAAGACTTCAACGCGAAGCTCATGGTAAAAGTTCACATATTTCTGCACTGTTGGAAATCTGGAAGAAAGTAGAAGAGATTTTGAGGAACCAAGTGAAGAAAACAGAAGGAAAAAACAACATGAAGCAACCCAGAGAAGTGGAACCCATGATCCTACCAAATGGCCGCGGAACCGCGGCCAAACATGCCTTCCTGCCGCGGTTTCGTGGCCATATAGTGCACGTGTCGGTGCGTCTGTCGGTGGGTGTCGGTGCTTTGACCCAGCTTTCTTAGGGTAGTCTTGTAAATTCAAATGTGGATCAGATTGTAACCTAGGGTTTTTTCTATCTATAAATAGAAAAGCCAAAAGCCAAATGAAGGCATGCCTCTTTTTAATTTCTAGATTAAAATTTTAATTCAGTTGTAATCGTTGAGAGGTCATCAATAAAAGTAAGCATTTTTATTTTTATCTTGCATTTTTTTATCCGAATTTAATTCCTGCAATTTTCTTTATCTGTTCTTTTATTATCTGCAACTTAGATAGTCTTTTAAAATAAAATATAAAAATGAATTGTATTGTCACTTTCTTAATGAGTGAGTAATTCCTCACTTATTAGGGTTAGGATAGGGAAGGTTTGAGAGAAGGAAATCTCTCTCACTCCTTTCTTTGCCAATATAATTTTTAATTAATTAGAACTCTATTTAAATTAACCACACACCGCTCACTACGGCACCCTATCCTGCATGATAGCGGTGATTCCCTAATTAGACCGGTTGTGGTTGAATTAACGGGAGGTTAGGGCTAAGAGTTAAGAACGGACGGACAAGGACCAAAAGGAAGAAACTATGTTTCTTCCTAGTCATGCTAATCCCCGTTGTTGACTATTACCCTAACACCTATATTCTTAACTAGGGCATTGTTAGCAGTGAGAAGAATCCATATTTCAAATTAACCTAATCCTAACCCTAGCAAGACTTTAAATCAATTTAATCTCATTCTTAGATCTTAAAACAAAACCTACAAAAAATAGGACTTAACTCGTTAGAACTTAAAGAAAAGAGCACCATTTCCCTGTGGATCGACCCGTACTCAACCAGCTAGCTGCCAAGCGACACCGTCTTGATTGCGGTATTCTTAATTTTTAAAATGCACGTACTAAACATCTCTCAATCAGCACGCAATTGGATAGATTCGCTGGAAGCCGCCTCATGTTCCTTTCGCATCAGGGACGCCACTTGTTCAAAATAGTGAATGAAAGGAACACTCTGCTTGACCCACGTAGCCCGCTAAGAGTTCGAGGCCAAAACCTCAGGAGCAAGACTCTTAAGCTTAATCTCGTGCAGGCAAGCCTCGATCTTCCTGCAATAATCAACCTAAGAACGGACGAGATCTTCATTATAGAAGTTCACGAGCGTCGCCAGCATTGGATTAACTTCGACAGCAAAATCCGTAGCAGAAGTGAGGGCCTCAGCATTGAGATCTTCGATAAACTCGCTTGACGTTCGCCGGCTATTCGTGGCGCCCATAGAGGATGTACGTTTAGCGAAAGGCCCCACGGGCATTGAAATGCGAGACTTAAAAGGAGCTGGAGCAGGTGTAATTGCTGCAAAATGAGTTACAGTCAAATTTCGACTCAGGAGACAAAGAAAACACCTGAGGGATGGAATCTATCGTACTGGCTGTGGCAGGCGGTAAAATAGGGAGTACCGGAGGCGCGACTATCTTTTGCTTCCTCCTCCGACCCGTAATACTGTGGTCAATAGAAGGAAGGTTTAGCAAAAATAAGTCTACTCATAAAAAAGGGAAGAGAAACATTAGGTGAAGAATATACTGACCAATACCAGAAGGTGGAATGATTTCCGACTGAAAGGAAAAGTGCGGGTTTAACACCTGGTACAAATGGTCGAAAAGTACTCCTGCAGAGTTGCGACATTATACAGTCAATACAAGGAGGATTGTATCCACAGTGAAACAAATAGGTGAGAAACCCATGCCTTCCAAGGTTTGATGAGGCATAGAAGAAAGCGAAGGGACAATGACTGTCAAAATAGTGGCCGGTGACACTTCTTCAGCCGGCACAGCTTTAGGGTTTACCGTGCCTATGCTCAAGACAAAAAAATATCATTAGAAAGGCTTGACCGGATTAAAAAACTCAAAAAACAACAACCCAAGGACTACCTAATAGATCAGGGACCGAAACCGCGCCGGAAGCGTCACCAAGTGTAACGGCTTCCTCACTCTCTCTTGGGGGAATAGATTCTGCACCCATAGCTTCATCCCCTGACTCGACGAGGGCCTTTATAATGCTTGCAAAACCCACCAATACCAAGGAGCCATAAGGAGAAAAGGCAGCAGTCTGGACAGTTCCAGATTCCCAAGAAAGAGTGGCCACTTCGGGCTCTGTAATCATCGGCGTTTCACCTGTCATACCATCGTCAGGACTCGGCCCTACTTAAAAGGAAATACGTATGTCAGAATTCGAAGACCAAGTTATAATAAAGGACTAGGCGTTACATTACCTCAAAATAGCTTTTCAGTTTCTTCCCGAGCTACACATGGAACCTGTCTATGGGCGGTAGACAGGGCAGAAAGAACATCCGCCGAAGGAATGTTAGCAGGCAGAATACTGCTTGAGCCGGCACCTGCGGCCAAAATAGCATTGCTTTCCTTCGCCGTGTGCTTCCTGCTCTTCCTTTCAGTCTGAGCAGTGAGAACTGACCTCCTTAAGACCTCCGACAATGAGACGTCATCGTCCGAACCAAGCTCTTCCTCCGAAGCCGCTACGGCGTCCATCATCGGCTGCTTCAGCAATGCCTCCTGTGGTGACATTAAGATGGTCGTGGCCGTAATAGTTGGATCTAGAAGCTTTTCTGCATCGCCACTTGGGACTGGCACTGCACTTGGAATGACCTGAGTTGCGGTAGTTCCAGCATTGGGGCGAAGAGAAGGGTCAGATCATGAATAAAAAAGAATAAAGGCGTAATGAAACGAATTATACCAAGGCCCAAAGAAGCGCGGAACCTCTCTGCCTCCTCGAAGGTCCTGAGGGAAGCCGCGAGAGCCTCATCGACGGAAATACCTGTTGAAGAAGAAAGTGTTAATAGAAGCATAATAAAGAGAGAAGGGATAGGCGCGGAAGAATATAACTAAAGTATACCTGATTTCGCGATAGAGATCAATGCCGCTTCCTCACGAGCCAGTCGTTTGGAAGCTGGGAGGGCGGCCTGTAGATCAGTATCGGTCGCAGGAGTGTCGAACAAACCCTTTTTGGTGTCGTATTCGCACAAGCCCTCACTGTAGGGAGCATATGGCTCCTGGCCGAATACGATATCGGCTGAAAATAGAGACTTCTTCTTTTTCTGCAAACGGACACCAGCGGCCGATGACAAGAGCTTGCGTTTGACAGGCATTTTCGAGCGGCGGGTCTCGATTTCCGTACTAGCACCAGATTCTAGGGACGCCACGGCTACCGCAGTTGCGGGAACACCGGATTGAAGCTTCTCAGGGAAAGCTCATGGGACCACAGCCGTAATATCTTCTCTTAAGAAGGGACAAACGGCAGTCCATCGGTTTAAGGGGATAGATGGATTACCAGCAGGGACTGCATCCTTGTGATCGAGCAATAACTGCCTTTCTTCCCTGATAACAGCACCCGTCGCATGCTAGTACCACGCCATGTAAGCGTTCGAAGCTTTCGGCACATAGCTCGGCTCGCTAATGAGAAAATTGGACCCCATATTTAATCGCATAAAGTGGTGCAGCGCACTGCGAATACCCTCCTCCGTAGCAGCCGACTCAGCTAAGAATGCCTCGAAAGGAACACCCTAATTATAACCCGACTGTTGGACGAAGCGGTGCGAGTTACACCTCATGAACAGTGCCGAGGCGTTCTGTCTGAATACTAAAATGCCCGGCCTGATAGAATACAAGTGCAAGATTTCCTGAGCCTTCAACGTGGAAGCCCTGTCTTTGAAAGTGTCATTCAACGGTTGCACCACCTTAGTAGATTCCTTGCCGATACAACAAAGGTCATGCTGTCTCCAACCATACGCGGGCGGAGGACCAGTCGCCGATCCTCTCACTGCAACGGGTCTGACGCAGAAGCGTCAACCAGATACATGACCCAAGGAAAGTTGTAGCTGTCGTAGAAGCGGGGTCATTTAGGAACACCGAAAGCACCTAGCACGTGCATCTCGATCCATGACATAAAGTAGTGCAACGGAAGATGTACGTGCTTTACCCCCGGCTGAGCAGATTCTGCCGCTAAGCTCAAGCTGTGATGTAGATGAGCCAGCCCGGCGATCCCAACGGCCACACGCGTCCCTGCAATCATACAGTGGGCCGGATAAAAGATGGACGACCTCATATAAAGAGGATGCGTCGGAAGCACAAACCAATTCAACCACAGGCCGATGAACCCCAGAAAGAACGTCTCTTTGTTGATGTCTGGAGCTGCGAGTTTTGCGAAAGGGATGACCGAAACGTCTGGAATGAAGAAATTCCTCAAATCTGCCTCTGTCATCGGCAGGTTATCCAAACCAAAACCGAAGGGGTCATCAAGCTTAGCGAATTTCGCGGCTTGTTTTGATAAGAGTTCTGGGCGAAGAAAGCGGGCGATGAAATCTGCAAAGCCAACTCCGTACCCTCCAGACTCTAAGAACAAACTCTCATAAATGTTCAACACATTGAGTAGTCTTGGGAACTGGTGTTGAACAGCATTCTCTGGAGTAAGGCCCATCACCACTGATTTGGTGGTAAAGATGTACTCATCAGGGGGAAGAATCTCCTCGTAATGTTCTCCTCTGACGGGTAAGCCGAAAATTTTCCCAAACTCCTCCAAGGAAATTGAGACCTCCTGGTTCGATGGAAGAAATGTGTGGGTTGGGATGTTCCACTGTTCCAGAAAAGCCTTAACCCACCATACATGAGGCGCGGGATATTGGAAAAGGGATGCATATACTGTAGGATACAGCCCAAGCTTCAGTAGCAGCGACTTCTTGGCCGACAAGATATACCGAGCCCACTGCAGGTAGCGGCTGATTGGCGAGGAGTCAACCCTATCATATAGACTTACCCCCAAGGGCGTGACTCGCCTTGGCATATGCGCCGCCCCAAAATATCCAAAGACATCTGTGGCTATACGGGTATTGATTCCGTGGAGGGCTGAAAGCGCCACTCTGAGGTCCAATTGACCTCTTCTACGGCATAAATCGCTTGAGGCGAATCAGCGTAATGAATTGCTGAAATTGGCTCTGAGGGCGCTGCACAAGAAAAACTGTGCCGACCCTGAAAGATCTGATTATACCATGACCCCCACAGGTGAAGAGACTTCTGCTCCGGGTCATGAACTTTAATAAGCGCGAAGACTTCTTGATCCACGGGCGCGTCGGCAAAGGCGCTCTCTGAATGTACGAAAGAGAAAGAAGAGTCGAAGGCCATTGCACCTGCACAAAAGGAGAAGGTTCAGCTATTGACGTTATGATTCAGAACTTTAATGTTCTTTGATACTTAAAAAAATTGTACTGCATTGAAGTGGGACAAAGGGGGCCCCAATAAATTAAGGTGACGCCCCATCATTAATGGGGCAGTCACTCATTAAGAATAGAATCCTAAAAGAATTCTCATTTAATGAGAAATATCATAGGACTAAGGAGTTACACTCCCTCAAGAGCTGTGCTTTGCAAACAGATTTCACATCTATCTAAAAATTAAGGAGGGAATAAAATTCCCCAAAATTTCTTAGAGCCATGCTCTGTAAAAACAATGGGGTAATATACTAGAACCCTCAAAAGCAAAGCTTTTTAACAGGGTAAAACCCCAAGATCTTTAAGATCTGCAAGAAAAATCCTAAAAACTCTAAGAGTTCATAATGAAAAATGAGCAAAGCTCTGATTAACGGGTTAAAAAACCCTAAAATACATTTTTAAGATCTACGATCTAAGAAGAGCAAAGCCCTGTTAATGGGTTAGATTGTAATACTTACCAAGTTTTTAGCAAAGTTCTAACTTTAAAAGAGTTTCCTTGGGCAAAGATCTAAGCTATAGAAAAAGATTTATATTCTCAGAAAGAAGAAGTTTAGGGAAGATGAACAACAGTCATCTCAAGGGCCAAAGGCCCTACTTATAGGCACAAGGAGACGGTTCCACTTCCGAAAAGATCCAACGGTGGAAAAAACGTCACCGCTGCATTCACGTGTGAGCCATGTGAGCGCGGCGGTGGGGGGGGCAATTGTTTCCCCAATAAAAGAGCAAAGCTCTATTCAAAACTCAAGAGACAGCGCCTCACGTGTTTGCCACGAGGGCGTCAGCACTAGAGTTAAAAACCAATAAAAGAGCAAAGCCCTATTCAAAACTCACGAGGCAGCGCCTCACGTGTTTGCCACGAGGGCGCCAGTGCTAGAGTTAAAAACCAATAAAAGAGCAAAGCTCTGTTCAAAACTCAAGAGGCGGCGCCTCACGTGTTTCCTACGAGGGGGCCAGCGCCGGAGTTAAAAACTCTTATTGGCGCCGCACGTGCACAGCACGTGAGCGCCAGCGCCTGGTAGAATTAAATTCTGCTCTCTATTAAATAGAGCCGTTGGATCAAAGGTCCAACGGAGATGATAAATTATCAGAATGTAGAATTAAATTCTGTTGAGGAAATATTCCTCAAATTTTTCTAAACAAGAAAGATTACTCTTTGTAAAACAGAGTACCGTTGGATTAAAAATCCAATGGTGATTAAAGAATCACCGATCAACAGAATAAATTCTGTGTGGGAAAATATTTTCCTAATCTTATTAAAAACAAGAAAAATATCTTCTATAAAACGGAAGTCTTTGGATCAAAAATCCAACGGTGGGAAAAATCCCCAAATCAATTAGGATCTCTCAATAAGAGGTTTCTTTAACTAATCAACAGATTTGCCTCTATCATATAAAGGACCCAAGACTTCAAGTCTAAAAAAGAGGAACCCCGCCATAAGCTTTAAAAAAGGGAGGAAGCTTTGAAAGAACAAAGAATTAAATTCTCGAGAAAGAAGCACTCTCTTCTTGGAAATTTTAGGTAAATAAAAGTAGATAAAGATCGTATGGATCATTCAAAAAGAAGAGAGAGAACTCAGGAGTGGGCGGCGCTCAGTGCCCAGCACCCCACGTGCCCCTCATGTGGGCGCCATAAAATAAAGAGCGCTTAGCACTCAGTGGCTGGCGCTCAGCGTCCCGAGCCTCACGTGACGCTCATGCGGGCGCCACAGAACATAAAGTGCTTGACACTCATCATTCAGCGCCTAGCACCTCGCGTGCTTTGCACGTGGGCGCCATAAAGAGTGCTCAGCACTCCATATAGAAACAAAGAAAAGAGAGAGTAAAGTGTGAGCGTCAGAACTCACATGAGTGCTCAGCACTTATTAGAAGAAAAAGGGGACTGAACCCAAACCAGTGCTCAACACTTCTTTCAAATAAAAGAAAATTGAGTGGGTCAAGCCTAAGTTGGCTAGGTCCCTAGTTCAGATCAACTGAACCCATGAATTCATTGTTTCCCAAACATGATTCATGACATCCAAAATGATGTTCATCTCATATTTCCTAAGTTAATCTTAGTCCCCCAAAAATGGCTAATGATTCTTAGATGGTTCACCATGATCTCTTCCCTCAGACATGGGAATTGGTTTGAGGGTACATCTCACCATACCTTTGATGCATGTCGTTGTAATTCCTCAACGTTTTCAGAGAGGTGGCAGGCCCCGACAACCAACTGTTTTGGGTGCACTCCTCAAGCTGACGTGCACACCTTAAACTAAACCACACCCCAAATAGGTGTATCCCACATAATTGCCATGCATCCCGTCACGTAATAAATACACAGGCATAAAATGGTGATCTACGGACCGTGACGTTCTCAAACTACTACGGACCGTAACGTCCTTAAACTAAAACCTCACCTCAAAA
The DNA here is from genome assembly GCA_030015575.1 of Agapanthus africanus. Taxonomy (NCBI): domain Eukaryota; kingdom Viridiplantae; phylum Streptophyta; class Magnoliopsida; order Asparagales; family Amaryllidaceae; genus Agapanthus; species Agapanthus africanus. Next base: position 202,206,353 of record JASDDO010000028.1, on the reverse strand, counting down.
AGGGTGATCTACGGACTGTAACGTCCTTAAACTAAATCCCTCATCTCAAAAATGGTGATCTACGGACCGAAACTTCCTTAAACTAACAACGGACCGTAATGTCCTCAAACGAAAACAATAGAGCCCAAATGCTCTCTTGTTGAATCTGAATGATCCTAAAACCCTGTTAAGTAGATCTTAGTCTCAAAGTAGACTAACGTATCCTTTAAAAAAAATTTAAGTTGATCTTAATCTCAAACGAGATTAATGATCCTTCAATCAACCCAAACCCAAATCTAAGATATACGGATTTGGACTAATCCACACCCTACGGGCAATAACATAAATTAGTCTCCGTATACAATCCACGTCAACCTACACAAATAAAAACACACACAACACGAAGTGAACTTCCGGAGCAGGAGAAAGTGGTTATCGTGATGCGGTAACGTAATTAACTGCAGGGCCATGCGCCTGCAGGGAAGAGCGTCCCCACAATCAAAAACCCCTCGCAAGCGAGGGGGAATCTGACGAAGTCTGCTACAATGGCCGCATCCGTCCAAACTGAAAGGTTACGCTAGTGCCCCTGCCAACTACCGTGACCAAATGCGGAACAAAATTTTTTCTAACGATTAGAACATGGCATTAGAATAACTTTTAACCCGGATATTTCCATAAACCTATCTAGCAAAACAAAAGTAGTGCTATCTACTATGGAAAGAATTCTCACCAAGCAACCCTAGTCCTTCGGTCTTCTTTCCTCGTCATATGCTCCAAGTGGCCACCTTGAACTTGTTTGATCTCCATTTCCGGCTCCATCGATCCTTTGGGATCGAGCTTGTTCTCCGGCCCACCTTTGTAGTAGATGATCCACCCGAGAGATGTGATCCATGGCTCTAGCTCCTAACTAAGTAACAAAAGGAGAAACTAGAGAACTTGGGAAGTTAATCCAAGTTTTCTAGGATGTACTATGAAGATCTATGTGTTCTACTATCTCTACCTTGCCTCTTCACTTGTTTCTCAACTCATGAGAGGATAGTGAAAGAGGAAGATGATGAAGGTGGAGGAAATCAAGAGGAGGGAGGAGATGAAGAAAAATGGGAGCTCAAGAAAATAATGAAGCATCCATGAGAGAGAAAATCCACACAAAGGTTTTGTGTATGAATTTCTTGAATAAATAATCAACAACCATACTTCAATAGTAACTCCAAATGAATTAAAAATTCATTTGTTAAATATTGAAGCATGGTTATCTCCATTCCTCCCATACCTCACTTTACACCTCATTTTCCATTTATCAAATAAATGGAAAAAGCATAATGAGGTGGCTACCTTCTAGAAGGTAATCTGTAATAAATACGAATTACAGTTTGTTGTATATACATACCTGCATTCAAATAAAAACACGAATGCCCAAAGAGATAGAATAACACGAAGGACGTAATACTAGAATATGCATATCGAAATACATATATGTAAACTATTAAATCAATACCCGATTTAATAATCTGGCTCAAAACCCGATCCGGTTAGTATTACCAACTGTCCGATCGAAAGTCCGAGTACAAAGTACATCAATCGATCGAGACCCTGCACGTATCCAATACGGCTACTATATCATTCCGCCTGAACCAGGGAAACCCTCTGTGTGGGACTCTAGCTATACGCAACAGAAATGAGTTACTGGATAAATCTATAACCACAAGCACATCAGCGGCACTAGCTATACTCAACGGCTACTCGGGTACCTGTCGAAAATGAAGGCCGATGAGCAAACTTATCCGGATCCCTACTGAGCCTATATGTGACAATCTCCGTACAGTCTGATCTCTTCGTCTGAGAGTATCGCATACTGGGTCTAGGGGTGGTAAACGTCAGACCTTAATAACCAGATAAGTCGTGCTAATGTAGCTCAGGACCAATCCGGGAAACTACTGATCAGCCTATCAGTAAATCCCAACTGCCTTGGCTAAGGTTTTATGGTCCTGACTAATCAAACACAGTGCGATATCGACTCCTAATAACGGGAGAGACGAATCCCCGACAATCGCTCACTGCCTCCATGTGACTCAGGACTGTACCCAACCAAAACCTATTTGCAAGACTCAGTAGAGCCGTAGTAGGGTAGTGATCAAAGCACAGTGGGAACTCACACGAGAAAAATGACGATCTCATGTCTAAAGACTACCCTGTACTCATGTCACCTGAGAACTTCCATCTGACGATAGGTATAGTACCATCTGGAAGTCCTCGACGAGCCCGTCCGGTGTACTCACCCCCAGTGAGCACATGTATACGATTTTAGGTCTAAAGACCAATGGTTGCAGGACCAAACCATCGTCCCTCGTCGGGGTCTAGAAACGTATATACTAGTCTACTCCGGAATATCAATGCACAGCCTCGATAGTCCCACGATTAGGGACCATTTAAGGATGTGCGTACCGACTACCCAGCTCCCACAAGTATGATCGCCATCACAACGCAGGTAGTCTAGCAATGATCCTACTGTCACGTCCCACCCCCAATACAGAGAGTATTGTCCGCTCTGGCCGAAACCGCACGGTTTTTTCCTTCGGGGTAAACTGGACCCAACCAGGGGCCACTTCCCAGGAGGTCACCTATCCCAGAACTTCCCTGGCTCAAGCACGCTTATCTACGGAGTTCTCAAGATCCTGTAGTGCCAATTCACTTAAAAGGCGCCTATGTATTGAAGGGCGCTATCATTCCATTTATAGTACAGATCTGTCCTCTTTCGGAATGTATTCCGAAAATTCCCCATAATTTTATAGTGGGTCCCCATGCTTATCTGGTATAAATGGGTATACCGGATAATACCTGGGGCATTACATTCTCCCCCACTTAGAACAATGGTTCGTCCTCGAACCACAAACCTACTATTGAGGAACCAGCTCTGATACTATTCTGTCATGACCCACCCCCAATACAGAAAGTATTGTCTGCTCTGGCCGAAGCCGCACGGTTTTTTCCTTCGGGGCGAACTGGACTCGTCCAGGGGGCCAATTCCCAGGAGGTCACCCATCCCAGAACTTCCCTAGCTCAAGCACACTTAACTACGGAGTTCTCAAGCTCCTGTAGTGCCAGTTCACTTAAAATGCGCCTCTGTATTGAAGAGCGGTATCATTCCATTTATAGTACAGATCTGTCCTCTTTCAGAATGTATTCTAAAGATTCCCCATTGTTTTATAGTGGGTCCCCATGCTTATCCGGTATAAATGGGTATACCGGATAATACCTTGGGTATTACACTTACAAGCTTTATCAACATGTATAAAAGATATGTAATAGCAAGTAAAACATGCACGTATCAAGATAAAGACAAACCAGATAGCATACTATCATATCGAGCAAGACTGTTATGTACATATATATGTCCAAGCATCCATATGTATACATATACAATAATGGCCTCTAGGGCATACATATCCAAGACAAACCTCCGATGCACGGTGCCATAAATCAACTTAGTATCTTCGGAGAGGTGGACGGATAAACCCAAATAGTATCTGCCCCCAAATTCAGGCAAGACGATCCATCTCGGTTTCGTCTCTGTTTTCGGCGGTGAACAGCAGGCACTGAGAAGCCGTAGAGTTTTGAAGGCAGTTGATATGACCATCAAGATTGCTAACGAAACGAGCATGGATGCTGTGTCTATTGGGGAATATCACCTAGGATTGAAAAGTGGACACATTTTGGTTTTGCGTAACTATTTTTGTGTATCTAATTTGACATATAATATCATCTATGTATCTTTACTATCTAAAGAAAGTTATGATTTAACAGTTGTCAGCAATGTTGTAAACATTCATCTTAATCATGGTTTGATTAGGCCAGGTACACTGGACAATGGTATATACGTATTAAATCAACACCAAGTTTTCAATGTCTAGAACGCACTTAAAAGAAAGTCTCCATAATTAAATCAAGATTTCTTATGGTATTATAGACTAGGACACATCAATGAAACGCGGTTGACGAAGTTACATAGAGAGGGATATTTGGATCCGTTTGAATATTTATCTTCTGCAACTTGTCAATCATGTCTCAAAGGAAAGATAACAAAAATTCTGTTCACTGGACATGGAGTAAGAGCCATCGAGCTCTTGGGACTCATACACAGCGACGTGTGTGGTCCAATGTCTATACATGCAAGAAGTGGTTATTCCTAGTTCATTATCTTTACGGATGATTTCTCAAGGTATAGACATGTATTCTTGATGAAATATAAATCCGAAACCTTTGAGAAATTCCAAGAATACAAGAATGAAGTGGAAACATAAACAGGCAAAAGTATCAAGACACTTTGATCTGATCTAGATGGTGAATACTTAAGTCCCGAGTTCCTGAATTATTTAAAAGAGAATAGAATTCTCTTTCAGCTTACTCCTCCATACACACCTTAACACAACGGTGTATCGGAAAGACAGAACAGCACCTTATTGGATAAGGTACGATCCATGATGAGTAACGCTAAGTTACCGTGATCCTTCTTAGGTTATGCACTAGAATCTGCTGCATATGTTTTGAATAAGATTCCTACTAAGTCTGTGCCTACCACAACATCTGAAATGTGGAGTGGGAAGAAACCCTATCTTAAGTATCTTAATATATGGGGATGTCCAGCTTTTGTCAAAAAGCAGCATGCGGACAAACTTGAGCCACGATCGGTACTGTGTAAGTTTGTGGGATACCCAAGGAACTCCATGGGGTATCTTTTCTATTACGCAGAGGAACAAAAGGTTTTTGTTTCTTGGCATGCCCACTTTCTGGAGACTCAATTTCTTGAAAAAGAAATAAGTGGGAGCGCGGTAGAACTGGAAGAAATTTCAGAACCACAAACTATTACAGAAAACACGGTGGAACCAGAAGTTTCAGAAGTACCGGACGTCCTTGCGCCACTCCGCAGATTTAGTAGGCAGTTTCATCCGCCCGAGAGATACTATGGTTTTCTCATAGACAAGGATAGAGAAGATTGCATTATCAATGATAATGAGCCAACTAGTTTCCAGCAGGCTATTACGAGCAGAGACTCAGTAAAATGGCTGAATGCAATGCGGACCGAAATGGAATCCATGTACACCAACAAAGTTTGGACTTTGGACAATGCACATCAAGGGGTAAAACCCGTAGGCTGCAAATGGATCTTCAGAAAGAAGATTAGTGCAGATAGACAAGTTGAAATCTATAAAGCTAGACTTGTAGCAAAAGTTTTTCGTCAAAGACCTGGCTTGGACTATGACGAAATCTTTTCTCCAGTAGCTATGCTTAAGTCCATTCGGATCCTTCTTGCCATTGCTGCCTTCAATGATTATGAAATTTGGCAGATGGACGTAAAGACCGCTTTTCTAAATGGAAATTTGGAAGAATGTGTTTATATGGATTAGCAAGAGGGTTTCGTAGAGAGTAGGAGCAGCAGAAGAGTGTGCAAGTTGCTTAAATCCATTTATGGATTAAATTAGACATCGCGGAGGTGGAACATCTGCTTTGATGAAACAGTCAAAGAATTTGACTTTATCAAAAATCCAGATGAACCATGCATTTATAGTAAGATTGTAGCAAGAACTGTAGTATTCCTCATACTGTGCGTGGATGAATTCTTCTGATAGAAAACAGCATTCCTATCATACAATTAGTTAAAGGATTCTTGTCACAGAAATTCTCCATGAAAGCCTGGGTGATGTCTCCTATATTCTGGGGATCCATATTTATTGCGATAGATCTAAAAGAATGTTGGAACTTTCACAGTCCAGGTATATCGACACCATACCGAAGAGATTTAGCATGGAAGATTCCAAGCGTGATAATCTACCGGCTTGTCACGGGATCACCCTATCCAAAGAGATATATCCCAAGACTGATTTGGAAAGGGATCGCATGAGTATTATACCCTACGTTCCTGCGGTAGGCTCTATAATATATGCGATGTTGTGTACCAGACCAGATGTTGCTTACGCACTGAGCGTGGTAAGCAGGTATCAGTCAAACCCTAGGGAGAAGCACTGGATAGCAGTTAAGAACATTCTCAAGTACCTGAGAAGGACTAAGGATATATTCTTGGTGTACATCAGTAAAGACCTCCAGATCGAGGTCTACCCTGACTTCAGCTTCCAGAGTGACAAGGATAACTCCAAATCCATGTCGGGTTATGACTTTACCCTCAATGGAGGGGCGGTCTATTGGAAGAGCTCCAAGAAGGATACCGTTGCTGACTCGATGATGGAGGCAGAGTATATCGTTGCATGTGACGCTGCAAAAGAAGTAGTCTGGATGAAAAAGTTCTTTAAGAACTTCAGGTGGCTCCGTTCATTGTTGATCCAACACCTTTGTATTGTGACAACGGGGTTATAGATTAAGCAATGGAACCAAGGTCCCATCAGAAGTCTAGACATATCTTGAGGAGGTATCATCTTGTTTCCCCCAATTAGAGAGCAAAGCTCTATTCAAAATTTGAAATTTGAAATGAGGCAGCACCTCATGAGAGCGCTGGCGCCAAGAGCGCCAGCGCTAAGAGTCAAAGACTCTAAGGCAGCGCTTCACGTGCAAAGCACGAGAGCGACAGCGCTAAAGACTCTAACGCAGCGTTTCACGTGCAAAGCACGAGAGTGCTAGCGCCAAGAGCGCCAGCGCTAGAACTAAATGTTCTCTACCATTGGATCAAAGATCCAATGAATATGACGAATCATTAAATTCAAGAATAACATTCTGTTGAGGAAATACTCCTCAAATATTTCTAAACAAGAAAAATTGTGCTCTGTAAATCAGAGCACCGTTGGATCAAAGATCCAATGGTGATTAAAAATCATCAAGATACAGAATAAGTTCTGTATGGAAAAATATTTTCCCAATCTTGTTAATAACAAGAAAAATGCCTTCTGTAAAACAGAAGCCCTTGAATCAAAAATTCAATGGTGGAGAACATCTCCAAATCAATCAGAGATATCTCAATGAGAGATTTCCTTAACTGATTCAACAAATCAACCTCCCCTATATAAAGGACCCAAGACTTCAAGTCTTGTACAGAGGAAACCCCCCCCCCCCCATAAACTTTAAGAAACTTCAAAGACGAGAGCAATTTCTTCTCAAGGTAAACAGCAAGAAGAGAGATCATGGCATCTCCTCCATATTTGAAAGCTTAACTCTCATATCAGAAGAACTTAGTTCTTTTTCAGATCAAAAATCTATAAGACAAGGTCTTTCACAAGAGTAAAAGAGATCACAGCATCTCATCAAGAACGAGAAAAACTTAGTTCTTAGACCCGTGAGACAAAGTCTCTCATAAATAAAATCAAAAGAGATCATAGCATCTCCTCATAAAAGAAGAATTTAGTTCTTAGATCCATGAGACAAATTCTCTTATAAACCGAGAATTTAATTCTCAGGAAATGGGACTGATCAAATCTACCAATTTTAAAAGAAGCGCCTTAGCGCTCCAAGTCTGGCGCTCAGCGCCAAGCGCTCCACGCGCTCCTCATGTGAGCGCAATTTTAAAAGAAGTGCCTCAGCGCTCCAAGTGTGGTGCTAAGCGCTAAGCGCTCCACGCGCTCCTCATGTGGGCGCTATTTTAAAAGAAGCGCCTTAGCGCTCCAAGTCTGGCACTCAGCACCCAGCGCTCCACGCACTCCTTACGTGGGCGCTATTCTAAAAGAAGCGCCTTAGTGCTCCAAATCTGGCGCTCAGCGCCAAGCGCTCCATGCGCTCCTCACATGGGCGCTGGGAAAATACAAAGCGCTCTGTAAATAAAACCCCAGTGCCATGAAGAGTGTTCTACACTCAATAAAAAAAGAAAAGAAAAGAAAAACGGGGGTGTCAGAACCCAAATCAATGCTCAGCATCATTGAACAAAAAAGGGGTTGAGCCCAAACAAATGTTCAAAATTTTATTCAAAACTAAGTAGACTGAGCACAAACAAGTGTTCAACATTTCACTCAAAACTGAGTGGACTGAGCCCAAGTTAGCCACAAGTCCCTAATTCAGATCAACCGAGCCCATGTGCTCACAATCTTTTTAATTGGTCTTAGTCCCAAACTTGACTATAGATCTCCCAACCAACATTGGTCCAAGAGTACATATCTTTATACTTCTGATACATGTCATTGTAATTCTTCAGCGTCATCAGAGAGATGGAAGGTCCCAATAACCAATAACTTTTGGTGCATCCCCAAACGGTTAAATCAAAACCTTAAAGACTATGATGTCTTTAAATCATACAGACAATGATGTCTTTAAACCTTACGGACTATGAGGTCCTTAAACTCATGGACTATGATGTCCTTAAACCCAATGGACCGCAATATCCCTAAACTAAAATGATAGAGTCCAAATACTCTTTCGTTGGATCTAAATGATCCCAAAACCTTGTTAAGTAGATCTTAGTCTAAAGTTAGACTAACATATCCTTAACAAGCATTTAAGTTCATCTTAATCTAAAACAAGATTAATGATCCTTAAACCAACCCAAACCCAAATCTAAGAAAATACGGATTTGGACTAATCCATGCCCTACAGGCGACAACATAAATTAGTCTCTGTATACAATCCACCGGCAACCGAAATAAAATAAATACGACACGACACGAAGTGAACATCTGGAAAAGGAGAAAGTTGTTACCACGATGCGGTAGCGTAATTAACTGCAGGGGCTTGCGCCTGCAGGGAAGAGCTTCCCTACAATAAAAATCAACTTGGCATCTTCGGAGAGGTGGATGGATAAAACCAAATGGCATCTGCCCGCCAAAATTCAGGCCAGACGTCCCAACGTCCCGGTTGCGTCTTTCAGCGGCAAACAGATTCTGGCACGCCCTGTGGGACCTTTTCCACTTTCCACTCCACACTTCGTGTGTCGTGTTCACGATCAAACCGCGGTTTAATATGGTTACCCCTGGATTCAAGATACTAAGATTTGGTTTCTTGCTCCGTGCAGAAGAGAAGATGGAGTCAATGGCTTCCAATTGCACCAACTGCAATAACAACTCCCACTCCGTCCTAGCCGGAAGAGTGACTTTTGGGCCCCAAGCGGCCTCCATCTGCACCATGCCAGTGGAACAAGTGACTCAGGCCACCACTGGACTGTTCTTTAGGACCATGATCCCACTGGCAAGCATCAACGTCCCAATGCCGTCACAGGAAGCTCCGAAAAAGTCGGTCTTCGATCGGCTTACAACTACCACGGCCCCTCTCAACGGGCGGTCCAATTCCAAATCTACTGCATCAGTCTTCGACAAGGTGAGCCTGAGCTCCAAAGGGCTCATAAGGAAGCCTACAATATCTGAAGGAGTTATCCCGAAGCGGATAGCCATTCCAACTCCGACGGACGAAGTCGTCAAAGAGGATTCTTTTTCTAAGGGATCGGTCTTCGCAAGGCTGGCCGTTCGAACTCCTGCTGCAGGCGGGGTCATCAAAGCTGCTTCCCCTGCCCAAAGGTCAGTCTTCGACAGGTTGGACGTTTCTTCTCAGCAGACGTCAGTCTTCGATAGGCTGGCACCAACAGCAACCCTTCACCGGAACAGGGGGAATGATGAAGCCACCCCCGTAACTGAGCTAGTACCGTCTGCAAGACATGCTCGACGTCGCCACTAGCGCCGAGTGAAGAAAGATAGGGGCAGTTCCCCTTCTGGATTGACTCCACCAGCTCCGATGGTGGAAATTGACGCTGCTGTTCCAACTAGGAACAGTTTTGGGCCGCCAAGAAGGTGCGCAAGAACTCTCCAACAGCCATATTAAAAAGGTCTCCTTCACCTACTGAAAATGTTACAAAGACGGAGTCAGAACAAGCCCCTCAACGGTTGTCCTCCAAAATCCACAGGGTCTGGCGAAGGGTCCAAGACTCCATGATTAACCAAGACTACTCCCGCCGACCGAAGAAAATAAAGGTTCAGCAAGAGAAGGACCACCCCGTCGTACCACAGAAGGTATCGTCTATATGGGTGCTCGCTACAATGGCCCCCTCAACTTCGTCCGCCCATGAAAGGAGAAGGCCGGAGAAGAGCCCTATGTTTTCGACAAATCTCAAGGGCACTGAATCCAAACGCCCCAAGTCTGAGGGCATGGTAGTGCACACCATCTACATGGCTTCCGAGAAAGAGGATAGCCGTATCTCCACGGGTCATCGACCACTTACGCGGTCTGTAACAAAGGCTCAGGAACAACAACAGAAACTCCAGCAGATGATGACAATGATGGCCGCACTCACTGGGCCAAAAGAAATCCCGGAGACATCGTCGGAGCAGCGCCAGGAGCAGGAAACCGATGTCGAATTCCTCCGAAGAATGCTCGAGAACAAAGACAAAGAGGCCGCGGAACAAGCGGCCAATATAAAACAAATGGAGCTCTTATTCCAAGATATGGTCGGGATGATGTTACAGTCAGATCCTCCAGCTGAAGACCCTCCAATAATCCTTGAAGACGACAGAGGGTAGACATCAAACCCTCTTCCAGCTCTATCAGCAGCCAAGGAAGAGACAATCTTCAAAGCCGCCCTTGACTACTATATAGCTTAACAGATACGAGCGCATCAGGCAATCGAAGCGACCTGCCAAATCGTCAAGAATGGACGACCCTATCCGGGTTGGTACGACCAAATAAAGTACTCGCCGGGATATACGATCCCTAAATTCCATGTGTATAAGGGGACGGGTAATCCACACCAACACGTTTATCAATTCGAGGCTCTGTGCGGTAATACTGGGGGTGACGACAAACTGCTGCTTCGCCAGTTTGTTGGCAGTTTGTCGGAAACGGCATTCGAATGGTACTCCGAACTCCTGAATGACTCTGTCAAGACATTTGCGGAAATGGAGCTACTGTTTACACAAAGATTCACAAGCACTAGCAAGCGCACCCCAATCACCGTACTAATTAACGCTAGAGTGAAGCCAGGAGAAACCTGGGTTCAGTATGCAATTCGGTAGCAGAACCTGTGGTCGAGATGCGAACAGCGTATAGAGGAGGCTCCTACAGTAGGCATGTTTGTGGGAACCCTTGACCCTCAGGCAACCATTTCCCAATTCATGATATTCTTCAAGCCGACCATCTTCCAGGCCTTGATCGACAAGCTGGCCCAAATGGACCAGATGGGCCATAGACCGCCCTCCTCAAAAACGGAGCTTCGAAATGAAAAAGGAAAAGGGAAAGCGACCTTTGTCGCCAACGCTCAGCAACAGCCAGGTGATCTGAAACCAGCTGCTCGCCGAGGCAACAAACCGCGATTCCTCGATGAGAAATTGAGATGTCCTTATTCGTTTTCCTGGGATAAAATAAGGAGACTGTTCGAACTAACAGTGCGCAACAGGCCCATCACCCTGTCGGATCCGAAGTGCTCACTGCAGCCCGGTGACGTCAACAATCCCAATTACTGCCCATACCACCGAATGTTGGGCCATTCGATCGAAGATTGCTTCGTCTTCAAAAGCTGGATTGAGGACCAATACCAGCAAGGCAAATTCGCACTATCTGAAAACTGGAGGGTGAACCCGCCACAACCGCACGCTCCGAAAAAAATGGACGCGCCGGGGGCATCATGCTCATTCATAGAGGAAGCTCCATAAGAAGTAGTTCTTTCGGCAAAAATTAAAAGAATGCTGAAAGATCTTCAAGCATGCCTGGCAATCAGGTGGAAAAGCCCGCTAGAACCAGAAATGATTGAGGGGAAGCTGAAATCGCGCCCAACACCAAGAATTGGTAACGATGGGCAAAACACCCAGGCCCAGCCGTCAAAGTCTTCGAAAAAGAAGAAGAAAACCAAGAAACCTGCGCAGCCTAACGACAAGCGCAAGGATCTACAAAGGCATATCGATGCACTAGAAGAATATAACCAGAAGGCATAGACCTCAATTACATTGGACGAATTCTTCAAGCATGTTCTTGAGAATGAAGACGATAACGTTGATGAAGAAGACGATTCTTCAGAAGAGCCCGAGAATTATATGGCAAGCTGCCACATGATCTCTCACTCTTCAATAAAGGGCAAAGAAGCTCTTGATGCAGAGAAACTGGGGGCAGATCAAGAACCGGAACTCTTGGAACCGTCATACGAAATGATTGACATGTTGCTGAACAAAGCCCGTCAGAGGAGCAAAGCTGATCTAGAGCACGAAATGGCCATATTCGAAAAAGCTAAACGTCGGCGACAGGATGAAAAGGTTAAAGTACTCCAACCAGATCGAAGCACGCCCATGGCACACAAAAGCAGGCTTAAGACAAGGAAACGGTTCGCTAAAACCCTGTCAATGGGAATGAAGCTGCCACCTTTCAAAGGAGATACTCCTGGCGGTATATACCTTGACGAAGCGGATGTTCATCCGAGCTACTGCTTGTACCATCGGAAGGTCACACATCCTACTGAAGAATGCAATGCATTCAAGAAATGGTGGCAGGGATACGTTGCTCACCGACAACATTTTAAGCGGATGAAGCGCAAAACTCGTCGGGAACATAGAAATACGACGGACGAGCGCAAAAGAACAGCCGGCAACTGTCACATGGTTGATACCAGGGGATCGCAAGTTCTCACCTTCGGAAGCGACTCTGATGAAGAAGTAGCCCTCGGCCCTCTCTTCAAAGAATCCACCACAGGAAAAGAGAAAGAGGTGAAGAACTATGAGAATATTCAGCTGCACAACCGTACGTTGCCCGAAAAGAATCTCGGACTTACAAACAGGAGATCGAACAAAAAAGATAAGGGAAAGGAGAAAATTCATGAGGAGATTGCCCTCGATGATTGGGTCGTCAAAGAGCTCGCAGCCAAGGACCCGCCTAAGAAAAGCAAGATGGATTACAATATCCTAGCGGATTTGAGGAAGATACCCTCACAACTAAGCATACTGGATGCCCTCTTTCTGTCTAAAGAAGCACGGGATTTCTTGGTCAAGGCGTTACAAGAGCCTGATCAGTTCCAGGCCTTCATCGCAGAGAGGAAAATGAAAGATGAGCTGGCAGAAGTCCACACGGCTAACATTACATTTAACGACGAGGATTTTCTCCTTGGTACGTACGACCACAACCGCTCTTTATATGTCACTGGATACTGCCCTGACATCAAAATAGGGAAAATACTTGTTGACAACGGGTCCTCTGTCAACCTTCTCAACGTGTGGGTGCTAAATGAAATCTGCATGAGCGTTCAGCATTTAGCCCGAGATTAAATCACTGTCTCTGGATTTGATTCGCAGTCGTCACAGATGCTTGGGTCCGTGATACTGACATTGAGCTTTGGACTTCTCTTCACAGACATCAAATTTCATGTCATCGACGCTAGGACCTGCTACAACGCTTTGCTCGGCAAGCCCTGGTTACACGAGTACAATGTCATCCCTTCTACACAACACCAGTGTATGAAGTATTTCAAAGATGGCTTTGAGTACACCATTACGGGAGAGCTAAACCCATTCTCTGTGAACGAAGTCCGAAAATATGAAGACGCCAAGTACTTCCTGCCAGACTTCGAAGACATGGAGAAGTGTCATAAACCGGAGCTTAAACAGAAGCCCGTCACTCCCATTCCTACCTTTGGAAGTGATACCAAGGAGGATGAAGAAATAATCTACTCGGGACAGCCCCAGAAGTGGAATGATAAACCCGGACCATCCGCTCCGATTTGGTCTTTGGCAGCGACTCCGAAGATGAAACCAAGGCCGTATTCTCCGTCCTCCCGTCAATGCAAACCTTCATTGGAGCAGACCGGAGTTTGCAAATCGCCATGGTTCCATAGCGGCACTACAGAGAGCTTGATGCGCTGAAGACATATAGTGTGCAAGAGTTGCAGACATTCTACGTCCCTCCCAGATGAAGAGGTGAAAAGGTGATCCTATTCTATCGATCCACAGATACTAAAGTCAAAAGAGAAGCCTGGTATGGTGCCGATCCTGCACTCGACAGGCTCCAGCCCATTCGTCTGCCTAGGTATTACACCAAGGGATTGAAGAGGTTATTAAGATGCCAAGGCATACCATTCAAACAAACTCCTCGACAAGCTCAGTTCTAGAACAAGATTTGGAACGTCCCCGGAACTCAGCGAAAATTGCCCAACGAAAAAATGGAAACGATTGGGCTAGAATATGTCCAGTCCAAGAAACGGCAGCAATTCCATGGCTGCCATGTCATAAATGACCTTGATGAAGAAGGGGACGCTCTTTTAAAAGACGTTAACGCTGAACCAGAATGAGGTCCTACTATAAAAATGCCAAGTTCGTCGTTTGAAGAATAGATGGACAAGCTAATAAGGAAAGCGAGTCAAAAGGTTCGGAACGATTACAGCCGCGAAATGGCCATTTACGAGAAAACCAAGACGCAACGCCTCCTTCAGCAGGCTACAGAAGACGACGATGCTCTTCACCGTCAGCCTGCCATGCATTCCCAAGACAAGAAAAAGGCCGACGCAGAGGCAAAAATAAGTCAAAGAACGGAAAAACCATTCGACAGCAGCAAAACGGATCCAAAAGGCCACGTGATCAAGAAGAGGTCTGCCGGAATTCGTCTCAAACGAAAAAGATGGGTCGAGCATATTCCTTCCCTCAAGACAAGATAAAGAAGATATTCGACCTTGTCATTAAATATCAAATGATGACACTCCCGGAGTCTCGGCACCCCGATCAAGCAAACGAGGTTCATCACCCGGACCGTTGCTCCTACCACCGAGCGATAGGACATTCTCTTGAAGACTGCTTCACCTTCAAAAACTGGGTCGAAGACCAATATCAACTCGGCAGATTCACTTTATCCAACAGTTGGAGGGTAGCCGCACCGCAAAAGCATGTACCAAAAGCAACGGATATGGCGAAAGTAGAACCAGATTAACATCGGTCTTGAAAACGATCTCGTACCTATCAGAAGAAGGAGTGCCCGAGAAAATGGAAGACCTCTTCTAGTACTTCGAAAACGAGGATGAAGAGGGATTGATCTCAGAATTTCCACCGGCGCCAAAAGAGTTGGAAGATGGAATACATACTACTGCGGACAACCTAGGGAAAATCGACTTGGGGACGGCAAACAACCCGCGGCCTAAGTTCGTCAGCGAGCTTCTGTCTAAAGAACATGTGGCTACGCTAAAAGACGTGCTCATGCAGTATAAGGACTGCTTCGCATGGAACTATTCCGAGATGCCGGGGCTAAATTCGGAAATAGCTGTGCATAAATTGGCGATATCTCTGGACGTCAAGCCAGTTAAACAAGCACCAAGAAGAATGCGGCTCAAACTTGAAATGAGTATCAACGCTGAAGTTAAGAAGCTAATCGACTCCGGCTTCATCCAAGAAGTTCAATATCCCGACTGGATCGCCAACATTGTCACGGTGATGAAGAAAAATAGGACGGTGCGCATCTGCGTGGACTTTCGGGACCTCAACAAAGCCTGTCCGAAGAATGATTTTCCCGTACCGGTTACCGAGCTGATGATAGACAATACGTCCACTCATGAAATTTTCTCCTTCATGGATGGGTCATCGGGGTACAATTAAATAAAGATACATCCCGAAGACCAGAAGCATACAGCTTTCCAGACTCCTCTGGGCATATTCTGCTACAAAGTGATGCCTTTCGGTCTGAAGAACGCCGGCGCTACCTATCAGAGGGCCATGACGAAGATTTTCGATAACCTCATAAATGAAATCGTCGAATGCTATATCGATGACCTCATGGTGAAAAGAAAATCATATGTGGAACACTGGGAGCATTTGAAAATAGGGTTCCAGCGTCTTCGGAAATACAACCTGAAAGTGAACCCTCTGAAATGCGCGTTCGGAGTTTCCTCGGGAAAATTCCAAGGATTCATCGTACGACACCGGGGCATCGAAATAGACCCGTCAAAGATCAAAGCGATTATGGAAATGCCTTCGCCCAGAACTCTTAAACAACTACGGTCTCTCCAAGGAAAGCTCGCATATATCCGGCGGTTCATAGATTACCTCTCCGGTAAATGCTGTCCCTACAGTCATCTAACGAAGAAGAGCACCCCATTCGTTTGGGATTACAAATGCCAAAGCGCACTGGACGAAATCAAGCAATACCTGCAAAATCCGCCGGTACTGACCGCTCCGGTCAAGGGAAAGCCCCTCATCCTGTTCACAACTGCCCTTGAAGGTTCTTTGAGCACGCTATGGGCACAGGAAATAACCAAGGGAAAGAAAGAGCCCTCTACTATTTGAGCCGAGTTCTCCTGGGGGCAGAAAACAACTACTCCCCCATCGAAAAACACTGCCCGGCGTTAATCTTCGCGATAACGAAGCTCAGACACTATGCGTTGGCGCATGAGGTCCATCTCATATCAAAGGTGGATCCTCTCAAGTATTTGATGTCAAGATCCATACTAACGGGACGGCTCGCTAAATGGGTCCTACTCATAATGGAATTCTCGATAACATATCGACCTCTCAAGGCAGTGAAAGGCCAGGCCATCGCCGACTTCCTTGCTGAGCATCCTATACCTGTCGATTCACCCCTAAATTGTGAATTGCCGGACGAGCACGCGTTTGACACGATAGACGGGGAAAGAGGAAGGAGTGATACCCGATGGGAACTCTACTTCGATAGGGCATCTTCCATGAAGAAGAAAAAGCACACCACCCCTATAATCAAATCGGGGGTAGGCCTTATCTTCGTGACTCCACAAGGAGGGATAATGCGCTTTGCTTTTTCCTTAACAGAGCCTAGGAAAAATAATGACGCGGAATATGAAGCCTTGATAGCAGGTCTTGAGATCGCTGTCGACATGGAAATTGAAAACCTCCTCATATATGGAGACTCCCAGCTGATCGTTAGTCAAGTAAACGGCGACTATCAAACGTGCAAACCAGCGTTGGTAAAGTACGGCGAAAGAGTGCAACAATTGCTGACTCAAATCCCTTCCTACGTCCTAGAAAGCATACCACGTACAGAAAATAGCAAGGCGGATGCATTAGCCAAACTCGCCAAAGAACTGGCTGACGAAAACCTCGATGACGTGAGGATCGTTGTACAAAACCGTCGGGTTCTTGCACCAGCAGAAATTTCCATGGAGTCGTCTGAAGAAATGGAAGCGACCAAGCAAACGGCCCTACAAATAGAGAAGCAAGAAAAGGCTAAGGATTGGAGAGAAGTCTTCATAGACTACTTCAAATCCTATCAAACACCAGAAGATACATCCTCAAGACATCAGCTCATGAAACAAGCTCTGTCTTTCACCTTCGTCAATGATACTCTATATAAGAGATCGTTCGACTCACTATGGTTGAGATGCCTTAGACCGGAAGAAGCAAGAAGAGTTGTCCAAGAAACTCACAACGGACTCTGCGGTTCTCATCAAGCCGGGCCAAAGATGAAGTTGAAGATCAAAAGGATGGGCTACTAGTGGCCCACGATGATTCAGGACTATCTCGAATATGCAAAGCAGTGACACTCGTGCAAAATTCACGGAGACTTCATCCATCGGCATCCAAACCCGCTACACCCAACAGTGGCTAGCTGGTTTTTCGAAATGTGGGGAACCGATATAATTGGAACCATCGAGCCAGTATCGTCTAGGAGATATCGGTTCATATTGGCAACAACCGATTACTTCTCTAAGTGGGCAGAAGCAATGCTGCTAAGAGAAGTGAAGATGGAGAACATCCTCCATTTCTTCAAGACACACGTTATCTATCGGTTCAGCACTCCGCGACGGATTATCTCCGATAACGGGCCGGCCTACAGAAGTCACAGAATCAGCCACTTTGCACAGCAGCATAATATAGACCGGAGATACTCTTCGGCCTATAATCCCCGAGCTAACGTTCTAGCTGAGGCTTTCAACAAGACCTTGAAAATGATCATAAAGAAGACGGTGTCTAAAAATAAAATGGATTGGCACGAGAGGCTGCATGAAGCTCTCTGGGTGTATCGGACCACGTTCAAAACGGCCACAAACACAACGCTGTATGCATTGATATTCGGAGCAGAAGCGGTAATCCCCCTTGAGATAGAGCTACCCTCTCTATGAGTGGCGGTCCATTATGAGCTAACAGACGAAGAGAATGCTCATCTTCGGCTTGAGGAGCTCGACGCCCCCGATGAAACTCGTCTCATAGCGCAGCAAAACTTGGAGGCTTACAAAGCATAAATGACTTACTCATACGAGAGATTGACTAAGCCAAGAACATTCCGCCAAGGCGAACTCATGCTAGTTTTCAAAAGACCTATGATCCCCAATCATGCCAAATGGGGGAAATTCAAACCGAACTATGAGGGTCCGTACATCATAGACAAAGTCTATCAAGGTAGGGCTTACTTGCTCATGGATATGCATGGCGAAAGACCCTTCCGGCCAATAAATGACCGGTTCCTTAAGAAATACTACGCCTGACAAGTCACGGCCTAGGTTAACGATAGATGACGACGCTTATGTCCGCTCGCTATCTTCCCAAGCCCAAACTCTATAAGTAGTATCCAGCGAAAACTTACCTCAAAATTGCTGCGGACCGAAACGTCTTTAAACTAACAATGGACCGCAATGTCCTGAAACTAACTACAGACTAAAACGTTTTTAAACTACTATAAACCACAGCATCCTAGGGCTGAACAAAAAAAAACGGTACGTCCATAAGCAAGATGGGCATGGATGAAAACCCGAAAGGGCTCCATAAGTAAAAACAGCAAGGCTACCAGCGATGTTTACGAAAACCTGTTCAAATCAGATTTTTGCATTTTTATACCGCCCAATTTTTATCACATTGCATATCGGTAGTTACTCTTGAGCCGTGTTTGCTAGTCAATTGCAGGATACAGGTTCTCGGCTCTGAACGGTGAAATTCATGGAAAAACACGACAAAACCCGGGTTCCTGCCAACCACAGATAAAATACGGATCTCCGCTCTTTATCCGTCTGTTGCCACACACCAGTTTAAGAGACAAAATGGCAAATCAATGTCACTTTCATGCACAAGGCTCAATGGCAACACAAGATCCAAGAAATCTACGCGGAGCTCGAGGAAACCATTACAAAAAGATCCACATCAAATCACCTATTGCTCAACAGAAATTCTGGAAGAAATGTGGAAAGATTCTGAGAAAAATCACATACCATACTGAAGTACAAAGAAGACCAGGGAACCCTAGAAAAACCGACGGCTCAACTCCCTAGTATAGCCACGGTTCCGCGGCATAAGCAGGCTTAGGTCGCGGAACCGCGGCCGTATGGCCTCATCATGCTGTCGTATTTTAGGGGCAGTTGGGTAATTTTGTAAGGAGGCAGATTGTTGCCCTAGATTTCCAGTTCCCTGCCTATAAATAGTCCAGAACCTTGTGAAGCCAAGGGGTGCATAATCTTGTATTTTTCTAGGTTTAGAATACTTGTTTCTTCTTCCTCTTCTCATCTCTTCTCCATTGAAAAACTTGTAGTGAGCTTTTGTGAGTGAAGAATGATGAATAAAGAAGTTCCTTTTGTTATTATATCTTGTCTTGCTCTTTAGTTAAATTATTATTGCTTGTATTTTTC
Organism: Agapanthus africanus; assembly: GCA_030015575.1. Lineage (NCBI taxonomy): Eukaryota > Viridiplantae > Streptophyta > Magnoliopsida > Asparagales > Amaryllidaceae > Agapanthus > Agapanthus africanus. The sequence goes on along the minus strand of JASDDO010000028.1, from coordinate 202,186,918 downwards.
ATTTGTTAACTTAGTTGTTGTTATTTCTTGTTGTTTCTTTCTTTTCTCTTTTCCTTTATCCTTAAACAACCATGACGCTTACGCTTGATCCTTGCCAAGGTGAGGTCGCAAATAGCTAGTTGTTATCTTCTAATCTCCTTCTTTCTATCTTCCTCTTTTGTTTTATTTTCTTTTCGTTATGATGAGTGAGTAGTTCCATACTTGTTAGGGTAGGATAATGGAAGTTTGAGAGAAGGAAATCTCTCTCACTCTTTCCTTGCCCAACATCTTAAATCGACTCCCGTTAATTGAACCACAATCCGCTCCCTACGGCACCCTATCCTACATGATAGCGGTGATTCCGTAGTGAGATCGGTTATGGTTGAATTAACCAGAAGTTATGGCTAAAAGCCAAGAACGGACGGACAAGCACCAAAAGGAAGAACTTAAGCGTTGGAAATCCTAGCTTATACTCGCAAGTTCCTTCCTAGTCGTGCTAATCCACGTTATTGCCGATTACCGTAACACCGATATTAAGAGTGGCAACGAAAGAAGTGAGCGACTCCTAACTCAAAATAACCTAATCCTAACCCTAACAAGCTCTCTTTACATATCATTCTAACACTTAGATAATCACAAACAAATTCTGGAAAACTGGACTTAACTCATTAAAGCACATAGAAAAAGATTCCCATCTCCCTGCGGACGACCCGTACTCAACCGGCTAGCTACAAGCGAAACCGTCTTGATTGCGGTAATTCACTAAACTTGAACACGCAGAATCTCTAACAATCAAATGGCGCCGTTGCCCAGGAGACGGTAGTTTATTTCTTTGTGTAATTTCGGGTTAATTTGTGAATATAAAGCTAACCGAAAAACAAGACAAAAAAATATACAGTGTAAAAAAAATATCTTTTTGTTATTTTTGATTAGTTTTTGTGCAAGTGTGCAGGATAATACGAAGTTCGAGTTCAGTGCCAAAGACGTGGAAAGATAGACCCACATTTCGCGGCTATACCGCGACGGATCAAAACGAAGCAAACGGTCTACTATAAAAATCTGGAGCAGATACAGTAAGCAAGTCAAAATTCAGCACATCCAGACAAGCAGAGGACACCCAACAGAGCACACCCAAAAATTTCCGCAGCCCAACTCCAACAAACCGCCGCGGAACCGCGGCATAAGGAGGCTTAGGCCGCGGAACCGCGGCCGTTTGGTGCCTTCGGGCTGCCAAAATCCCTGTAAGTGTTTCTCTCCTCTCTCCCACTCCTCTGGACTCCAATAAACTGTGTTTTCTGCAGCATTCTTTGCGCACATTTCTTAGTCAAAGAGATGTTCATACATCTTCACCTTCACCATCACGAACCTCTTCTTCCGCGATGTCAGGATTTAATCCGAACATCTCTTTGACTACCCCTGGATTGGATCCACCTCCTACGGAGACCAATAACCCACCACCACCGTCTGTTGTAGCGCCGCAGTGAATCGCGCTCCAGGATCGTTTCTATCCCACCCGTTCTGCACTTCCCACCTGCCTTTCTCTTCCACCGGCCAATGGGGATAATTTTGAAATTAAGCCCCACTTTATCAACATGCTTCCACGATTTCATGGGTTTGAATCTGAAGATGCCTATATCTTCATCAATAAATTTCAAAACGTTTGTGCCATGATGAAAACTACCCAACTGTCGGACGATGCTATACGTCTACGGGTCATTCCGTTCACTTTATGCGATCTTGTTGAAAAATGGCTGTATAGCACCGCTTCCCACTCCATAACCAGTTGGGACGAGTTTGTAAAAGCGTTTCTAAAGAAATTTTATCCGAATCATAAAACCGCAAGGATTCGCAATGAAATCAACCAATTCTCTCAGCTTCCTTCTGAACCCTTCTGGAAGTGCTTTGACCGGTACAAAGACCTTCTTGTTCAGTGTCCTCACCACGGTATAGAAAAATGGCAACTTTGCCAAACCTTTTACGAGGGCCTGAACCCCGCAACGAAGCAGTTGTTGGAAACCATCTGTCAGGGCCACTTCCTATCAAAATCTGACGAGGAAGCGTGGCAATTCTTTGACGACCTTGCGGAGCAAACGCTACAATGGGAGAGCACCAGACCGACTTCTTCTTCTTCCACCTCCACTTCTACCGGTCAGTCTAGGGTAGGAATTCACCAACTTGACGTCTCTATTGCGATGAAAGCTGAAATGACTGCGATAACGAGAAAGCTTGAAGCGATAGAGAGCAAATTTTCTTCTCCTGCTCCTACCCCTGTTCTCCCCCTTCGCACCATTTACGCTTGTTGTTCCGATCCTTCTCACTTAACCGCAGAGTGTCCTTACAATCCACCATCGCAAGGACAGGATCAGGTTAATGCTGCATTCCAGCAAAGACCGAGAAATGATCCATACTCTTCCACCTACAATCCGGGTTGGAAGAACCACCCCAATTTTTCCTGGAATCAGAATCAGAATCAATTCCAAGGCAACAATTTCCAAAGGCCCCCTCCGCCGCAACAACAAGCGCAACAACAAACTCAACATCAATTTCAGCAGCCCTTCCAACCCAAACTTTTCAAAATCAGACGAACAACTTTGCACCCAACAATTCTTTTCCACCAAATAACTTTGTTCCGTCGAACAACGATAAGGTTTCCTCGCTCGAACGAAGTCTGGAGGCGTTTGTTAAACAATCGACTCAATCCACCACCAACATCCAGTCTTCTATTCAGTCCTTAGTGCAACACACTGCCGCTCATGGGCAAAGCATCAAAACCATCGAGGCCCAGATTGCACAACTGAATGCGGCCTTAAGCGAGCGAGAGAAGGGGAAGCTCCCGTCCCAACCACTCCCAAATCCCGGTCACCCACAGAATGTACATGTTGCTCTTGAACAACAGAATCATAATGTGAGTTCCGTGACCACATTTAGATCGGGAAGGATGCTACAAAACGACATCGGCACACGGATCAATGATGACACCCCGGCCGCTTCTTCTTCTACTTCTTCTTCTTCTTCGTCTCCTGCTTCTTCGCCTTCTGAGCCAATTCTCCGTTCTTCACAAGGCTCTCCTTCCTCTTCTTCTGCTTTGAATGGACCCACTTCTCACTCCATGAAAACACCGATTCTGGGATCCGTTCCTACTCCACAATCTCCTCCACAAGTATTAGACTCAACCAATTTTAAAAACATCCCATTTCCAAACCGGTTGAGGTCTAATAAATAAAATCCTCAAATGGAGAAGATTCTGGAGTTATTTAAGCAGGTTAACATTAACATTCCTCTTTTAGATGCCGTCCAACAAGTCCCATCCTACGCGAAAATCTTAAAGGACTTGTGCACGAAAAAGAGGAAGTCTCAGGTACCAAAGAAAGTTTTCTTGGCTAGTGCTGTGAGTGATGCTCTTACCCAATCTTTACCACAAAAACGGAAGGACCCTGGCTGTCCTACGATTTCCATTACCATTGGGGATAAGAACATCAACCGCGCACTATTAGATCTTGGTGCCAGTGTTAACCTGCTTCCGTACTCAGTATACGAGCAATTAGGCGTAGGAGAGCTGAAACCCACACACTGTACTCTCCAAATGGCCGACCGATCGATTACCCATCCTAGGGGTGAGCTAGAGGATGTGTTAATCAAAGTCGGGGACTTCATATTCCCCGTTGAATTCATTGTATTAGACACACAGCCTGTAGCTAACCCCCGGAATCAAATTCCGGTGATACTCGGTCGCCCATTCCTTGCAACCTCAAATGCTGTGATCAATTGTCGCAATGGTTCGATGAACCTCTCTTTTGGAAACATGACAATTGAACTCAACATTTTTAGGTTGGGGAATCAGCCCTCCGAACCTAATGCTCATATACTGTACGTCTGCTCGATCCAGGAGATCACCCCTGAAGAGTGTGAATTCGAGGAGTTTCTGTTCGATCACGATAACCTTAACGCCACTAGTGCGTTCCTCCTCGAACCTGCTGCTGTTTCTGCGCCCGACAACGACTACGAGTGTTTCACGTTCTTGAACGATCTTAGCCGCTCGCAACCCGAGTTTGAATCCTTCGAATTTCCGGATGAGTTACCTGAACCATCCGACTCGGTCGCTTACACTCGTTTTGAACCTTTGCTGGAATCTTTTGAGTTCGAGACCGTTTCACCAATCTTGCCTTCCATCATTTCACCTCCAACGCTCGAACTCAAGCCTTTACCGTCTCACCTTAAGTACGCTTACTTAGGTGAGAACGAGACCCTTCCTGTCATCATCTCGGCTTCTCTAGCTCCAGAGCAAGAGAAAGCCCTTCTCACAGTCTTGCATAGCAACAGGCAAGCTTTTGGCTGGTCCATGGTGGACATCAAGGGGATTAGTCCCCTGATCGTTGGACATCACATTCATCTGATGGATGATGCCAAACCAGCCCGGGATCCACAAAGACGTCTCAATCCAGTCATGAAAGAGGCTGTGAAGAAAGAGATCGTAAAATGTCTGGATAGTGGTATCATTTACCCTATCTCTGATAGCCAGTAGGTTAGCCCCATTCACGTTGTCCCCAAGAAATCAGGTATAACGGTCATCACTAACGAGGCGAACGAGTTAATCCCTATTCGCACCCAAACTGGGTGGCGAGTATGCATTGATTACAGAAAACTCAACGCCGCAACGCGGAAAGACCACTTTCCGCTACCTTTCATTGACCAGATGCTTGAACGATTGGCCGGACACGAGTACTACTGCTTTCTTGATGGCTACTCCGGCTATAATCAAATTCCCATCGCCGAAAAAGACCAGGACAAGACCACTTTCACTTGGCCTTTCGGCACGTTTGCATATCGTCGCATGCCCTTTGGGTTATGCAATGCGCCCTCTACCTTCCAGCTTTGTATGATGGGAATCTTCTCAGACATGGTGGAAAAATTTCTGGAGATTTTCATGTATGATTTCTCCATCTTCGGCGATTCCTTCAACGAGTGTTTGCTGCATCTTGACGCTGTCCTTACCCGATGTAAGGACAAGAATCTTACTTTGAATTGGGAGAAGTGCCACTTCATGGTGCGCGAAAGTATTGTCTTAGGACATATCATCTCGCAAAATGGCATAGAGGTTGACAAAGAAAAGATTGAGGTCATTTCCAATCTACCTCCTCCCCGATGCGTCAGAGATATCCGAGCCTTCCTTGGCCATGCCGGTTTCTATAGACGGTTCATCAAGGACTTTAGCAAGATTGCTAGGCCCTTGACTCTTTTGCTGGCCAAGGACACGCCATTCGACTTCAACTCGAGCTGTGTGACTGCGTTCGAGTCATTGAAAAGCTCACTCACTTCTGCTCCCGTTCTTTCTTCGCCTGACTGGACACACCCATTTGAGATTATGTGCGATGTATCCGACTTTGCCATTGGTGCTGTCCTTGGACAACACATAAACAAGATGCCGCACGTAATCTATTATGCGAGCCGAACCCTGAACGACGCCCAACTCAATTATACAACAACTGAGAAGGAATTCTTGGCTGTTGTATTTACTTTAGAAAAGTTCAGGCCCTACCTCATCGGCTCTCCAGTCATTGTCTACACAGACCACTCTGCTCTGCGCCATCTTTTTGCGAAGAAAGATGCAAAATCTCGGTTAATATGTTGGATCCTCTTACTTCAAGAGTTTGACCTTGTCATTGAGGACAAACGAGGATGTGAAAACGTAGTTGCCGACCATCTCTCACGACTTCCTTCTTCGCCTTCGCTTCCAATTCCGATCAACGACGTTTTCCCGGATGAACAGCTCTTGACAGTATCTTGCGAACCCTGGTTCGCAGATATTGTGAACTATTTGGCCACGGGATTACTACCGACTGAATGGTCAAGTCAGGACAGACTTCGCTTCTTATCCCAAGTAAAACACTTTTACTGGGACGAACCCTATTTGTTCAAGTACTGTCCCGACCAGATTATTCGTCGGTGTGTCCCTGACGAGGAATTCAAGAGTGTGCTGTCATTTTGCCACGATCAAGCGTGTGGCGGGCATTTTGGCCCCAGAAAGACAGCTGAGAAGATCTTGCAATGTGGTTTCTACTGGCCACAACTCTTCAAAGATGCTCATGACTATTGCAAGACTTGCTCCCGGTGCCAACACTTGGGTCGGATATCCCGGAAGAACGAGATGCCGCTCCAACCGATCTTGGTTGTGGAGATTTTCGATGTTTGGGGGATAGATTCATGGGGCCGTTTCCCAGCTCTTTCGGGAACTTGTACATTCTTCTCGCTGTTGATTACGTCTCTAAATGGGTCGAGGCTGTGCCCAGCCGGACTAACGACAACAAGGTTGTCGTTAGGTTTCTTAAAGAAAACATTTTCTCCCGGTTTGGGCACCCCCGAGCAATCATTAGCGACAATGGAAGTCATTTCTGCAACAAGACTTTCAAGGCCTTGATGCGGAAATATTCCATTAATCATAAGCTCTCTACGCCCTACCATCCCCAAACCTGCGGGCAGGCCGAAGTTTCAAATCGGCAAATCAAGCAGATACTGGAGAAGACGGTTTCCAAGAACCGTAAGGATTGGTCGCTGAAACTCACTGATGCCCTTTGGGAATTTCGAACCGCTTATAAGACCGACCTTGGCATGTCTCCCTATCGGCTTGTGTACGGAAAAGCCTGCCACCTACCTGTCGAAATAGACCATCACGCATTTTGGGCGATAAAGGAGCTGAATCTGTCTCTCAAGGATGCGGGCAGCCATCGAAAGCTGCAGTTGAACGAATTAAGCGAGCTTAGGGATGAGGCTTACGATAACGCGGTTGTCGTTAAGAATCGAACGAAGGTGTTTCACGATAAACACCTTTTGCGCAAAACTTTCATACCTGGTCAACAGGTATTGCTTTACGACACCCGACTACACTTCCATCCAGGAAAGCTCAGATCTCGCTGGAAAGGGCCGTATTTTGTGCGGAATGTGTATCCGCAGGGCGCTGTGGATTTGGAGAATCCAAAGGACGGTTCATTTTTCAAGGTGAACGGACACCGACTAAAACCGTACCTTAGCGCCGAACCATCAGAGGAGCTCCTGGTCTTACAGGAGCCGGTTTACCCTGCATAATCTTCCTCTGCCTACCTCCAAACTTCGGTTATCCAGCCAAGAACAGTGGACACTGTTCCAAATAAGTTTGGGGGTATGTATATACCATTTTGTACATTTTTGTGGATATTCTTTTTCTTTTTCTTTTTCTTAAAACCAAAAACAAAAAAAAATATTAATAAAAATAAAAAAAAATTTGTATATCTACCGACAATTTTGGCCCTTCAAATGATCTCTTCATGCAATGACAGTGAGGATACTATCCAGTTTAAGTTTGGGGGTACGTTCGGTACACATTTCTTACCTTCGCATCCATATGTATATTCTGCATCTGCATATTAAATCCATAAAATCCATAAAAATCTGAAAATTTTCTAAAAACATAAAAACTTTTCTGTCAAGTTAGCTAGTGGGAGGACTCTGATTCAACATTTCGACGGTTTTGTTTGATAAGATAAGAATAACTAAATCTTATGTTTAGATTTTGAAAACCTGAAAGATAACTCTCCTTTAATATTAACTATAGCTGATATACGTCTTTACATCACACTATACATGTCGTGAGTTTTGGAAATTAGATGACAAGTCTTTTCTGTCTAAAAACTTTTAAATAGATAAATGATTTTCTGAGGATCAAATAGGTTTGTTCTGAAATAAGTAATGTCAAGAATAGTTTATGAAGTAAAGTGAATATGAAGGAATGTTATTGATGCCTTAATTGGAACTGAGTCTGAAAAATAACCCATCCGAAACTTGATTGGAATGATTACACACCAAAACCCACTAAACACGTCTTTTATCCAAAAAAATAATTGAACTGCCGGTTATATCTCCGTTCGTATTGAATCATCATGATTTTCACGCCAAACTGTCTTTTGTTTTTGGACCTAGGTAACTTGAGTAATTAAGTCCGCTGGGGTGTTTCTACACCTAATGCTCTAAAGCCAACTGGTTTGGGTGCATTGGCCCAAAGCTCGCTAAGAAGCCTAGAAAGTCCAGATTAAAACAAAGTCAAGCAAGTGTTCTCTCCGAGTTAAAATTCCTAATGGTTCTTTTTGTGAGAATAATCTTGATAAAAGACAGGCTTTTATAAAAAATTTAGCGGAGATATGAAGGTTTTATTCTATGATAAAGACTATTGCACGTTCATAGAGGTGTGTATGAAATGAAAACAAGAAAAAGGTGGAGTGAAATATAAGACCTAGTTTCCTGTTAGGGAAGATAGAAATTCTGAAGTTGAAACCTTACTGGAAAACGAAACTTGAAAAATGCTTAACTCTTTATAAAACTTATGTGATCCTTTCAAAATTCTTATCTAGGCTTTATTGTGTGATATGATGACTTCATTCGATCCTTCTGAAACTTAACGACACTATTTGCACTGCACGTAAAGACATATAAAATCTGTAGTTAAATATGAAGCGAGGTGTGAAAAATAAAGGTTCGATAGTCTAGACTTACGATAATAGAATTTTTATTTTCTGAAACAAAACTTTAGGGTTTGAATCTTAGTTATTTTACAAAGCCAACTTGACCGGATTTTGTGGGTAGTATCCGCTGAAAACCCTCAGGAGACAACACTCCTCCTACTAGGGACACCTAGAGATTTAACGGTTTGTTGCACATGCTCAGTGCAATCGTGTTCCCTGCGAAAATGAGGTTAGGAAATTTTTTGTGAATAAATTGGGTTTGCTCGGGACGAGCAAATGATAAGTTTGGGGGTATTTGTTCATATCAGATTTTTGCATTTTTATACCGCCCAATTTTTATCACATTGCATATCGGTAGTTACTCTTGAGCCGTGTTTGCTAGTCAATTGCAGGATACAGGTTCTCGGCTCTGAACGGTAAAATTCATGGAAAAACACGACAAAACCCGGGTTCTGCCAACTACAGATAAAACACGGATCTCCGCTCTTTATCCGTCTGTTGCCACACACCAGTTTAAGAGACAAAATGGCAAATCAATGTCACTTTCATCCACAAGGCTCAATGGCAACACAAGATCCAAGAAATCTACACGGAGCTCGAGGAAATCATGACAAAAAGATCCACATCAAATCACCTATTGCTCAACAGAAATTCTGGAAGAAATGTAGAAAGATTCTGAGAAAAATCACATACCATACTGAAGTACAAAGAAGACCAGGGAACCCTAGAAAAACCGACGGCTCAACTCCCTAGTATAGCCGCGGTTCCGCGGCATAAGCAGGCTTAGGCCGCGGAACCGCGGCCGTATGGCCTCATCATGCTGTCGTATTTTAGGGGCAGTTGGGTAATTTTGTTAGGAGGCAGATTGTTGCCCTAGATTTCCAGTTCCCTGCCTATAAATAGTCCAGAACCTTGTGAAGCCAAGGGGTGCATAATCTTGTATTTTTCTAGATTTAGAATACTTGTTTCTTCTTCCTCTTCTCATCTCTTCTCCATTGAAAAACTTGTAGTGAGCTTTTGTGAGTGAAGAATGATGAATAAAGAAGTTCCTTTTGTTATTATATCTTGTCTTGTTCTTTAGTTAAATTATTATTGCTTGTAATTTTCATTTGTTAACTTAGTTGTTGTTATTTCTTGTTGTTTATTTCTTTTCTCTTTTCCTTTATCCTTAAACAACGATGACGCTTACGCTTGATCCTTGCCAAGGTGAGGTCGCAAATAGCTAGTTGTTATCTTCTAATCTCCTTCTTTCTATCTTCCTCTTTTGTTTTATTTTCTTTTCGTTATGATGAGTGAGTAGTTCCATACTTGTTAGGGTAGGATAAGGGAAGTTTGAGAGAAGGAAATCTCTCTCACTCTTTCCTTGCCCAACATCTTAAATCGACTCCCGTTAATTGAACCACAATCCGCTCCCTACGGCACCCTATCCTACATGATAGCGGTGATTCCGTAGTGAGACCGGTTGTGGTTGAATTAACCGGAAGTTATGGCTAAGAGCCAAGAACGGACGGACAAGCACCAAAAGGAAGAACTTAAGCGTTGGAAAGCCTAGCTTATACTCGCAAGTTCCTTCCTAGTCATGCTAATCCCCGTTGTTGCCGATTACCGTAACACCGATATTAAGAGTGACAACGAAAGAAGTGAGCGACTCCTAACTTAAACTAACCTAATCCTAACCCTAACAAGCTCTCTTTACATATCATTCTAACACTTAGATAATCACAAAAAAATTCTGGAAAACTGGACTTAACTCGTTAAAGCACATAGAAAAAGATTCCCATCTCCCTGCGGACGACCCGTACTCAACGGGCTAGTTACAAGCGAAACCGTCTTGATTGCGGTAATTAACTAAACTTGAACACGCAGAATCTCTAACAATCAAAACCCGAAAGAGCGTAGACTCATAAAAAACGGTACGTCCATAAGAAAGATGGGCACGGATGAAAACCCTAAAGGGCTTCGTGAGTAAAAACAGCTGGGCTACCGGCAAGTCTGTGAAAACCCGAAAGGGCGCAGACTCGTAAAAAAATCATGCACACTGTCAAGGTCCTCTCGACCTTGTAAGAAGAAATACCTGCGTGAGATCCTTACGACTCACAAGGGTGCAACACACTTAGAGATCCCCACGATTCCTGAGGAGAAATTACACTTACGAGATCCTCACGACTCGTAAGGAGAACCCTCTTATGTGACCCTCACGGCTCAAAAGATTCCAAAGCCGTAAGCTATAGAGATCTGAACCTGTTCTTAAGTCATCACATTTCCCAGACTACCCTACAAACAGTTCAATGTTGACCCTTGTATACAATCCACGAGCATAAATAAACGTTTCCCCCCCCCCCCGTTTCCACCAATAGCGCGAAATTTTCTCATATGGTGAATGACACTTGTAAATTCTCTCGACTTATAAGGAGAAAACACTCTTGTAAGATCCTTACGACTTATAAGAGAACACACACTTAAGAATCCTGACGATTCTTAAAGAGAAAACGCACCTACGAGATCCTTATGACTCGTAGGGAGAAACACCTTTATGAGACTCTTACGGCTCATGAAGTCAAAAGCCTTAGTCGACAGGATTCCAACCATGTTTGCTAAGCCATCCTTGTTTAAATCGACAAAGGTAAATGATGATTCACTCCTGGCAATATCCCAATTGTAACGATGCTGATGCCTAAATCGGTATCAAATTCCAAGTCCTTTCACGGCAAATGATGCTTCGCTCCAGGAAATATTCCAGTCGCAACAATGCTGATGCTAAGATTGGTATCAGATCTTGAGTTCCATACTCGCAAAAAAAATGCAAATGAAATAGCTGAAATGTTTGGGCAACTCGTAATAAAAATCAACGAGTAAAATATATGCATATAAAAATAGCCAAAATGTTTGGGCAACTCGCAATAAAAAACATCGAGTAAAGAAAAAGAAAAATAGCCGAAATGATTGGGCACCGCGAAAAATAGTCGAAATGATTGGGCAATCGCGACTTTCACGATATAAAAAGCTGAAATGAAAGAGCATCGCGGAAAGAAATAAAAAAATAATGAAAGAATGAAACTTTTGCCCTCTAGGTAAGTCCATCCTGACCCTTGTATACAATTCATGGGCATAAACAAAAAAGGAACCACATATCCTAACAAACTCTGTCAAAGGGAAAGTCAGATCTCGACAGCAACAACTGCATCCCAGAAGACCAACAACGGCGTTCCTCCTCATGCCAGCAGGGCACGGACGCGACACAACGAAACGGAGCCATGGTAAATTCCCTGTTTCCCCCAATCAGAGCAAAGCTCTGTTCAAAATTTGAAATTTAAACTGAGGCAGCGCCTCACGTGCAAAGCATGAGAGCGCTAGCGCCAAGAGCACCAACGCTAAGAGTCAAAGACTATGAAGCAGTGCCTCACGTGCAAAGCACGAGAGCGCTAGCGCTAGGAGTGCCGACGCTAAGAGTCAAAGACTCTGAGACAGTGCTTCACGTGCAAAGCACGAGAGCGCCAGCGCTAAAAGTCAAAGACTCTGAGGCAGCGCCTCACGTGCAAAGCACGAGAGCGCTAAGTGCTAGAACTAAACGTTCTCCATCCTTGGATCAAAGATCCAACGAAGATGATTAAAAATTATCAAATTACCAGAATAAAATTTTGTTGAGAAAATACTCCTCAAATCTTTCCAAACAGGAAAGATTGTGCTCTGTAAATCAGAGCACCGTTGGATCAAAAATCCAATGGTGATTAAAAATCACCAAGATAGAGAATAAGTTCTGTATGGGAAAATATTTTCCCAATTTTTTTAAAAACAAGAAGATTGTCTTCTGTAAAACAGGAACCCAAGGATTAAAGATCCAATGGTGGGGAAACATCACCAAATCAATCAGAGAAAAATTTTCTTAACTAATTCAACAAATCAGCATCCCCTATATAAAGGACCAAAGACTTCAAGTCTTGCAGAGAGGAACCCTCCTATAAACTTCAAGTTCTCAAAAAAGAAAGAAAAAAGAGCAAGCTCTAAGAAGAAGAATCTTCTCCAAGATAAATAAAAAGAAGAGAGATCATACCATCTCTTGATAAAAAATAAGAAGAAGAAGAACGTAGTTCTTTTTCTAGATCACAGATCTATAAGACAAAGTCTGTCACGAAAACAGAAGAGATCATAGCATCTCTTCATAAAAAGAAGAACTTAGTTCTTAGATCCATGAGACAAAGTCTCGTTAGAACTGACTAGAACTGCCAAAAAAGCGCTATAGCGCTCCAAGCCCGGCGCTCAACGCCAAGCGCACCACATGCTCCTCATGTGTGCGCTATTTCAAAAGAAGTGCTTCAGTGCTCCAAGTCTGGTGCTCAGCGCCAAGTGCACCACGTGCTCCTCACGTGTGCGCTATTTTATAAGAAGCGCTTCAGCGCTCCAAGTCTAGCGCTAAGCGCCAAGCGCACCACGTGCTCCTCACGTGTGCACTATTTCAAAAGAAGCGCTTCAGCGCTCCAAGTCTGGCGCTTAGCGCCAAGCGCACCACGTGCTCCTCATGTGTGTGCTATTTCAAAAGAAACGCTTCAGCGCTCCAGGTCAGGCGCTCAGCGCCAAGCGCACCACGTGCTCTTTACGTGTGCTTTGAGGGAACACAAAGTGTTCTTTAAATAAAACCCAGCGCCATAAAAAGTCTTCAACACTCAGTAAAAGATAAAAGAAAAAGGGGTGTTAGAACCAAAATCAATACTCGGTATTGTTAAATAAAAAAAGGACTGAGCCCAAATAAATGTTCAACATTTTATTCAAAACTAAGTGGGCTGAGCCCAAGTTGGCCATAAGTCCTCAATTCAGACTAACTGAGCCAATGTGCTTACAATCTCTTTAATTGGTCTTAGTCCCAAAGCTTGACTATAGATCTCTCAACCAATATCGGTTCAAGGGTACATCTCTTCACACTTTTGATATGTGTCGTTGTAATTTTTCAACGTCTTCAGAGAGGTGGCGGGTCCCGACAACCAGAAACTTTACAGACTATGATGTCTTTAAACCCCACGGACTATGATGTCTATAAACTTGACTATGATATCTTTAAACACAGACTATGATGTCTTCAAACTCCATGGACTATGATGTCCTTGTAAGTCCACGTTGCCCACCCCGGTACTTGCGGGGAGGCGGAAAACGGAATAAAAATCGGATTTTTATGAGCTTAGGCAACATGGACTAGACTATGAAGGATCTTTGCTAAACAAAAACAAGCTAAAGCTAACTAGAAACTAGCTAAGTGCTAGAAAGGTTATACCATGGGCTTTAAGTCCTTCTCTCCTTGCTCCTTGGAGCGGTGGAAGGAGGTCACCTTTGTCGTCTTCTCCCGTCAAAGAAAGATCCACCCGAAAGCCTCAACCTTTGGCTTCAACTCCAAGCTAGAAGTAACTAGGGTGCAAGAAGTGCTAATCCTTGAACCCTAGATGAGAGTAGAGATTATCAAGAGAGGGTTTTTCTCAAGCTCAAGTGTTTCTCAACACATGAGAGGGGAGAGCTTGAGGGAGAGGAAGAACAAGAGAGAGAATGTGAATAATAGAATGAGAGAATAATAGGAAGCATTCTCTCATATATGTGAATTATTGTAATTAGAAAATTAGTGAGATAATTGTCATTGCTTAATCAAGACATGACCATTATCATTTCATTTTTAATGCAAATTGCAAGGATCAAAGAGCATCTTCCAAATGAAATGATGATGGTCAAAGTGTCAACAAGGTCAACAAGTCAAGATAGGTCAAATGGTCAACAACCATAACCATGCACAATTATTAAACTAATATCAATTAACAATAATACACACATAAGCATTAGGGTTAATAAAATGACAATAGTCATTAACCCTAATCAAAGTCCTCTCCCTCTGTCTCAAGCAACTGTGCATACGCACCCGTATTCGTGATCCGAGGAACACGAATACAATGAGAAAAAGCCAATCCCAAATCATATACTAGGATCCGGCTAAAACCAAAGCCCGCTAGTATAAGCTGTCCGGACAGCAAACGTGCACAAGTGCGCGGATGTGAACGAACCCTGTCGCAAAACCATGCGACCTCTACTCATTTTGCCAAAAGGCGAATAGCTCTGTGTGTGGGACTCTAAAGACTCGACACTACGCTGGCAGTGGGTTAAACCACAGACCGCAAGCGGCACTAGCTGTACGTAACGGTCCCCAGGTAGATGTCGATAAGAAGACCGACGAGGTGAACCCCATCTGATCTCCTACTGAGCCTGTATGTGACAGTCTCCGTACAGTCCGGTCTGTTCGTCTGATACATCGCATGGCGGGCCTAGGGGGCGGTGAACGTCAGTCCCCTAATAGCAGTACAAGTCGTGTCGAAGTGTAGCCCAGAACACCCTGAGATAACACTGGAAACCTACCAGTATATCTCGCTTGCCCTGGCCAAGGACTACTTGTGTAATGGCTCTCCTGGACACAGCGCGATGTCAACCCCCAATACCGGGAGAGACGATTCCTGTCTAACCTTCACTGCCTCCAAGTGCTTCGGGACTGCACCCAAAAACTACCTGTTTGCATGACTCCTTTGAGCCGTGGAAGGGTAGTAATCAAAGTGCAGTGGGAACACACTCGAGGCGAAGTGACAGTGTCAAGTCAGCGGACTAAGCTGTACTCATGTCACCTGGGAACTGATAACTGACGATAGGTATAATACCAACCAACAGTTCCCGAGGAGTCCTGTCCAGTGTACTCGTAACCTAACGAGCACCCGCATACTATCTCAAGTACGACGTACTGACGGCTGTGAGACAGACCGTCTCCCACGCTGGGATGAGAAGCGCATACGCTAGTCTACTCCGGAGTATCGATGCCCTGTCTCGATAGTCCAATGACTAGGGACCTGTATAAGGATGTGCTTATAGATCACCCAGCTCCCACGAGTGCGAGCGCCATCACAACGCTGGTAATCAAGCAAAGATCCTAAGGGCTCTACTAATATGTATATCAGTGATATGCTAAAAGAAACACATGCACATATTAAAGCAGAGATAAACCAAGTAGCATACTACCATTTCGAGCAAGATTGTATATACAACTGTGAATATCCCAAGCTTCCATCAAGTAATATACAAGCTAGTATGATACAGTAATGGCCTCTAGGGCATATACACTAACAGTCCTTAAACCCAATGGACCGCAATGTCCCCAAACTAAAACGATAGAGTTCAAATACTCTTTCGTTGGATCTAAATGATCCCAAAGTCTTGTTAAGCAGATCTTAGTCTAAAATTAGACTAATGTATCCTTAATAAGCATTTATGTTGATCTTAATCTAAAACAAGATTAATGATTCTTAAACCAACCCAAACCCAAATCGAAGAAAATACGGATTTAGACTAATCCACACCTTACGAGAGACAACATAAATTAGTCTCCGTATACAATCCACGGGGAACCAAAAATAAAACAAACACACACGACACGAAGTGACCAGCTGGAGAAGAAGAAAGTGGTTACCATGATGCGGTAGTGTAATTATCTGCAGGGTCTTGCGCCTGCAGGGAAGAGCGTCCCCATAATCAAAAACCCCTCGTAAACGAGTGGGAATCTGACGAAATCTGCTATAACGGCCGCATCCATCTAAACCTCCGATATACGGTGCCATGAATCAACTTGGCATCTTCGGAGAGGTGGACGGATAAAACCCAAATAGCATCTGCCCCCAGAATTCAGGCCAGATGTCCCAACGTCCCGGTCGCATCTTTCGACGGAGAACAGATTCTGGCATTCCCGGTTGGAATGGAGGAGATGTTATGATCTAGAAAAGAACTATGTTCTTATGATGTGAGAGTTAAACTCTCAAATATGGAGAAGATGTTATGATCTCTCTTCTTTTTCCTCACCTTGAAGGAGTTTCTTCTTCTTAGTGCTTGCTCTTCTCTTTTTCTTTTCTGAGAATTTATAGTTTATGGGGGGTTCCTCTCTACAAGACTTGAAGTATTGGGTCCCTTATATAGGAGAGGCTGATTTGTTGAATCGGTTAAAGAAATCTTTCCCTGATTGATTTGGGGATGTTTTCCCACCATTGGATCATTGATCCTATTGCTTTTGTTTTACAGAAAACAATCTTCTTGTTTTTAACAAGATTGGGAAAATATTTTCCCGTTCAGAACTTATTTTGTATCTTGGTGATTTTTAATCACCATTGGATTTTTGATCCAACGGTGTTCTGATTTACAGAGCACAATCTTTCTTGTTTGGAAAGATTTGAGAAGTATTTCCTTAACAGAATTTTATTCTGGTAATTTGATGATTTTTAATCATCTTCGTTGGATCTTTGATCTAAGGGTGGAGAACGTTTAGTTCTAGCGCTTGGCGCTATCGTGCTTTGCACGTGAGGTGCTACCTCAGAGTCTTTGACTCTTAGCGCTAGCGCTCTCGTGCTTTGCACGTGAAACGCTGTCTCAGAGTCTTTAACTCTTAGCGCTGGCGCTCCTGGCGCTAGAGCTCTCGTGCTTTGCACATGAGGCGCTGCCTCAGAGTTTTTAACTCTTAGCGCTGACGCTCTTAGCGCTGGCGCTCTCGTGCTTTGCACGTGAGGCGCTGCCTCAGTTTAAATTTTAAATTTCGAACAGAGTTTTGCTCTGATTAGGGGAAACAAATGCCCCTCCACCGTTGCGCTCACGTGGCTTACACGTGAGTGCAGCGGTGGTAGCCTTTCCACCGTTAGATCAACTTGGAAGTTGGATCAACTTCCCCTGCCTATATATTGGGGCTTTGGCCCTTTGAGATGACCATTGTTCATCTTCTTGTTTTCTTATTCTTGAGAATTTTATTCTCTCTTCAAATCTACGCTCTCTGCCTTAAGAACTCTCTTAGAATCGGAACCCTGTCAAAATTTTAGGTAAAGATCAAATCTTTGAAGGGATTACTTCATAATCTAGGGTTTCACCCATTAAAAGAGCTTTGCTCTTCTCAAATCATATAGGTTTTTAGGGTTTCTCAACAGAGCTTTGCTCTTCTTAGATCATAGATCTAAAGAGATCTTTTTTAGGGTTTCTTAACCCATTAATGAAGAACTCTTAGAGTTCATTTTGCAGATCTTAAAGATATCGGAGTTTTTAACTCAGTAAAGCTTTGCTTTTTCAGGGTTTTGATGGATGATTCCATCGTCTTCACAGAGCATAGCTCTTAAAATTTTTTAAGGAATTTTATTCCTCTCATGATTAGAGCTGACAGATGTCACTCTGTCTACAGAGCGTTGCTCTCAAGGGAGTTTAACTCTTTGGCCCGAGGGGCCTCTCATAAATAAGAATCCTTTTAGGATTTCTTATTTAATGAGTGACTATCTCATCAATGATGAGCCGTCACATTGATTTTGTGGGTCCCCCTTGGTCTCTTCCTACTGTATTGCAGTGTGGTACAAATTTAAAGTACCAAGTATTAGAATTTGGACTGTAGTATTGGCATCTAACCCTTGTTCTTTTTCACGCTGGTACTATGTCCGCTTATTTTTATGAATCTGACGAAATTATCTTCTATGAAGAAATTCACGTCCAAGGCCATTGTCAAAACCAGGAATTTACGGACGCTCAATGCGCTGAGGTTATGCGTCGCCTCGATGAACACAACGGTCGACTGCTCACCGGTCGTTCTTCTTTGTTGAAGATCATCGTGGGAGCGATTTGGGAGGCCCTTCCTGGATTTTACGAAGCCATGCCACTGGAGGCGCTTAATAACGCCGAAGACAAGGTACACACAGTGTATCTGATGGGCTTGATCTCGAAGAGGCGGCGAGATAGTCTTGTTGATATCTTGCATCCAGTTTTCCAACAGACAACGATAATCTCTGCCTATCAAAGGGCGGATGATATCAGTGAAAATCCTGACGCTTGTATTTGCGAGAAGATGCACACGAGAATGGTCAGAAAGGCCAGAAGTAATTTAGACGGCCTTACTTCTGAATTCCTCGATCCATGTCCAGGATTTAATGTTTTACCATGGTAAACATTTTAATGATGTTTTTTGTTTCACTGTCTTCATCAATGTAAGAATTTTCTACAGTATGAATGACAAATTTTCCGTTTCTATGCATTTATTTCATGCATTAATCCTTTCCGCGTATACATGAGTGAGTATGCTTCGAATGCTTAATTGGATGCGAGTCGAATGTTCTCTTTGTTGCCTTGCATAGTATGTGGCTGATGTCCATGGGTTATGCCTTTTTGCTTTGACTTGGCCCGAAGTAGTTTATGTACACTTGAATAGCACTTCCATTTCAGTGGAATATAACTTTGGCGAGTGTGGCCTGTAGATGGTCCATCTTGACCTCCTTGCAGGGTAGCTGAAGGGTTTCTAGGCACACTAATGAGGTCTCACAAGGCATCAACCATGCCAATTTCAAAAATTACATGTGCTGAGAAACCCTAAACTAGATCGTTAACTAGAATTTTAGGCGAACACAAGCAACTATTTAACAATTTAACTAAAAGAACGGAAATACAACCTTTGTAGATCCGGTCCTCCACCTCCATAACTCCGCAATGAAATCTCCCCGCTGTCCAAATGGAAACCCGGGCTCTAGCGTCGGCTTCATCGGAGAAATGGGCGGGCAAGGTCGTCGGCTTCGTGCCGAAGATGATCTACGTCGAGGCATCACAAGATCAAGCTCCCACTTCACCAAGTCATGAAACTTGTGAAGAAAACACCCTATACTACTTGGCAAGAGGTAGAGGACGAAGAAATAGGAGATGGGTTCACTTTAGAATTGGATTTCTCGCTTAATTTCTTCACTTGCCATTGATGAGGCAAGCTTTTTCCATGTGAAGAAGAAGAAGAAGATAAAGATGATCCATATGATAAGTGAAAAGAAAATAATACTTATCATATAATTAACCATGGTCAAGTGTAGAGAATTAACTAAGGTTATGTGAATGGTTAGGGTTAAAAGAAGAAGACAAAATGGTCACTTGGTCAAAGCTTCATGAAGCTTCAACAAGCTTCATGAAAGAAAAACAAAGCAAGAAACCATTTTTCTTTTCTTTAATCCATTTCTTAAAAAGAATAGATAAATAAATAAATGAATATGTAAAAACAAAACCCTAACCATTACACAACCATGGTTTAATCTTTACACTTAGCCAATTTTGCATGCATCATCAAACATGATACAAACAAGTGCACAAAATTATATCGAATATACAATGTGCACATCCGAGCGAGAAAATCCATTTAAAGTGAACCAATACTAGTTAATGCAAAGTAATATATCAAATATATAATTATGCATTAAATCATTAAATCAACACTTGATTCAATAATCCGGTCATGTCGCACACAACCGACTAGTATACAATGTATCGACTTATCGAATCAATCCATGATTCGATAACTAGGTTATATCGCATACAACCATTCGATACATTCATCGCGAGAATGAAATACGGTATCACATACACGCATTATTCTCGGTCCCGCACATATCTCATATGCGCTCCTATTTCATTTCGCTTGAGGCAGGAAACCTCTGTGTAGGACTCTAAAGACTCGTCAATACGCCGGCAGCAGGTGATGATCATATCAAACACCCACAAGCCGCAAGCGGTCTGCTAAATGTAACGGCCACCCGAGTATTGAGCGATCAGAAGATCGATGAGCAAGCCCGCTCATACTTCTGTGAATCCAACCAGTAACACTTACCGTACAGTCCGGTCTGATCGTCTGATCTGTCGCATATCTCGCCTAGGGGTGGTAAACGTCAGACCCCAATAGCTCGATAAGTCGTGTCGATATGAGGTCTATAACATTCGAGAAACTACATGTAACACTTACCAGTAAATCTCAGCAACCCTGGCCAGGGATTTCCGGTTATAGCCAATCGAACACAGCGCAACATCAACTCCCTATACCGGGAGAGACGAATCCCCTCTTATCGCTCATTGCCTCCATGTGATTCGGGACTGTACCCAAAAACCACCGTTTTGCACGCCCTCTTGGACGTGGTAAGATGGAAATCAAAGCACAGTGGGAACCATACAAGACTCTATGACGATCTCGGGTCAACAGACTACTCTGTACCAGTGTCACCAGAGAACTGCCATCTGACGTAAGGTATAATACCATCTGGGAGTTCTCGGCGAGTCCGTCCAGTGTACCCAGTCTCCACTAAGCACCCGTATATCGTCTCTGATGTCAAACACCAATGGATATGGGATCATCCATCGCCCATCTGTATGGGTCGAGAAGGTATACGCTAGTCTACTCTGGTATATCGACGCCCCGTCTCGATACACCCACGACTAGGGACTTTGAAAGATGTACTTATGGACTACCATGTCCCCACTAGTATGATCCGCATCATAGTCCAGGTAGTCAAGTACACATCCTAAGGGCTTTACCAACATGTAACAAAGAGACAATCAGTGTACACGTTAAGGTAAAGATCAACCAGATAGCATACTATCATGTCGAGCAAGAAAGTCCTCCCTATATATGTCCAAGCATCCACTACAATATACATCCTATGTATAGTAATGGCCTCTAGGGCATACATATAACCAACAATCTCCCACTTGCACTAAGGCCATCTGATGGCAGTGGTTGTAGTATCTCATACTCAACCATCCCATAAAAGTCTCTCTCTGGGAAAAGGCCTTTGTGAGTGGATCCGCCGTGTTGTCCTCTGAGTCTACTCTCTTAACCTCGATCACCCTGGAGATCAACCATCTCCATGATCAGGTGACACTGCCTTAGAATATGTCTGGATCACTGATGGGACCGGCGTTCCTTGGCATAAGCCACAACTCCATTGTCACACAATGGGAGGAACAAAGTTCATCTCATGAACAAATATACACCCAGACAGCCTCTTTGGTAGCATCTTAAGTAGCGATGTATCAAGCCTTTATCGTCTAGTATGCCACGGTATCTAGCTTGGAATTCTTCCAACATACCGTCCCTTTACTGAGGGTAAAGACAATGCCTGTGACTGACTCTCAGTCGTCATTATCACCCTGGAACCCTTCCAGTGATTCTCCCCAGGATCGATTGATACCATCTCACTACAACTAGTGAGAATCCTAACATCCAATTAGATCTATCTCATAGATCCAAACCCAAGATTTAGGAGGTATCACTTTGATCCTTTATGGAGAATCATTGTGATAAGCGGAGATTGACCGAGCGTAGCATAGGAAACTTCTTCCCTATCACGAGTATGTCATCCACGTACTCTACGAGGATCATCACCATACTCCCCACTACCTTTTTGTATATACAAGGTTCATCTACCATTTTGATGATGTCAAACTGTTTGACTACTACATCAAAACAGATGTTCCAATTCCGCGATGCCTGCTTTATCACATAAACCATCTTGCACACGTTTCCGCTGCTCCCACTGTTTACGAAGCCCTCTGGCTGTGTACTTATAGATGCACTCTTCTAAAACATCATTTAGAAAAAGCAGTCATGGCACCCAACCGCCAGATATCGTAGTCATGGTATGTAGCCGTGGCAAGTAGGATCTGGATGGACTTAAGCATAGCTCTTTAGAAAAAGTTTCATCATGATCCACACCTGGTCAATGATGCAAACCTTTAACAAGTCTAGTTTTGAAAGTCTCAACTTTTCCATGTACATCAAGTAATCTTCTCAAGATATACTTGCTCATGATGGGGATTTAACCCTTCAGATAAAGCAACCAAAGTCCATACTTTGTTGGTGTATAAAGATTCCATCTCAGATCACTAAGCATCCAGCCATTCTTACAGAGTCTCACTCCTGATGGCCAGCTCGAAACTAGTTGGGTCACCATCTCATGATGCAATCCTCGCTCCCACTGTCATCGAGAAACCGAAGTATCTCTCAGGTGGGTGAGGAACCCTACTAGATCGGCGGAGAGGCTGAGGTTCGCTGGAATCTACTGAATCCTTTGGCTCTACCAAATCATCTGCTGTTGTTTGTATAGCTGGAACCTTTCCAGTTGTACATAACAGACCTTGCCTCGAGCTTGTTCGGATTATGCTTTTAGACATAGCCCGGACAATCCCAAATCTTAACCAACTTAAGATATGAGCTCTTCCCTTTCCATATCATATATGAAGCGGTAGGCAACTGATTTGATTTGAACCCTATTCAATAGGTATGCAACTTCTCAAGTGCATAACTCCCAAAAGGGAAATAGGTAACTCAGTAGTACTCATCATAGAGCACACCTTATCATATAGGGTGTGATTGCTCCATCCCGATATACCATCGTGCTATGGTGTATACGGAGGAATAATGCTGAGAGAGAATCTCATTCTCCTTTAGAAAAGTCCAGGAATTCCATGCACAAGTATTCTCCTCCCTGATCTCATCATAGGACATAATACTTATACCCGTATTTTGGTTCTCTACTTCTAACTTATATTCTGTGAATATCTTAAAAGGTTCGGACTTGTGTTTCAACAGGAACATAGGTCTGAATCTCGAAAGATGATCAGAGAATGTAATGAAGTACAAAGAACCAGTCCTGGCATATGTAGACAGGGGACCTTACATACATCAACATGTATCATCCCAAGAGTTTACTAACTCTTTCTCTGTTTCCATTAAACAGAGCTATGGTCATCTTATCTTTGTGACATGACTGGCAAGTTTAACAAGATGTAAATTCAAACTGATTTAAATATGCATCTAAAATGTAGCTTCAGCCAGTCGGATCGCATTGATATGACCTAGTCTACAATGCCTCAAGAAGGATTTGTTCATTTCTGAACTCATCCTCCTGTGTGTGTTCCGTATACTAAAGAACTGTAGTTTGATTTAGAACATCAATGCTTTTAGATAACGTGCCTGAACCGATCAACTTTTGATATAGGAAATGTTCAAAACATTATCCATCTATACAAAATTTTATCATTTCTTTACTAATAAAGAGATTGATATGATTTTGTATATCAGGTTCGGTATCTAATAACATTCGTTCAGAATCAACGTATTTTGGAATACAGGGTAACAGTGACCAACAGACTTGGCTACAACACTTGCCCCGTTTTCTGCCTCATGAAACTTATCACCTGTTCTCAGTTTTTCTACCTTTTTGTAGCTCTATGTAACAGATTACATATCTGAGATCCTGATCCGGTATCATATACCCAGGATGCTGAGGATACTGAGAAACAGTTCTTTGTAATGAACACACCCGAAGATGATGCATCAGCATGCACTCTCTTCGTTTGGCCGGCACGGGAATTCTGGTAATCCCCAATTTCCTGCTCTGTCTTATAACAATTATAAGTTGGAGCGGGACCAACGTTCCCCAGCTCAGTATAAGAAGCGGGTTCGGTCAATATCCGTATTATTATCTTGATTAAGGCGTGATATGGTCGCTACCTGGAGAGAGAGAGAAGAAAACACTCAGCGTGCGCTCTTGCAAGAATAGATTGGTTTTTATTTTATCTAATCAGGATGGCTCCCACTGCTTTTTATCAAATCTTCCTTCAAACCCTAAAAGGAAAGACTAGCCGGGATTAATTACACGCTACAAGTTCGCCAATCTTTCAGCCAGGCCAGTGTCGGTACTTTGAGGGAGGTCCCCCGTGCTTTCGCACGAACCTAATTAATGTAAACTTCGTTTTTCCCAGAGGCGTAACCTCGTTAACACCTTTCTAGACACCTACTTGATCGGCTAATTGTAATGTGTAAAACTCTTCCAGGAGTAACTCTTACTCGCAGCGGGTATCGGGATCTAACTATCTCATAAAAGGTATGCAATCTCATTGCAAATTTCAACACTTGAAATTCCCGATAATATTTTGCCCCAAACCTCCTATGACCTTGACAAAGGCCAACAAACCATAGGATGCTAGTCAAGTTCAACCCGTCATTTCCTGATTGAATCAAACCCACCCGCACGACCCTTGGCAAAGGTCAACAAGATCGCACGACTACCCTAACCCAATCTGCATCATATGCATAAGCAGATAAGCACCAGTTAGCTACCGCACACTGCGCCTTGACAAAGGCCAACAAACGCAGCACGAATACTAACTACTA
The DNA here is from genome assembly GCA_030015575.1 of Agapanthus africanus. Lineage (NCBI taxonomy): Eukaryota > Viridiplantae > Streptophyta > Magnoliopsida > Asparagales > Amaryllidaceae > Agapanthus > Agapanthus africanus. The sequence continues at coordinate 202,162,447 of JASDDO010000028.1, read as the reverse complement.
TTTATCTGAAATGACGGAGGGCTACGACAGGTTTTTCTGAAAACCTATTGCGTAATGAACTTGATATTGTTGTAGAATCAAATGTTTTAAAATGGAGTGTTTTTTAGGTTTTTCTAGTTTTGCTAAAGGAGTCACTCCCGGTGAAGCGATCGTCGGTCCTTTCCTCGTCGAATGAGGTGCGGGATATATCATATATATCACTGTGCAAAGCAAAAACTCTTAAAAGCAATCAAAAGACAAACCGAGTGTGTAGCATCTGCCAGTTATTGCTAAAGGAGTCACTCCCGGTGAAGGCATCTCGGTCCTTTTCTCATCGAATAAGGTGCAGGATATATCACATATACCTCTGTGCAAAGCAAGAACTGTAGCTACCTGTTTTAATTTTGAAATTCGATTCTACAACATCTTAGGTTTCTTTTATTTCATTAATCATATTAATGAAGTCCCATCATTTAAGTACCTAAACATCACAGATAAATATATCGTACACTTATGCCATCCGCCTCGATGTCCCCTCGTGCACCGTTAGGTTAGGTAACTAACGGCAGAGCGGGACAGGGCTAGCGCGGGTGTAAAACATAAGTAAAGTCTATATAATATATCATATATACTATATACTGTATCTATCACAGAACATCACATGATCACATCACAGATATCGCAGCAGAAAATATCATATGAAATATTGGATATACTAGGACGTCCGTGTTTTTAATATGCGCCAGTATAAAACACGGATTCCACGGTCGTGATGAATAGCCAAACCCACACCCCTAGACCTCTACGAGAGCGGCAAGCAACCCTACCAATTCTAGAGTTAGGAGACCCGGACTCGACTCCTCGAGTTGGTCTCCCACTGGACTCCAGAACCCGGTTACTTATGCCCTCCTCCTTGGGTCTATCCTAGTGCGGAAAAGTAAATAATATACAAAGGGTGACATCTTCCGCAACCTGGAAGTGCCCCAATAAAAGAATATTACATACAAGTTTTTACATGAATGAAAATGAAAAACACTCATCTCACATAAAAACCCCCGGCTATTCAAACACGACGATCCAATATAACATATCCAGCAACACATAACATCGCATGTCATCAACGTAAGTAAACATGCGTATCCCAATTGTCGTTGACATATAGTAACGAAACCGGGGATATCACATATTACACTTACGGTCACAGAAAAGAAAGTGTAAAACTACAACAGTTGGAATCCGCAATCTCTTTAGACATCGCATGCCTAATCAAACGAAATACTTAGACATCACATGCCTAACAATTATAAACCCCGCATTTTAGTCTCAAAATCGAAAACACTTTTCAATATTAAGTCGGGGAATTCAACAGGATTCCCGACATTCTGATCGAATGCTCGTAGCAAACTTTAGTAGGCGGCCGCACCCCCGATACCGTCGACGAAGTGCACCAAGGCAGAACACCGCTACCGCGAGCACCCGGACGGATGCTTTCGGCGATGGGGTTCTCCTACAGTCACTTGGTCGGGGCTATGGAGTGAGGCTGTCTATTAAGTTTACCCGGCAAGTATCCGCGTACGCTACGTGATTGCGACGGACTTTTGATCACATCAAAATTCCGTGGCAACCGATCAAGTGAGACTAAACTGCTATGTTTATAACATTCATTCAGTTATCTCATAACTTATTGTGAATTCCAATTATTGTATCCCATTCCAGATAAAATAGAAAATGTTAAACTTTTCGATCGAACATTCAAACACCCAAGTTTTCCCGAAACAGCTCAACACATGAAACAAGTTTAAAAACATTCAGTTCATGCCTCAGTACCAACGGTCCAGCCGTAGAAGGGTCAAGCCAACGCCTCACATGTGGCACGCCGTACTGCCCCAAACCCGAAGATTCAAAGGGCAGTTCAAGACGGTCACATAATCGAGTTAAGGTTTGTTGTCTTCTAGAGGGTCCATCGCGTTACTTGCACTACTTAGAACGTCTTTAAACCATGGAAAGATCCAACACTTGGAAATTTCCCGACAGGGGAAAAGTTGGGTATTTATATCCGGTCGAACTTTTTAACATATTCCAAAATATCCGGAAAGCCACAAAGATAAAATCTGATAATCCGATCGAATCTTCGAACCCCCAATACAACCCAGAATATTCAACTCTTGAATAAATATTAAAAATTCCCAGAAACCTCAGCTGCTGAAAACATGAATTACTGTGCAAAGTTTGTAGGCAAATTCTATCAAGTGGCCGCGGAACCGCCGCAGAAGCCAGGCTTCTGCCGCGGTTCAACCGCGCAATAGAGGGATCATGAGATAATTTTTGCATCGTAATTCTTAGAATTCCCTGCTGAATTTTTTAAGACTTTTTAATCTGGAAAAATCCCAGTTTTTGGAAAAAGTCCAGAGAGCATGTTTTGAATTAGGGTTTCAGTTCGATCGGGTTTCAAACGTCGTCAAGGCATCGCCTAAGGCTCTAGCTAGGCTCTGATACCACTGAAGGGTTCCTAGGCACACTAATGAGGTCTCACAAGGCATCAACCATGCCAATTTCAAAAATTACATGTGCTGAGAAACCCTAAACTAGATCGTTAACTAGAATTTTAGGCGAACACAAGCAACTATTTAACAATTTAACTAAAAGAACGGAAATACAACCTTTGTAGATCCGGTCCTCTACCTCCATATCTCCGCAATGAAGTCTTCTCGCTGTCCAAATGCAAACCCGGGATCTAGCGTCGGCTTCATCGGAGAAATGGGCGGGCAAGGTCGTCGGCTTCGTGCCGAAGATGATCTACGTCGAGGCATCACAAGATCAAGCTCCCACTTCACCAAGTCATGAAACTTGTGAAGAAAACACCCTATACTACTTGGCAAGAGGTAGAGAATGAAGAAATAGGAGGTGGGTTCACTTTAGAATTGGATTTCTTGCTTGATTTCTTCACTTGCCATTGATGAGGCAAGTTTTTTCCATGTGAAGAAGAAGAAGAAGATAAAGATGATCCATATGATAAGTGAAAAGAAAATAATAGTTATCATATAATTAACCATGGTCAAGTGTAGAGAATTAACTAAGGTTATGTGAATGGTTAGGGTTAAAAGAAGAAGACAAAATGGTCACTTGGTCAAAGCTTCATGAAGCTTCAACAAGCTTCATGAAAGAAAAACAAAGCAAGAAACCATTTTGCTTTTCTTTAATCCATTTCTTAAAAAGAATAGATAAATAAATAAATGAATATGTAAAAACAAAACCCTAACCATTACACAACCATGGTTTAATCTTTACACTTAGCCAATTTTGCATGCATCATCAAACATGATACAAACAAGTGCACAAAATTATATCGAATATACAATGTGCACATCCGAGCGAGAAAATCCATTTAAAGTGAACCAATACTAGTTAATGCAAAGTAATATATCAAATATATAATTATGCATTAAATCATTAAATCAACACTTGATTCAATGATCCGGTCATGTCGCACACAACCGACTAGTATACAATGTATCGACTTATCGAATCAATCCATGATTCGATAACTAGGTTATATCGCATACAACCATTCGATACATTCATCGCGAGAATGAAATACGGTATCACATACACGCATTATTCTCGGACCCGCACATATCTTATATGCGCTCCTATTTCGTTTCGCTTGAGCCAGAAACCTCTGTGTAGGACTCTAAAGACTCGTCAATACGCCGGCAGCAGGTGATGATCATATCAAATACCCACAAGCCGCAAGCGGTCTGCTAAACGTAACGGCCACCCGGGTATTGAGCGATCAGAAGATCGACGAGCAAGCCCGCTCATACTCCTGTGAATCCAACCAGTAACACTTACCATACAGTCCGGTCTGATCGTCTGATCTGTCGCATATCTCGCCTAGGGGTGGTAAACGTCAGACCCTAATAGCTCGATAAGTCGTGTCGATATGAGGTATATAACATTTGAGAAACTACAGGTAACACTTACCAGTAAATCTCAGCAACCCTGACCAGGGATTTCCGGTTATAGCCAATCGAACACAGCGCAACATCAACTCCCTATACCGGGAGAGACGAATCCCTTCCTATCGCTCATTGCCTCCATGTGATTCGGGACTGTACCCAAAAACCACCATTTTGCACGCCTTCTTGGACGTGGTAAGATGGAAATCAAAGCACAGTAGGAACCACACAAGACTCTATGACGATCTCGGGTCAACAGACTACTCTGTACCAGTGTCACCAGAGAACTGCCATCTGACGTAAGGTATAATACCATCTGGGAGTTATCGGTGAGTCCGTCCAGTGTACCCAGTCTCCACTAAGCACCTGTATATCATCTCTGATGTCAAACACCAATGGATATGGGATCATCCATCGCCCATCTGTATGGGTCGAGAAGGTATACGCTAGTCTACTCTGGTATATCGATGCCCCGTCTCGATACACCCACGACTAGGGACTTTGAAGGATGTACTTATGGACTACCATGTCCCCACTAGTATGATCCGCATCATAGTCCAGGTAGTCAAGTACACATCCTAAGGGCTTTACCAACATGTAACAGAGAGACAATCAGTGCACACGTTAAGGTAAAGATCAACCAGATAGCATACTATCATGTCGAGCAAGAAAGTCCTCCCTATATATGTCCAAGCATCCACTACAATATACATCCTATGTATAGTAATGGCCTCTAGGGCATACATATAACTAACAGTAGCGATGGCTTAGGAAATAGGTTCAGGCCTGCTGCCTAAGACTTTTCAACTTTATGAGCCGTGAGGGCCTCATAAAGATTTTTCTCCCTACGAGTCGAGAGGATCTCGTCGGTGTATTTTCTCCTTACGAATCGTGAGGCTTCCTAAGTGTGTTTTCTCTTGAGAGTCGTAAGAATCTCACAAGAGAAATTTTCTCCCTTATAAGTCGAGAGAACTCGTAAGTGGCTGTTTCCCTCCTCGTCGATGTTCGACTTCGGGGAGTGTGGCCCATAAATAGCCCATCTTGACCTCCTGGCAGGACAGCGATGGCTTAGGAAACAGGTTCAGATCTGCCGCCTAAGACTTTTCAACTTTATGAGCCGTGAGGGTCTCATAAAGGTATTTCTTCCTACGAGTCGAGAGGATCTCGTAAGTGTATTTTCTCATTAGGGGACGTGAGGACTCCTAAGTGCGTTTTCTCTCGAGAATTGTAAGGATCGCACAAGAGAATTTTCTTTATGCGTAGAGACACTAATTTCCTTGTAGGTCGAGACGAATCGAGAGATTCTTGCAAAGACACTGATTTCTGTAGGGTTCCGAGGCACTCAAGTGAGGTCTCCCAAGCCATCAACCATAGCAATTTCAAAAATTATGGTGCCTACAAACCCTAAACTACGGATCGATAACTAGATGTCTAGGCGAACAATGAACTAGTTAACACTTAACTAATGAGAAAACGGAAATACAACCTTTGTAGATCCGGTGCTCCACCTCCAAAGCTCCGCAACGAAGTCGTCTCCGCTGTCCAAAACAAATCCGGGCTCTAGAATCGGCTTCGTCGGAGAAAAAGTGAGCTAGGTCGTCGATGTTCATGCCGAAGATGATCTACGTCGAGGCATCGCTAAATCAAGCTCCACCTTCACCAAGCCCTAAAACTTGTGAAGGAAACATACTCTACTACTTGGCAAGAGGTAGAGGATGAAGAAATAGGAAGTGAGTTAACTTTAGAATTGGATTTCTCACTCAAATCATCAATCCACCATTGATGACCTCAAGCTTTCTTCACTTGAAGAATGAAGAAGAAGAAGAAAGAATTATCTTATGATAAGAATAAGTTAATTCAAAAAAGAAAAGAATTATCCATTATTATCATAAGTGAACCATGGTAAAGTGTAGAGAGCTAATCATGGTTAAAGGAATGGTTAGGTTAAGCATGAGACAAAAATGGTTACAAAGTCAAAGACTTCAAGAAGCTTCAACTATAATCCAAAAATAGCAACCATTTTCATTTCATTTTCTTTTATTCATTTATCAAAAATAAATGGATAAATAAATAAGATAAATGAATAACAAATAGTAAACCCTAACCATTTCATTAACCAAGGTTTAATACTTTACACTTAACCAAAAAGCATGCATCATCAAACATGATACAAGCAAGCGCACAAAATCATATCACATATATAATGCGCACATCCGAGTGAGAAAATCCATCTTAAGTGAACCGATACTAGTTAACGCAAAGTAATATATCAAATATATAATTATGCATTAAATCATTAAATCAACTCTTGATTTAACGATCCGGTCATATCGCATATAACCGGCTAGTATACAATATATCGGCTTATCGAATCAACGCTTGAATCGATAACTAGGGTATATCGCATATAACCTAATCGATACATTCATCGCGAGAATGGAATACGGTATCACATACACGCATTATTCTCGGTCCCGCACATATCTCATATGCGCTCCTATTTCGTTTCGCTTGAGCCAGGAAACCTCTGTGTAGGACTCTAAAGACTCGTCAATACGCCGGCAGCAGATGATGATCATATCAAACACCCACAAGCCGCAAGCGGTCTGCTAAACGTAACGGCCACCCGGGTATTGAGCGACTGAAGATCGACGAGCAAGCCCGCTCACACTCCAGTGAATCCGACCAGTAACACTACCGTACAGTCCGGTCTGATCGTCTGATATGTCGCATATCTCGCCTAGGGGTGGTAAACGTCAGACCCCAATAGCTCAATAAGTCGTGTCGATATGAGGTCTATAACTGTTCGAGAAACTACTGGTAACACTTACCAGCAAATCTCTGCAACCCTGGCCAGGGATTTCCTGTTATAGCCAATCGAACACAGCGCAACATCAACTCCCTATACCGGGAGAGACGAATCCCCTCCTATCGCTCATTGGCTCCATGTGACTCGGGACTGTACCCAAAAACCACCGTTTTGCACGCCCTCTTGGACGTGGTAAGATGGAAATCAAAGCACAGTGGGAACCACACAAGACTCTATGACGATCTCGGGTCAACAGACTACTCTATACCAGTGTCACCAGAGAACTGCCATCTGACGTGAGGTATAATACCATCTGGGAGTTCTCGGCGAGTCCGTCCAGTGTACCAAGTCTCTACTGAGCACCCGTATATCATCTCTGATGTCAAACACCAATGGATATGGGATCATCCATCGCCCATCTACATGGGTCGAGAAGGTACACGCTAGTCTACTCTGGTATATCGATGCCCCGTCTCGATACACCCTCGACTAGGGACTTTGAAGGATGTACTTATGGACTACCATGTCCCCACTAGTATGATCCGTATCATAGTCTAGGTAGTCAATTACAGATCCTAAGGGCTTTACCAACATGTAACAGAGAGACAATCAGCATACACGTTAAGGTAAAGGGTAACCAGATAGCATACTATCATGTCGAGCAAGAAAGTCCTCCCTATATATGTCCCAGCATCCACTACAATATACATCCTATGTACAGTAATGGCCTCTAGGGCATACATATAACTAACAATCTCCCACTTGCACTAGGGCCATCTTTAGCAGTGGTTGCAGTATCTCATACTCAACCATCCCATAAAAGTCTCTCTCTGGGAACAAGCCTTTGTGAGTGGATCCGCTGTGTTGTCCTCTGAGTCTACTCTCCAAATCTCGATCACCCTGGAGATCAACCATCTCCATGATCAAGTGATACTGCCTTAGAATATGTCTGGATCACTGATGGGACCTGCGTTCCTTGGCATAAGCCACAACTCCATTGTCACACAATGGAAGGAACATAGTTCATCTCATGAACCAATATACACCCAAACAGCCTCTTTGGTAGCATCTTAAGTAGCGATGTATCCTGCCTTTATCGTCTAGTATGTCACGGTATCTAGCTTGGAACTCTTCCAATATACCGTCCCTTTACTGAGGGTATAGACAATGCCTGTGACTGACATTCAGTCGTCTTTATCACCCAGGAACACTTCCAGTGATTCTCCCCAGGATCGATTGATACCATCTCACTACAACTAGTGAGAATCCTAACATCCATTTAGATCTATCTCATAGATCCAAAATCCAGGAGTTAGTAGGTATCACTTTGATCCTATATGGAGAATTATGGTGATATGCGGAGATTGATCGAGCGTAGCATAGGAAACTCCTTCCCTATCAAGAGTATGTCATCCGCGTACTCTACGAGGATCACCACCATACTCCCTACTACCCTTTTGTTTATACAAGGTTCATCTACCATTTTGATGATGTCAAACTCTTTGACTATTACATCAAAACAGACGTTCCAACTCCGCGATGCCTGCTTTATCATATAAAACATCTTGCACACGTTTCCGCTGCTCCCACTGTCTACGAGGCCCTCTGGCTGTGTACTTATAGACGCTCTCTTCTAAATCATCATTTAGAAAAGCAGTCAAGTCACCCAATCACCAGATATCGCAGTCATGGTATGTAGCCGTGACAAGTAGGATCTGGATGGACTTAAGCATAGCTACTTGAAAAGGTTTCATCATTATCCACACCTGGTCAATGATGCAAACTTTTAACAAGTCTAGCTTTTGAAAGTCTCAACTTTTCCATGTACACCAAGTAATCTTCTCAAGATATACCTGCTCTTGATGGGGATTTAACCCTTCAGATATAGCAACCAAAGTCCATACTTCGTTGGTGTATATGGATTCCATCTCATATCGATAAGCATCCAGCCATTCTTACAGAGTCTTACTCCCGATGGCCAGCTCGAAACTAGTTGGGTCATCATCTCATGATGCAATTCTCGCTCCCACTGTCATAGAGAAACCGAAGTATCTCTCAGGTGGGTGAGGAACCCTACTAGATCGGCGGAGAGGCTGAGGTTCGTTGGTAACTATCGAATCCTTTGGTTCTTTCAAATCATCAGCTGCAGTTTGTATAGCTGGAACCTTTCCAGTTCTACATTACAGACTTTGCCTCGATCTTGTCCGGATCATACTTTTAGACATAGGCCGAACAACCCCAAATCTTAACTAACTTAAGACATTGGCTCTTCCCTTTCCACATCACATATGAAATGGTAGGCAACTAATTTGATTAGAACCCTATTCAATAGGTATGCAGCTTCTCAAGTGCATAACTCCCTAAAGGAAATAGGTGACTCAGTAATACTCATCATGGAGCACACCATATCATATAGGGTGTGATTGCTCCGCCCCGATATACCATCGTGCCATGGTGTATACAGAGGAGTAATGTTGAGAGAGAATCTCATTCTCCTTTAGAAAAGTCCAGGATTTCCGTGCTCAAGTATTCTCCTCCTTGATCTCATCAAAGGACATAATACTTATACCCGTATTGGTTCTCTACTTCTAACTTATATTCTGTGAATATCTCAAAAGGTTCGGACTTGTGTTTCAACAGGAACATATGTCTGAATCTTGAGAGATTATCAGAGAATATAATGAAGTATAAAGAACCGGTCTTTGCATGTGTAGACAGGGGACCTACATACATCAACATGTATCATCCCAAGAGTTCATTAACTCTTTCTCTGTTTCCAGTAAACGGAGCTATGGTCATCTTATCTTTGTGACATGACTGGCGAGTTTCACAAGATGTAAATTCAAACTGATTTAAATATGCATCTTTATGTAACTCTAGCTAGTCGGGTCACATTGATCTGACCTAGTCTACAATGCCTCAAGAAGAATTCGTTCATTTCTGAACTCTTCCCCTTGTGTGTGATCCGTATACTAAGAACTGTAGTTTGATTTAGAACATTAATGCTTTTAGATAACGTGCCTGAACCGATCAACTTTTGATATAGGAAATGTTCAAAACATTATCCAACAATACAAAATTTTATCATTTCTTTACTGATAAAGAGACTGATATGATTTTGTATATCAGGTTCGGTATCTAATAACATTCGTTCAGAATCAATGTATTGGTAATACAGGGTGGCAGTGACCGACAGACTTGGCTGCAACTCTTGTCCCGTTTTCTGCCTCATGAAACTTATCACCCGTTCTCAGTTCTCTACCTTTCTGTAGCCCTATGTAACAGATTACATATCTGGGATCCTGATCTGGTATCACATACCCAGGACGTAAAGGATACTGAGAAACAGTTCTATATAATGAACACACCCGAAGATGATGCATCAGCATGCACTCTCTTCGTTTGGGCGGCACGGGAATTCTGGTAATCCCCAATTTCCTGCTCTGTCTTATAACAATTATAAGTTGGAGCGGGACCAACGTTCCCCAGCTCAGTATAACAAGCGGGTTCGGTCAATATTCCGTATTATTATCTTGATTAAGGCATGATATGGTCGCTACCAGGAGAGAGAGAGAAGAAAACACTCAGCGTGCGCTCTGTCAAGAATAGATTGGTTATTATTTTATCTAATCAGGATGGCTCCCACTGCTTTTTATCAAATCTTCCTTCAAACCCTAAAAGGAAAGACTAGCCGGGATTAATTACACACTACAAGTTCGCCAATCTTTCAGCCAGGCCAGTGTCGGTACTTTGAGGGAGGTCCCCCGTGCTTTCGCACGAACCTAATTAATGTAAACCTCGTTTTCCCAGAGGCGTAACCTCGTTAACACCTTTCTAGACACCTACTTGATCGGCTAATTGTAATGTATAAAACTCTCCCAGGAGTAACACTTACTCGCAGCGGGTATCGGGATCCAACTATCTCATAGAAGGTATGCAATCTCATTGCAAATTTCAACACTTGAAATTCCCGATAATGTTTTGCCCCAAACGATCTATGACCTTGACAAGGTCAACAAACCATAGACCGCAAGTCAAGTTCAACCCGTCATTTCTTGATTGAATCAAACCCACCGGCACGACCCTTGACAAGGTCAACAAGGCCGCACGACTACCCTAACCCAATCTGCATCATATGCATAAGCAGATAAATACTGGTTAGCTACCGCACACTGCGCCTTGACAAGGTCAACAAACGCAGCACGAATACTAAACAGGATTTATCTGAAATGACGGAGGGCTACGACAGGTTTTTCTGAAAACCTATTGCGTAATGAACTTGATATCGTTGTAGAATCAAATGATTTTGTAATGGAGTGCTTTTGAGGCTTTTCTAGTTTTGCTAAAGGAGTCACTCCCGGTGAAGGGATCGTCGGTCCTTTCCTCGTCGAATGAGGTGCGGGATATATCACATATATCGCTGTGCAAAGCAAAAACTCTTAAAAGCAATCAAAAGACAAACCGAGTGTGTAGCATCTGCCAGTTATTGCTAAAGGAGTCACTCCCGGTGAAGGGATCTCGGTCCTTTCCTCATCGAATAAGGTGCAGGATATATCACATATACCGCTGTGCAAAGCAAGAACTGTAGCTACATGTTTTATTTTGAAATTCGATTCTACAACATCTTAGGTTTCTTTTATTTTTCATTAATCACATTAATGAAGTCCCATCAATTAAGTACCTAAACATCACAGATAAATACGACGTACACTTATGCCATCCGCATTCGCCTCGATGTCCCCTCGTGCACCGTTAGGTTAGGTAACTAACGGCAGAGCGGGGCAGGGCTAGCGCAGGTGTAAAACATAAGTAACGTCCATATAATATATCATATATACTATATACTGTATCTATCACAGAACATCACATGATCACGTCACAGATATCGCAGCAGAAGAATCATATGAAATATTGGATATACTAGGACGTCCGTGTTTTCAATACGAGCCAGTATAAAACACGGATTCCACGGTCGTGATGAATAGCCAAACACACACCCCTAGACCCCTACGAGAGCGGCAAGCAACCCTGCCAATTCTAGAGTTAGGAGACCCGGACTCGACTCCTCGAGTTGGTCTCCCACTGGACTCCAGAACCCGGTTACTTGTGCTCCCCTCCTTGGGTCTATCCTAGTGCGGAAAAGTAAATAATATACAACAGGTGACAACTCCCGCAACCTGGAAGCGCCCCAATAAAAGAATATTACATACAAGTTTTTACATGAATGAAAATGAAAAACACTCATCTCACATAAAAACCCCCGGCTATTCAAACACGACGATCCAATATAACATATCCAGCAACACATAACATCACATGTCATCAACGTAAGTAAATATGCGCATCCCAATTGTCGTTGACATATAGCAACGAAACCGGCGATATCACATATTACACTTACGGTCACAGAAAAGAAAGAGTAAAACTACAACAGTTGGAATCCGCAACCACCTCAGACATCGCATGCCTGACCAAATGAATTACTTAGACATCGCATGCCTAACAATTATAAACCCCGCATTCTAGTCTCAAAATCGAAAACACTTTTCAATATCATGTCGGGCAATTCAACAAGATTCCCGACATACTGATCGAATGCTCGTCGCAAACTTCAGTAGACGGCCGCACCCCCGATACCGTCGACGAAGTGCACCAAGGCGGAACACCGCTGCCGCGAGCACCCGAACGGATGCTTTCGGCGACGGGGTTCTCCTACAGTCACTTGGTCGGGGCAATGGGGTAAGGCTGTCTATTAAGTTTACCCGGCGAGTATCCGCGTACGCTACGTGATTGCGACGGACTTTTGATCACATCAAAATTCCGTGGCAACCGATCAAGTGAGACTAAACTGCTATGTTTATAACATTCATTCAGTTAACACATAACTATTGTGAATTCCAATTATTGTATCCCATTCCAGATAAACAGAAAATGTTAAACTTTCCGATCGAACAATCGAACACCCAAGTTTTCCCGATACAACTCAACACATGAAATAAGTCTAACAACATTCCGTTCGTACCTCAGTACCAACGGTCCAGCCGTAGAAGGGTCAAGCCAACGCCTCACATGTGGCACGCCGTACTGCCCCAAACCCGAAGGTTCAAAGGGCAGTTCAAGACGGTCACATAATCGAGTTAAGGTTTGTTGTCTTCTAGAGGGACCATCGCGTTACTTGCACTACTTAGAACGTCGTTAAACTACGGAAAAATCCAACACTTGGAAATTTCCCGACAGGGGAAAAATTGGGTATTTATATCCGGTCGAACTTTTTAACATATTCTAAGATTTATCCGGAAAGCCACACAGACAAAATTTGATACTCCGATCGAAACACCGAATCCCCAAAACTTTACCAGAAAATTCAGATCTATAAAAAATATTAAAAATTCCCAGGAAAGTCAGCACATAGATCTAAGAATTACTGTATAAAAATATTTAACAAATGGCTCCGTACGGCCGCGGATCCGCCGCCTTCTCCAACTGTGAGGCCGCGGATCCGCGCCTTATGTAACGAATCAATCACTCAAATTTCAACAGTAATTCTTATATTATTTTAATGAGTTTCCTGAATATTTTTAATATGGAAAAATCCCTGTTTTTCAAAATCGTCCAGAGAGCAAGTTTTGTGTTTCGGTTTTGGGTCGTTCGGACTTCAAATTCCGTCTGGACTTCGCCTAAGGCTCTAGCTAGGCTCTGATACCACTGTAGGGTTCCGAGGCACTCAAGTGAGGTCTCCCAAGCCATCAACCATGGCAATTTCAAAAATTATGGTGCCTACAAACCCTAAACTACGGATCGATAACTAGATGTCTAGGCGAACAATGAACTAGTTAACACTTAACTAATGAGAAAACGGAAATACAACCTTTGTAGATCCGGTGCTCCACCTCCAAAGCTCCGCAACGAAGTCGTCTCCGCTGTCCAAAACAAATCCGGGCTCTAGAATCGGCTTCGTCGGAGAAAAAGTGAGCTAGGTCGTCGATGTTCATGCCGAAGATGATCTACGTCGAGGCATCGCTAAATCAAGCTCCACCTTCACCAAGCCCTAAAACTTGTGAAGGAAACACACTCTACTACTTGGCAAGAGGTAGAGGATGAAGAAATAGGAAGTGGGTTAACTTTAGAATTGGATTTCTCACTCAAATCATCAATCCACCATTGATGACCTCAAGCTTTCTTCACTTGAAGAATGAAGAAGAAGAAGAAAGAATTATCTTATGATAAGAATAAGTTAATTCAAAAAAGAAAAGAATTATCCATTCTTATCATAAGTGAACCATGGTAAAGTGTAGAGAGCTAATCATGGTTAAAGGAATGGTTAGGTTAAGCATGAGACAAAAATGGTTACAAAGTCAAAGACTTCAAGAAGCTTCAACTATAATCCAAAAATAGCAACCATTTTCATTTCATTTTCTTTTATTCATTTATCAAAAATAAATGGATAAATAAATAAGATAAATGAATAACAAATAGTAAACCCTAACCATTTCATTAACCAAGGTTTAATACTTTACACTTAACCAAAAAGCATGCATCATCAAACATGATACAAGCAAGCGCACAAAATCATATCACATATATAATGCGCACATCCGAGTGAGAAAATCCATCTTAAGTGAACCGATACTAGTTAACGCAAAGTAATATATCAAATATATAATTATGCATTAAATCATTAAATCAACTCTTGATTTAACGATCCGGTCATATCGCATATAACCGGCTAGTATACAATATATCGGCTTATCGAATCAACGCTTGAATCGATAACTAGGGTATATCGCATATAACCTAATCGATACATTCATCGCGAGAATGGAATACGGTATCACATACACGCATTATTCTCGGTCCCGCACATATCTCATATGCGCTCCTATTTCGTTTCGCTTGAGCCAGGAAACCTCTGTGTAGGACTCTAAAGACTCGTCAATACGCCGGCAGCAGATGATGATCATATCAAACACCCACAAGCCGCAAGCGGTCTGCTAAACGTAACGGCCACCCGGGTATTGAGCGATCTGAAGATCGACGAGCAAGCCCGCTCACACTCCAGTGAATCCGACCAGTAACACTACCGTACAGTCCGGTCTGATCGTCTGATATGTCGCATATCTCGCCTATGGGTGGTAAACGTCAGACCCCAATAGCTCAATAAGTCGTGTCGATATGAGGTCTATAACTGTTCGAGAAACTACTGGTAACACTTACCAGCAAATCTCTGCAACCCTGGCCAGGGATTTCCTGTTATAGCCAATCGAACACAGCGCAACATCAACTCCCTATACCGGGAGAGACGAATCCCCTCCTATCGCTCATTGGCTCCATGTGACTCGGGACTGTACCCAAAAACCACCGTTTTGCACGCCCTCTTGGACGTGGTAAGATGGAAATCAAAGCACAGTGGGAACCACACAAGACTCTATGACGATCTCGGGTCAACAGACTACTCTGTACCAGTGTCACCAGAGAACTGCCATCTGACGTGAGGTATAATACCATCTGGGAGTTCTCGGCGAGTCCGTCCAGTGTACCCAGTCTCTACTGAGCACCCGTATATCATCTCTGATGTCAAACACCAATGGATATGGGATCATCCATCGCCCATCTACATGGGTCGAGAAGGTACACGCTAGTCTACTCTGGTATATCGATGCCCCGTCTCGATACACCCTCGACTAGGGACTTTGAAGGATGTACTTATGGACTACCATGTCCCCACTAGTATGATCCGCATCATAGTCCAGGTAGTCAATTACAGATCCTAAGGGCTTTACCAACATGTAACAGAGAGACAATCAGCATACATGTTAAGGTAAAGGGTAACCAGATAGCATACTATCATGTCGAGCAAGAAAGTCCTCCCTATATATGTCCCAGCATCCACTACAATATACATCCTATGTACAGTAATGGCCTCTAGGGCATACATATAACTAACAATTTCCTTGCTGGCCGAATCGAATTGAGAAGTTCTCGCCAAGGACGTTGATTTCCCTAAATTGAGAGGCTTTGCCAAGGACACTGATTTCCCTGGAGGTCAAAACGAATCGAGAGATTCCTGCAAAGACACTGATTTCCTTGCGGGTCAACGCGAATCGAGAGGATCTCGCCAAGGATGCTGATTTCCCTGAATCGAGAGGTCTTGCCAAGGACACTGATTTCCCTGGGGGTCGAGACGAATCGAGGTATTCCTGCAAAGAGTGATTTCTCTGCGGGTCGATGCAAATTGAGATGTTCTCATCAAGGATGCTGATTTCCCTGAATCGAGATATTTGTTAAGGACACTGATTTTCCTGGGGGTCGAGACGAATCAAGGTATTCCTGCAAAGACACTGATTTCTCTGCGGGTCGACGCGAATCAAGATGCTCTCATCAAGGACGCTGATTTCCCTGAATCGAGGTTTTTCCAAGGACACTAATTTCCTTGGAGGTCGAGACGAATCGAGGTATTCCTACAAAGACACTGATTTCTCTGCGGGTCGACGCGAATCGAGATGTTCTCGTCAAGAACGCCGATTTCCCTGAATCGAGATATTGGCCAAGGACACTGATTTCCCTGGGGGTCGAGACGAATCGAGGAATTCCTGCAAAGACACTGATTTCTCTGCGGGTCGATGCGAATCAAGATGCTCTCGTCAAGGACGCTGATTTCCCTAAATCAAGTTTTTGCTAAGGTCACTAATTTCCCTGGAGGTCGAGACGAATCGAGGTATTCCTGCAAAGACACTGATTTTCTTATAGGTCGACACGAATCGAGATGCTCTCGTGAAGGACGCCGATTTCCCTGAATCGAGATATTTGCCAAGGACATTGATTTCCCTGGGGGTCGAGACGAATCGAGATATTCTTGCAAAGACACTGATTTCACTGTGAGTCAACGCGAATCAAGATGCTCTCGTCAAGGACGCTGATTTCATTGAATTAAGGTTTTTCCAAGGACACTAATTTCCCTGGAGGTCGAGACGAATCGAGGTATTCCTGCAAAGACACTGATTTCCTTACGGGTCGATGCGAATTGAGATGCTCTCGTCAAGGACGCTGATTTTCCTGAATCGAGGTTTTTTCAAGGACACCGATTTCCCTGGAGGTCGAGATGAATCGAGGTATTCCTGAAAAGACACATATTTCCTTGCAGGTCGACACGAATCGAGAGGTTCTCGCCAAGGACGCTGATTTCCCTGAATCGAGATGTCTTGCCAAGGACACTGAATTTCATGGGGTCGAGACGAATCGAAAGATTCCCGCAAATACACTGATTTCCTTGCGGGTCGACGCGAATCGAGAGGTTCTCGCCAAGGACGCTGATTTCCCTGAATCGAGATGTCTTGCCAAGGACATTGATTTTCCTGGGGTCGAGACGAATCGAGAGATTCCTGCAAATACACTGATTTCCTTGGGGGTCGACGCGAATCGAGAGGTTCTCGCCAAGGATGCTGATTTCCTTGAACCGAGAGGTTTTTGCTAAGGACACTGATTTCCCTGGGGTCGAGACGAATCGAGAGATTCCTGCAAAGATACTGATTTCCTTGCAGGTCGACGCGAATCGAGAGGTTCTCGCCAAGGACGCTAATTTCCTTGAATCGAGAGGTTTTTGCCAAGGACACTGATTTCCCTGGGGTCTAGACGAATCGAAAGATTCCTGCAAAGAAACTAATTTCCTTGCGGGTCGATGTGAATGGAGAGGTTCTCGCCAAGGATGCTAATTTCCCTGAATCGAGGGGTTTCTCCCAAGGGCACTGATATCCCTGGGGTCGAGACGAATCAAGAGATTCCTGCAAAGACACTGATTTCCTTACGGGTTGGCGCGAAACGAGATGTTCTCGTCAAGGACGCTGATTTCCCTGAATCGAGATATTTTGCCGAGGACACTAATTTCCCTGGAAGTCAATGCGAATCGAGAGATTCCTGCAAAGACACCGATTTCTTTGCGGGTCGACGCGAATCGAGATGTTCTTGTCAAGAACGCTGATTTCCCTGAATCGAGGTTTTGCCAAGGACACTAATTCCCCGGGGTTGAGACGAATCGAGAGATTCCTGCAAGGACACTGATTTCCTTACGGGTCAACGTGAATCGAGATGTTCTCGTCAAATACGTTGATTTCCCTGAATCGAGAGGTTTTACCAAGGATACTAATTTCCCTGAGTGTTGGAGATCATTGGCTGACTTGCTCCGCTTTCTGCAATGTTACGGTTGTCATTCTCTACTTTCTTCGGTGTCAGGGTAGACATTCTCCATTTTCTACGGTATCGGGATCGACTTTCTCCATTGTCTACGGTGTCGGAATCGACTTTCTCCGTTTTCTACGGTGTCGGGGTTGACTTTCTCCGTTTTCTATGGTGTAAGGGTCGACTTTCTCCGTTTTCTTCGGTGTCGGGTTTACTTTCTCCGTTTTCTACAGTGTCGGGATCGACTTTCTCCGTTTTCTACGGTGTCGGGATGGACTTTCACTGTTTTCTACGGTGTCGGGGTCGACTTTCTCCGTTTTCTACGGTGTCGGGGATCGAATTTCTCCGTTTTCTACGGTGTCGGGATCGGCTTTCTCCGTTTTCTACGGTGTCGGGATCGACTTTCTATGTTTTCTACGGTGTCGGGATCGACTTTCTCCGTTTTCTATGGTGTCGGGGTTGATTTTCTCCGTTTTCTACGGTGTTAGGGATCGATTTTCTCCGTTTTCTATGGTGTCGGGATTGACATTCTCCGTTTTCTACGATGTCGAGGTTGACTTTAGCTTGTCTGTGAACCGCAGAGTCTTGAAACTGGGGACTTTGCCGTGGCTCCGATTGGTAGTGTCGTGTCCGTGTCCTGCTGGCATGAGGAGGAACGCCATTGCTGGTCTTCAGGAATGTAGATACTGCCGCTGAGACCTGACTCCCCCTTTGATAGAGTTTGTTGGGACATGTGGTTCCCTTTTCGTTTATGCCCATGGATTGTATACAGGGGTCAGTATGAACTTACCTGCAGGGCAAAAATTTTCATTTTATTTTAATTTTATTTCTTTCCGCGATGCTCTATCATTTCAGCATTTTATATCGCGGAAGTCGCGATTGCCCAATCATTTCGTTTATTTTTCGCGGTGCCCAATTATTTCGGCAATTTTTCTTTTTACTCGTTGCTTTTTATTGCGAGTTGCCCAATCCTTTCGGCTATTTTTGTATGCATATATTTTACTTACTGATTTTGTTGCAAGTTGCCCAATCATTTCGGCTATTTCATATGCATTTATGGCTCGCTAATTTTTCGCCGTGAGTATGGAACCTGGGATTGATACCAATCTTAGCATCAGCATCGCTGCGACTGGAATATTGCCAGGAGTGAATCATCATTTGCCGTTAAAAGACTTGGAATTTATTACTGATTTAGGCATCAGCATCGCTACTACTGGAACATTTCCAGGAGAGAATCATCATTTACCCTTTGTCGGTTCGAACAAAGGTGGCTTAGCAAACAGGGTTAAGATCCTGCCGATTAAGGCTTTTGACTTCATGAGCCGTAAGGGTCTCACAAAGATGTTTCTCCTTACGAGTTGAGAGGATCCCGTAAGTGCGTTTTCTCCTTAAGAATTGTGAGGATTCTTAAGTGTATGGTCTTTTGTAAGTCGTAAGGGTCTCACAAGAGCATTTTCTCCTTGCAAGTCGAGAGGACCTACAAGTGTTTGTTCACCAAATGAGGACATTCCTCGTCGTTGGTGTGACTCAGTGAGGAAATGATTATTTGTGCCCGTGGATTGTATACAAGGGTCAGTATTGAACCTCTTGTATGGCATTCTACGAAATGTAATGGCTTAAGAACAGATTCATATCCCTGTAGCTTAAGGCTTTTGAATCTTATGATCCGTGAGAGTCTCATAAGAGGGTTCTTCTTACGAGTCATGAGGATCTCGTAATGTAATTTCTCCTCAGGAATCGTGGGGATCTCTAAGTGTGTTGTTCCCTTATGAGTTGTAAGGATCTCACGCGGGTATTTTCTCCTTACAAGGTCGAGAGGACCTTTGCCAGTATGCATGAATTTTTTACGAGTCTGCGCTCTTTTGGGTTTTCGCAGACTCGCCGGTAGCCCTGCTGTTTTTACTCACGGAGCCCTTTCGGGTTTTCATCCGTGCCCATCTTGCTTACGGACGTACGTTTTTTTGTTTTTTTTTTACGAGTCTACGCCCTTTCAGGTTTTCACAAACATCGTCGGTAGCCTTTCTGTTTTTACTTACAGAGCCCTTTCGGGGTTTTATCTGTGCCCATCTTGCTTGCGGACGTACGGTTTTTTTTGTAAATGAGATTGCGCCCTTCCGGGTTTTCACAAGCTCGCCGGCAGTCCTATTGTTTTTACTCACGGCGTCCTTTCAGGTTTTCATCCGTGCCCATTTTGCTTGTAGACATACCGTTTTTTTTTGTTCAAATGGGATATTCCACTTGATTGCAGGACTCGCTTGTAATCCCCTTGATATCCTTTCTAATCTTTGAGAAGAAAAGACCATCTTACGTAGAGATTCTTCCTCCAGTAAGAAATATCCCCTGTGTATACCTCGGGGGCAGCGAGTACCCACGCCGTCTCTATTTTGGCGACAGGTTGCTTCAAAGTCGCTCATTTTTTGTTGAGCGTCGGGGACAAATACCACCTTACCTCCGCTTTTCATTCATCTTCATCAGATGATGAAGGTTCTTGACTCAGCTGATCCAATCGAGTCATTTTATCCATGAGCACTTGGAAGGTTGTCGGCTTGAAGAGGGTCATATACGAGGATGCCTTTGAATTTGGGTCAAGGGTAGCTATGAGTATTCCCATGGCTGCAACTTCATCGATGCGTTAATTCTATTTGACCAGAGATTTCTCCATCGGGTAACACATTGAACCTGAGTCTCATTCGGTCTAACCCTTTCGTTGACTAGTGCAGTCACGGTAGTGCGTTTATTCACACTAGCGAATCTCTGATAGGAGCACATCTCCATTTCTTCGAACGTATTAATTGAGTCATTCGGAAGTTCTGCATACCATTTGAAGGCAATGCCTGCCAGACAACCGACGAACTGTCAGAGGAGAAGTATATTAGTATTGCCGCACATGGGTTCAAATTGTGCAATGTGCCAGCGAGAATTCTCAGTTCCTTTGTACATGTGGCATGTTGGAAGTGTGTACTCTGGCGGGTACTGTATTTGATTGTGCCATGTCGGATACGGTCGACCAATCTTAATTGATCTATTTGCGGCTTCACTGGCGTAGTGAGCTTTGATTTGCTGAGCGATATATTCGTTCAGCTTTGCTTTTAGGAATCATTTCCTCCTCAGCCATTGATGAGGTTTGCAGAGGATTTGAAATATCATCCTTATCTTTAAGACCGACTACCGGCGGTTCATCTGCCAGTGGTTCCGATTGAACCATCATTCCAGCCATATTCTGAATCGGAAGGGCCATCTGGTTCATTTTAGTAGACATTTCTGCCGCTTCTGTATCTCCCTTTATCAGAGCGCGCTTTAGGAAATCAATATCCGACTCCTTCTCTATTCTTTCTTCGTGCGCGTCCTCAGGATTTTCCTTAGGCGATGGACTAGCGTTTGCTGCCGCCTAAGCAAGCATCTCCTGCAGGTTTTCTTGTTGCAGTTGAACTTTTATCAAGAACCGAGTTTGAGGTCGGTGTCTAGTAAAAGCTCGAACTTTGTCTTTGGAATCCACCACATAGACAATGTGAACTACCATGCTCCCAGGCTTGGGGTGTTTAGAGTTTTGGCCTTTGGAGTTTTCTTCGGGCACTTGAGCTTTCTTGGGCCTCTCTTTTTTGTGAAAAGCCGCTTTGGTTTTGGGAGGAACCGCTGTATCGGGATCCGTCTTAGGATGAGTCCCCTTCACCTGCTTCCACGCCTTATATATAGATGAGGAAAGTCGTCTCAGGGAGCGTACTGGTTTCTGCTCTCGTGAGATCTCCATAGGCTACGGAGACTTCTTCAATATTGCGGTAGGAGAATTTTGTCTGGCCCCTTCACAACAGTTTGAAGCTGTTCCCAGTTGGAACAACAACATTCACCACAGGGGTTAAAACAGGACCATATGGAGAACTGCCCCCAGCTCATTTTGTATGATGCCGATATCGACGTCGACTGTTTATTAGGGCCGGGATTTGATTAGCCTCAGGATTTTGCCGAGACCACCCCCTGTTTCCTTTGAAAGCTTGAATATTGTTCCCCCTGCGTCGACCTTGGTCCTTTGCAGGTGCCAGTTGTTTGAGGACTGATTCCATTGCCAAAGCTACAGCTTGGGGAACCAGCCTGCAGAAAACAGACTTCCACTGGGCTTCCTCCATCGGTGTCGAGGCACCGAGGGTGGGAGGTGGGAATATCGACCCAAAGAGAAGCCCGTTGATTTCTAGAAAAGCCGGATTGCAGAGATTTGAGGTTGCTAGTGGCCCATACTTGACTCCACCAGATATGACAGAGCCAGAGTTGATACAATGGAAGCAAACTCCATTCTTCATAGAGACGAAACGCCGGCTTCTGTAACCCATCACCCAAGGGCAACCATAAATATATATACCGTGATTATTTCATCGCAGAAAAATATGACATACGAAGTGTGGAGTGGAAAGAGGAAAAGGTCCCACCGGGTGTGCCAGAATCTGTTCTCCACCGAAAGACGCGACCGGGACGTTGGGACGTCTGGCCTGAATTCTGGGGGCAGATGCTATTTGGGTTTTATCCGTCCACCTCTCCGAAGATTCTAAGTTGATTTATGGCACCGTATATCGGAAGTTTAGACGGATGCGGCCGTTGTAGCAGACTTCGTCAGATTCCCCCTCGTTTACGAGGGGGTTTTGATTGTGGGGACGCTCTTCCCTGCACGTGAAAGCCCCTGTAGTTAATTACGCTACCGCATCGCAGTAACCACTTTCTCCTTCTCCAGCTGGTCACTTCATGTCGTGTGTGTTTGTTTAATTTTTGGTTGCCCGTGGATTGTATACGGAGACTAATTTATATTGTCACCCGTAGGGAGTGGATTAATCCAAATCCGTATTTTCTTCGATTTGGGTTTGGGTTGGTTTAAGGATCGTTAATCTTGTTTTAGATTAAGATCAACTTAAATGCTTGTTAAGGATACATTGGTCTAATTTTAGACTAAGATCTACTTAACAAGACTTTAGGATCATTTAGATCCAACGAAAGAGTGTTTGGACTCTATCGTTTTAGTTTAGGGACATTGTGGTCCATTGGATTTAAGGACATCATAGTCCACGGAGTTTAAAGACATCATAGTCTGTGTTTAAAGACATCATAATCTAGTTTAAAGACATCATAGTCCGCGGGGTTTAAAAACATCAAAGTCTGTAAAGTTTCTGGTTGTCGGGACCCGCCACCTCTCTGAAGACGTTGAAGAATTACAACGATACATATCAAAGGTGTGAAGAGATGTACCCTTGAACCGATATTGGATGAGAGATCTCTAGTCAAGGTTTGGGACTAAGACCAATTAAATAGATTGTAAGCACATGGGCTCAGTTAATCTGAATTGAGGACTTATGGCCAACTTGGGCTCAGCCCACTTAGTTTTGAATAAAATGTTGAACATTTATTTGGGCTCGGTCTCTTTTTTATTTAACAATGCTGAGCATTGATTTGGGTGCTAACATCCCTTTTTCTTTTGTCTTTTATTGAGTGTTGAACATTTTTTATGGCGTTGGGCTTTATTTAAAGAACACTTTGTGTTCCCTCAGCGCACACGTGAGGAGCACATGGTGCACTCGGCACTGAGCACATCCCAGTTGCCCCTGGATTTGTTTCCCCCAATCAGAGCAATGCTCTGTTCAAAATTTGAAATTTAAACTGAGGCAGCGCCTCACATGCAAAGCACGAAAGCGCCAGCGCCAGCGCTAAGAGTCAAAGACTCTGAGGCTGCACTTCACGTGCAAAGCACGAAAGCGCTCGCGCCAAGAGCGCCAGCGTAAGAGTCAAAAACTCTGAGGCAGCGCCTCACGTGCAAAGCACAAGAGCGCCAAGCGCTAGAACTAAACGTTCTCCACCCTTGGATGAAAGATCCAACGAAGTTGATTAAAAACTATCAAATTACCAGAATAAAATTTTGTTGATAATCCTCAAATCTTTCCAAACAGGAAAAATTGTGCACTGTAAATTAGAGCACCGTTGAATCAAATATCCAATGGTGATTAAAAATCACTAAGATACAGAATAAGTTCTGTATGGAAAAATATTTTCCCAATCTTGTTAAAAACAAGAAGATTGTCTTCTGTAAAACAGAAGCCCTAGGATCAAAGATCCAATGGTGGGGAAACATCCCCAAATAAATCAGAGAAAGATTTCCTTAACTGATTCAACAAATTAGCCTCCCCTATATAAAGGACCCAAGACTTCAAGTCTTGCAGAGAGAAACCCCTCCATAAACTTCAAATTCTTAGAAAAGAAAAAGAGAAGAGCAAGCTCTAAGAAAAAGAACCTCCTTCAAGGTGAGGAAAAAGAAGAGAGATCATAACATCTCCTCCATATTTAAGAGTTTAACTCTTACATCATAAGAACATAGTTCTTTTCTAGATCATAAATCTATATGACAAAGTCTCTCATAAAAACAGAAGAGATCATAGCATCTCTTCATAAAAAGAAAAAACTTAGTTCTTAAATCATGAGACAAAATCTCTTATAAACGAGAATTTAATTCTTAGAGCACAGAACTGACCAGAACTGCCAAAGAAGCGCTTCGGCGCTTCAAGTCTGGCGCTTAGCGCCAAGCGCACCACGTGCTCCTTACGTGTGCGCTATTGTAAGGCTACGCCAGCATCCCGGCCGTCAATCCGAGGCTAAATGCGGAACAAAAACTTTTATAAACCGGAGCTAACGTAACCCTAAAACCCGGATCGTACCATTAACCCTATACTAGTAAACTGTAAAGTGATAAA
Organism: Agapanthus africanus; assembly: GCA_030015575.1. Lineage (NCBI taxonomy): Eukaryota > Viridiplantae > Streptophyta > Magnoliopsida > Asparagales > Amaryllidaceae > Agapanthus > Agapanthus africanus. Next base: position 202,137,809 of record JASDDO010000028.1, on the reverse strand, counting down.
AGAGATGATACTGATCGATCCGTGTCCTTCAGACTTCAATCTCTTCCCCTAGCTTGTTGCGGCTGCCCCGACGAAATCCGCTCACCGATCTCGCTCGTCGAAGAGGCTCCACGTCGAGGATTCATTATACGGGCTCCCGCCTCAAAATCGAGGCAACTCGGGCATTCAGTATGCTAGCCTAGATACCCAAGATGAAATAAAGATAATGTGTGAATATTTTGTCTCAAAGCACCCATGGATTTGGGTGGAGGTAAATGAAGTTGCCACTGAGATGAGAAATGTGAGCACATGGAATTTTGCATGGAGAGAAAAATCATGAGCTTGCAGGAAATGGGCTCGGCCATTACAAGAAATTGTTCACTGGGGATTTTGGTGGGGGTCTCCATTATATGAAAGCAACTAAAGAAATATATATATACCCCCCCCCCCAAAATCCACAGCCATAATTCCCTACACAAAAGATCTCAACAAAATATCCTAACTCAAACAAAGAACATTAATTGCCAAAGATGAGTCGCCAATAGCCCATCCGCTGCCATGCCCATGAAATTGACCAGTGAAGGAATTTGGCCAAAATCAAATACTCACATGTCATTAAATTAACATTAATCCAAATGTTTAAGTCGAGAAAAAAAAATTGGCAACTTCAAAAGTAAACTCGTAACGATTACAAGAATACCCCTCATCCATATATACATACCGGCATCTGTATTCCGACTGAATACGAATACAACGAGACGAAAAATATTCCAACAATTTAATACTAGGATCCGGCTTAAACCAAAACCCACTAGTATGATCCGTCCGATCATTATACGCGCACAAGTGCACATATATGATCGAACCCTGCCATAAGACCATACGGCCTGTACAACGTTTCGCCCGAACTTGGAAAACTCTCTGTGTAGGACTCTAAAGACTCGTTAATACACTGGCAGTGGGTTTAACCACAAGCACGTCAGTGGTACTAGCTGTAAGTAACGGCTGTCCAGGTATTGAGTGAAAGAGAGGCCGACGAGCGAACTCATCCTGAAACCCTACTGAGCCTGACAGTGACAATATCCGTACAGTTCGGTCCGTTCATATATGAGTATCGCATATCGGGCCTATAGGGTGGAAAATGTCAGACCCCTAATAGCGGTATAAGTCGTGTCGGAGTGTAGACCAGAACACCCTGAGAAACTACTGGAATACCTACGAGGAAATCTTACTTGCCCTGGCCAGGGACTTTGTGTAATGGCTCTCCAGACACAGCGCGATATCACCCCCAATACCGGGAGAGACGAAACCCCTGACGATCCGCTCACTGCCTCCATGGGCTCGGGACTGTACCCAACTAAAACCAGTTTACACGACTCCTTTGAGCCATGGTAGGGTAGTAATCAGAGTACAGTGGGAACTCACACAAGAAAAATGACGATCTCAGGTCGATAGACTAACCTGTACATATGTCACCAGGAAACTGCTATCTGATGATAGGTACAATACCAACTAGCATATTCCCGGCGAGTCCGTCCGGTGTACTCATAACCCAATGAGCACATGTATACGTCTTAGGTGAACCAACTGACACCAATGGCTTATGAGACTGGCCACCACCCCTCGTCGGGGTCTCGATCCGTATACACTAGTCTACTCTGGAGTATCGATGCCCTGTCTTGAAACTCCCTCGATTAGGGACCTTTTAAGGATTTGCTTATAGACTACCCAACTCTCACATATATGATCGCCATCATACTGCTTGTAGTCAAGCAAGAATCCTATGGGCTCTATCAACGTGTAATAGTAATCTGTAATGTCACTTAAAGCATGCACACGATGATAAAGACAAACCAGATAGCATACTATCATCTCGAGTAAGACTATCTTAGCGGTATAGGTCCTCCCTCAATCATTGCAATAGCGTGCCTGCGATTCGAAAATTGACTTTGAGGGCACTATAGCCAACAATCTCCCACTTGCACTTAAGGCTAATTATTGCGATGTCGCATACTCACAGCCCGTGTGATACCGAACACCCAACTTCTCTACTAATCAGTTTCACAAAGCTCGTTTGCGAAACTATTGCGTTCAAGAAATAGTCTCAGTGAGTGGATCCGCTCTGATGTTTCTTTCTATGTCTCTCTTTATCTCAAGTTCGCGGAGAAAACCATCTCTTGAAATGAGCAATTCCTATCTTAGAATATGTCTGGATATTTGATGGGACCCAGTTCACAAATGAACTCCAAATCCAGCAAACTTCTTAGACTATATCGTCAACTGAATTTTATCAGTATCCTACGTCATGCCTCCCTCAGTATCTGCTTGGACCATCTGTCCAAACTACTTCCTCTCGTCAGAGGGAAAACTATAACTCTGACAGTCACTCTATCACCCAGGTCATCTTGGAAGCCTGGAATGATAACCGTCTCTTGAAGGAGGTAGCCATTATCAAATCCCTAGAGCATCCACTTATGCTCATAAACTGCTTCCGAATGTTTCTCCGGGATTGGATTAATATATATAAACTTAATGCATCTAGTGCCAAAAACAACATCCGGTGTGGTACTTGACATCTTATGATTGACTCAATTGCCTAAGCAAGTGATATGCCAATCATGCACATCCCTCTCCCCTTTAGTCTGTAAGACACCTTCAGAGTGTGTCAGTTTCACCACCATGCCAGGAGTCATCCATTCTAAAACACTTTTAGAATACTGTCTAAGTACCCAGATTGGGAAACTATCCAAATCTAGATCTAAAACCATAGATCTAGTAACCAGAATGTCTGATATAATATTCAAGCCATAAGTGGAGAAACCACTGTGTGACAACCAAAATATAACCGATCGTAGTATAGCAATTTCACTTCCTACTATGTGTATGTCATCCAAATACCAAGACATCACACCCTACTACCTTCTTAACAGATCCATCTCCTATTCTGATGAAGTCAAAGCTCATGACTGTCACATCAAAATTAGATAATATATCTCTGCTATATCTGCTTTAGTCTATAAATAGACAAAAGCTACTTGTCCACTATGCTTCCGCTGCTCCCACTGACTACGACAACCCTCTGGCAGAGTCATATATACATGCACTTCTAAAGCTAGTTTAGAATGACGCTATACTCATCCTCCCGCCGGGTCTCACAGTCTAGTACAACAGTAGTGTCAAGTCTGAGTAAACAAGAACCTCTTTGTCACCGTCTTTGAGAATACCGAAGTACCTCTCGGGTGCCTGAGGTTACCCACCATATCTGCGTAGCGGCTAATGGAATGTCAAACCTGATTGAATGTTTAGGTCCTATTAAATTTTCAGCAATCGTTTACGGTTCTGGAATCACTTCCAGTTCTACCATACTCCCACTACTGTTTTCTGAAAAAATCCATTTTACTAAAACTGTGGTGAGTCAAGAACAATATCACTATTGATCTTCCAGATGGTAGAAAGCTAACCCTCGTCAAAGCCCGGGTTAACCCATAAACTGCTATTACAGAAACGTGCCTTGAGTTATCCAGAGTCTGGTTTTAAGCATAAGCCGGACAACTCCCCTTATCTTAACATCGTTAAGATATGAACTATTCTATATACAATATAGAAACATAGGCACTGATTTAATTGGAACCAGATTCAAATCATGCAGCTGTCTCCAGTGCATGTCAACTAAATGGAGAGAGGGCGATCAGCATTACTCAACTTAGGAGTGCATCCAGATATGAGCAATCTGAAAGAGAAGCCAGTTCTCAAAACCATTACTATCAACTGAATACCAAACAAAAGTATCTACATCTTCGATCTCCTTGAAAAATCCTGATACTTGCAACACATGGTTCTCAACTTTATTCTTGTACCTATAACTTCTCAAAACTTAGACTTTGTATTTCTACGAAACACATGTCTAAAACTGGAGAAGTCACAAGTAAACAGAATATAGTACGAGTACCAACCCCTTCGTCCTAATGGACACTGGACTATATACAATACTTTGTATAAGTCCCCTGAGTTTAATTACTCAAACCTTGTGCATCGTAGGTTGAAAATTGTACTATGGTTATGAAGAATTACACCGCGGTTGAATACTCCTTACCTAACCATCAACTGATATAGGTAAATTTCATGGATATAATTTCAAAAAGTTATATCTCACTTTATAAAATAAACGTACAGATATATCAGTTTGAAATTGGTGCATAACAATGGATATTCAAAACCAAATATTTGCCGTCCGGCAAAAACCCAGGCTATTTCTTCAAATATCACCAATTACAATGAATTCCGATATAATGAGGATGATCACCTTATTTCCAATAACTTACTCCCACTCATCATCTGTAAAACCATACATATGTGAGAATCAAACTTGGTAAATACATACCCTGGAGCAAGGACTAATTGGGAAATCGGTTTTCAATTAACAACGCATAGTGAAACTAAAATATGAAAATGTTTCGAAAGGGTATCCAGGTATTCCTATTAATGTCTCTTCCATTATCCAGATTCATGACTATAATCGTATATTTCCTTGACATATCTCCAAATCCCTTTATTTGTCTTTAGTCGTTACCTTCTTTACACCATCGTTAGGAAAAATGGTTTTCTTCCTTCTCTACCGTTCGGCACCAGCCTATGGTTTGGAAGAAGACTATCTAATAAGCGTAAAAGGTGTACTCTGCTAATCCTAGGAGCACTCACAACTTGAGAGAAGGTGAAGCTAAAAGACAACTGAATAAATCTTATTCTATTTCTCCTAAACCGGAGAAATGCAAAGGTGAAGTAGGAGTGGCGATGAAATACGTGGTTTGGTCGTGAATGATAGCAGTTGCATTTTACTTTGCTCTCTTTCTAATCTCTTTATTTGTCTTTACTTATTTCCTTCTATACACCACACTAAGGCTAATTGGTTTTCTTCATTCCCCACCTTTCGGCACCTACCTATGGTTTGGAAGAAGACTATCCAATAAGCGCAATAGGTGTACTCTCTTCTAATCCTAAGAGCCCTCACATCCTGAGAGAAGGTAAAAGGAAAAGACAGCTGAATAGTCCTTCATTTTCTCCAGAACTAGAATCCATCCTCGAAAAAATTCCTTCGAGTTCGTATGTAACTATACGATGGATTTATCTAATGTAAGTGGATGTTCGTAGTGATACGGAATGTTCCGGAGAAAAGCAAAGGGTAAAAGTAGGAGTAGCAATGATGTATGCAACTCAGACAATCCAAAAGCCAGTGTTTTAAGAAAGTTCGGTTAACTTGGTCACTAAGTCATAGCCAAGGGTCGAGCTATGGTCCCTGCCAAAGAGAGAGAGAAAAGAAACACTCTGCGTGCACTCTAACCTAGATCAGAATAGTTAATCACTTTATCTAATCAGGATGTCTCCCACTGTAATCTCAAATTCTCCTCCAAACCTGAAAGAAGAATTAGTCGGGATCACCCGATGAGTAAACTAACTCATCAGTGGGATCTGGATCCAACTATCATCGCATGATAACCTGAAGGATTCCACTCACGTTATCACACTCCAGAAGGTATGCGCATGCCTGGCAAGTTTCCTTTATGTTTAAAACTCTCGATGTGATTTTTACCCCATGCTCTTATGATCATGACTAAGGCCAATAAATCATAAGTCACATGTCAAGTTCTACCCGTCATTGTCCAGATTAATTTGAACCCACCCGTACACGTCCTTGACTAAGGCCAACAAGGTTGTACGACTGTTCCAAACCAACGCATCTATCTATGCAACAGAAAAGTAACAAATAGCTACCATACACTATGCCTTGACTAAAGCCAACAAACATAGCATGAATACTAAGTGCTACCCGTCTGAAATGACGGAGGGCTACGAATGGTTTTTGGCGAAAAACCTTTAACGTAATGAACTTAATATCGTTGAAAGAACCGGATAGCTTTTTATAAATATATAGTGGCGAAAACCTTTGCTAAAGAGGTCACTCCCGGTGAAGGGATCTCGGCTCTTTCACCGTAGAATGAGGTGCAGGATATTCCAACTGAATACCACGGTACAAAGCAAAAAGTAATCGACTATAGTGAAGTTATTACCCTGACGCAAACCTCTGTCCAAGGGGTCACTTCCGATGAAGGGATCTCGGCCCTTGCCTCGTCGAATGAGGTGCTGGATATTCATAACCGAATACCACTGTGCAAAACAAAAGAAAATATCCTTATTTAACAGCCTTTTGAAAATTGTTCCAACAACATCGAATAGGTCTATTTTTTGCATTGATCTGAATCAATGCAGTCCTATCAATTAATCACACCAAAAAGAACGAAAATATGACGTACGTATATGCCATCCGCATTCGCCACTGGGTCCTGTCATCACTCGTTAGGTTACTTAACTAACGACAGAGCGGGGACAGGACTAGCACGGGTGTAAAACATATACAACATCTACTAGTATAGATATCAATATATAATAATCGCTCCAGGTATGACAAATGCAACATCACAGAACAAGCGATAAGTACAGATAATATAGGAGCCCCGGGTTTCCTTTGAGCCGCAACTGAAATCCGATGTTCCCCTGGTCATGTAGATAGCCTGTGCAATGAAAACCTAAACCCCTACGAGTGTGGCAAGTTACCCGCCAAAACCAGAAGCGAGGCAGCCCCTTCAGTAAAGTGAATGGACCACCCAGCACTTCACATAATCCGGTAACTTGAACACCCCTCCTTGGGTCAACCTGTACCCCCTACGAGTGCAACGAATAGCCCGCCAATTCTAGAGTGAGGCCTCTTCTTTCTCAACGCCATGAGATGCGGGCCTGTTGCTCTCTAGAACCCGGCTATCCGTGCACTCCACCACGGGGAAATCCTAGTACAAAAAAGAAAATATGTTCAACGGGTATATCGACCTCAACCCAGTCGTGCCCCAAAAGAATAATATAAAAACAGGCAGTGACGGCAGTCCACATGTCGGACACTCGCCCGGCGATATCAAATGTACAAATATATCCAAACTGCACTAACATTGCACGCAAGCTATCCACTACGACGAATCCGCAACAATACAGTACAACACAGAACATCAACGTGAATGTCATGTTCGCAAACCCGTCTAAAAGAGCTATAGCAATTAGACAAGATTTACCGCTCGAATGACATTCACGGTCGCAGATAGTAATGTAAGTACTGCAAACTTTAAACAATGTTAGAAATTATTGAATTCGAAATATCCCCGAATAGCCCGAAACAAGCAGATAAAACTATATCAAAACTGGGCTAAACAAACAATTCCACTGAACTAACATTCCAGAGACCAGACCAACACCCAAATACGAACACCAAATTCACCAGTCTAGCCGAGCAGGCCGGCCCAGGGAGCAAAGTGCTCAGTTTTTTAGTGAGGGAATCCTTTCGTATTTGGTCCGTGGTCTTGTGGTCATGTCAGTAGTCTTCTGCAGTTGTTTAAATAATCTTAGAAGACACTTTAAAAACGACAGAACCTTGAATGTGCAGGGCAGTGTAATTGAGTTGTTTCGTTTTCGATACTTTAACATTGTCTAAACCAACTAGTATACGGTTAATGGGTTAGCTCTGATACCATGTAAGGCTACGCCAGCATCCCGGCCTTAAATCCGAGGCCAAATGCGGAACAAAAACTTTTATAAACTGGCGCTAATGTAACCCTAAAACCCGGATCGTGCCATTAACCCTATACTAGTAAACTGTAAAGTGGTAAAAGAGATTATACCGATCGATCCGTGTCCTTCGGTCTTCAATCTCTTCCCCTAGCTTGTTGTGGCTGCCCCGATGAAATCCGCTCACCGATCTCGCTAGTCGAAGAGGCTCCACGTCGAGGATTCTTTATAGGGGCTCCCGCCTCAAAACCGAGACAACTCGGGCATCCAGTTTGCTAGCCTAGATATCCAAGATGAAGTAGAGATAGTGGGTGAATACTTTGTCTCAAAGCACCCATGGATTTGGGTGGAGGTAAATGAAGTTGCCATTGAGTTGAGAAATATGAGCACATGGGATTTTGCTTGGAGAGAAAAATCATGAGCTTTCTGGAAATGGGCTCGGCCATTACAAGAAATTGTTCACTGGGGATTTTGGTGGGGGTCTCCATTCCATGAAAACAACTAAAGAAATGTATATATGTAACACCCCCCCTAAATTCACAGCCACAATTCCCTACACAAGATCTCAACAAAATATCCTAACTCAAAGAAAGAACATTAATTGCCAAAGATGAGTCACCAATAGCCCATCCCCTGCCATGCCCACAAAATTTGAAAGGTTACAGCAGCGCCCCGGCCATCGAAACGCGGCCAAAATGCGGGACAAAAATTTCTAAACTGGCGCTACCGCTACCCGAATCCCGGATCTACCTTAAACCCTAAACTAGCAAACTAACTAAGAGTTAGAATCGTTATACCGAGTTGATCCGTGTCGTTCGGTCTTCATTCCAAGCTCCTAGCGGCTCCTTGATGTAGTTTGGTTGCCGGTCTTCCTTCATCTCCGATGATCCACCTGAGGGAAACGGCGCAAGCTCCAGCCTCGTCGATCAAGACAACTGACGCTCCAAAGTTGCTTGTGATGGAGAGTCGGGGTGTAGTAGTGTGTCACTATAATTTTCTCTAAACATATTTTGCTCAACTTAGCAACCATAGAAGATGAATGAGGTGATAAGGCTTTTTACATGAGCTAGAATGGCTAAGTCTTTTTCTTGAGAGAATGAGAGAGTGAGGGAGTGTTTTGTAATGAAGTGTAATGTCTCATGTCCATTTCCAAATGAAAATAATCCCCACTCATAAAAGTGGCTGGCCCCCTCTCTCATACCCATCATAAAATCTCAATTTTCTTTTTACAATAAAATAATAGCAACCATACTTTATTATATGCCATGAACATGCACAAACCCATGCTTGTGCCACCTCACACCCTCCACCTCATTTGTTAAACAAATGAATTTCCATAAATGGAAATTCATACAAATGAGGTGACACCTTCTGGAAGCTATTCCGTATAAAATACGGAATACTTCCCGGTACATGCATCGAAATACATATACGCGTATCCGTACCAAAAATACGAATAGCCAAGAGAGAAAACGAATAGTGAACAATAATACTAGAATACATATATACAAATACATATATAAATTATTAAATCAAAACCCGATTTAATAATCCGGCTTAATCCTAAGCCGCTAATATTATCAACCGTCCGATTAAAGTCTGCGCAGCATGCACATATTTATTCGGACAACTGTATGTACCAACATACGCCATGTACACCATATCGCCTGAACCGTGAAAACCCTCTGTGTGGGACTCTAAAGACTCGTCAATACGTTGGCAGTGGGTTTAACCACAAGCACGTCAGCGGCACTAGCTGTACGTAACAGCTACCCAGGTATTGAGCGAAAGGGAGGCCGACGAGAAAACTCATCCTGAACCCCTACAGGGCCTGACTGTGACAATATTCGTACAGTCCGGTCTGTTCATCTAAGAGTATCGCATATCGAGTCTAGGGGGTGGATAAAGTCAGACCCCCAACAACGCGATATTTAGTGTCGGCATGAAAACCATCACCACCTGAGAAACTATCGATCCTGGATCCGTAATTCTCGTCCACCGTGGCCACGGATTTTTGGTGATGGCCATCCGTACACAATGCGACATCAACCCCCAATACCGGGAGAGACGAATCCCCGACGATCTGATCACTGCCTCCATGTGGCTCGGGACTGTACCTAACTAAAACCTATTTGCACGATTCCTTTGAGCCGTGGTAGGGTAGTAATCAAAGCACAGTAAGAACTCACACGAGAAAAATGACGATCTCAGGTCGACAGACTAACCTGCACACATGTCACCTGCGAACTGCTATCTGACAATAGGTATAATACCAACTAGCAGGTTCCCGGCGAGTCCGTCTAGTGTATCCATAACCCAATGAGCACCTGCATACTATCTTAGATGAACAAACTAACACCAATGGTTTGTGAGACCTGGCCACCGCCCCTCGTCGGGGTCTCGATCAGTATACACTAGTCTACACTGGAGTATCGATGCCCGGTCTCGATACTCCTACGACTAGGGACATTTAAAGATGTGCTTATAGACCCCAGCTCCCACATATATGATCGCCATCATAATCCTGGCAGTCAAGCAAGAATCTTATGGGCTCTATCAACATGTATATGATGATAAAGACAAACCAGATAGCATACTATCATCTTGAGTAAGACTGTTTTAACGGTATAGGTCCTGCCTCAATCATCATAATCAGCAGTCCGCGACTATGATAATTGCCTTGAGGGTACTATAGCCAACAAAATTGACCAGTGAAGGAATTTGGCCAAAATCAAATACTCACATATCATTAACTAAAACATTAATCCAAATGATTAAGTCGAGAAAAAAAATTGGCAACTTCAAAAGTAAACTCGTAACGAATTACAAGAATACCCCTCATCCGTATATACATACCGGCATCCGTATTTCGACTGAATACGAATACAATGAGACAAAAAATATTCCAACAATCTAATAATAGGATCCGGCTTAAACCAAAACCCACTAGTATGATTCGTCCGATCATGATAAGCGCACAAGTGCACGTATATGATCGAACCCTGCCATAAAACCATACGGCCTCTACAACGTTTCGCACGAACTTGGGAAACTCTCTATGTAGGACTCTAAAGACTCGTCAATACACTAGCAGTGGGTTTAACCGCAAGCATGTCAGCGGCACTAGCTGTACGTAACGGCTACCCAGGTATTGAGCGAAAGGGAGGCCGACGAGCAAACTCATCCTGAACCCCTACAGAGCCTGACAGTGACAATATTCGTACAGTTCGGTCTGTTCGTCTAAGAGTATCGCATATCGAGTCTAGGGGGTGGATAAAGTCAGACCCCCAATAACGCGATATTTAGTGTCGGCATGAAACCCATCACCACCTGAAAAACTATCGATCCTGCATCGGTAATTCTCGTCCACCGTGGCCACGGATTTTTGGTGATGGCCATCCGTACACAACGCGACATCAACCCCCAATACCGGGAGAGACGAATCCCCGACGATCCGATCACTACCTCCATGTGGCTCGGGACTGTACCCAACTAAAACCTGTTTGCACGACTCCTTTGAGCCGTGGTAGGGTAGTAATCAAAGCACAGTAGGAACTCACACGAGACAAATGACAATCTCAGGTCGAAAGACTAACCTGCACACATGTCACCTGCGAACTTCTATCTGATAATAGGTATAATACAACCTAGCAGGTTCCCGACGAGTCCGTCCAGTGTACCCATAACCCAATGAGCACCTGCATACTATCTTAGGTGAACAAACTAACACCAATGGCTTGTGAGACCTGGCCACCGCCCCTCGTCGGGGTCTCGATCAGTATACACTAGTCTACACTGGAGTATCGATGTCCGGTCTCGATACTCCTACGACTAGGGACATTTAAGGATGTGCTTATAGACCCCAGCTCCCACATATATGATCGCCATCATAATCCTGGCAGTCAAGCAAGAATCTTATAGGCTCTATCAACATGTATATGATGATAAAGACAAACCAGATAGCATACTATCATCTTGAGTAAGACTGTTTTAACGGTATAGGTCCTGCCTCAATCATCATAATCAGCAGTCCGCGACTATGATAATTGCCTTGAGGGCACTATAGCCAACAAAATTGACCAATGAAGGAATTTGGCCAAAATCAGATACTCACATGCCATTAAATTAAACATTAATCCAAATGTTTAAGTCAAGAAAAAAAAATTTGCAGCTTCAAAAGTAAACTCGTAACGAATTACAAGAATACCCCTCATCCGTATATACATACCGGCATCCGTATTCCGACTGAATACGAGTACAACGAGACGAAAAATATTCCAACAATCTAATACTAGGATCCGACTTAAACCAAAGCCCACTAGTATGATTCGTCCGATCATGATAAACGCACAAGTGCACGTATATGATCGAACCCTGCCATAAAACCATACGGCCTCTACAACGTTTCGCCCGAACTTGTGAAACTCTCTATGTAGGACTCTAAAGACTCGTCAATACACTAGCAGTGGGTTTAACCACAAGCACGTCAGTGGTACTAGCTGTACGTAAAAGCTGCCCAGGTATTGAGTGAAAGAAACGCCGACGAGCGAACTCATCCTGAAACCCTACTTAGCCTGACAGTGACAATATCCGTACAGTCCGGTCCGTTCATCTATGAGTATCGCATATCGGGTCTATAGGGTAGAAAATGTCAGACCCCTAATAGTGGTATAAGTCGTGTCGGAATGTAGCCTAGAACACCCTGAGAAACTACTGAATACCTACCAGTAAATCTCACTTGCCCTGGCCAGGGACTTTGTGTAATGGCTCTCCAGACACAGCGTGATATCACCCCCAATACCGGGAGAGACGAAACCCCTGACGATCCGCCCACTGCCTCCATGTAGCTCGGGACTGTACCTAAATAAAACCTGTTTGCACGACTCCTTTGAGCCGTGGTAAGGCATGTAGGGTGTTTTTCGTCATCCCATTGAGATGGGAATACGCGCACGCTTGTCAGGCATACTACAGATTCCCCCTGCCTAGGGTAGGCCGGGGTTTAATGATTGTGAGGATCCAAATCTCCGGCAGCCGCGGACTAAGCTGCCGTTAATTACCCCTCGCCTTTGGGGCGAGGGAACCTTCGATTGACGGGTTAAACTGGTCATGCGAACTCAATGTGCGGTGTGCGCGTGTGTTATTTTGAAAGGGGGGTTTGGATATATCGGGAGCCACGCAGAGTTTTTACGGGGGTCCCGCTACCCGGATAGCGGGCTGGGGGTCAAGGGGGCTAGCAGCCCCCTTGAGGGGTTCAGGTCAGCGCCCCGGCCCGAAAAATTTTTTGGAGGGGGAGAATGTTGCGGAGTATGTATATGTGTGAGTCTGTATACATATATATATGTATATGTATGTACATAAAAAGAGGGGGAAAAGGCATCCAAGGGATGCGTGGGGCCAGCGCCTTGAGCGCTGTGCGCTTAGGTGCTGTGCGCTCAGGCGCAAGCGCGCCACGTGTCGGCACGCGGGCGCTTTGCGCCCTTGCGCAAGCGCGCAGGTGCGCAAGCGCGCGCGCCACGTGTCGGCACACGGGCGCTTTGCGCACTTGCGCTGTGCGCGGGAGCGCAAGCGCGCGCGCCACGTGTCGGCACGTGGGCGCCTTGCGCATGTGCGCTGCGCGCCGGCGAGGATAAGAGGCTTTTAGCCTCGAAAAAAGATTTCTCAAAAGAGAAATCAGAGAGGAGTTGGACTCCTGAATGTATTTTGGGGTTAATGGAAGGGGTTCTTCTTCTTCCTCCTGTTGTTTGCTGGATCTTGAAGATCAAGAGATGTGAAATCTCAAAATCTCTCCTTTTTGAGATCTGATGACAGATCCGAGTTCCCCTTTGTGGGTTTTGTGGTGAAAAACTAATTTGTTTTATAAAAAGAAGAGTAAAACTCTTGATTTAATTCAAGAGAAAGAAGAAGGTTTTGGAACCTTGAAGAAGAAGAATAGATTTCAGATCTGGAAACTTTTTTTTAGAGAGAGAAAAAGTTGTTAGATATTTTCATTATCTTTGCCTTTATAGGCCATACATTTTACACATGGCCCCTTGGGCTTCACAAAATGGCAAAATATCCCATGGCTCATGTGCCATTTCATTTTTGCACATAAGCCATGGGCTTACAAAATATTGGCTTTATGCCCATTTTGTTTACATTCATGCATAAAAAATTACATAAAAATTATTTATGACATGATTTATATTTAGCATGGGGAGGGTCGGCCGCTTCATGTTTCGGACTCGACCGCCCACTTGACCCGGGCTTAGGCCCACCTAGCTTGGGGGTTGACCTTGACTTTGACTCGGTCAACCGGGGTGTAAATTTTTACCCCAACAAATTGCCCCCCATCAATAAATGCACACCGCCCATTTGAGTTGTGTGCATGAAATTGATGGATCTTGAAGTTGGACTTCGAGTTAGAACATCATTCCAGGGGCGGAACATCATCCCAGGGAGCATGATTCCCGGGGATCGGAGCATCATTCTGATTCGCGGAGCATAATTCCAGAGATCAGAGCATCGTTCCGAAGAGCGGAGCATAATTTCAGGGGATCGGAGCATCATTCCGATGGGTGGAGCATGATTCCAGAGTTCGGAGCATCTTTCCGAAGAGCGGAGCATAATTCCAGGGGATCGGAGCATCATTCCGATCCGCGAAGCATAATTCCAGGGATCGGAGCATCATTCCGATTTGTGGAGCATAATTCCACGGATCGGAGCATCATTCCGATTTGCGGAGCATAATTCCAGGGATCGGAGCATCATTCCGATGATCGGAGCATGATTCCAGGGGATCGGAGCATCATTCCGATGAGCGGAGCATGATTCCAGGGTTCGGAGCATCATTCCGAAGAGCGGAGCATAATTTCAAGGGATCGGAGCATCATTCTGATGGGTGGAGCATGATTCCAGAGTTCGGAGCATCTTTCCGAAGAGCGGAGCATAATTCCAGGGGATCGGAGCATCATTCCGATCCGCGGAGCATAATTCCAGGGATCGGAGCATCATTCCGATTTGTGGAGCATAATTCCACGGATCGGAGCATCATTCCGATATTTGGAGCATAATTCCAGGGGATCGGAGCATCATTCCGATGAGCGAAGCATGATTCCAGGGTTCGGAGCATCATTCCGAAGAGCGGAGCATGATTCCAGGATTCGGAGCATCGCTCCGAAGGGCGGAGCATGATTCCAGAGTTCGGAGCATCTTTCCGAAGAGCGGAGCATAATTTCAAGGGATCGGAGCATCATTCCGATGGATGGAGCATGATTCCAGAGTTCGGAGCATCTTTCCGAAGAGCGGAGCATAATTCCAGGGGATCGGAGCATCATTCCGATCCGCGGAGCATAATTCCAGGGATCGGAGCATCATTCTGATTTGTGGAGCATAATTCCACGGATCGGAGCATCATTCCGATTTGCGGAGCATAATTCCAGGGGATCGGAGCATCATTCCGATGAGCGGAGCATGATTCCAGGGTTCGGAGCATCGTTCCGAAGTGCCGCAGACATTCTGACCGAAGCATGATTTCGATGCAGAGGTAAATTCCTAGGCGAAGTATAATTCCGACAAGGAAGGCAAATATTCCGAGGTGAAGCATTGATTTCGACACGGGATATATTCTGAGACGGAGCATGATTCCGGCGCAGAACTTGTTGGCTAACTTGATTCCGAGACGAAGCATAATTTCGACAGGGAAGGCAGGTACACCGAGGCGAAGCATCATTTCGACACGGGGTGCATTCTGAGACTAAGCATAATTCCGACGCAGAGCTTGCTGGTTGACTTGATTCCGAGGCGGAGCATAATTCCGACGAGGAGGTCGTTGGTTGATTCCGAGCCGAAGCATAATTCCGACAGGGAAGGCAGGTATACCGAGGCGAAGCATGATTTCGACACGAGGTAAATTCTGGGACAGAGCATGATTCCGCCGTAGAGGTTGTTGGTTTGATTTGATTTGGGTTGACATCAGCATCGCTATACTGGAATATGGTACCAGGAGCGAATCATCATTTGTCATGAGAGGATTTGGGAATCGGGGTTTTTATTTGGCATCTGCATTGCTACACTGGAATAATGCCAGGAGCAACTCATCATGTGCCCCGAGAGGATTTGGATTTGGTTTGTTTGGCATCTACATTGCTGCACTGGAATAATGCCAGGAGCAACTCATCATTTGCCCCGGGAGGACTTGGGAGAGATTGGGATCGTTTTACGCCCGTGGATTGTATACGGTTTTACAGGATGTATGATCCAGACCGTAGGGCCGAAAAAAATATTTCGAGATTTTGTCGGCGTCTGCATCGCTGCACTAGAATATGGTACCAGGAGCGACTCATCATTCGCCATTTGGGTATGGGATTCGGAATTTGGTTGGCGTCTGCATCGCTGCACTGGAATATGGTACCAGGAGCGACTCATCATTCGCCTTTTGGGGTATGGGGAGCGATGGCTTAGGAGACAGGTTTGGATCCCTATCACCTAAGACTTTTCAATTTTATGGGCCGTAAGGGTTCCATAAAAGCATTTTCTCCCTACGAGTCGTAAGGATCCCGCAGGTGTATTTTCTCCTTAAGAGTCGTGAGGACTCCTAAGTGTGTTTTTCCTTGGTGAGTCGTAAGGATCTCACGAAGGTTTGTTCTCCTCATGCATCGTGAGGACACATGAGTGGGTCTTTCCAATGAAGCATAATTCCAAAGGCGGAGACCAGCCGCGTAACTGGTGGTTGCGGTGGGGCATGGGTATGCTGAGAATTATTTGAGCCCGTGGATTGTATACGGTAGTCAATTTGGGGACTGGCCGTAGGGCTGGGAGAATTTTAGAAATTTGAATTTTTGTTGGCATCAGTATCGCTACACTGGAATATGGTACCAAGAGCGACTCATCATTCACCATTGCTTTTTTTTTTATACCGCGATTGCTCTATCATTTCAGCTTTTCTTATCGCGAAGGTCGCGATTGCCCTATCATTTCGGCTATTTATTCGCGGTTGCCCTATCATTTCGGCTTTATTTTCATTTTCATTTTTACTCGCTGATTTTTATTGCGAGTTGCCCCATCATTTCGGCTTTTCTTTATTTTTCTTTTATTTACACATTTTTTTATTTACATTTTTTTTACATTTCCAGTTTAACGACTTAGAGGTCGATTGTTCCCAGTTTAATGACGTGGCGGTCGATTGTTTTCAGAGAAAGGCAGATGCCTGAGAGAATCAATTTCACGAAGAACTTCGGTCTCCGTTTGTATGAAATTGGCGGTTGCAGCTTGACTGTTTGTTAACACGCCTTTGGACAGTTCTATCTCTCCTGCCTTGTATTGCTTTTCGACCCAATCTTTGAAGACGAAGCAGTCCTCAATGGCATGGCCTATCACTCTGTGATAGGGGCAGTATTTGGGGTCGTCGGTCCTATTCGCTTCCTGCGGTCTTCTTGACTCTGGCAGTTGTAGACCGTTCTTCAGGGCGTCTTTGAATATTTTACGGATTTTGTCCCTTCTGAAGGAATAGACCTTATCCAGCTTCTCTTTCAGTGGAGATTCTCCTCCCTCTCCGAACATTGGCTTCCGAGGCTGGTTGGCGCTAGGCCCGCTCTGTTGGGGTAAAAATTTACACCCCTGTTGACCAAGTCAAAATCCAAGTCAACCACAAGCCAAGTGGGCCCAAGCCCAGACCCAGTGAGGCCCATGCCCGGGTCGAGCCCGAACATGAAGCGACCGGCCTCCCCCACGCCAAGATAAAAATTTTTTTTAATAAATAATTTTGTTGTATTTCTTTTATTTTATTTTTGGACAAATGTAAGGAAAAATAGGCATAAAGCCAAATTTTTGTAAAGCCCATGGCTTATGTGCAAAAAAGAAATAGCACATGAGCCATGGGATAGGCAAAATGCCATTTTGTGAAGCCCAAGGGGCTATGTGTAAAATGTATGGCCTATAAAGGCAAGGATAATGAAAATATCCCAACAACACTTTTCATTCTCTCCAAAAAAAAATTAGATCTGAGATCTTTCTCCTTCTTCAAGGTTCCAAAACCTTCTTCTTTCTCTTGAATTAAATCAAGAGTTTTACTCTTCCTTTTTCAAAACTAAATAGTTTTCCACCACAAAACCCACAAAGGGGAACTTGGATCTGCCATCAGATCTTAAAAAGGAGAGATTTTGAGATTTGGCATCTCTTGATCTTCAAGATCCAGCAAGCAACAGGAGGAAGAAGAAGAACCCTTCCATTAACCCAACAAAAAAAAACACTCAGGAGTCTAACTCCTCTTTGATTTCTCTTCAGAGAAATCTTTTTAGGCTAAAAGCCTGTTGTGTGCGCAAGTCGCCCGCGTGCCGACACGTGGCGCGCGCGCTTGCGCAACTGCGCAAGTGCGCAAGGCGCCCGCGTGCCGACTCGTGGCGCGCGCGCTTGCGCACCTGCGCATCCCTTGGATGTCTTTTCCCCCTCTTTTGTGTACATATATACACATATACATATGTATACAAATTTATACATACACGTACTCCACGACACTGTCCCTGTTAGAAAAAAATTTCTAACGGGGCGCTGCCCCGCACCCCGCAAGGGGGCTGCTAGCCCCCTTGACCCCCAGCCCGCTATCCGGGTAGCGGGACCCCCGTAAAAACTCTGCGTGGCTCCCGATATATCCAAACCCCCCTTTCAAAACACAACACACGTACACTGCACATTGAGTTCGCATGACCATTTTAACCCGTTAATCGGAGGTTCCCTCGCCCCAAAGGCGAGGGGTAATTAACGGCAGCTTAGTCCGCGGCTGCCGGAGATTCGGATCCCCACAATCATTAAACCTCGGCCTACCCTAGGCAGAGGGAATCTGTAGTACGCCTGAGACGCGTGCGCGTATTCCCATCTCAATGGGGTGACGAAAAACACCGTACAGATTCTGGCACGCCCGGTGGGACCAATCTCTCCTCCCATATTTCAGGTTGAACGTTCATGCAAACTCAATCAATATACATACCTGTATTTATACTAAAAATAATGCTTTTTCATGCAGATTTTCAAGCAATCAACCTTCGACGACAATGTCTCCCCAGACGAATTCAGCTTCCAACGTGACCCCAATTCTGTACATGGTCAAGATCAACGCTCGTGTGGTTCTCCCCGCAAGCCTCAGTCGACAGTGGGAGGAACCGCCCCGCCAGTTCGGCTCCGTCATCATTTACCCTGCCGGAAGCGCTCATCTGGCGGAGATCCCGGCAGAACAGGTGGCCAAGCCGGTCTCAAGGGGAAAGAGGCCGAATGTCGTGATCGCCAAGGCACCACAACCGAAACTCAAGAAGCTATCTGAACGATTCCCTGACGCTTTAACTGGGGGCAAGACTTCCGGTGCGAAGGGCAACAACAAATGTCGCGGACGAGCTCAAGCGATGACTCCAACAAATGCACAATCGGGCGTATCTCCAAGGCCCTCCATCAACCGGTGTGCGGCATCTTCCCAAAAAGTCGAAGTCTGCCAGGTGCTTAGAACAGAAAAGTTAAGGCAGAAGCGGCTCAGGTATCGAGCCAACAAAAGGGCCAAGGCTTCGGCCAAATGGAATCATGTGAAGTTCCAAGTGCAGGGTTTCCCCGCGACGACGGCTGAGTCAGACGTAAGAATCAGCAATTCCTTCGAGCCTCTGAAGTGGGTTCAGAAAAATGCCATGACCGCCAGAATCAAGAAGACAGCGGTCCGAATAGTGCCACAAAGAGACGTGTCCTGGCCCCAACAGAAAAAGTATGACACTGTCTCTTCAAGAGTCTATCAAGCACTCTGTGCCGCACGAAAGCAGCGGGGCAGACCCAGAAAAGAAGCGCCAGCACCATTCAAGAACCTGGTTAGGCCAGCCGCCTTCAATCGACTACCAGCAACCGAAGCAAGGGGGTCAAGACAGCGATCCGTGAAATCAGCTGCCAATGATAGAAAGACGTCCGGATATACCATCCATACGGTCTATATGGCGGGCGGACGCCCCAGCGACAACCTTCGCAGCAAAAGCAAGGATGGGGCCACCACATCCCAAGCCCAATCTAGCCTGAATGTGGTCGCCGCCGCTCAAGAACAGCCGCCCCCGCTGGATGAAGAAAACCCTCTCGATGAGGATGATAGGCAGAAAGACCCCTCGGTCCATGAAGAGTCAAGCTCGGACAGCGAGGAGGAGCCGACTTTCCGCCCCAGGACTGCGGAGCAAGAGCTGCTTCAAGAGCTTCGAAAACAGCTCAAGAGCAAAGATAAAGAGATGGCTAAGCTCTATTCGAAGATTGACGACTTAACGAACGTGGTGATGCAGCTTACGGCTCAAATCGCTCGAGCGCCTCCCAACCAAGCACAAGCCACTACTAATCAGCCGGGTGATGACAATCCGAGGCAGCCAATGCCTGTTCCTTTGGGACCAAGACTGGTCGAGCCGCATGAAAGCCGGCCGCACTCCGCTTCCGGGGACGCGTTGGCCCCAGATAGCGCCATCCCGCTAACACAGGATCGGATAATGGATTTGGTCACCAGCAAGGTTAAAACATTGGTGGCCGAAGCTGAAGCTCAGAAAGAAATCGGCAGTAGTGGGCGGCCATATCCCGCGCAATACGATCTGATTGAGTTCCCAAGTGGCTACGTCATTCCTAAGTTCGGAAGATTTGATGGAACGGGGAATGCAAATCAGCACGTTGCCCACTTCAAAGCATCGTGCGGAAATACAGGGGGCAATGACGCGCTCCTTCTTCGTCAATTTGTCAACAACCTGACCGGTGTCGCTTTCGACTGGTACGCGAGCATACCAGACGGGTCCGTCATCACCTTTGCCCAAATGGAGTCTCTGTTCCGGCAAAGATTCATGAGCGTCAGTGATAAAATCTCCATTGCCGACCTTGTGAGGACCAAGCCGGGGAAGAATGAAAGTAGCACTGACTTTATCGCCCGATGGCGTAATCTCACGGTCAAGTGCGAACCGCCGCTGGAGCAGGACCAGTCCGTTAGCCTTCTCATTGGGAACCTCAGCAATTGGATGGTCCCATTCTTGTGTACAGCAGGCCTCAAAACATTCCAGGAGCTAACCAAGAAAGTCCAAATGCTGGAACGCTCGAAGCAAGAGTCCCCGCCAGACTCTCAGAGAGACAAAACTTAGAAAAGCAAGCGGGACGACAACCGTAGAAGCGGGAGTTCCAGCAGTACCAATGTCTTCAATGCCTCCGATAATGAAGAAAAGCGAAGGGCGGCCGAATCCAAAACTAACCGGTCTCGAAAGCCATTGTTGGGAGGAGATGGGCCTTCCCTAGAGGAGAAAAAGAACAAGGTTTACTCTTTCAGAAGGGACAAGGTCCGTAAGATATTCAAAGATGCCTTGAACAACGGCCTACAATTGCCGGAGTCGAAAAGACCCCAAGAAGCAAAAATGACCGACAATCCTCTGTATTGCCCGTACCACCGAGTAGTGAGCCATGCGATCGAGGATTGCTATATCTTCAAAGATTGGGTCGAGAAGCAGTACAAGGCTGGAGAGATCGAGCTGTCCAAAAGTGTATTGGTGAACAATCAAGTTGCAACCACCAACTTTATACAGACAGAAACTGAAACCTTCTGGGAGCAGACAGCCGAACCCGCTGCCCTGAGAAGTGAAACGGACTCATCGCGGTCTCCATGGAGTACGCACATATCTAATAAGACGAAGAAGATGATAAAGCTACTTCGGAAAGAACCCAGGACGGAGTGGGAAGGGCAGAAGAAGCCTATCGGTCCAGCTACCAATGCGGCTCCATCAGGCTCAAAATCCAAGAAGCTCAAGAAGAAGAAAAGTGCAGCTCGGCGCGAAAAAGAGTCTGCAGGGAGATCGACCATTCAAAAATATATCGATTCTCTCGAAGAATATGAGCAAAAGGAAATAACATTGATTCAATTGAAGGAGTTCTTCCCTGTACAAGCGGCTGAAATTCTGGAGGAGTTAGAAGAAGACTCCAATGAAGAAATTCCAGTAGTGACCTGCTACGCCATCCATCTTGGCAGTGACTCCGAGGAGGATCTCTGTTTTCCCGAAGAGGATGAGGAGCTCGCCACAACGACCAATCAAATCCAGCTCAGAAGCGGCAGGGCTCTACCGCCGAATCAGGGCAACGCCCCAAAAGGGAAGGAAAAACAAGTCGCTAATGGAGAAGATGGCAGAGAACCAGCCGATGAAAGCACAAGTCCTTCCTCGGTGGACTATAATGTCTCGGCGCATCTCCGGAAGCTTCCGTCTCTCCTGAGCATCTATGACGCCTTGGTCCTATTTAAGGAGCTTAGAGATGTTCTCATTCACGCTCTACAAAACCCCGAGCGGTATCAGGCTCATTTTGCGGAAATTAATATGAAAGAAGCCCAGCACGATTTGCATGCCGCCGCAGTCACATTTAAGGATGAAGACTTGCTACTGGGAACGGCTGAGCATAATCGGCCGCTTTACGTTACCGGGTACAGCGACGGAGATCGAATTAATCGCATATTGATTGATCCGGGGTCCTCGGTGAACATCATGAACTTGCGAACTCTGAAGAGTTTATCAATGGACGTCCGACACCTGTCAAGGGAAAGGATTGTCATTCAAGGCTTCAACCAAAATTGCCAGCAAGTTCTGGGGTCTATAGCTTTGCCAATCAAATTTGGGGATCTGCAAACTGAAGCTAAGATATACGTGATCGACGCCGACACGTCTTATAAGATTCTCTTAGGGCGGCCGTGGCTCCACGATTATGGCATCATTCCGTCAACTCTCCATCAATGCATGAAGTATACTAAAAATGGCGAAGAAAGACGCATTGACGGAGACATCCAGCCGTTCGGTGTGCATGAAGTCAGGTATGAAGATTCTCGGTACTTTATGAACCACCAAAATTCTAAGCCACAACTGACTGAGGATAGACCAGCCCCAAGGCTCAAAAGCAAATCTGCGCCGGCTGTCACATTCAAAAGTAAAAACGCCCAAGTGCGCCCACATTTCGGTAGCGACACTGACGAGTCCGACGCTGGAAGCCCGTCCTTCCGTAAAACTCGCCCTCGTTTCGGCAACGATACGGACGAATCTGTTACTGAAGGCCCATCTAGCAGCAAAGTCCGCCCTCATCTTGGTAGCGACACTGAAGAGTCGGAGGAAGAGGACCTGCCGTGCAACAGCAATGCAGATTGGACCCCTATGCAACAAGCGAAACTACGAGAGACCTTTAAAGTTGCAGAAGGGTCCTTAGCCGTCACAAGGATACCAGAGCAAATGTGCAAAGAGCTCGATGCATTATCAATCTCCACCGTGGACCAGCTGAAAACTTTCTACGTTCCCGGGAGGAAAAGTGGACAGAAAGGCATCCTGTTTTATGGGTCAAATCCCGTTGTGCACCCGGACGATCTTTCTGTCGCGTGCCTTCCCTATGAGAGAGGCATAAGAGCCGTTCTCAACCCCAGATACTATGCGCCCGAGATGCGGGAATACTTTAAAAAATGCGGATGCCGGTTATATCAAACGGAGTCCGAAGCAAAGTTTTACGAAGGGCTATGGTATCCGCCCCAGGTCCGAGCACTCATCGATGGACGAATTCCAGATAGACGGGGCATAGGCTACATTCAACCTGATTCCAAAGCGTGCTACATGATCCATGTTGGTGAGGCCAGCGAAAGGTCAAGTGATGATGACGAGATAGCCGAGCCAGAAGAAGCTCCTCAAGAGCTCGAAGATGGCGGACAAGCAACCTTTGATGAGCTAGCCGAGATTAACTTAGGAACGCCCGATAATCCAAGGCCGACCTACATCAGCTCACTCTTGTCGGAGGAAATGAAAGAGCAGATAATTGCCCTGCTGCGTGAGTTCGTCGACTGCTTCGCGTGGACATACAAAGAAATGCCTGGCCTTTCCCCTGAGGTAGCCGTGCACAAGCTGGCTATATCTCCTGATGCTAAGCCAGTCAAACAAGCTCCTCGAAGAATGAGAAGGGAGTTGGAAGAAAAGGTCATCGAGGAAACCAAGAAGCTCATCGATGCCGGCTTTATCAGGGAAGAGAAATATGCAGACTGGATCGCATGTATAGTCCCAGTGAAGAAGAAAAATGGGCAGATCCGAGTTTGTGTCGATTTCAGGGACCTCAACAAAGCATGTCCTAAAGACGACTTCCCGCTACCGGTCATGGAAATGATGGTCGATGACACCTCAAATTACGAGCTGTTCACCTTTATGGATGGCTCGTCTGGATATAATCAGATCAAGATGTCGCCTGAGGATGAGAAGCACACAGCATTTCGAACCCCGATCGGAATATATTGCTACAAGGTAATGCCATTCGGACTGAAGAACGCAGATGCTACATATCAAAGGGCAATGACTAATATCTTTGATGACCTAATCCATAAAGTCGTCGAATGCTATGTTGATGATCTGGTCGTCAAGACTAAAGCCAAGGCCGATCATATCCAAGATCTCAGGACCGTTCTCACCAGACTGAGGGAATACGATCTGAAGATGAATCCTCTGAAGTGCGCTTTTGGCGTGTCATCGGGAAAATTCCTGGGCTTCATAGTCCGACATCGAGGGATCGAAGTTGACCCATCAAAGATAAAGGCCATCATGGAGATGCCTCCTCCGAAAAGTCTGACGCAGCTAAGATCTTTTCAAGGCAAACTTGCTTACATAAGGAGGTTTATCTCAAATTTATCGGGGAAATGTAGGCCCTTCTCAAAGCTCATGAAGAAAGGAGCTCCTTTTATCTGGAATACCGAATGTCAAGCAGCGTTCGAAAGCATCAAACAATACTTATTGCACCCTCCAGTGCTGGCCGCTCCCATTCCAAATAAACCGCTGATTCTCTACACTACCGCGCTGGACGAGTCACTCGGTGCGCTCCTTGCCCAGAATAACGAGGAGGGAAAAGAAAATGCCCTCTATTACCTCAGTCGAACTCTAGTCGGGGCGGAACACAACTATTCCCCAATCGAAAAGCAATGCCTGGCTCTGATATTTGCTGTGAAGAAGCTGAGGCACTATCTGCTCGCTCATCGGGTTATGCTGATCTCCAAGGTCGACCCGCTCAAGCACTTGATGACCAAAGCAAGCCTAACCGGCAGAATGGCAAGATGGGCTGTCATGCTACTTGAGTTTGACATAGTTTACACTCCTCAGAAAGCAGTAAAAAGGCAAGCTCTTGCAGACTTTCTCGCTGCTCATCCCATACCAGAAGGGTCGCCGCTAAATTTTGAGTTACCCGATGAACAAGTGCTACACCTCGAGGAAGATGAGCCATGTTGGGAGCTCTACTTCGACGGAGCCTCGTCAATAAGGACCTCCAGTAAATCAAGCGTCCCGGAGATAAAAGCAGGGATAGGATTGGTGTTCATCACACCATCAATGGGAACCCTACGGCGTTCTTTCGCTCTCACCGAGCCTCGGACAAACAACGAAGCTGAGTATGAAGCTCTGATAGCTGGTTTGGAGCTTGCCATAGAAATGGAAATCCTTCGGCTACGGGTTTATGGTGACTCCCAGCTTGTCGTCAACCAAGTAAGTGGCGACTATAAGATATACAAACCCGAGTTAGCTCGGTACAGAGGTCGAGTGGTGGAACTCATGAAACGGTTCACTCATATTGAACTAACGAGAGTCCCTAGAGCGTTGAACGGAAAGGCTGATGTACTCGCTCGCTTGGCCAAGGAGCTGGCTGAGCCTGACGTGGACGAAATTCTGATCACAGTCAGGAGCCGGCAAATTCTACCCCTGGTCTCTCTACGAGAAGAGGAAAGCGCGGAACAGAAGAGCAGTCTTGCGGAAGAAGCTTCGATAATCCAAGACGAGCCCGATTAGAGAGAACCCTTCATAGAGTACCTCCGATACGGCAAGCTGCCCGAAGGAAAATCTGCGAGAATTCAGCTAAAGAAAAGAGCTCTCCGATACGTGTTTGTAAACGACACGTTATACCGCAGGTCATATGACCAACTCTGGCTCAGGTGTCTGTCATTGGCCGAAGCCCAAAAGGTCATGAAAGATGTCCACTCGGGCGTTTGCGGTGCTCACCAATCTGGCCCCAAGATGCGACTTCAAATCAAACGGCTTGGGTATTACTGGCCCACCATGATACGGGATTGCGGAGAGCATGCAAAGAAATGTTATATCTGCCAAATTCACGGTGATTTTATTCACAAACATCCCAATCCATTGCATCCTACGGTGGCATCATGGCCTTTCGAAGTTTGGGGCACCGACATTGTTGGCCCAATTGATCCTCCGTCATCTAAAGGCCACCGGTTTATACTGGCCGCGACAGACTACTTCTCCAGATGGGCTGAAGCTGTCCCGCTAAAAGAAGTTAAGACAAAGGATATTCTGACATTCTTCCAGCATAATATTCTATACCGCTTCGGTACACCAAGAAGAATCATATCTGACAACGGGCCTTCTTTCAAGAGCTTCAATGTCTCAAGATTCGCTACTCAGCACAAGATAGACTGGAGATATTCCTCCATCTATAATCCAAGAGCCAACGGGCTAGCCGAAGCCTTCAATAAGACTCTATGCAAGCTCCTGAGGAAAAATGCTTCAGCCAACAAGAGAGACTGGAATCTCAAGCTTCACGAGGCATTGTGGGCATATCGTACCACGCACCGTACTCCAACTCAGTCCACTCCATACTCATTGCTCTTCGGAGTGGAGGAGGTCCTCCCCCTCGAAGTCGAAGTTCCAAGCTTAAGATTGGCCGTTCAGCATGAGTTGACAGAAGAGGAAAACGTGCTCCTTCGACTTGAAGAACTCGATGCCCTCGAAGAAAAGAGGCTCGCGGTGCAGCAAAATCTGGAGCTGTACCGAGCCCAAATGTCACGGGCCTATGACAAGATAACCCGTCTCCGCGCTTTCAAGAAAGGTGAATTGGTGCTGGTCCTCAAAAGACCGATCATCCCCAATCGACATGCCAAGGGAAAATTCGAGCCGAACTGGGAAGGACCATACGTCATCGAGAAAGTGTTCGACGGAGGATCCTACCAACTAATAAGTGCCGAGGGAGAAAGACCCATGCCACCCATCAATGGACGATATCTCAAGAAATACTACACATGAATGCTCCAAGTCGCAGGCGAATTGAGCACATCAGCCCTACGGTCTGGATCATACATCCTGCAAAACCGTATACAATCCACGGGCGTAAATGACCCCTATCTCTCCCAAATCCTGCCGGTGAGACTACTTTTAAAAGTCCCACCAGCGGTAAAAAAAAAAGAGAAGAAAAAAAAATAAATAAAAAATAAAAGAAATAAAAAAATAAAAATAAACGGTATGTCCACAAGCAAAACGGGCACGAATGAAAACCCGAAAGGGCTCCGTGAGTAAAAACAGCAGGACTACCGGCGAGTCTGCGAAAACCCGAAAGGGCGCAAACTCGTAAAGAAGAGATGAATACACTCATAAAGTCCTCTCGACCTTGTGAGGAGAAAATCCCTGCGTGAGATCCTTACGACTCACAAAGGAGCAACACACTTAGGAATCCTCACGATTCCTAAGGAGAACATACACCTGCGAGATCCTCTCGACTCGTAGGGAGAAAATGCTTTTATGGGACCCTCACGGCCCATAAAATTGAAAAGCCTTAGGTGGTAGGGACCCAAACCTATCCCCTAAGCCATCGTTCCCCAACGGGCAACGGCAAATGATGAGTCGCTCCTGGCGTTTCGCTTCAGTGTTAGCGGTGCTGATGCAGACCAAAAACCCAAATCCTAAGTCCTCCCAAGGCAAATGATGAGTTGCTCCTGGTATTATTCCAGTGCAGCAATGCTGATGCCAAACAAGATCCAAATTCCAAGTCCCCAACCCCAAAGTGGCAAATGATGAGTCGCTCCTGGCATTATTCCAGTGTAGCGATGCAGACGCCGACCAAATCCCATACCCCAACGGCGAATGATGAGTCGCTCCTGGTACCACATTCCAGTCCAGCGATGCAGACGCCAACAAAGCCCTGAAATTTTTCCGGCCCTACGGTCTGGATCATACATCCTGCAAAACCGTATACAATCCACGGGCGTAAAACAATCCCAACCTCTCCCAAGTCCTACCGGTGAGACCACATTCAAAGTCCCAAAAAAAAAAAAATATCCTCCCGGGGCAAATGATGAGTTGCTCCTGGCATTATACCAGTGCAGCAATGCAGATGCCAAACAAAAACCAAAATCCCAAAATCCTCTCAATGACAGATGATGATTCGCTCCTGGTACCATATTCCAATATAGCGATGCTGATGTCAAACCTAAATCAAAATCAACAAGTCAACTTTCACTCCGACACCGCAAAAAGCGGAGCAAGTCAGAATCCAATCTCGACACCGCAAGAAGCGGAGCAAGTCAAGTCTACCCCTGACACTACAAGAAGCAGAGCATGTCAAATCAAGAACCGACCGTCCAAGTCGCTAAAAGGGCAGCATCGACCGTCCACGTCGCAAAAAGGGCAGAACCGACCGTCCAAGTCGCTAAAAGGGCAGCATCGACCGTCCAAGTCGCAAAAAGGCCAGCATCGACCGTCCAAGTCGCAAAAAGGGCAGTATCGACCGTCCAAGTCGCAAAAAGGGTAGAACCGACCGTCCACGTCGCTAAAAGGGCAGCACCGACCGTCCATGTCGCTAAAAGGGCAGCATCGACCGTCCACGTCGCTAAAATGGCAGCACCGACCGTCCAAGTCGTTAAAATGGCAGCACTGACCGTCCAAGTCGCAAAAAGGGCAGAACCGACCGTCCAAGTCGCAAAAAGGGCAGCATCGACCGTCCACGTCGCTAAAAGGGCAGCATCGACCGTCCACGTCGCTAAAAGGGCAGCACCGACCGTCCACGTCGCTAAAAGGGCAGCACCGACCGTCCACGTCGCTAAAATGGCAGAACCGACCGTCCACGTCGCTAAAAGGGCAGCATCGACCGTCCACGTCGCTAAAAGGGCAGCACCGACCGTCCAAGTCGCAAAAAGGGCAGAATCGACCGTCCAAGTCGCTAAAATGGCAGCACCGACCGTCCAAGTCGCAAAAATGGCAGCATCGACCGTCCACGTCGCTAAAAGGGCAGCAACGACCGTCCAAGTCGCAAAAAGGGTAGCAGCGACCGTCCACGTCGTAAAAAGGGCAGCACAGGATTCCTACAAAGAGGGAACCAGATCACTCCGGGCCAGGGAAACGTCTATCACGGACACTCCGTCTCAGAGACATGTCAAGCAACGACCGTCCATGTCGTAAAAAGGGCAGTGCCAGCTTCCCAAAAGGTGGGAACCAAATCAAGCCGCCTCCACGTGAAAGAAGATCCATCAATTTCATGCACACGACCCACATAGGTGGTGTGCATTTATTGATGGGGGGCAATTTGTTGGGGTAAAAATTTACACCCCGGTTGACCAAGTCAAAATCCAAGTCAACCACAAGCCAAGTGGGCCCAAGCCCAGACCCAGAGAGGCCCATGCCCGGGTCGAGCCCGAACATGAAGCGACCGGCCTCCCCCACGCCAAGATAAAATTTTTTGTAATAAATAATTTTGTTGTATTTCTTTTATTTTATTTTTGGACAAATGTAAGGAAAAATAGGCATAAAGCCAAATTTTTGTAAAGCCCATGGCTTATGTGCAAAAAAGAAATAGCACATGAGCCATGGGATAGGCAAAATGCCATTTTGTGAAGCCCAAGGGGCTATGTGTAAAATGTATGGCCTATAAAGGCAAGGATAATGAAAATATCCCAACAACACTTTTCATTCTCTCCAAAAAAAATTAGATCTGAGATCTTTCTCCTTCTTCAAGGTTCCAAAACCTTCTTCTTTCTCTTGAATTAAATCATGAGTTTTACTCTTCCTTTTTCAAAACTAAATAGTTTTCCACCACAAAACCCACAAAGGGGAACTTGGATCTGCCATCAGATCTTAAAAAGGAGAGATTTTGAGATTTGGCATCTCTTGATCTTCAAGATCCAGCAAGCAACAGGAGGAAGAAGAAGAACCCTTCCATTAACCCAACAAAAAAAAACACTCAGGAGTCTAACTCCTCTTTGATTTCTCTTCAGAGAAATCTTTTTAGGCTAAAAGCCTGTTGTGTGCGCAAGTCGCCCGCGTGCCGACACGTGGCGCGCGCGCTTGCGCAACTGCGCAAGTGCGCAAGTCGCCCGCGTGCCGACACGTGGCGCGCGCGCTTGCGCACCTGCGCATCCCTTGGATGTCTTTTCCCCCCTCTTTTGTGTACATATATACACATATACATATGTATACAAATTTATACATACACGTACTCCACGACACTGTCCCTGTTAGAAAAAAATTTCTAACGGGGCGCTGCCCCGCACCCCGCAAGGGGGCTGCTAGCCCCCTTGACCCCCAGCCCGCTATCCAGGTAGCGGGACCCCCGTAAAAACTCTGCGTGGCTCCCGATATATCCAAACCCCCCTTTCAAAACACAACACACGTACACTGCACATTGAGTTCGCATGACCATTTTAACCCGTTAATCGGAGGTTCCCTCGCCCCAAAGGCGAGGGGTAATTAACGGCAGCTTAGTCCGCGGCTGCCGGAGATTCGGATCCCCACAATCATTAAACCTCGGCCTACCCTAGGCAGGGGGAATCTGTAGTACGCCTGAGACGCGTGCGCGTATTCCCATCTCAATGGGGTGACGAAAAACACCCTACACGCTCATCCCTTGCTTATTTCGGTTAGCCGAAGTGTTAAAAGATTCAGTATCGTCAGAACCTCCGCCTTTGCGATTTTCGTCCTTTCGGTTTCTCCAGGACATATTGTTATTTTGGGAGTCAGAGGAGGACTCCTGCTTTGAGCGTTCCAACATCTGGACTTTTCTGGTCAGCTCTTGGAATGTTTTGAGACCCACGGTACATAGAAACGGGGCCATCCAGTTGTTGAGATTTCCGACGAGGAGACTGACAGATTGGTCATGCTCTATCGGCGGTTCACATTTGACGGAGAGATTGCGCCATCGGGTTATAAAATCCGTGCTGCTTTCGTTGTTCTTGGGCTTGGTCCTTACGAGCTCGGCAATAGTGATCTTATCGCTGACGCTCATGAACCTTTGTCGAAACAAAGATTCCATTTGGACGAAAGTAGTAACGGAGCCATCTGGTATGCTCGCGTACCAGTCGAAAGCAACATCGGTCAAGCTATTAACGAACTGGCGAAGGAAAAGCGCATCATTGCCCTCAGTATTCCCGCATGAGTCTTTGAAGTGGGCGATGTGCTGATTCGCATTTCCTGTCCCATCAAATCTTCCGAATTTAGGGATGACATAGCCGCTAGAAAATTCTACCAGATCATATTGAGCAGGATATGGTCTCCCACTACTGCTAACATCTTTTTGCGCTTCAGCTTCGGCTACCAGTGTTTTGACTTTGCTGGCAACCAAATCCATAATTTGAACTTGAGTTAGCGGGCTACTGTCATCGGTAGCCAAGACATTTGCTGAGATAGGATGCGACTGATTTTCATGCGGTCCGCCCACTTTTGGATTTGAGGGAATAGGCGTCGGTTGCTTTGGGACACCGTTTCCCGGTTCATGAGCTGAGCCCTGTGCTTGATTGGGCGGCTGAGAGGCAAGTTGGGCCGTAAGCCGTAAGACGACATTTGTCAAGTCGTCGATCTTTGAGTAGAGCTTGGCCATCTCCTTATCTTTGCTTCTGAGCTGTTTTCGGAGCTCTTGGAGAAGTTGCTGCTCTGTGGTCTTAGGACGGAAAGTTGGCTCATCTTCGCTTTCCGAGCCTGACTCCTCATGAATTGAGGGCTCTCTCTGCCTATCAGCCTCATCGAGAGGGTTTTCATCATCCAGCGGAGGCGGCTGTTCTTGGGAAGTGGCAACCACATTAAAGCCAGATTGGATTTGAGATGTGGTAGCCCCGTCCTTGCTCTTGCTGCGCGTGCCCACCACGTAGACAGTGTGGATAACACATTCAGCCATCCCCTCATCTTTGGCGGGGTAACCCTATTCTTCGAACCTCATGAGGTTTAGCCTGGCAGTAGCCCTAGCCCTTCTGTTGGCTCTGTATCTGAGCCTTTTCTCCCTCAGCTTCTCAATTTTGAAGGCTTGGCGGGCATCTACTACCCGGGAAGCCATTGTGAGTTGATCATAGGGGAGCTTAGAGAAGACACCCGATCGAGCAGTGGTCAAGGGCACCGCTGGAGCTTGCTCAGGACGTGTTGTAGCTTTATTGGTGTTGATGGCCTTGCCCCCAGCTGGGGCCAAGGAAATTCGTTCAGACACCGACTTGCGTTTGGGTTGGGGCGCCCTTGAGATCACCACATTTGGTCTCCTGCCTTTCGAGACCGGTTTGTCTGCCACCGGGGCTTGAGGAGCTGGGATGGCGCCAACTGGCATGAACATAATAGAGCCGAATGGTAGCAGCGGCTCCTCCCATTGTCGCCCGAGACTGGCCGGGAGGACCGTCCTAGAGTCTATCCTCATCGTGTAGGAGACGGGAGCCGTGCTGAGAGCTGAGTTCATCATCGGAGACATTGTTGAAAGGTGATCGCTTGAAAATCCTGCATGAAAAAAGCATTATTTTTAGTATAAATATAGGTATGTATATTGATTGAGTTCGCATGAACGCTTAACCCGAAATATGGGAGGAGAGATTGGTCCCACCGGGCGTGCCAGAATCTGTAGGGTGTTTTTCGTCACCCTATTGAGATGGGAATACGCGCACGCTTGTCAGGCGTACTACAGATTCCCTCTGCCTAGGGTAGGCCGGGGTTTAATGATTGTGGGGATCCGAATCTCCGGCAGCCGCGGACTAAGCTGCCGTTAATTACCCCTCGCCTTTGGGGCGAGGAAACCTCCGATTGACGGGTTAAACTGGTCATGCAAACTCAATGTGCGGTGTGCGCGTGTGTTATTTTGAAAGGGGGGGTTTGGATATATCGGGAGCCACGCAGAGTTTTTACGGGGGTCCCGCTACCCGGATAGCGGGCTGGGGGTCAAGGGGGCTAGCAGCCCCCTTGCGGGGTTCGGGGCAGCGCCCCGGCCCGAAAATTTTTTTGGAGGGGGAGAATGTTGCGGAGTATGTATATGTGTGAGTTTGTATACATATATATATGTATATGTATGTACATAAAAAGAGGGGGACAAGGCATCCAAGGGATGCGTGGGGCCAGCGCCTTGAGCGCTGTGCGCTTAGGTGCTGTGCGCTCAGGCGCAAGCGCGCCACGTGTCGGCACGCTGCGCGCAGGTGCGCAAGCGCGCGCGCCCCACGTGTCGGCACGCGGGCGCTTTGCGCAAGAGCGCTGCGCGCACGTGCGCAAGCGCGCGCGCGCCACGTGTCGGCACGCGGGCGCCTTGCGCATGAGAGCTGCGCGCCGGCGAGGATTAGAGGCTTTTAGCCTCGAAAAAAGATTTCTCAAAAGAGAAATCAGAGAGGAGTTGGACTCCTGAATGTGTTTTGGGGTTAATGGAAGGGGTTCTTCTTCTTCCTCCTGTTGTTTGCTGGATCTTGAAGATCAAGAGATGTGAAATCTCAAAATCTCTACTTTTTGAGATCTGATGACAGATCCGAGTTCCCCTTTGTGGGTTTTGTGGTGAAAAACTAATTTTTTTTATAAAAAGAAGAGTAAAACTCTTGATTTAATTCAAGAGAAAGAAGAAGGTTTTGGAACCTTGAAGAAGAAGAATAGATTTCAGATCTGGAAACTTTTTTTTAGAGAGAGAAAAAGTTGTTAGATATTTTCATTATCTTTGCCTTTATAGGCCATACATTTTACACATGGCCCCTTGGGCTTCACAAAATGGCATTTTGCCATCCCATGGCTCATGTGCCATTTCATTTTTGCACATAAGCCATGGGCTTACAAAATATTGGCTTTATGCCTATTTTGTTTACATTCATGCATAAAAAATTACATAAAAATTATTTATGACATGATTTATATTTAGCATGGGGAGGGTCGGCCGCTTCATGTTTCGGACTCGACCTGGGCATGGGCCCACTTGACCCGGGCTTGGGCCCACCTAGCTTGGGGGTTGACCTTGACTTTGACTCGGTCAACCGGGGTGTAAATTTTTACCCCAACAAGGCAGTAATCAAAGCACAGTGGGAACTCACACAAGACAAATGATGATCTTAGGTCGATAGACTAACCTGTACACATGTCACCAGGGAACTGCTATCTGACGATAGGTATAATACCATATAGCATGTTCCCGGCGAGTCCGTCCGGTGTACTCATAACCAAATGAATACCTGTATACGTCTTAGGTGAACCAACTGACAATAATGGCTTGTGAGACCGACCATCACCCCTCGTCGGGGTCTCGATCCGTATACACTAGTCTACTCTGGAGTATCGATGCCCTGTCTCGAAACTCCCTCGACTAGGGACCTTTTAAGGATGTGCTTATAGACTACCCAACTCTCACGTATATGATCGCCATCATACTGCTGATAGTCAAGCAAGAATCCTATGGGCTCTATCAACGTGTAATAGTGATTTGTAATGTCACCTAAAGGATGTACACGATGATAAAGACAAACCAGATAGCATACTATCATCTCGAGTAAGACTGTCCTACCGGTATAAGTCGCCCCTCAATCATTGCAATCACGTGCCTGCGATCCAAAAATTGACTTTGAGGGCACTATAGCCAACAGCTATTTCATAAGAAGCGCTTCAGCGCTCCAAGTCTAGCGCTCAGCGCTAAGCGCACCACGTGCTCCTCACGTGTGCGCTATTTCAAAAGAAGAGCTTCAGCGTTCCAATTCTAGCGCTCAGCGCCAAGCGCACCACGTGCTCCTTACGTGTGCGCTATTTCAAAAGAAGCGCTTCAGCACTCCAGGTCTGGCGCTCAGCGCCAAGCGCACCACGTGCTCCTCATGTGTGCGCTGAGGGAACACAAAGTGTTCTTTACTTAAAGCGCTCTGTGCCGTAAAAAGTGTTCAACACCCAATAAAAACAAAAGAAAGAGGTCAGAACCCAAATTAATGCTCAGCATTATTGAACCAAAAGAGACTGAGCTTAAACAAATGTTCAACATTTTATTCAAATCTGAGTGGACTGAACCCAAGTTGGCCATAAGTCCTCAATTCAGATTAACTGAGCTCATATGCTCACAATCTCTTTAACTGGTCTTAGTCCCAAACCCTGACTACAGATCTCTCAACCAACATTGGTTCAAGAGTATATCTCTTCACACCTCTGATATGTGTCGTTGTAATTCTTCAACGTCTTCAGAGAGGTGGCGGGTCCCGACAACCAGAAACTTTACAGACTATGATGTCTTTAAACTCCATGGACTATGATGTCCTTAAACCTAATGGACCGCAATGTCCCTAAACTAAAACGATAGAGTCCAAATACTCTTTCGTTGGATCTAAATGATCCCAAAGTTTTGTTAAGTAGATCTTAGTATAAAATTAGACTAACGTATCCTTAACAAGCATTTAAGTTGATCTTAATCTAAAACAAGATTATCGATCCATAAACCAACCCAAACCCAAATCGAAGAAAATACGGATTTGGACTAATCCACGCGCTACGAGCGACAACATAAATTAGTCTCCGTATATAATCTACAGGCAACCAAAAATAAAACAAACACACATGACACGAAGTGACCAGCTGGAGAAGGAGAAAGTGGTTACCGCGATACGGTAGCGTAATTAACTGCAGGGGCTTACGCCTGCAAGGAAGAGCGTCCCCACAATCAAAAACCCTTCGTAAATGAGAGGGAATCTGACGAAATCTGCTACAATGGCCGCATCCGTCTAAACCTCCGATATACGGGGCCATAAATCAACTTAGCATTTTCGGAGAGGTGGACGGATAAAACCCAAATGGCATCTGTCCCTTGAATTCAGGCCAGACGTCCCAACGTCCCGGTCGCATCTTTCGGTGGAGAACAGTCCCTAGATCCAAATCTCAACGGCAATATCTACAGCCTAAAGACCAACAACGGCGTTCCTCCTCATGCCAGCAGGGAATGGACGCGACACAACGAAACGGAGCCATGGAAAAGTCCCTAGTTCCAAATCTCAACGGCAATATCTACAGCCTAAAAATCAGCAACGGCGTTCCTCCTCATTCCAGCAGGATACGGACGTGACACCACCAATCGGAGCCACGGCAAAGTCCCCAGTTCCAAGACTCTACGGTTCACAGATAACCTAAAGTCAACCAATGACCCCGTCGTGGAAATACGTCATCCAATGACACCGTCTCAGAAACACGTCAGCAAATGACCCCATCGCGGAAACACGCCAGCAAATGACCCCGTCTCAGAAATACGTCATCCAATGACCCCGTCTACATCATCCAATGACCCCGTTGCGGAAATACGTTATCTAATGACCCTGTCGCGGAAACACGTCATCCAATGACCCCGTCGCGGAAATACGTCATCCAATGACCCCGTTGTGGAAATACGTCATCCAATGACCCCGTCGCGGAAATACGTCAGCAAATGACCCATCACGGAAATACATCGGCAAATGACCCCATTGCGGAAATACGTCAGCTAATGACCTCCGTCTCGGAAATATGTCAGCAAATGACCCCGTCGCGGAAATACATCAGCCAATGACCTCCGTCTCGGAAATACGTCATCCAATGACCCCATCACGGAAATACGTCAGCAAATGACCCCGTCGTGGAAATACGTCAGCAAATGACCCCGTCTCGAAAATACGTCAGCAGATGACCCCATCTCGGAAATACGTCATCCAATGACCCCATCGTGGAAATACGTCAGCCAATGACTCGGTCTCAGAAATACGTCATCCAATGACCCCGTCGCGGAAACACGTCAGCCAATGACCTCTGTCTCGAAAATACGTCATCCGATGACCCCGTCGTGGAAATACGTCAGCAAATGACCCCGTCTCGGAAATACGTCAGTAAATGACCCCGTCTCGGAAATACGTCATCCAATGACCCCGTCGTAGAAATACGTCAGCAAATGACCCCGTCGCGGAAATACGTCAGCCAACGACCTCCATCTCGGAAATACATCATCCAATGACCCCGTCGCGGAAATACGTCAGCCAATGACCTCCGTCTCGGAGATACGTCATCCAATGACCCCGTCGTGGAAATACGTCAGCCAATGACCTCCGTCTCAGAAATACGTCATCTGATGACCCCGTCGCATAAATACATCAGCAAATGACCCCGTTGCGGAAACACATCAGCCAATGACCTCCGTCTCGGAAATACGTAATCCGATGACCCCGTCGCGGAAATACGTCAGCAAATGACCCCGTCGTGAAAACACGTCAGCCAATGACTCCGTCTCAGAAATACGTCATCCAATGACCCCGTCGTGGAAATACGTCAGCAAATGACCTCGTCTCGGAAATACGTCAGCAAATGACCCCGTCTCGGAAATATGTCAGCAAATGACCCCGTTGCGGAAATACATCCGCAAATGACCCCATCGCGTAAATATGTCATCCAATAACCCCGTCTCGAAAACACGTCAGCAAATGACCCCATCGTGGAAACACGTCGGCAAATGACCCCATCTCGGAAATACGTCATCCAATGACCCCGTCGCGAAAATACGTCATTCAGTGACCCCGTCGCGGAAACACGTCAGCAAATGACCCCATCTCGGAAATACGTCATCCAATGACCCCGTCTCGGAAATACGTCATCCAATGACCCCATCGTGGAAATACATCATCCAATGACCCCGTCTCGGAAACACGTCAGCAAATGACCCCCTCGTAGAAACACGTCAGCAAATGACCCCATCTCGGAAATACGTCATCCAATGACCCCGTCTCGGAAATATGTCATCCAATGACCCCGCCTCAGAAATACGTTAACCAATGACCTTCCCGTCGGAGCAGTGCTTCGACTCGGAAACAAGTCAACTCACCAATCACTTATGAGTTCCCTCGACTTGTAAGGGAGAAAATTCTCTTGTGAGATCCTTATGACTCTCAAGAGAAAATGCACTTAGGATTCCTCACGATTCCTGAGGAGGAAATACACCTACTAGATCCTCTCGACTCATAAAGAGAAAAATCTTTATGAGACCCTCACGGCTCATAAAATTGAAAAGTCTTAGGCAGCAGGACTGAACCTGTTTCTTAAGCCATCGCTACCCTGCAATGAGGTTAAGATGGACTGCTATCTACTATCCTCCGGCCACATTTGCTAAAATAGCATGCCAATGACACAGCAAAGAAAAGAAAGCGGTAGTACAAGATTAAAAAAACGTGTCTTTTATTCATGAATTCAATTGAGTACAAGATACATCATATAAAAGAATAAAAAATGAATAAAGGCATGTTATTCATAAATTACAAATTTTCCATCGATACAAAAATGGCTATTGAGAAGGAGACGTTTTTAGCAAATCAGCAAGCTGCTCTCGCACTCCTCTCAATTCCTTTTCACGATCAACCGCCGCGGCCAACTCCGCTTCAATTCGAGCCCGCTGCTGCAAACAGGATGAAAGCTTCTCATCGATTTTCCGCTGAGTAGCTTCACGACTCTGCGTAACCCGCTCAGTAAGCTCAAGCTTCTTCCTCGGCACCAACCCGTCAGAGATACATCGTTGGAGCTTTTCAAAAATAGCTTTCAGCTGCGCAACATTTGCTTCGACCTGGACACGCAATTGGACAGACTCGCTAGAATTCGCCTCTTGTTCCTTCCACGTAAGGGTCACCTCTTGTTCAAAATGGCGAAGGAAAGGAACACTCTGTTCAACCCATGCAGCCCGCTGGGAGTTCAAAGCTGATACTTTAGGAGCGGGATGCTTGAGCTCAATCTCATGCAGGCAGGCCTCGATCTTTCTGCAGTGATTAACCAAAGACTCGACGACACCTTCGTCATGAAAGTTCACGAGCATCGCCAGTATAGGACTAACCTCAGCAGCAAAGTCTGCAGCAGATGCGAGGGCCTCGGCGTCAAGATCCTCAACGAACTCGCTCAACATTCGCAAGCTCGTCGCAGCACCCCTGGAAGATGGGCGTTTAGCAAAGGGCCCTGTCGACATTGGGATTCGGGACTCGAAGGGAGGTAGAGTCGGTGCAATTGCTGCAAAATAAATTATGGTCAGACATCGACTTGGGATGTAAAGAAAATGCACGAGCAATGGAGTCTACTATACCGGCTGCGACAGATGGCAAAGTTGGGAGTACCGGAGGCGCGGCTATTCTCTCGTCCCCTCCTCCAATCTGTAACGTTGTAATCAATTCAAAGAAAAATTAGCAACGACATGGTTGCCCGTGAAAGAAAGGAAAGGATGTCGATTAAAAACTATACTCACCAACATCAGTAGGTAAGACGATTTCTGACTGGAAGGAGAAATGTGGGTTCAACACCTGATACAGATGGTCGAAAAGGACTCCTGCAGAATTGCGATAATATACTGTCAATACAAGAAAGATGGTATCCACAATTTAAATTAAATAAATCGCAAACCCATACCATCCAGCATTTGAGGGGATACGAGAGAAGGCGAAGGGACGGCGACCGCCAAAGCAGCAACTGATGACACTTTTTCGGCTGTCACAACCTCAGCGTTCACCACACCTACACTCAAAACGAACAAAATGTCA
This sequence comes from Agapanthus africanus, assembly GCA_030015575.1. NCBI lineage: Eukaryota > Viridiplantae > Streptophyta > Magnoliopsida > Asparagales > Amaryllidaceae > Agapanthus > Agapanthus africanus. The sequence goes on along the minus strand of JASDDO010000028.1, from coordinate 202,098,742 downwards.
TCAGAGGGGACTGAAAGGGATTGCGAAATAAAAAGCAAACAGTGACCCAAGACCTACCTGATGGGTCATCAGCCAAAACCGTGATGGAAGCATCACCAAGCGCAGCGGCATCTTCGCTCTCTTTCGGTGGAATAGTTCGGCGCCCGTGGCTTTATCCCCTGATTCGACAAAAGCCATCATGACGCTTGCGATGCCCGCCGATAGCAGGGAACCAAAAGGGGAAAGAGCGGCGATTTGGGCAGTCCCAAACTCCCGAGAGAGAGTAGCCACTTTGAGCTCTGTAGTCGTCGTCATCTCACCTGCCATCTCATCGCCAAGACTTAGCCCTGCACTATATGATATATAAGAATTTGAAGATCAAGTTCTAATAAAAAAGCCTGAATATTACGTTACCTTCGAGCAGCTTTTCGGTTTCTTCCCAAGCTGCGCGCGCAACCTGTCTATGGGCGGTTGACAGGGCAGCTGGAGCATACGCTGGAAAAATAGCGACATGGGGAGTGGTACTTGAGCCTGCACCTACAGCCAAGGCGGCATCATGTTCTTTCACTGCATGCCTCCTGCGCTTCCTTTCAGCCTGGGCCATGAGAGCTGACCTCCTCAGGACTTCCGACAAGGGTATACCATCGTCTGAACCAAGCTCTGCCTCCGGCGCCGTTACGACGTCCATCATCGGCTGCTTTAGCGAGACCCCTTGTGGTGACTTAGGGATAGCCGTGGCTACGGTAGCCTGCACTAACGATATCGCTGCGTCACCACTCGCGATTGGTACCGCACTTGGAATAACCCGAGTCAAGGTAGTCCCTGCAACAAAATAAAAGAGAGAGTCAAACCACGAATAAAGAAAAAAGGAATGAAGGCACAATGAGCCGAAGTATACCAAGGCCCAAAAAAGCACGGAGCCTCTCTTCCTCTTCAAATGTTTTGATAGAAGCCGTGAGAGCCTCTTCGGCAAAGATACCTGTTAAAGAAGAAAGCGTCAGTAAAAGCATAATAAAAAAAGATAACTGTGGAAAGATACGACTGAAGTCTACCTGACTGTGAGATAGTGATCAGTGCTGCTTCATCGCGAGCCAGTCGCTCGGAAGCCACAAGGGCAGCTTGAAGATTGGTATCATCCACAGGCGCGATAAATAGACCATCATTAGTCTTGTACTCGCACAAGCCTTCGTTATAGGGAGCCTGGGGCTCCTGGCCGAGTACAACGTCAGCAGAAAAGAGCGACTTCTTCTTTTTCTGCGAGCGGGCGCCAGTGGCCGACGACAGGATCTTGCGCTTAGCGGGCAATTTTAGGCGACGAGTCCCAATCTCCATACCCACGCCAGACTCAGAAGATGCTACAACTACCACCTCTATAGGCACATGAGGTAAAGGCTTATTATGAAAAGCGCATGGGACCACAACCGCAGCAACTTCTCTCAAGGAAAGACGAACAATGGTCTGTCGCTTCAAAGAGACAGCTGGATTACCAGCAGGGACAGCACCCTTGCGGTCAAGCAGTAACTGCTTTTCCTCCCTAATAACAGCACCCATCATATGCTGGTACCACGCCACGTATTCGTTAAAGATTTTCGGGACGCAGCTCGGCTCACTAATAAAAAAGTTGGATCCGGTGTTCAGCCGCATGAAATGGTGTAGCGCGTTGAGGATACCCTCTTCCATGGCAACCGGCTCAGCTAGGAAAGTCTCTAGCGGGACACCCTGATCGTAGCTCGACTGTTGATTGAACCGTTGCGGGTTGTACCTCATAAACAGCGTCGAGTCATTCTGCCTGAACACCAAAAAGCCCGGCCTGATTGAGTACAGATGCAGAATCTCCCGAGCCTTCAGTGTAGAGGCCTCATCTTTGAAGGTGTCCCGCAGTGGCTGCACCGTCTTAGCGGATTCCTTGCCGATGGTTAAAACCTTATCAACAAAGGTCATGCCATCTCCAATTGTATGTGGGCGAAAGACCAGACCCCGAGCCTCCCGTTGTGATAGATTTAAATTGGATGCGTCGACTATGAGCATAATCTGAGGGAAGTTATAGCTGTCATAGAAATGGGGCCGTTTGTGGGCTCCAAAAGCGCCAAGCACATGCAGCTCGATCCACGACGTAAAATAGTGCAACGGGAGAGTGACGGGCTGTACCCCGGCTGAGTGGTGTCTGCCACTACGCTGAGGCCATGATACAAGTGAGCCAGCCAAGCGACCCCGACTGCCACTCGCATCCCAATAACCATCCGGTGAGCCGGATAGAAGACGGATGGCCTCATGTAGCGATGGTGCATAGGGAACACAAACCAGCTTAACTATAGGCCGAGAAATCCCAAGAAGAATGTCTCTTCATCGATGTCTGAGGCAGCAAGCTCTGCAAAGGGAACGACCGGGTTATCCGGGAGGAAGAAATTCTTCTGATTTGCTTCTGCCGTCGGCTGGTTATCCAAACCAAAACCAAACGGGTCGTTGAGCTTGGCGAACAACGTGGCTTGCTTTGATAAGACCTCCGGATGAAGAAAACGAGCGATGAAGTCTGCAAAGCTGACTCCATGCCCTCCAGACTCTAGAAATAGACTTTCGTAAATATTCAACACCTTGATCAAACTCAGGAATTGGTGTTGAATGGCGTTCTCCGGGGTAAGGCCCATTACCACTGATTTGGTGGCAAAGATGTACTCGTCAGGAGGAAGTAGCTCCTCGTAATGTTCCCCCCTGACGGGTAAGCCGAAGATCTCCGTGAACTCCTCTAAAGAGATTGAAACTTCTCGATCTGATAGAAAGAAGGTGTGAGTCGGGATATTCCATTGCTCCAAAAAAGCTTTGACCCACCATACAAGAGGCGTGGAATACTGGAAAAGAGACGTAAATTACGGGGTACAACCCGAGCATCAGCAGCAATGATTTCTTGGCCGACAAAATGTATCGAGCCCACTGCAGATATCCAGCTGAATGGCTAGGAGTCAAGCCAATCATATACGTCTGTCCCAAGGGCGCGACTCGACCTGACTTATGCGCCGCCCCAGAGTATCTAAAGCCATCGGCGGCTGTATGGGTCTCGCGGTCATAGAGGGCTAAAGGCGACCCTCCGAAGTCCAGTTGACCTCCTCTACGGCATAGTTCACCGGGAATGAGTCGGCATAGTGGATCGCTGAAATAGGCTCCGAAGGCACCGCACAAGAGAAACTGCGTCGACCCCGAATGATTTGATTGTACTACGACCCCCATAGATGAAGAGATTTCTGCTCCGGGTCGTGATCTTTAATGAGCGCGAAGACTTCCCTATCCACGGGCGCGTCAGGGAATGCGCTTATCGGACGAACAAAGGGGAAAGAAGTATCGAAAGACGTAGTACCTATGCGAGAAGGAACAAGGGTTAGCTGTCAATGCTACAGTCCAAATTCTAACACTTGGTACTTAAAATTTGTACCACACTGCAATGCAGTGGAAAGGAACCAAAGGGGACCCACAAAATCAAGGTGATGGCTCATCATTGATGAGACAGTCACTCATTAAAGAGGAGATCCTAAGAAGATCCTCATTTAATGAGGGACTCCTCGAGCCAAGGAGTTAAACTCCCTCAAGAGCAACGCTCTGCAACAGAAATGACATCTGTCAAAATTAATGATGAAGGGAATAAAAATTTCCCCAAAAATGTTAAAGAGCTATACTCTGTGAAAATGATGGAGTAATCTATCAAAAACCCTAAAAAGTAGAGCTTTTACTGAGTTAAAAACTCCAAGATTTTCAAGATCTATGAACAAACTCTAAGAGTCCTTCATGGAAGATGAACAGTGTTCCAATTCAAGGGTTAAAATCATTCTAAAAAAATTATTATATCTTGAAGATCTATGATCTAGAGAAGAGCAAGGCTCTATTAATGGGTAGAACCCTAGAATATGAAATGATCCCTTCAATGATTTGATCCTTACCAAAATTTTTGACAAGGTTTAGACTCTAGAAGAGTTTCTTAAGGCAGAAAACTTAGCTCTGAAGGAGAATTAAATTCTCGAGAATAAGAAAGCAAGAAGATGAACAAGCAGTCATCTCAAGGGTCAAAAGCCCTATTTATAGGCGCTGGAAGTCGATCCAACTTCCAGGTTGATCTAACGGTGGAAAGGCTGCCACCGCTGCACTCACATGTAAGCCATGTGAGCACAACGATGGGGGTATTTGTTTCACCCAATCAAAGAGCAAAGCTCTATTCAAATTTTGAAATTTGAAATGAGGCAGCGCCTCATTAGAGCGCTGGCGCCAAGAGCGCCAGCGCTATGAGTCAAAGATTCTAAGGCAGCGCTTCACGTGCAAAGCACAAGAGCGCTAGCGCCAAGAATGCCAGCGCTAAAGACTTTAAGGCAGCACTTCACGTGCAAAGCACGAGAGCGCTTGCGCCAAGAGCGCCAGCGCTAGAACTAAATATTCTCCACCATTGGATCAAAGATCCAACGAATATGATGAATCATCAAATTACCAGAATAAAATTCTGCTGAGGAAATACTCCTTAAATCTTTCTAAACAAGAAAAATTGTGCTCTGTAAATTAGAGCACCGTTGGATCAAAGATTCAATGGTGATTAAAAATCACCAAGATACAGAATAAGTTCTGTATGGGAAAATATTTTCCCAATCTTGTTAATAACAGAAAAATGTCTTCTATAAAACAGAATCCCATGGATCAAAGATTCAATGGTGGAGAACATCCCCAAATCAATCAGAGATCTCTCAATGAGATATCTCCTTAACTAATTCAACAAATCAGCCTCCCCTATATAAAGGACCCAAGACTTCAAGTCTTGTACAGAGGAACCCCCCCATAAACTTCAAGAAACTTCATAGACGAGAGCAATTTCTTCTCAAGGTAAAGAGCAAGAAGAGAGATCATGACATCTCCTCCATATTTGAGAGTTTAACTCTCACATCAGAAGAACTTGGTTCTTTTTCAGATCACAGATCTACAAGACAAGATCTTTCACAAGAGTAAAAGAGATAACAGCATCTCATCAAGAACGAGAAGAACTTAGTTCTTAGATCCGTAAGACAAAGTCTCTCATAAATAAAAACCAATAGAGATCATAGCATCTCCTCATAAAAGAAGAACTTAGTTCTTAGATCCATAAGACAGAGTCTCTTATAAACCGAAAATTTAATTCTCACGGCACAGGAATGATTAAAGATGCCAATTTTAAAAGAAGTACCTTAACGCTCCAAGTCTGGCACTCAGCGCCAAGCGCTCAATGCACTCCTCACATGGGCGCTATTTTAAAAGAAGCGCCTTAGCGCTCTAAGTCTGGCGCTCAGCGCCAAGCGCTCCACGCGCTCCTCACGTGGGCGCTATTCTAAAAGAAGCGTCTTAGCGCTCCAAGTCTGGCGCTTAGCGCCAAACATTCCATGAGCTTCTCACGTGGGCGCTGAAGAAATACAAAGCGCTCTGTAAATAAAACCCCAGCACCATGAAAAGTGTTCCACACTCAATAAAAAAAGAAAAGAAAAGAAAAAGGGGGTGCCAGAACCCAAATCAATGCTCAGCATTATTAAACAAAAAGGGGGTTGAGTCCAAACAAATGTTCAACATTTTATTCAAAACTGAGTGGACTGAGCCCAAACAAGTGTTCAACACTTCAGTCAAAACTGAGTGGACTAAGCCCAAGTTGTCCACAAGTCTCTAATTCAGATCAACCGAGTCCATGTGCTCACAATCTTTTTAATTGGTCTTAGTCCCAAACTTGACTATAAATCTCCCAACCAACATTGGTCTAAAGGTACATCTCTTCATACTTCTGATACATGTCGTTGTAATTCTTCAGCGTCTTCAGAGAAATGGAGGGTCCCAATAATCAATAACTTTTGGTGCATCCCCAAACGGTTAAATCAAAACCTTACAGACTATGATATCTTTAAATCATACAGACTATGATGTCTTTAAACCTTACGGACTATGAGGTCCTTAAACTCATGGACTATGATGTCCTTAAATCCAATGGACCGCAATGTCCCTAAAATAAAATGATAGAGTCCAAATACTCTTTCGTTGGATCTAAATGATCCCAAAATCTTGTTAAGTAGATCTTAGTCTAAAGTTAGACTAACGTATTCTTAACAAGCATTTAAGTTGATTTTAATCTAAAACAAAATTAACGATCCTTAAACCAACCCAAACCTAAATTTTAGAAAATACGGATTTGGACTAATCCACGCGCTATGGGCGACAACATAAATTAGTGTCCGTATACAATCCACGGGCAACCGAAATAAAACAAACACAACACGACACGAAGTGAACATTTGGAGAAGGAGAAAGTGGTTACCGTGATGCGGTAGAGTAATTAACTGCAGGGGCTTGCGCCTGTAAGGAAGAGCGTCCCCACAGTCAAAAACCCCTTACAATGAGGGGGAATCTGACGAAATCTGCTACAACAGCCGCATCTGTCTAAACCTTCGATACATGGTGCCATAAATAAACTTGGCATCTTCAAAGAGGTGGATGGATAAAACCAAATAGCATCTGCCCACCAAAATTCAGGCCAGACGTCCCAACGTCCCGGTAGCGTCTTTCAGCAGTAAACACACCCGATCAGGGAGATCGTGGATCACCGGGAGATCGAGGTACGGAGAGTAGACACAGAGAACAACACTGCAGATCTATTAACAAAGGTCATCCCTCAGACGCAGTTCGAGAGGCTATTTGAGATGACAGGTCTGCGATATGCCAATACATGGCCTTAGTGCAAGTGGGAGATTGTTAGTGATATATGTCCTAGAGGCCATTATTGTATAGTACTGAATTGTATATTACATTTTGGAAGTTTAGGATATATACAAATATAATAGCAGTCTTGCTTAATATGATAGTATGCTACTCAATATGATAGTATGCTATCTAGTTTGATTCTATCTTAATTTGTGTATATGTTTCTTTTAGCATATCGCTAATACATATTGATAGAGCCCTTAGGATGTTTGCTTGACTATCAGCGTTGTGATGGCAGTCACACTAGTGGGGGCTGGGAAGTCTATAAGTACATTCTTAAGCTTTTCCCTAGTCGTAGGATTATCGAAACAGGGCATCAATACTCCAGAGTAGACTAGCGTATACGTTTCTCATCCCAGTCAAGGGAGATGGTCTGTCCCGCAGCCATTGGTATGCGGTACCAGAGATAGTATACAGGTGCTCACTTGGTTATGAGTTACACTGGACGGACTCGATAGGAACTACTGGTTAGTATTATACCTATCATCATTTAGCAGTTCTTGGGTGATATGAGTACAGGTTGGTCCGTTGACTTGACATCACTATTCGTCTCGAGTGTGTTCCCACTGTACTTAGATTACTACGCAACCATGGCTCAAATGAGTCGTGCAAACAGGTAGTGGTTGGGTGCAGTCCCGAAGCACTTAGAGGCGGTAGGGGTTAGAAAGGATTCGTCTCTCCCGGTATTGGGAGTTGATATCGCACTGTGTTTGGATAGCCAATACACAAAGTCCCTGGCCAGGGCAAGTGAGATTTACTGGTGGGTACACAGTAGTTTCTCAGGGTGTATTGGTCTCTACACCGACACGACTTATTGCGCTATTAGGGGTCTGACATTTACCACCCCCTAAGTCTGATATGCGATACTCTTAGACGAACAGACCGGACTATACGGAGATTGTCACAGATAGGCTCGGTAGGGGTTCGGATGAGTTCGCTCGTCAACCTTCTTTTCGACAGGTACCTGGGTAGCCGTTACGTACAGCTAGTGCCGCTGACGGACTTATGGTTAAACCCACTGCCAACGTACTGTCGAGTCTTTAGAGTCCCACACAAAGGGTTTCCCTGGTTCAGGAGAAACGATGTAGAGACCGTATGGTTTTACGTGAAGATTTCCGATCATATACGTGTACTGGTTACACAGATGTTGTTCGGACGGATAATACTAGTGGGCTTAGGATTAAGCCGGATTCTAGTATTATATTATTGGATTATTTTTATCTCTTTGTATTCGTATTTTTTGGAGTACGAATAAGGATATGTATATACGGTGAGGGCATTCGTGTAATTTTACAAGAGATAATTCTAGAAGGGGACACCTCATTATGGTTTAATCTATTTTTGGAAAATAGATTAATGTGGTGGAAAATGGGGATATTTGTGGCATGGGTGAAGCATGGCTAATTCATTTGTTTTTTGGTTTGCACTTACTATTCAAGCATGGCTCCATATTTTCTATGGAAAATATTGCATGCTTGATCTTGGAAAAAGAATGAGCCATTCTTCACTTGCCTTTATCACTTGTTCATTTGCATTTTCTCATTCTCTCTCCAATGTTCTTCTTCTTTCTCCTCAAGTCCCTAACCCTCACATGTGTTGTGAATCTTAGGGTCATTTGAGATAAAATGCTCCAATTAACAGTCTACATCTTGTAAGCTACCTAGATTAGCGAACTGGATATTTTAGTTATCTCGGTTTAGAGGTTGGAGCTTTAATATTATATTGCTCTCTATTGGGTATTTGTATTTTAACACAAATATGGTATTTATACAGATACGTGTATTTGTATAAATACGGGTATTTGTGCTTTGATAAAAATACATGTATTTCTTTCTAAATATAAATACGCGTATTTTATATTTTTGGTACACATACGATTTTCGTATTTTAGTAGAAATACGATATACGTATTTATACGAGTTTGAGTATACCTGTTTATATACATGCATTTATATTTATATATGTGTATGTGTATGTATACTTGATGAGATTGCCTCTCTCACACTCACTCATTCTCACCACTTCTTGAGTTGTGTGGACTTATGACTCACACTAGTGAGCCAGTGAGTCACAAGCCCACGCAACCACTTTTTTGGTTTTGTATGAAGGGATAAGAATGAGTGTGTATGATATTTTCTTTATGAGATGGTTGATATTTTCTTTACTAGAGTTTTTCTTGAGTTGCTACCTCTTCATATTCTTCCTCATTTTTCTTTACTTGATTTATGAGGATTAAAAGAGAACTTCTAGTTTATAAACTACATCACTCTAAGCATCTTGTCTTAGTAAAACTTGATCTTTAGTTACTTCGGACGAAATTATCGCTTGAATCGGCATCCTCGGGTGGATCGTCTTTGACACGGAAGATCGGATTCGAGAGCTCGTTCCATCAACCCAAGAAGTTTATGGAGTCCACCTTTCAAGACCCGAAGGACCGTCTACAAAGCTTGTAATCTCAACCGAGTAGTTAAAACTCTAGTTAGGGTTTTTTCAGTATAGTGTTTGGGCTTGTATCCTAGGGTTTTTAGTGTATTGTGCTCAAGATTTTAAAGTTTTTGATTCCACATAGGCGTAGTTAACATGACAAGGAACACATATACACTTACACTGGTATCAGAGCCTACACAAACACTAAACTAACTGAATAGATAAAGTTTAATGTTTCGAAACCGAAATAACTCCGAAACGTTAAATTCTAGATCCAAGTTTCTTTCGAATTTTGCAGAGCTTCTAAATTTTTTTAAAATAAGTGCAGAATGCTCATCATAACGTAACTAAAACACCAGTGAAAATGAGGCACCAACTCCAGGAAAAAACCGCCGGAATTAGCATTTTTCCCACCATGGCCGGTTTTCCTGTAGAGTTGTGTCTCGTGCTTCTTATAGTGTTTTGTACTCTTAGATTTAGGATTTATGGTATTTTTTTATTTTGCCCAGATTTCATCTAATGTTATCTTTGTACTTGGGCAATACGAAATGTTTCTAAATCGAAATTTTAACGTCGTTTATTCGTTTTAAGTTCGTATATGTGTTTCTAAACATCGACTAATTACTATACATCGATTATTTGGGGTTGCACATTTCTAGTATCTTGTTTGCGGTTTATGGATATGAAGTATTGGATCGCCGTGATTGAATAGCCGGAGGATGTGAGAAGAGTGTTATTTTCTTTCATTCATATAATTTGTAAAGTGATGTAATATTCTTTTGCGGGGCCCATCCGGATTAAGCTTGTAGCCACCATTATATTATTTTATTTACTTTTTCTTGCACCTAGAATAGACCCAAGGTGAGGTGCACAAACTACCGGGTTCTTGAAGTGCCGAGTGGCCTACTCATCTCATTAATGGAGGTTGCTTCACTTCGGGGATTTGGCGGGTAGTTTGCTGCACCCGTAGGGCTAGGGTGAGGGTTTGGCTATTCATCGTGACCGTGAAATCCGCTTTTCGTTCTAGGCTAAAACAAAACACGGAAATTCTAGTATATCCAATATATTCATCTGTGTTACTTGGCTGTGATCTGGAATGGCTATTATTGCATGAGACGAATGGCTATATATATATTATATATAATAAACATTGCTTATGTTTTGCACCCCGCTAGTCCTGCCCCTGCTCTGCCGTTAATTAAGTAATCTAACGGTGCTTGACGAGGTCCCGTGTTGAATGCGGATGGTATAAGCGTACGTTCTATTTTCGTTTCTTTCTGCAATGATAGGGTTAAATGATGGGAGAGAAAAGACCACTCTTCTCACATCCCCCGGCTATTCATTCACAACGATCCAATACTTCATATCCACAAACCATCAACAAGATACTACTTATGTGCAACCCCACTAATCGATATATAGCAATTATTAGACGTTTAGAAACACATATACAAATTTAAACGAATAAACGATGTTAAAATTCTGACTTCGAAATACTCCATATTGCCCAAGCACAAAGATAACATAATATGAAATGTGGGCAAAATCAAACAATACCTAAAAACTAAATTCAAGAGTACAGATACCACAAAAAACCCATGACCCAACCCCCACAGTAAACCGGCCATAGTAGGAAAAAGAGCATTTTAGGCGGTTTTTTCTTGGAGTTTGGGCCTCGTTTTTCCCTGATGTTCTAGTTAAAACTAAAAGAGCACTCTGGAATGGTTTTAAAAAATTTTAGAGGCTCTGTAAAATTTAACAGAAACTTGGATCTAATTTAATTATTCCGGAGTTATTTCGGTTTCGTAACTTTAAATATCGTCTAATCTGCTAGTTAAGATTTTAGTAGTCTCTGATACCACTGTAAGTCGATGTCGCACACCTCACACACTTGTGGGGAGGAGTAATATACGAAAAACGATTTTAAAACTTGCAACATCGACCTATCATACAGGATCTTTTCGGAAACCTTAACTAGCTAAACACTTGGAGGTTCTAAACTACTATGAAAGAGTTTTATACCTCCTTGATTCAAGTCCTTCGGGTCTTCTTCTTCTCTCTTTGAGCTCCTAGGAGATGCGAATCACGCTTGATCGTCAGTTTCCTCATGTCAAAGACGATCTACCCGAGAGTCTATGGCATCAAAGCTGGCTGTCTTTCAAACCTGCTAGTACTACTAACCGTCCGATTAAAGCATGTATATAAAAACACGTATTCAATCGAAAACCCTGCGTAAAACTATACGCAAACTACACCATTTCGCCTAAACCGCGAAACCCTTTTTGTAGGACTCTAAAGACTCGACAATACGCTGGCAGTGGGTTTAACCATAAGCATATCAGTGGCACTACATGTACGTAATGGCTACCCAGGTATCTGTCAACGGAAAGATCGACATGATAACTCGTCTGAAAACCCTACTGAGCCTATAAGTGACATTCTCCGTACAGTCAGGTCTGTTCTTCTAAGAATATCGCATATCGGGCTTACGGGGTGGTAAACGTCAGATCCCTAATATCGCAATAAGTCGTGCAAGTGTGGAGCCCAATACACCCTGAGAAACTAACTGTGTACCTACCAGTAAATCGCACTTGCCCTGACCAGGGACTTTCTGTATTGGCTAACCATACACAGCGCGATATTAACTCCCAATACAAGGAGAGACGAATCCCATCTATCCCCTACTGCCTCCAAGTGTTTCGGGACTGCACCTAACTGTAGGGTTCCTAGGCATGCTAATGAGGTCTCACAAGGTATCAACCATGCCAATTTCAAATTTTTCATGTGCCGAGAAACCCTAATACGGATCGTTAACTAGAATTTTAGGCGAAACATGCAACTAGTTAACAACTTAACTAAAAGAAAGAGGCTACAACCTTTGTAGATCCGGTTCTCCACTTCCTTAGCTCCACGTAGACGTCCCTCCGCTGTACAAATCAGATCTTGGACTCTAGTGTCGGCTTCATCGGAGAAATGGGCGGGCTAGGTCATCGACTACGATGCCGAAGATGATCTACGTCGAGGCATCACAAGATCAAGCTCCCACTTCACCAAGTCATGAAACTTGTGAAGAAAGCACCCTATACTACTTGGCAAGAGGTAGAGGATGAAGAAATAGGAAGTGGGTTCACTTTAGAATTGGATTTCTCACTCTTTTCATCAAATCACCATTGATGGTTACAAGCTTTTTCTTCTTGAAGAAGAAGAAGAAGAAGAAGATGATTATGATAAGTCTTGTATAAAATAGAAAATAAAAGGAATACTTATCATATAGCAATCATGGTCAAGTGTAGAGAATGAACTAGGGTTAAGTGGAATGGTTAGGGTTAAGCATGAAAACAAAAAGGTCACTTAGTCAAAGTTTCATGAAGCTTCAACTAGCAAACAAAGAAAGCCTCCATTCATTTATTTTGCAAAAATAAATAAACAAAATAAATGAATAAGTAAATCAAAACCCTAACCATTACACAACCATGGTTTAATCATACACTTAACCAAGTATGCATGTATCATCAAACATGATACAAACAAGTGCACAAAAATATATCACATATACAATGTGCACATCAAGTGAGAAAATCCTTTTAAAGTGAACCTATACTAGTTAATGCAAAGTAATATATCAAATATATAATTATACATTAAATCATTAAATCAACACTTGATTTAACGATCCGGTCATATCGCATATGACCTACTAATATCCAATGTATCGACTTATCGAATCAATCCTCGATTCGATAACTAGGTTATATCGCATACAACCAATCAATACATTCATCACGAGAATAGAATACGGTATCACATACGCGCATTATTCTCGGTCCCGCACATATCTCATATGCGCTCCTATTTCGTTTCGCTTGAGCCAGGAAACCTCTGTGTAGGACTCTAAAGACTCGTCAATACGCCGGCAGCAGATGATGATCATATCAAATACCCACAAGCCGCAAGCGGTCTGCTAAACGTAACGGCCACCCGAGTATTGAGCGATCAAAAGATCGACGAGAAAGCCCGCTCACACTCCGGTGAATCCAACCAGTAACACTTACCGTACAGTCCGGTCTGTTCGTCTGATATGTCGCATATCTCGCCTAGGGGTGGTAAACGTCAGACCCCAATAGCTTGATAAGTCGTGTCGATATGAGGTCTATAACAGTTTGAAAAACTACTGGTAACACTTACCAGTAAATCTCAGCAACCCTGGCCAGGGATTTCCGGTTATAGCCAATCGAACACAGCGCAACATCAACCCCCTATACCGGGAGAGACGAATCCCCTCCTATCACTCATTGCCTCCATGTGATTCGGAACTGTACCCAAAAGCCACCGTTTTGCACGCCCTCTTGGACGTGGTAAGGTGGAAATCAAAGCACAGTGGGAATCACACAAGACTCTATGACGATCTCGGGTCTACAGACTAACCTGCACCAGTGTCACCAGAGAACTGCCATCTGACGTAAGGTATAATACCATCTGGGAGTTCTCGGCGAGTCCGTCCAGTGTACCCAGTCTCCACTGAGCACCCGTATATCATCTCTGATGTCAAACACCAATGGATGTGGGATCATCCATCGCCCATCTGTATGAGTCGAGAAGGTATACGCTAGTCTACTCTGGTATATCGATGCCCCGTCTCGATACACCCACGACTAGGGACCTTGAAGGATGTACTTATAGACTACCATGTCCCCACTAGTATGATCCGCATCACAGTCCAGGTAGTCAATTACACATCCTAAGGGCTTTACCAACATGTAACAGAGAGACAATCAGTGTACAAGTTAAGGTAAAGAGCAACCAGATAGCATACTATCATGTCGAGCAAGAAAGTCCTCCCTATATATGTCCAAGCATCCACTACAATATACATCCTATGTACAGTAATGGCCTCTAGGGCATACATAAAACTAACAATCTCCCACTTGCACTAGGGCCATCTGATAGCAGTGGTTGTAGTATCTCATACTCAACCATCCCATAAAAGTCTTTCTTTGGGAAAAGGCCTTTGTGAGTGGATCCGCCGTGTTGTCCTCTGAGACTGCTCTTCATAACCTCGATCTCCTTGGAGATCAACCATCTCCACGATCAGGTGACACTGCCTTAGAATATGTCTGGATCACTGATGGGACGGACGTTCCTTGGCATAAGCCACAACTCCATTGTCACACAATGGGAGGAACTAAGTTCATCTCATGAACTAATATATACCCAGACAGCCTCTTTGGTAGCATCTTAAGTAGCGATGTATCCAGCCTTAATCGTCTAGTATGTCACGGTATCTAGCTTGGAACTCTTCCAACATACCGTCCTTCCACTGAGGGTAAAGACAACGCCTGTGACTGACATTTAGTCGTCTTTATCACCGTGGAACACTTCCAGTGATTCTCCTCAGGACCAATTGATACCATCTCACTACAACTAGTGAGAATCCTAACATCCAATTAGATCTATCTCATAGATGAAAACACAGGATTTAGGAGGTATCATTTTGATCCTTATATGGAGAATCCTTGTGATAATCGGAGATTGACCGAGCGTAGCATAGGAAACTCCTTCCCTATCAAGAGTATGTCATCCACGTACTCTACGAGGATCATTACCATACTCCCTACTACCTTTTTGTATATACAAGGTTCATCTACCATTTTGATGAAGTCAAACTCTTTGACTACCATATCAAAACAGATATTCCAACTCCGCGATGCCTGCTTTATCCTATAAAGCATCTTGCACACGTTTCCGCTACTCCCACTGTCTACGAAGCCCTCTGGCTGTGTACTTACAGACGCTCTTTTCCAAAACATCATTTAGAAAAGCAGTCATGACACCCAACCACCAGATATCATAGTCATGGTATGTAGCCGTGGCAAGTAGGATCTGGATGGACTTAAGCATAGATCTTTAGAAAAAGTTTCATCATGATCCACACCTGGTCAATGATGCAAACCTTTAACAAGTCTAGCTTTGAAAGTCTCAACCTTTCCATGTACACCAAGTAATCTTCTCAAGATATACTCGCTCCTGATGGGGATTTAACCCTTCAGATAAAGCAACCAAAGTCCATACTTTGTTGGTGTATAAGGATTCCATCTCAGATCACTAAGCATCCAACCAATCTTATAAAGTCCCACTCCTGATGGCCAGCTCGAAACTAGTTGGGTCATCATCTCATGATGCAATCCTCGCTCCCACTGTCATAGAGAAACCGAAGTATCTCTCAGGTGGATGAGGAACCCTACTAGATCGACGGAGAGGCTGAGGTTCGTTGGAAACTATTGAATCCTTTGGTTCTACCAAAGCATCAGCTGCAGTTTGTATAGCTGAAACCATTCCAGTTATACATAACTGATCTTGCCTCGAGCTTGTCCGGATTATGCTTTTAGACATAGCCCAGACAACCCCAAATTTTAACCAACTTAAGATATGGGCTCTTCCTTTTCCATATCACATATGAAACGGTAGGCAACTGATTTGATTGGAACCCTATTCAATAGGTATGCAACTTCTCAAGTGCATAACCCCCTAAAGGAAATAGGAAACTCAGTAGTACTTATCATAGAGCACACCATATCTCATAGGGTGCTATTGCTCCGCCCCGATATACCATCGTGCTATGGTGTATACGGAGGAGTAATGCTGAGAGAGAATCTCATTCTCCTTTTAGAATAGTCTAGGATTTCTGTGCTCAAGTATTCTCCTCTTCGATCACATCATAGGACATAATACTTATACCCGTATTTTGGTTCTCTACTTCTAACTTATATTCTGTGAATATCTCAAAAGGTTCGGACTTGTGTTTCAACAGGAACATAGGTCTGAATCTCGAAAAATCATCAGAGAATGTAATGAAGTATAAAGAACCTGTCTTGGCAAGTGTAGACAGGGGACCTACATACATCAACATGTATCATCCCAAGAGTTCACTAACTCTTTCTCTGTTTCCAGTAAACGGAGCTATGGTCATCTTATCTCTGTGACATGACTGGAAAGTTTCACAAGATGTAAATTCAAACTGATTTAAACATGCATCTAAAATGTAACTTGAGCCAGTCGAATCGTATTGATATGACCTAGTCTACAATGCCTCAAGAAGGATTCGTTCATTTCTGAACTCTTCCTCTTGTGTGTGTTCCGTATACTAAAGAACTGTAGTTTGATTTAGAACATCAATGCTTTTAGATAACGTGCCTAAACCGATCAACTTTTGATATAGGAAATGTTCAAAACATTATACATCTATACAAAATTTTATCATTTCTTTACTAATAAAGAGATTGATATGATTTTGTATATCAGGTTCGGTATCTAATAACATTCGTTCAGAATTAATGTATTGGTAATACAGGGTGACAGTGACCAACAGACTTGGCTGCAACACTTGCCCCGTTTTCTGTCTCATGAAACTTATCACCCGTTCTCAGTTTTCTACCTTTTTGTAGCCCTATATAACATATTACATATCTTGGATCCTGATCTGGTATCAAATACCCAGGATGTAGAGGATACAGAGAAACAGTTCTTTGTAATGAACACACCCGAAGGAGATGCATCATATGCACTTTCTTCGTTTGGGCGGCATAGGAATTCTGGTATTCCCCAATTTCCTGCTCTGTCTTATAACAATTATAAGTTGGAGCGGGACCAACGTTCCCCAGCTCAGTATAACAAGTGGGTTCGGTCAATACTTCCGTATTATTATCTTGATTAAGGCGTGATATGGTCGCTACCTGGAGAGAGAGAGAAGAAAACACTCAGCGTGCGCTCTTGCAAGAATAGATTGGTTATTATTTTTATCTAATCAGGATGGCTCCCACTGTTTTTATCAAATCTTCCTTCAAACCCTAAAAGGAAAGACTAGCCGGGATTAATTACACACTACAAGTTCGCCAATCTTTCAGCCAGGCCAGTGTCGGTACTTTAAGGGAAGTCTCCCATGCTTTCGCACGAACCTAATTAATGTAGACATCGTTTTCCCAGAGGCGTAATTTCGTTAACACCTTTCTAGACACCTACTTGATCGGCTAATTATAATGGGTAAAACTCTCCCAGGAGTAACAATTACTCGCAGTGGGTATCGGGATCCAACTATCTCATAGAAAGTATGCAATCTCATTGCAAATTTCAACACTTGAAATTCCCGATAATATTTTGCCCCGAACGATCTATGACCTTGACAAGGTCAACAAACCATAGACCGCAAGTCAAGTTCAACCCGCCATTTCTTGATTGAATCAAACCCACCCGCATGACCCTTGACAAGGTCAACAAGGCCGCACGACTACCCTAACCCAATCTGCATCATATGCATAAGCAGATAAATACTGGTTAGCTACCGCACACTGCGCCTTGACAAGGTCAACAAACGCAGCACGAATACTAAACAGGACTTATCTGAAATGACGGAGGGCTACGACAGGTTTTTCTGAAAACCTATAGCGTAATGAACTTGATATCGTTGCAGAATCAAATGATTTTAAAATGGAGTGTTTCTGAGGCTTTTCTAGTTTTGCTAAAGGGGTCACTCCCGGTGAAGGGATCGTCGGCCCTTTCCTCGTCGAATGAGGTGAGGGATATATCATATATATCACTGTGCAAAGCAAAAACTCTTAAAAGCAATCAAAATACAGACCGAGTGTGTAGCATCTGCCAGTTATTGAGGTCTCACAAGGTATCAACCATGCCAATTTCAAATTTTTCATGTGCCGAGAAACCCTAATACGGATCGTTAACTAGAATTTTAGGCGAAACATGCAACTAGTTAACAACTTAACTAAAAGAAAGAGGCTACAACCTTTGTAGATCCGGTTCTCCACTTCCTTAGCTCCACGTAGACGTCCCTCCGCTGTACAAATCGGATCTTGGACTCTAGTGTCGGCTTCATCGGAGAAATGGGCGGGCTAGGTCATCGACTACGATGCCGAAGATGATCTATGTCGAGGCATCACAAGATCAATCTCCCACTTCACCAAGTCATGAAACTTGTGAAGAAAACACCCTATACTACTTGGCAAGAGGTAGAGGATGAAGAAATAGGAAGTAGGTTCACTTTAGAATTGGATTTCTCACTCTTTTCATCAAATCACCATTGATGGTTACAAGCTTTTTCTTCTTGAAGAAGAAGAAGAAGAAGAAGATGATTATGATAAGTCTTGTATAAAATAGAAAATAAAAGGAATACTTATCATATAGCAATCATGGTCAAGTGTAGAGAATGAACTAGGGTTAAGTGGAATGGTTAGGGTTAAGCATGAAAACAAAAAGGTCACTTAGTCAAAGTTTCATGAAGCTTCAACTAGCAAACAAAGAAAGCCTCCATTCATTTATTTTGCAAAAATAAATAAACAAAATAAATGAATAATTAAATCAAAACCCTAACCATTACACAACCATGGTTTAATCATACACTTAACCAAGTATGCATGTATCATCAAACATGATACAAACAAGTGCACAAAAATATATCACATATACAATGTGCACATCAAGTGAGAAAATCCTTTTAAAGTGAACCTATACTAGTTAATGCAAAGTAATATATCAAATATATAATTATACATTAAATCATTAAATCAACACTTGATTTAACGATCCGGTCATATCGCATATGACCGACTAATATCCAATGTATCGACTTATCGAATCAATCCTCGATTCGATAACTAGGTTATATCGCATACAACCAATCGATACATTCATCACGAGAATAGAATACGGTATCACATACGCGCATTATTCTCGGTCCCGCACATATCTCATATGCGCTCCTATTTCGTTTTGCTTGAGCCAGGAAACCTCTGTGTAGGACTCTAAAGACTCGTCAATACGCCGGCAGCAGATGATGATCATATCAAACACCCACAAGCCGCAAGCGGTCTGCAAAACGTAACGGCCACCCGGGTATTAAGCGATCAGAAGATCGACGAGCAAGCCCGCTCACACTCCTGTGAATCCAACCAGTAACACTTACCGTACAGTCCGGTCTGTTCGTCTGATATGTCGCATATCTCGCCTAGGGGTGGTAAACGTCAGACCCCAATAGCTTGATAAGTTGTGTCAATATGAGGTCTATAACCGTTTGAGAAACTACTGATAACACTTACCAGTAAATCTCAGCAACCCTGGCCAGGGATTTCCGGTTATAGCCAATCGAACACAGCGCAACATCAACCCCCTATACCGGGAGAGACGAATCCCCTCCTATCGCTCATTGCCACCATGTGATTCGGGACTGTACCCAAAAGCCACCGTTTTGCACGCCCTCTTGGACGTGGTAAGGTGGAAATCAAATCACAGTGGGAATCACACAAGACTCTATGACGATCTCGGGTCTACAGACTAACCTGCACCAGTGTCACCAGAGAACTGCCATCTGACATAAGGTATAATACCATCTGGGAGTTCTCGGCGAGTCCGTCCAGTGTACCCAGTCTCCACTGAGCACCCGTATATCATCTCTGATGTCAAACACCAATGGATGTGGGATCATCCATCGCCCATCTGTATGAGTCGAGAAAGTATACGCTAGTCTACTCTGGTATATCGATGCCCCGTCTCGATACACCCACGACTAGGGACCTTGAAGGATGTACTTATAGACTACCATGTCCCCACTAGTATGATCTGCATCATAGTCCAGGTAGTCAAGTATACATCCTAAGGGCTTTACCAACATGTAACAGAGAGACAATCAGTGTACAAGTTAAGGTAAAGAGCAACCAGATAGCATACTATCATGTCGAGCAAGAAAGTCCTACCTATATATGTCCAAGCATCCACTACAATATACATTCTATGTACAGTAATGGCCTCTAGGGCATACATATAACTAACACTAACGACTACCTGTTGTTGGGTTATGCTAGCGCCCTAGCCATCTACCGTGACCAAATGCGGAACAAAAATTTTATAAAACTGGTGCTAGAACAACCCCATAATACGGATCGACCATTAACCCTAAGCTAGCAAACATAAAGAGAGTTAATAATGGTTATACCGAATGATTTATGTCCTTTCGTCTTTAACCATCATCCCAAGCTCCTAGAGGCCTCCATGATCAAGCTTGATCTCCGGTCTTCCTCCATCGAAAATGATCCACCTGAGGATTTATATTTCGAGCTCCAACCTCATAGCTAAGGTAAACAGGGTACCTAGTTTGCTAAAATAGATAGCCTAGAGGATGTAGAATCTAAAGATGGATTAATTTGTCTTTAAACACCTTAGGTTTCTCAACACATGAGATTTGAAGGGTGGAGGTAGAAAAAGAAGCTTGAGGATGAGAGTGTGAAGCAACTCAAGTAAAAAAAACTATGTGATGTGAGCCCAAGAGATGAAGCATAATAATATCTCAAGTCTCCAAAAATATCTCAAGACACAAACACAAATGCCAAGCATGCTAGAATAGTAACCATGAGTCACTACATGAGTCACCACAAAGCCATGCTACAATAAATGCATACAACACCTCATCCTCTCCACCTCATTAACCATTTAATCCTAAATGGTTAAAACTAAATGAGGTGGTATCTTCTAGAAGCACCTTGTAATAAATTACAAGAATACCCCTCATCCGTATATACATACCCGTATCCGTATTCCAACAACATACGAATACAATGAGACGAAAATAATCCAACAATATAATACTAGAATCTGGCTTAAACCAAAGCCACTAGTATAAACCATCTGAATCATGATATGTGCACAAGTGCATATATATGATCTAACCATGCCGCAAAACCATAGGGCCTCTACATCGTTTCGCCCGAAACAGGAAAACCCTCTGTGTGGGACTCTAAAGACTCATCAATACGCTGGCGGTAGGTTTAACCACAAGCACGTCAGCGGCACTAGCTGTACGTAACGGCTACCCAGGTATTGAGTGAAAGGAAGGCCGACGAGCAAACTCATCCGAACCCCTATTGAGCCTATCCGTGACAATATCCGTCCAGTCTGGTCTGTTCCTAAGAGTATCGCATATCGAGTCTAGGGGGTGGATAAAGTCAGACCCCTGATAACGCGACATTTCATGTCGGTATGAAGCCCATTACCAACTGAGAAACTACTGATCCAAATCAGTAATTCTCGACTACATTGGCCAAGGATTTCTGGTGATGGCCACCCGTGCACAACGCAACATCAACCTCCAATGCCGGGAGAGCAAATCCCCGACGATCCACTCACTGCCTCCATGTGGTTCGGGACTGTACCTAACTAAAACATGTTTGCATGCCCCTTTGAGCCGTGGTAGGGTAGTAATCAAAGCACAGGGGGAACTCACACGAGAAAAATGACAATCTCAGGTCGATAGAGTAACCTGTACACATGTCACCTAGGAACTGCTATCTGACAATGGGTATAGTACCAATTAGCAGGTTCCCGGCGAGTCCGTCCAGTGTACTCATAACCCAATAAGCACATGTATACTATCTTAAGTGACTGAGTAACACCAATGGCTTGTGAGACCGTCCACCACCCCTCGTCGGGGTCTCGATAAGTACACACTAATCTACTCTGGAGTATCAACGCCCAGTCGCAATACTCCCACGACTAAGGACATTTAAGGATGTGCTTATAGACCACTCAGCTCCCACTTATATGATCGCCATCATAATACTGGTAGTCAAGTAAGAATCCTATGGGCTCTATCAACATGTAATAGTGATCTGTAATACCATATAATGCATGTACATAATGATAAAGACAAACCAGATAGCATACTATCATCTCGAGTAAGACTGTTCTATCCGTATAGGTCCTCCTTTAATCATCATAATCACCAACTTGCGATTACAATAATTACCTTGAGAGCACTATAACCAACAATCTCCCACTTGCACTTAAGGCTAATAATTGCGGTGTCGTATACTCACGGCCCGTGTGATACCAAACACCCAACTTCTCTACTAATCAGTCTCACAAAGCTCGTTTGTGAAACTATTGTGTTCGAGAAATAGCCTCAGTGAGTGGATCTGCTCCAATATTTCTATCTTTATCTCTTTACATCTCAACTTCACAGAGAAAGACTATCTCCCGAAATGAGCAATAACTATCTTAGAATTTGTCTGGATATCCAATGGGACCCAGTTCACAATTGAACTTCAAATCCAACAAACTTCTTAGACTGTATCATCCACTGAATTTAATCAGTATCCTGCACCATACATTCCACAGTATCCGTTTAGACCACCTGTCCAATATACTGCCTCTCGAAAGAGGGGAAAACAATAACTCTGACAGCCACTCTGTCATCCAGATCATCTTAGAAGCCTGAAATGATGTCTCCCGAAGGAGGCTGCCGTTACCATATCCCATGAATATCCATTTATGTTCATAATTGCTTCCCAACATTTCTCCAGGATTGGATTAATATATATACTTATTGTAGTTAGTGAAAAATCAATATCTGGTGTGGTACTTAACATCTCATGATTGACTCAATTTCCTAACCAAGTGATATACCAATCATGAAAATCCCTCTCCCCATCAATCTGCATGACATCCTTTAAAAAGGGTGACTCCATCACATGCGGGTACTACCATCTCGCCAGGAGTCATCCATTTTAAAATACCTTTAGAATAATATCAAAGTACCCAAATTGGGAAACTTCCCAAATGTAGATCTAAAACCATAGATTTAATGACCAGAATCCCTGATATTTTATCCATATCCTTTATGGAGAAACTACCTTGTGACAACCACAGTATAACCGATCGTAGTATAGAAATATCACTTCCTATCAAGTGCATGTCATCCAAATACCAGGACATCACTCCCTATTACCTTCTTACCAGATCTATCTCTTATTCTGATGAAGTCAAACTCTATGACTGTCACATCAAAAATAGATGATCTATCTCCGCTATACCTGCTTTAGTTTATAAATAGACATAAGCTACTTTCCCACCATGCTTTCGCTGCTCCCACTGACTAAAACAACCCTCTGGCAGAGTCATATACACGTGCACTTCTAAAGCTAGTTTAGAACGACGCTATACTTATCCTCCTGCCAGATTTCATAGTCTATAACAGCGGCAATGGTAAGTTTGGGTAATCATAAACCTCCCTGTCATCGTTTCTGAGGAGACCGAAATACCTCTCGGGTGCCTGAGGTTACCCACCAAAACTGCGGAGTGACTAATGGAATGTTGAAACCAATTGAATCTTTAAGCTCTACTTAATTTTCAGTAATCATTTGTGGTTCTGGAATCACTTCCAGTTCTACCATACTCCCACTAATGTTTTCTAAAAAGAATCCATTTTACTAAAAATGGTGGCGTGTCAAGAACAATATAACTATTGATCTTTCAGATAGTAGAATGTTAACCCTCATTAAAGCCCGGGATAACCCACAAACTGTCATTACTGAAACGTGCATTGAGTTTGTCCAGATTCTGGTTTTAAGCATCAGCCGGACAACTTAATATACCTTAACATCGTTAAGATATGAATACATTCTATATATCCAATATAGAAACAAAAGCACTAATTTAATTGGAACCAGATTCAAAAAATATGTAGTTGTTTCCAGTGCATATCAACCAAATGGATGAGACCAAGCAGCATTACTCATCCAGGAATACATCCACGTATGAGTAACCTGAAAGAGAAGCAAGTTCTCAAAACTATTACTTACAACGGAATACCTAACACAAGTATCTTCATTTTCGATCACCTTGAATAATACTGATACTTGCAACATATGGTTCTCTATCTTATTCTTATACCTATAACTTCTCAATATCTGGACCTTGTATTTCAACGAAATACTAGTCTAAAACCAGAGAAGTCATGAGTAAACAGAATATAGTACGAGTACCAACCCCTTTGTCCTAACGGACATCGGACAATATACAATATTTTGTATAAGTCCACTGAGCTTTACAACTCAAACCCTGTCCGTCGAAGGTTAAAAAATGTACTATGGTTAAGAAGACTTACACCATTGTTCAATGCTCCTTACCTAATCGTCAACTGATATAGGTAAATTTCATAGACAAAATTTCAAAAAGTTATATCTCACTTTATAAAATAAACGTACAGATATATCAGTTTGAAATTAGTGCATAACAACGGATATTCAAAACCAAATATTTGCCGCCAGGCAAAACCCAGATGATTTCCTCAATATCACCAATTACAAAGAATTCTGATATATATAAAGGATCTAATCACCCAATTCCCAATATCTTACTCCCACTCATCATCTGTAACGCCACACAGATGTGAGAATCAAGTCTGGTAAATACATACCCTGGAGTCAGAATCTAATTGAGAAAACAGTTTTCAATTTAACACCGCACAGTAAAACTGAAACATAAAAATGTTTCTAAGGGGTAACCGGGTATTTCTAGTAATACCTCTTTCACTATCCTGATTCATGACAGTAACCATATATTTCCTTACCATCATTCCAATCCCTTTATATGTCTTTACTTATTTCCTTCTGTACACCATACTAAGGCTAATTGATTTTCTTCCTTCCCTGCCCTTTGGCACCAGCCTAAGGTTTGGAAGAAGACTATCCATATGCGTAATAGGTATACTCTCCAAATACCAGGAGCCCTAGCAACCTGAGAAAAGGTAAAGAGAAAAGACAACTGAATAATCCTATTCTATTTCTTCAGAACCAGAATCCATCCTCAAACTGGAACAAGTTCTTTCAAGTTCGTATGTAACTATACGATGGCTTATCCACGCATTATGGATCTTTGTAGTGATACGAAGTGTTCTGGAAAAATCCAAAGTGGATGTAGGAGTAGCAGGGATATACAGAGTTTTGTCGTGAATGATAGTAGTCATAATTTCCTTTGCCCTTACTCTAATCCCTTTATATGTCTTTACTTATTACCTTCTGTATACCACACTTAAGATAATTGGTTTTCTCCCTTCCCCACCTTTCGGCACCTGCCTATGGTTTGAAAGAAGACTATCCAATAAGCGCAATAAGTGTACTCTCCTAATATCAGGAGTTCTCGCAACCTGAGAGAAAGTAAAAGGAAAAGACAACCGAATAATCATATTCAATTTCTTCATAACCATAATCCATTCTCGAACTGGAACAAGTTCCTTCGAGTTCGCATATAATTATACGATGGAATATCAAAGCAATATGGATTTTCGTAGTGATACGAAGTGTTCTAGTGAAATGCAAAAAGGGATGTAGGATTGGCAAAGATATATGCGACTAAATGACAATCCAAAAGCCAAAGTGTTTTAAGAAGGTTCGGTTAACTTAGTTCATGAGTTTTAGTATATGGTCAGGCCATGGTCGCTACCAAAGAGAGAGAGCTCAGCGTGCACTCTAACCTAGATCAGAATGGTTATAATCACTTTATCTAATCAGGATGTCTCCCACTGTTTTCTCGAATTCTCCTTCAAACCCTAAAAGGAGAATTAGTCGAGATCATCTAAAATCACCCGAGGAGTAATCCTACTCATTAGTGGGAATCGGGATCCAACTATCATCGCATGATAACTTTATGGAAGCCACTCAAGTCACCACACTCCAGAAGGTATGCGCATGCCTGGCAAGTTTCCAGTATGTTTGAAACTCCCGATGTGGTTTTTACCCCTAACAACTTATAACCTTGACGCTTGCTAACAAGTTATAGGCTACTAGTCAAGTTCAACCCGTCATTGTCCTGGATTAACTCGAACCCATCCGCACAAACTCTTGACTCTTGCCAACAAAGCTATACGACTGTCCCGATCAATCGCATATCCATGCAATAGACAAATATCACTCAGCTACCGTTCATTATGGCTTGACGCTTGCCAACAAATATAGCACGAATACTAGGTAGTACCCATCTGAAATGACGGAGAGCTACGGCTGGTTTGGCGAAAAGCCTTTAACGTAATGAACTTGATATCATTGAAGGAATCCAAGTGACTTTACAAATATATAGTAGCGCAAACTTTTTGCTAAAGAGGTCACTCCCGGTGATGGGATCTCGGCTCTTTCCTCATCGAATGAGGTGCGGGATATTCCAAGCTAAATACCACGATGCAAAGCAAAAGAAAACGTCTGTAATGTCTATTTTCAAAAAACTTGGTTCCAATAATATCATATAAGTTTGTTTTTCCTTGCATTGATCGAAATTAACGGAGTCCCATCAATTAAACATATCACACCAGATAAAGGAACGAAAATAAAATATACATATATGCCATCCGCATTCACCACTGGGCCCCGTCATCACCCGTTAGGTTACTTAACTAACGGCAAAGCGGGGGCTGGACTAGCGCGGGTGCAAAACATATGCAACATCTACTAGTATATATATAAATATATATAACATTCATCTTAGGCATGATATAAGCAACATCACAGAATCTCAGCCAGCAACATAGAATGGTGGATAATCTTGGAGCCTCGGGTTTAACTTGAGCCGCAAATGAGACCCAACGTTTCCTGTCGTATAAATAGCATGTGCAATGAAAACCTGTGCCCCTACGAGCACGGAAAGTTACTCGCCAATCCCAAAAGTGAGGCAACCCCAATCAACAAAGTGAATGGGCCACCCAGCACTCCACGGAATCTAGTAACTTGAGCACCCTTCCTTGGGTCAAACTATACCACCTACGAGTGCGGCGAATTGCCCGTCAATTCTTAAGTAAGGCCCCCTCCATCTCAACGCCATGAGATGCGGGTCCGTTGCCCTCTAGAACCCGGCTATTCGAGCACTCCACCGCGGGGTAATCCTAGTATAGAAAATAAAATAATATGTACAAGGGTGACATCGATCTCAACCCGGTCATGTCCCAAACAAATAATATACAAACTGGCAGAGACGGCAGTCCACATGTCAGACGCTCGCCCCGCAATATCAAATGTACAAATGAATCAGAACTATACTACCATTGTACCACTGGCTATCCACCATTACGATCCAACCACAACCTCAGCACAACACAGAATATCAATGTGAATGTCATGTTCGCAAACCCGTCTAAAAGAACATATAGCAGTTAGAGGAGTTATACCACTCTAATGACATTCACGGTCGCAGATAGTAATGTATGCACTGAAAAAACACACAATTAAAATTTCGGTCGAGTAAACTTTACCAAATTGGCCCCCAAATGCAAAATCAGCACTCAAACAAATCTGGACCAAAACAAAATATTCCAAAAATCATATTTCCATGAACTAGAACCCCAGAAAAAAATTAAGGCACTGTAGCAAAAAAAAGTGTCGCGGTTCCTCGGCAAAACGTGCCATTTGGCTTGGGTTCCGCGGCGGAATTTTGGAGTCAGGTGCCCAAATTTTTTTCTTAGCTCTAGTTTTGCCTGCTCATATTTTGAAGATACCCAAAAAAAATTTTGAACAAATTTTGTCACGCCCCACCCCCAATACAAAAAGTATTGTCCGCTCTGGCCGAAGCCGCACGGTTTTGTCCTTCGGGACGAACCGGACCCGACCAGGGGCCACTTCCCAGGAGGTCACCCATCCCTGAACTTCCCTGGCTCGAGCACTCTTAATTACGGAGTTCTCAAGCTCCTGTAGTGCCGGTTCACTTAAAAGGCGTCTCTGTATTGAAGAGTGGTATCATTCCATTTATAGTACAGATCTGCTCTCTTTTGGAATGTATTCCGAAAATTCCACATTATTCTACAGTAGATCCCACGGACTCAAGAGGTAGCCCCCACGGATTCAAGAGGTGGGCCCCGCCCACTTAAACATGACACTTGGCATGGCACTTTGTTCCGTGAGCAAGAACCGGGTCCCAACATTCTCCCCACTTTTGAACAATGGTTTGTCCTCAAACCACAGACCTAATATTGAGGAACCTGGCTCTGATACCATTCTGTCACGCTCCACCCCCCAATACAAAGAGTGTTGTTTGCTCTGGCCGAAGCCGCACGGTTTTGTCCTTCGGGGCGAACCCGACCCGACCAGGAGCCACTTCCCAGGAGGTCACCCATCCCAGAACTTCCCTGGCTCGAGCACGCTTAATTACGAAGTTCTCAAGCTCCTGTAGTGCCGGTTCACTTAAAAGATGCCTCTGTATTGAAGATTGGTATCATTCCATTTATAGTACAGATCTGCCCTCTTTCGGAATGTATTCCGAAGATTCCCCATTGTTCTATAGCGGGTCCCACGGACTCAAGAGATGGCCCCTACGGATTCAAGAGGTGGCCCTCGCCCACTTAAACATGACACTTGGCGTGGCACTTTGTTTGGCGTGGCACTTTCTTTGGCGTGGCACTTTGTTCTGTGAGCAAGAACCGGGTCCCGACAACTTTGAAATTCGACAGCAAGCATGCTAATATGGGAATACGATTCAGAAAAATTTGTCGATTGAGATTTTAATATTGTGCAAACTAGCTAGTAAGGGTTTATAGGTTGGCTCTGATACCATGTTCGGTTATGCTAGCGCTCTGGCCATCTACCATGACCGAATACGGAACAAAATTTTTATAAAGCTGGTGCTAGAACAACCCCATAATATGGATCGACCATTAACCCTAAGCTATCAAACATAAAGAGAGTTAAGAATAGTTATACCGAATGATCTATATCCTTCCGTCTTTAACCATCATCCCTAGAGGCCTCCATGATCAAGCTTGATCTCCGGTCTCCCTCCATCGAAGATGATCTACCTGAGGATTTGTATTTCAAGCTCCAACCTCATAGCTGAGGTAAATAGGATACCTAGTTCGCTAAACTAGATAGCCTAGAGGATGTAGAATCTAAAGATGGATTAATTTGTCTCTAAACACCTTAGGTTTCTCAACACATGAGACTTGAAGGGTGGAGGTAAAAGAAGAAGCTTGAGGATGAGAGTGTGAAGCAACTCAAGTAAAAAAACTAAGTGTTGTGAGCCCAAGAGATGAAGCATAATAATATCTCAAGTCTCCAAAAATATCTCAAGACACAAACACGAATATCAAGTATGCTAGAATAGTAACCATGAGTCACTACATGAGTCACCACAAAGCCATGCTACAATAAATGCATGCAACACCTCATCCTCTCCACCTCATTAACCATTTAATCCTAAATGGTTAAAACTAAATGAGGTGGTATCTTCTAGAAACACCTTGTAATAAATTACAAGAATATCCCTCATCCGTATATACATAATCGTATCCGTATTCCGACAAAATACGAATACAATGAGACGAAAATAATCCAACAATATAATACTAGAATCCAGCTTAAACCAAAGCCACTAGTATAAACCGTTCGAATCATGATACGTCCACAAATGCACATAAATGATCGAACCCTGCCGCAAAACCATACGGTCTCTACATCGTTTCGCCCGAAGCAGGGAACCTCTCTATGTGGGACTCTAAAGACTCGTCAATACGCTGGCAGTAGATTTATCCACAAGCACGTCAGCAGCACTAGCTATACGTAACGGCTACCCAGGTATTGAGTGAAAGGAAGGCCGACGAGCAAACTCATCCGAACCCCTACTGAGTCTGTCCGTAATAATATCCGTCCAGTCTGGTCTGTTCATCTAAGAGTATCACTTATCGAGTCTAGGGGGTGAATAAAGTCAGACCCCTAATAACGCGACATTTCGTGTCGGTATGAAGCCCATCACCAACTGAGAAACTAATGATCCAAATCAGTAATTCTCGACTACCTTGGCTAAGGATTTCTGGTGATGGCCACCCGTGCACAACGCGACATCAACCCCCAATACCCGGAGAGACGAATCCCCGACGATCCGCTCACTGCCTCCATATGGCTCGGGACTGTACCCAACTAAAACATGTTTGCACGACTCCTTTGAGCCATGGTAGGGTAGTAATCAAAACATAGGGTGAACTCACACGAGAAAAATGGCGATCTCAGGTCGACAGAGTAACCTGTACACTGTCACCTAGGAACTGCTATCTGACAATGGGTATAGTACCAACTAGCAGGTTCCCAGCGAGTCCGTCCAGTGTATTCATAACCCAATAAGCACATGCATACTATCTTAAGTGACTGAGTAACACCAATGGCTTGTGAGACCGTCCACCGCCCCTCGTCGGGGTCTCGATAAGTACACACTAGTCTACTCTAGAGTATCAACGCTCAGTCTCAATACTCCCACGACTAAGGACATTTAAGGATATGCTTATAGACCACTCAGCTCCCACGTATATGATCGCTATCATAATGCTGGTAGTCAAGCAAAAATCATGTGGGCTCTATCAACATGTAATGGTGATCTGTAATACCACATAATGCATATACATGATGATAAAGACAAACCAGATAGCATACTATCATTTTGAGTAAGACTGTTCTATCCGTATAGGTCATCTCTCAATTATCATAATCAACAACTTGCGATTACAATAATTATCTTGAGGGCACTATGGCCAACACCTGTTTGCACGACTCATTTAATCCGTGGTAAGGAAGTCATCTAAGTACAGTGGGAACACACTCGAGATAAATAGTGATGTCAAGTCAATGGACTATCCTGTACTCATGTCACCGGGAAACTGCTAACTGACGATAGGTATAATACTAACCAGCAGTTCCCAACGAGTCTGTCCAGTTTAACTCATAACCAAATGAGCACCTTTATACTATCTTTGGCAAGACAAGCCACCTACCCTGACGGGGATAAGAAGCGTATACACTGGTCTACTCCGGGATATTGATGCCCAATCTCGATAATCCTATGATTAGGGACAAGTTTAAGGATGTGCTTATAGACTACCCAGCTTCCACTAGTGTGACTGCCATCATAACGCTAGTAGTCAAGTAAAGATCCTTAGGACTCTATCAATATGTATTAGCGATACGTTAAAAGAAATATATACACATGTTAAGAAAGAATCAAACCAGATAGCATACAATAATATTGAGCAAGACTGTTATTATATCTGTATATATTCCAAGCTTCCAAAATTTAATATACAATCCAGTACATACAATAATGGCCTCTGGGGCACATATCACTAACACTTAAGATATGGGGTTGTCCTGCTTTTGTTAAAAAGGTTCATCCGGACAAACTCGAGACACGTTCAGTATTATCTAAGTTTGTGGCCATAATTCTAGAGGGTATTATTTTTATTACGCTGAGGAGAAAAAAATCTTTGTTTCTCATCATACCCGCTTTATGGAAACTCAATTTCTTGAAAAATATTAGTGGGAACGCAATAGAGCTGGAAGAAATTCCAAAATCACAAACTATTACAGAAGACTCGGTAGAACCTGAAGTTTCACTGGAACCAGACATACCTACACCACTCTGCAGATCCAGTAGGCAGTCTCATCCGCCCGAGAGATACTACGGTTTTCTCGTAGATGGGGATCGAGAGGATTGCATCATTGATGATGATGAGCCGACTAGTTTTCAGTAAGCCATCACGAGTAGAGACTCGGTGAAGTGGCTAGATGCTATGCGATCCTAGATGGAATCCATGTACACCAATAAAGTATGGACTTTGGATGTTGCTCCTCCTGGGGTAAAACCCGTTGGATGCAAATGGATCTTCAAAAAGAAGATTGGTGTAGATGGACAGGTAGAAACCTAAAAAGCTAGATTAGTTGCTAAAGGTTTTCGTCGTAGACCAGGATTGGACTATGACGAAACTTTTTCACTAGTGGCTATACTTAAATCCATTCGAATCCTATTTTCCATTGCTGCCTTCTATGACTATGACATCTGGAAAATGGATGTTAAAATCACTTTTCTAAATGGAAGTTTAGAAGAGTGTGTTTACATGGATCAATCAGAGGGTTTCATAGACAGTGGGAGCAGTGGAAAGGTGTGCAAGTTGTTTAAATCCATTTATGGATTAAAGGAGGTATCGTGAAGTTAGAACATCTACTTTGATGAGACGGTTAAGGAATTTGATTGTATCAAAAATGTAGATGAACTTTTTATTTATAAGAAGATTGTAGGGAGAACTGTGTTATTCCTCGTTTTATACGTATATGACATTCTCCTGATAGGAAATGATATTCCTATGCTACAATCGGCCAAACTGTTCTTGTCATAGAAGTTCTCTATGAAAGACCTGGGTGATGCCCCGTACATTCTGGGGATTAAGATCTATCGTGACAGATCTAAAAGAATATTAGGACTTTCACAGTCGAGATACATAGACACCATATTGAAGAGGTTTAGTATGGAAGATTCCAAGTGTGGTAATTTACCCGCTTGTTACGGAATCACCCTCTCCAAAGAGATGTCTCCCAAGACTGATGAGGAGAGAGCTCGCACGAGCATTGTACCCTATTCTTCGGCAGTGGGGTCGATAATTTATGCAATATTGTGTACCATACCATATGTAGCTTAAACACTCAGCATCGTAAGCAGGTATCAGTCCAACCCAGGTGAGAAATATTGGATAGCAGTAAAGAACATTCTTAAGTACATGAGAAGGACTAAAGAGATGTTCTTGGTGTATGCTAATGGAGACCTCCAGATCGAGGTTTTTACCGACTTTGGCTTCCAAAGTGACAAGGATGACTCTAAATCCGTCTCGGGTTATGTGTTTACCCTCAACGGAGGGACGGTCTGTTAGAAGAGCTCCAAACAAGGCACCATAGCAGACTCGATGATGGAGGCTGAGTACATCGCTGCTAACGATACCACAAAAGAGGCAGTCTGATTAAGGAAGTTCGTTTCTGAACATCAGCCGGTTCCATCCATTGCTTATCCAATACCTTTGTATTGCGATAATAATAAAGCCATGGCTTTAGCAAAGAAACCACGGTCCTATCAAAAATCCAGACATATCTTGAGGCGGTATCACCTGATCAAGGAGATCGTGGATCGCCGGGAGATCGAGGTGCGGAGAGTTGATACAAAGAACAATACGGCAGATCCATTCACCGAGGCCATTCCTCAAGTTTAGTTCGAGATACTGTTCGAGATGTTGGGTATGCAGTACGCCAACAACTAGCTCTAGTGCAAACGTTGGGTACTCAATACTCCAATAATAGACCTTAGTGCAAGTGGGAGATTGTTGGATATGTATGCCCTAGAGGCCTTCATTGTATAGGATGCTAGAGATATGTATGCACATAACAATCTTGCTCAATATGATAGTATGCTATTTGGTTTGCCTTTATCTTAACATGTGATATCTTTTATTTGTTATTTCATATCGCTTATACATGTTGATAAAGCCCTTAAGATCCTTACTTGACTACCAACGTTATGATGGCAATCATACTTGTAGGGGCTTGGTAGTCGATAAGCACATCCTTAAATGTCCCTAGTCGTGGGATATCGACACTGGGCATCGATACTCAAGAGTAGACTAGTGTATACATTTCTAGACCCTAATGAGGGGCGATAGTTGGTCCTACAGCCATTGGTGTGATGCACCTAAGATTGTATATAGGTGCTAACTTGGGGTTAGTACACTGGACAGACTCGCCAAGAACTGGATAGATGGTATTATACCTATCGTCGGATAGAAATTCTAAGGTGACATAAGTACAAATAGTCTGTCGACCTGAAGTTGTCATTTGTCTCGTGTGAGTTCCTAATGTGCTTTGATTACTACCCTACCATGGATCTACTGATTCATGCAAACAGGTTTTAGTTGGGTACAGTCCCGAGCCACATGGAGGAAGAAAGCGATTGTTGGGGATTCGTCTCTCCTGGTATAAAAAGTCAATATTGCGCTGTGTTCGGTTAGCTAACATCATAAGTCCCTGGCCAGAGCTGATTAAGAATTACTGATAGTTAGATCAGTAGATTCTCGGCTGGTCTTAAGCCACATCGACATGACTTGTCAGGTTATTAAGGGTCTGACATTTTCCACCCCCTAGACTCAGCATGCGATACTCTTAGACGAACAGACTGGACTATACAGAGATTGTCACGGACAGGCTTAGTAGGAATTCGGACAAGTTTGCTCGTCGGCCTTCTTATCGATAGATACCTAAGTATCCGTTACGTACAGCTAGTGTAACTGACGTGCTTGTGGTTAAACCCACTGCCAGCGTACTGTCGAGTCTTTAGAGTCTTGATTGGTTGATCTTTTTGCGTACGTGCGTTTTAAAATCAAAGTTTAAGATATACTGCAATCAATAACGGTTAAGCTTGGTAGCTAGCCGGTTGAGTACGGGTCGGTCCACAGGGAAAACGTGTTTTTTTCTTTAATTTCTTATGAGTTAAGTCCTATTTTTGGTAGGTTTTGATTTTAGAAAAACTAAGATTGAATTTTATTTGATTTAAAAACTTGCTAGGGTTAGGATTATGTTAGTTTGGAAAGATGACTCTACTTACTGCTTCCTTTGCCCTAATTAAGAACATAGGTGTTAGGGTAATAGTCAACAAAGAGGATTAGCACGACTAGGAAAAAACGTAGTTTATTCTTTTTGGTCCTTGTCCGTCCTTTCTTAACTCTTAACCCTAACCTCTATATAAATCAACCACAACCGGTCTAACTAGGGAATCACCGATATCTCATAGGATAGGGTGCCGTAGTGAGCGGTGTGTGTTTGATTCACATAGAGTCCTAATTTAAAGTATTATACATGCAAGAAAGGAGTGAGAGATGTCCATCTCTCAAACCTACCCAATCCTAACCCTAACAAGTGAGGAATTACTCACTCATTAGGGAAATTACAATGAGATTCATTTTTATAATTTTCTTATTAATTAACTAATTAACTTGCAGATAATAAAAGACAGATACTAAAATTGCAGAAATTAAATTCGATGAAAAATGCAAGATAAAAAAACTTAATTTTATTGACACCTCTTGACGATTACAATGGAATGAAAATTTAATCTAGAAATTAAAAGAGGCATACCCCAAAAGAGCTTGTAGGCTTTCCTATTTATAGACAGGAGAAACCCTAGATTTTACATCTGATCCATACTTAAAATTACAAGACTACCCTAAGAAAGCCGGGTCAAATCACCAACACGTGCACCGACACGTGCACAGCACGGCCACGGATCCGCGGCAGAATCCCATATTTGGCGGCGGATCCGCGGCCATATAGTGAGATCTCTGGCTCATTTCTTCAGGGTTTCTTCATGTTGCCTTTTTCTTCTGTTTTCTTTACTTGGTTTTTCAGAATCTTTTCTACTTTCTTCCAGATTTCCAACAGTGCAGAATTTATTTGCAATATGATTAAGAATGGGGAATATAATACTGCAAAATTCTGATATGAACAAATACCCCCAAACTTATATTTTGCTCGTCCCGAGCAAAACTATTTTTATTATTGAAAAAATCCTAACCTCACTTTCGCAGGGAATCGCGATTGCACTGAGCTCGTGCAACAAACCGTTAAACCTCTAGGTGTCCCTAGTAGGAGGAGTGTTATCTCCTGAGGGTTTTCAGCGGATACTACCCACAAAATCCGATCAATTTGGCCTGTTAACTTTCATTTTTCAATTCGGTGTTCTAGCAAGAAATTCTATTATCTTCAATTTTAGAAATCATCAACCCGTATTTTTCACACTCACTTACCATTTAACTTAAGATCGTATATGTTCTGTAAATTTATTTAGCTTTTAGCATCTCTTGAATTTTCCTTCTAAGGTTCCATCTCAACTTAGGAATTTTTATCATCTCTACTGAAAATATAAGCCCTATCTTTCATTCTTATCTCTCATCCAAACCCCAATTATATACCCCTACGTGTGTATATGTATCATCCCTACACTTGGAAATTCAATTCAAGCTATCATACTCTTGTCCATCGTCCAAAGTACTGTTAGTTGGTGAATTTTAGATGAAATTGCTCACGCATCCTTCATGCGACCGTTAATACTTCTTGAGATGCTAACGACCGATTACAAAATGTGTTCGCGCATTTAGGCATAATTTCTCGTCTGTAACACCTAAGGCTTTAGCAGTGACTCCCAAACCAGTTGGTCTAAGGCACTAGGTGATAAAGCACCCTCGCTATATATTTTTTATTTCACGCAACCTTAAGTAATTACAAAACCAGTGTTCATTTTTTTTATATCTCTTTATTCATACTTATACTTTTATTTAATTTTTTTCTCATACTAAGTATTTTAAACAAGAGCAATTCAAAGTATCCTCTACTATCCCAAGTTTCAAGGTGCGCATATGTGCGAGTTGTAGAGAATATATTTTCAGAATTTAGACTAAAGGTTCGGAATTATTTTTCAGACTTACACTTCAATAAAAATTTCAATACTCTTCTCTTATTTTGATTTAGCCCAAGAACTGAACTCAAAATTTGCCTATTTCTAAATAAAATACAAGGACATATATTTTCTACCACTAAACTTTAAGAAAGGTTATTTTTATGGTTTTTAATTTACTAAGTTTAGAATCTGGTTTTTCCTAGCTAGTTAACCATCTTGTCAAATTTAAGTCAAATATGGCCAAAATTGAGAAAAAAAATTTATTTTAGTTTTTAGTTTTTTTTTAATTTTTTATTTGATTTTACTTATATATATATATATATATATATATATATATATATATATATATATATATATATATTCATTTTTTCAATTTTTATAATTTTCTTTTATAAAGAT
The DNA here is from genome assembly GCA_030015575.1 of Agapanthus africanus. Taxonomy (NCBI): domain Eukaryota; kingdom Viridiplantae; phylum Streptophyta; class Magnoliopsida; order Asparagales; family Amaryllidaceae; genus Agapanthus; species Agapanthus africanus. The sequence continues at coordinate 202,062,133 of JASDDO010000028.1, read as the reverse complement.
GCAATGCAAAATTAAACATGCAAAGAAAGAAAAGAAAAATTATGTACAAAAAAATTAAAATATGCAATGCAATAATAACTATTTACAAACCACCTCCTCCCCCAAACTTACCAAAAGTAGTGCCCTCACTGCTCATATTCTCACCGTCCCCTTGAACATGAACAGGAACGTTCCTCTCTCGCCAGCAGCGTAGATACGCCATGTTCAATCTCTGTCATCCGGTGATCCAAGTTGGTCACCATCCCTACCAACCTATCAATCCCCCTAGTGGCTCTTCTAAGCAGACCTGCATGTTCTGCAGGGGTAAGATCTTCCTCGCTCGCGGTCGAGCTGGAACTGGGTGTTTTGGCGGGTACATGTTTGGCTTGTTCTGCGCGCGACCATACATCAGTTAGACGGGTATAGGACGTGGATACGCCCTCAATAAGAGGCCTAATGGGTATACCTCCATACATGTAAAACTCAAATTCCTCCACAGGGAGAAATAGCGACACAGTTGTGTCACTAACATAGGGCATAGGTAATTTGCAGCCCTCTTGCCAGCACCAATTGAATTAAGCAATACCGTGCACATATCATATCTAGGGTTCCTAGTCATTAAGGTGTGCACGATATGAAGAGATGGGGTGAAAAATACTGTATTATGTGAACTGCCAAAAATGTTGTTTTGTGCCTAACGGCACACAGTTAATACATTGGCGAAGAGGGTTCTAGCCTGTATGCCCTTCCTAGGTTCTCTCGAACGGTCATTACTCATTAAAGGTAAGTATTCTTCAAATTGAAGGGGTTGGTCATGAATAAGAAATTTAGGAATTAAGGTGACTTCATGGATGAAGTCCCTATCAATGATTATTTCCCTATCACCCCAAAGTAATTTAATAAAACCGTATTGTGATAGGCAACCTTCCTCCATGCACTCGTAAAAACGAGTAACTAGATCTGGAAAAGCGTAGGTATTGGGATGATTGAAAATTAAAAAGTTCTACCCTCGCCATGTGATCTCATCACCAAAATAACTTCCGTAAATTGTATGTGCAAACATTTGGGAAAAATCTCGTTCTAATTGCATGGTTGGTGCCATTCAGAGAGTTCACAGATTTATAAAATAAATTAACAGAGAGGGAGAGATGATGCAAACCTCCTCTGAAAAAATCAGAGGGAGAAGAGGCAGAGGTGCGGCGAATCAGCGGCAGGAAGCGGGCGTCGGCGGCGGTTGCGCGGCGGTCTGGCAAGATCTCACTGCAAAACTTTGGAGCGGCGGCTAGGGTTTTCTGAACTTTGGAAATTAGGGTTTGGTAAAAACAGAGAAGGTCGGGTTCTATTTATAGGTGGGAATGTTTTGGTTATTTGCAAAAAAAACCTCTTAAAAAGAGGAAATTATTTGTAAATAACAATTTTTTTTATTTTTTCATTAAAACTGGAAATTTACAAAAATACCCAAAAAAATTATTTTCAAAAATTTTTATTTTTATTTTGTTTTTATATATAATTACAAGTGATACATATCCCCAAACTTGTTTGAAACAGTGATTTGGCTAGATAATCGAAATTTAGGGGTAGATGGAGAAAAATCAGTCAATGTAGATCGGCTCTTGCAAAAACAGGAGCTCCTCCGAAGGGTCCGCAGTGATGAACGGTTTAAGTCTATATCCGTTCACTTTAAATAGTTGTCACGCCCCGCTTCCCGGTATACGGCGAAGGGGACGCGACTGGTCCGCTACGTATATACTCAGAAGCACATACGCTAAGCGTATCTAAGCAATATAAAAATAATCACAAGAGACAAGAGATAAAAATAACAGCAACTTTCTTTATTAACATTCTTTTATACAATGCATGAAAAGTAAATACAACTGGAATAAAAAGCGATGCCTAAACAATGGCATAACAAGGAATGAAAAAATACTGAATAGGAAAAGTACAATGTTTAGAGCTCAGGGTCTTCGAGAAACTGATCCAAGTCTTCACTGGTGGGCTCGATCTCTGTTGTGTCCAGATCACATGACGACATTCAAAGAAGAAGGAAATAGAATGTCGTCAGCGAACAAGTCGCTCGGTAAGTCCCAAAGATAAGGGAGAAATAGAAAAGACAGAATAAAAATATATCTTTTAAAGTTGTATAATATTGTAGAATATTGTGTTAACGCTGTTGTTTATAGCTTGGTACAGAAGGATGCCAGTGTATACGAGAGCGGTCTCTATATGCTAGAGACCAGGGCAAACTAAAAGTACAAGGAACCGTTATGCCACGTACAACAGCAACAGAATTCATGTTAGGTGTCTTAATCTTACTGTCCCGTGCCACTTTTAACACCTTCCGTACCAATCTACCCTTTAAACCCCGTAGTGTTTTGATTGTATTGTTATATTATATTGTATAAGTTGTATAGTTGGATGGCTGACCGAAACTATGATATCAGTAACGGATGTAATGGATGTAAACTGGATTCATGTAAATGGAAAGTATATCCATGGTTTGGTTCAGTCAAGTTGAATAGATTGATAACTGGATTCATGAATTCGTGTGTTCATATTGAATTGTAGTATTGTAAATTTATATGGTACTTGAATCATATTCAAGTCGGATTATGATCAGACTCAAACCCGAGTCAGACAGTTAGAAATATAAATCGAAGTCCTATAATTTCTAGGGTCCTTAGGGTAATTTATAAAACTTGAGGGGGTTTTATGTAAAAATACTTTTATATACTTTTCAAAATACACCTCAAGTATTCATTATTCGTCTTTAGAGTTGTAATGAGGATGGATTTTATATTGTGACATTTCTAGTGAAAATATCCTAGTTTTTATAAATAAAGGTATTTATCTTTAATATTGATTTAATTGAAGTTCATGGTATTTTAATGTAAAATTTATTCTTGTGATTTTTAGAAAAAGGTAGAATATTTATATTATAATAAAATAGATTTTTAAATGATAAATATACCTATATTTATACAAAAATAATTTTAATAAATATTTTATATTCCAAAAAATCTCATTTTCTTTAGATGTCGTATTTTAAACCTTTTGAGACCGAATGCTTCTTGCGGAGGTCTGAATCTCCCACTACTAAGCCCGAAGGTGCACGATAAACCGTACTATCCCGAACGGGTTCCCCAAAATGGATTGTAGCGGCGCTTTGTAAAGATTTATAAATACTAATCCTTTAGAATACGGTTTTATTAAGTAAATGGTATTTATTTGTAAAAATGTCAATATTCCGTATTTTAAATTCTAGGGTTTTCTAATTCAACTAGACTATTATTAAATGGTCTAAACAACAAGTTGTTAGATACCTCAAATCGTCTCTTCACCGCCAATTGTGGCCAGGTAAGTACAAGTGAAGAAAGGAGGGATCCGCTCACGAATCATCGTGAGACAGGCCTTTTAAAATTACCTTTCTCACTTCCCTAGCCTAGACACCACAAAGTCAGGTTTAGATAAACGACCGATGTCCACAACTTATCGTATTATTCCTAATAAAAGGTATTTGTTTTAAAAGTGTATCAAAGCTAAAACTTTTAGAAATGGTTTTATTAAAAATATGGTATTTAAATGAAAGTATTGTTTTATCGTATTCTAAGTTTTGATGATATTATTTAGGGTTGTATTTGCGTGTGTGTGGAGATAGGTCATTACCTCGTAATCTACTTAAAGGTATGGCAATTTAAATGGGGTTAAATGTGAAATCGAAACATTATGGTATTTAAGTGAAAAAAATACGATAAATTGAAAAGGCTATCATTTCATGTGAGAAAACTTGTTTAAATTATTTGTTAAGTGTTTAATAGTCAACAATAAGATGTTTAAGCATGATTGAATTGGTGAGAAGTGAAATTTTATAAAAAACTGAATCAGAAATCGGATTTGTTCCGATTCCGTCGGGTTTTGTAATTTCGTATTTTAGAAAAAGAGAGAGAGAGCTTAGAATGGGACTTACGGGTTTGGAAAACACTAGAGAGTGAGAGGGAAGTAGCGGGTTCGCCGGTGCGTCGATTCGTCGTCGAGAATTCCTAGCACGATCACCAGAAGTTCACCGTCAATTTCGTCAAGGCTTCGCCTTTCGCTCGTTTTCAAAGTACACAATATTTTCTTGAGATTTTGAGAGAGTGGGCTCAGAATTTTGGGGATGAGAGGGTAGGAGGTAGGGGTGTATTTATAGGGTTAGTCTAGGGTTAGGGTAGGTGTAGGGTTTTTAATTAAAAAATGTAAAAATGATAGGAAAATTCATTAAAAATTGTAATAAATAGGTGTAAATGGGCTCTCTAGAATTGATCTGCAGAATTAAAGTATGCAGTGGAGGTGTGGAGGCCAAGAGCCAACTTTTTCAAGTTGACAACTCGGCGGTCCAGCCGAGTCCGGCCGGCGGCGCCGGCCGACTCGGCCGATCCCGGCCGAGTCAAGGTGGTGGGAGATAGGGAGTCGCCTGATTAAGCCTCTGGTGCTTTAAAATTTTCATGTGTAGTGGGAAAATTTGGATTTAACACGTGTTGACTGTTGGGCTTCTAAAGAATTTAAAACAAAACAATATTAAAATAATGTGGGGCATGGGATTTGAACTCTGGTGGCTTGGTTCAGCGGTGTAAGGTATTACCAATGAGCCACAAGCTCTTGCTTGTAATTATGATGTGAAATAAATACTTAAAGAGAAATCAGCAATATTAAATACTCCAAGTATATTTTGAATTTAAATCAATTCTTTGTACATTAAAAATGGAGTTGTTACAGTCTACCCTCCTTACAAAAATTTCGTCCTCGAAATTTACAACTTTTATTTGAGGACTAATTTACAAAGAGGTGTGGATATCTAGTACGCATTTTATCCTCCCTTTCCTAAGTGGACTCTCCTGGAGTGTCTTTCCTTCACATCACTCGGACCAAGTTTACTTCCTTGTTCCGAAGTGTCTTCACTTTCCTGTCCAGGATCTCCACATGCTGTTGCTCACAAGAAAATCGGGCTGTACAGTGAGCTCGGAATGATCGAGAACATAGCTGGGGTCACTCACATACCTTCTGAGTTGGGATATGTGGAACACGTTATGCACTCCATCCAACGAAGGTGGAAGCGCTAAGCGGTATGCCACTTCACTGACTCGTTCGAGTATGTCGAACGGTCCAATATATCTCGGACTTAGCTTACCCCATCTTCAAAAATGGATCACTCTGCAGTTCAGAGATATCTTTAAGAACACATGATCTCCTGGCTGGAACTCCAGATGACGTCTCTTTGCATCAGCCCAGTGCTTCTGTCGATCTTGGGCTATGCGCATCTTTTCCCTGATAGTACGAACCATATCAACAGTCGCTACTATCATCTCTGGTCCAAGAAGTTCCCTATCTCCGATGTCATCCCAACTTAATGGCGATCGACACTTCCTTCCATACAATACTGCAAAAGGTGCCAATCCTATGCTTGCTTGGTAGCTGTTGTTGTATGAAAACTCCACAAGATGTAGGTGATCTTCCCACGATCCTTTGAAGTCTAACATACATGCTCTGAGCATATCCTCCAAGATCTGAATAGTTCGTTCCGACTAACCATCTGTTTGTGGATGATAAGCCGTACTGAAGTTCAGACTTGTTCTTAAGTTTGCTTGCAGACTTTGCCAAAATTGCGATCGAAAGCTGGTGTCACGATCGGAGATAATGCAGACCGGTACTCCATGAAGTCTCACAATTTCCTGTATGGGTATCAGAGATAGTACATTATGAAGAGTTTAAATCTTAAATAGATTATTACCTCCATGTACTTCTTTGCTAGTGCCTCAGTTGATTGGCCAACCCGAAATGGGATGAAGTGAGCCGATTTTGTGGGTCGATCCACAATGACCCATACGGCATCGTTACCCTTTGTGCTGCGAGGAAAAGCAGTCATAAAATCCATCGTGATGTGTTACCACTTCCATTCTGGAATTGGTAACGGTTGAAGTAATCCAGCAGTCTTGTGATGTTCAGCCTTTACTTGCTGACACACCAAGCATTTTGCGACGCTTCTGGCTACTTCACGCTTCATTCCATGCCACTAATAATTCTGACGTAGATCTTTGTACATTTTGGTACCTCCAGGGTGTACTGAATAGGGAGAGCTGTGAGCTTCTTTCATTAACTCTTCCCGAATAGGACCTTTTGGTACACACAATCTGCTGTCGTATCTCAAAGATCCGTCTTCATAGATGATGAAGTCTGTTCTGAGTCCATTCTCCACTTGTTCTCTGATCTTTTGCAACTTAGCATCATTTGCTTGGACTGCTTTGATCTGATTGACAATGGTTGATTGAACTTGTAAATTCATCAAACTTGAAGTATTACCTGGCATGACTACTTTGATCTCCATCTGATGCAAGTCTTGTTGAAGCTTCCACTGAGCGGTGGGATTCATTGCTAATGGTTGGCGACTAAGAGCATCAGGTACTACATTCACCTTCCCTGGGTGATATTGCAAGTTGATGTCAAAGTCCGTCATGAGTTCTAACCATCTTCTCTGCCGCATATTCAACTCCTTCTGAGTAAACACGTACTTCAGGCTCTTATGATCTGTGTAGATGTTCACTTGTTCACCAAGTAGATAATGGCGCCAAATCTTGAGAGCAAAGATGACGGCTTCCAATTCCAAATCATGCGTTGGATAATTGCGCTCATGAATCTTCAGCTGTCTTGAAGCATAAGCCACAACTTTCCCGTGCTGATGTAGAACACATCCTAATCCCTTACCGGATGCATCGCAATGCATTTCGAATCCTCCAGATTGATCCGATATAATGAAAATAGGTGCTGATGTCAATCTTGACTTGAGTTCTACGAAAGCTTGTTCGCATGCTTCTGACCACACAAAATCTTCATCTTTACGTGTGATCTTGGTCAGGGGTGTTGCTATCTTCGAAAATCCTTCAATGAACCTTCTGTAATATCCAGCTAGACCTAAGAAACTCCGAATGTCCTTCACTGATTTTGGTGTAGGCCATTCGCTAACTGCTGAAACTTTTGCTGGATCCACCGAGATTCCTTCTCCTGATACGATATGTCCAAGAAAACCAAGTTGCTTTAGCCAAAACTCGCACTTGCTGTACTTAGCATAGAGCTGATGTTGTCGAAGAGTTTCCAGGACAATTCGTAGATGTTCTGCATGCTCTTTCCGATTCTTAGAATACACCAGGATGTCGTCGATGAAGATGAAAACAAACATGTCTAAGTACTCCCGGAAAACTTGATTCATTAGGTTCATGAATATTGCGGGTGCGTTGGTCACTCCAAATGTCATCACGAGAAATTCATAATGTCCATAGCGAGTTCTGAAAACTGTTTTATGAATATCAGTTTCCTTGACCTTCACCTGATGATAACCTGAACGAAGATCTAATTTAGAGAAAACACAAGATCCACTTAGCTGATCGAATAAATCGTCGATGCGGGAAAGTGGATACTTGTTCTTTATAGTGACTTCATTCAAGACTCTATAATCGATACACATTCTATATGAACCTTCCTTCTTCTTCACAAGTAATACAGGTGATCCCCAACTTGAAGTGTTGGGACGAATCCATCCTTTCGCCGGTAATTCGTCCAACTGTGTTCGGACTTCCCTCAAACCTTCCGGACTTAAACGATAGGGTGCTTTGATCACCGATTGTGCTCCTAGTACTAAATCAATACCGAATTCAAGAGCTCGATCGGGAGGCAAACCTGATATATCGTCAGGAAATACATCGTCGAACGCTCGAACCACATCTGGTCTTGATTCTTCCTCCACTTGAGCTGCTGCAACTACTACTTCTCTTGGCTTCGCTTTGTAGGTACTTGGCTCCAGGGTACGGTCTCCGCTTTTGAAATAGAAGACCGGATGGTCTGGAATCTCGAATACTACCCTCCTTTGACGACGGTCAATGGTAGCATAAAAAGTTCCAAGCCAATCCATTCCTAGAACCACATCAAAGTTCGGTATGTCCGACACTTTGAAATCAGCATAAAATTCTCTACTACAGACGACGACTGGACACAAACGGTATCCCATGGTTGCCTTTAGAACGCCATTTCCTGAACTGACATTCCAGCTGGATGCAAGCGGTGAGACTGGAATCGCATGGGTTCGAACAAACCGTTGCGACATAAAGCAGTGAGATGCTCCAGTATCAAACAGTGCTAGTGCAGGGATTGGGGATACTAAGATTGTACCAGTGATGACTTGGCCAGTGGCCTCAGCTTCTTCCACTGACATAGTGAAAGCTTGGCGCCTTGGTGCATTCCTCCTGGCCGGAAGAGCATTCTTCGGAACGTTCCTTTAAGCTTGATGGAACTGACGAGGAGGTGGTGCAGCTTGTGGTCCTCTGGGTGGTGCAGGTAGTGAAAGTCTTAGAGCAGGTGCTTGAAGAGCTGGTCGCTGCGGATAGGTAATTGCTGGCCTGGGTGCAGCAACTGGGTTTTGCTTTTGGGGACAAAACCCAATATCATGAGCAGCTGAGCTGCAGATCAAGCAAAGATGGTTGGCTCGCTGGCAGTCTTTCATCATATGTCCAGTTCTCTTGCAGTAGCTACAAAAGGCTGGGCTGGGACGGTTCTTCTGTACTCCGGGTCGCCTTGGCATAAAAGATGGCCTGGACGAGGCTCCTCCTACCATCTGGTTGGCAGGACGCTTAAATCCAGCAGATTGAGGTCTTCCCCTCGCCTTTAACACTGCCTCATAACGGCGGGCAGCTTTCAGAGCCGATTCATGAGTCGGAAAATCTCCTGTGGCCAGTGCAGCCTGGATTTCCGAATCTAAACCTTGTTGAAAGCGACGGGCTCTGATCTCATCCGTCGGTATAAGGTGTGCCGCAAATCTGTTAAAAATATTGTGTTAGCTATGTAATATGTGATATAAAAATTTCGAATTATTGAGACATATCTTACCGACTGAGCATGGTGAACTCAGCGTCATACTTATCTACTGATTTGGTCCACATCAAACCTTGTTGCAGATGGATGAACTGCTGTTCCATGTCGAACCTGGCAGTCTCAGGGAAGTACTTAGCGTCGAACATGTCGCGGAAATTCTTCCATTCGATAGGCTATTCAAGATGGCTTTCTTCCGCCTTCCACCAGTTGCGAGTATAGTCCGTGAGCTGCAGTTTCGCCACACGAACCCAAGCTATGTCTGGCACTTGTGCTGCCGCCAGATCATCCTCTATGCTCTGTGCCCATTCCTCAGCTTCAAGTGGGCTTCCCTTTCCGGAGAACTGTTTGGGGTGTAAAGCCCTAAATTGCTTTACCCCAGGTGTGTCTGCCTCGGGACGGTTTATCAAAAGAGCAGTCTGCTGCTGCTGTCCCTCTAGGAGGCTTCGTATTGCCCCAAGCAGAACCGTCTGCTCGTTGATCGGAGCAGGGACGACAGGTGTGAGTGGTAGGGCTGGAGGTGTGTTGTTGACATTGGTGCTGGTGTTGTTCGGGGAATCCATCACCTTGAAGAGATATTTGGTTTAGGACAGATTCAAAATATTTGAAATGATAAGATTCAATGAATATGAAATTGTAAGATTCAAGGAACATGAATTGTAAAAAATGTTTTAGTTGCTGGTTCTTGTGTTATATTGCTTAGGTTGTTCACGTAGAACAAAACTGCATAGTATGATTCTATACAGCTCTGACCTGCATGGGCAACCAACAAAACCTGTCACGCCCCGCTTCCCGGTATACGGCGAAGGGGACGTGACGAGGTCCGCTACGTATATACTCAGAAGTACATACGCTAAGCGTATTTAAGCAATATAAAAATAATCACAAGAGACAAGAGATAAAAATAACAGCAACTTTATTTATTAACATTCTTTTGTACAATGCATGAAAAGTAAATACAACTGGAATAAAAAGCGATGCCTAAACAATGGTATAACAGGGAATGAAAAAAATACTGAATAGGAAAAGTACAATGTTTAGAGCTCAGGGTCTTCGAGAAACCGATCCAAGTCTTCACTGGTGGGCTCGATCTCTGCTGTGTCCAGATCACCTGACGACATTCAAAGAAGAAGGAAATAGAATGTCGTCAGCGAACAGATCGCTCGGTAAGTCCCAAAGATAAGGGAGAAATAGAAAAGACAGAATAAGAATATATCTTTTAAAGTTGTATAATAATGTAGAATATTGTGTTAACGCTGTTGTTTGTAGCTTGGTACAGAAGAATACCAGTGTATACGAGAGGGGACTCTATATGCTAGAGACCAGGGCAAACTGAAAGTACAAGGAACCGTTATGCCACAGTATAACAGCAACTGGATTCATGTTAGGTGTCTTAATCTTACTGTCTCGTGCCACTTTTAACACCTTCCGTACCAATCTACCTCTTAAACCCCGTAGTGTTTTGATTGTATTGTTATATTGTATTGTATAAATTGTATAGTTGGATGACTGACCGAAACCATGATATCAGTAACGGATGTAATGGATGTAAACTGGATTCATGTAAATGGAAAGTATATCCATGGTTTGGTTCAGTCAAGTTAAATAGATTGATAACTGAATTCATGAATTCGTGTGTTCATATTGAATTGTAATATTGTAGATTTATATGGTACTTGAATTATATTCAAGTCGGATTATGATCAGACTCAAACCCGAGTCAGACAGTTAGAAATATAAATCGAAGTCCTATAATTGCTAAGGTCCTTAGGGTAATTTATAAAACTTGAGGGGGTTTTATGTAAAAATACTTTTATATACTTTTCAAAATACACCTCAAGTATTCATTATTCGTCTTTATAGTTGTAATGAGGGTGGATTTTATATTGTGACATTTCTAGTGAAAATATCCTAGTTTTTATAAATAAAGGTATTTATGTTTAATATTGATTTATTTGAAGTTCATGGTATTTTAATGTAAAATTTATTCTTGTGATTTTTAGAAAAATGTGGAATATTTATATTATAATAAAATAGATTTTTAAATGATAAATATACCTATATTAATACAAAAATAATTTTAATAAATATTTTATATTCCAAAAATCTTATTTTCTTACGATGTCGTATTTTAAGCCTTTCGAGACCGAATGCTCCTTGCGGAGGTCTGAATCTCGCACTACTAAACCCGAGGGTGCATGATAAACCGTACTATCCCGAACGAGTTCCCCAAAATGGGTTGTAGCGGAGCTTTGCAAAGATTTATAAATACTAATCTTTTAGAATACGGTTTTATTAAGTAAATGGTATTTATTTGTAAAAATGTCAACATTCCATATTTTAGATTCTAGGGTTTTCTAATTCAACTAGACTATTATTAAATGGTCTAAACAACAAGTTGTTAGATACCTCAAATCGTCTCTTCACCGCCAATTGTGGCCAGGTAAGTACAAGTGAAGAAAGGAGGGATCCGCTCACGAATCATCGTGAGACGGGCCTTTTAAAATTACCTTTCTCACTTGCCTAGTCTAGACACCACAAAATCAGGTTTAGATAAACGACCGATGTCCATAACTTATTGTATTATTCCTAGTAAAAGTTATTAGTTTTAAAAGTGTATCAAAGCTAAAACTTTTAGAAATGGTTTTATTAAGAATATGGTATTTAAATGAAAGTATTGTTTTATCGTATTCTAAGTTTTGATGATATCATTTAGGGTTGTATTTGCGTGTGTGTGGAGGTAAGTCATTATCTCGTAATTTACTTAAAAGTATGGCAATTTAATGGGGTTAAATATGAAATCGAAACATTATGGTATTTAAGTGAAAAAAATACGATAAATTGAAAAGAATATCATTTCATGTGAGGAAACTTGTTCAAATTATTTGTTAAGTGTTTATAGGGGTGTATTTATAGGGTTAGGATAGGTGTAGAGTTTTTAATTAAAAAATGTAAAAATAATAGGAAAATTCATTAAAAATTGTAGTAAATAGGTGTAAATGGGCTCTCTGGAATTGATCTGCAGAATTAAAATATGCAGTGGAGGTAGGGAGGCCAAGCGCCAACTTTTTCAAGTTGACGACTCGGCGGTCCGTCCGAGTCCGGCCGGCGGCGCCGGTCCACCTGCCAACTCGGCCGATCCCGGCCGAGTCGAGGTGGTAGGAGATGGGGGGTCGCCTGATTAAGCCTCTGGTGCTTTAACATTTTCATGTGTAGTGGGAAAATTTGGATTTAACACGTGTTGACTGTTGGGCTTCTAAAGAATTTAAAACAAAACAATATTAAAAATAATATGGGGCCTGAGATTTGAACTCTGGTGGCTTGGTTCAACAGTGCAAGGTATTACCAATGAGCCGCAAGCTCTTACTTGTAATTATGGTGTGAAATAAATACTTAAAGAGATATCAGCAGCATTAAATACTTCAAGTATATTTTGAATTTAAATCAATTCTTTGTACATTAAAAATGGAGTTGTTACAATAGTGAACCGTCCTCAGGATTTTCTAGATCGACCGCACCGTGCGGATATACGGTGCGTACCAAAAATGGTCCTTTCCATCGAGATCTGAGTTTGCCGGGATGGAAATGTAACCGAGTGTCGTAAAGTAAAAGCTGTTGACCGGGTTTGAAAGTTTTGCGTATAACGTGTTTATCGTCGAACACCTTCGTTCGGTTTTTGACGATTATTGCGTTCTCGTAAGCTTCATCCCGAAGATCGCTCAATTCGTTCAACTGCAGCTTGCTATTGCTACCCGTATCTCCTAAAGATAGATTCAACTCTTTTATTGCCCAAAATGCTCTATGCTCAATTTCAACTGGAAGGTGGCAAGTCTTTCCATAAACAAGCCTATATGGAGACATGTCAAGATCGGTCTTAAAAGCAGTTCGGAATGCCCAAAGAGCATCAATAAGTTTTGACGACCAATCTTTACGATTTTTGAAAACTGTTTTCTCCAATATCTGTTTAATTTGCTGATTTGAAATCTCGGCTTGCCCACAAGTTTGGGGATGATAGGTCGTTGACAGCTTGTGAGTTATGGAGTATTTCCGCATTAAGGACTCGAAAGTCCTATTACAAAAATGAGATCCATTATCGTTGATAATTGCGCGAGGATGCCCAAACCGTGAAAAAATGTTTTCTTTGAGAAATCTAACAACAACCTTGTTGTCATTAGTTCGGCTGGGCACAGCCTCGACCCATTTAGAAATATAGTCAACAGCGAGTAGAATATACATGTTCCCAAAAGAGTTGGGAAACGGTCCTATAAAGTCTATCCCCCAAATATCAAAAATTTCAACAACCAATATTGGTTGGAGCGGCATTTCATTTCTCCTAGATATCCAGCCCAAGTGTTGGCACCAGGAGCATGTCTTGCAGTAATCATGTGCGTCTTTAAAAAGTTGTGGCCAGTAGAAACTACACTGTAAGATCTTTTCTGCTGTCTTTTTAGGGCCAAAATGCTCGCCACACGCTTGATCGTGGCAGAATGACAGCACGCTCTTAAACTCATTGTCGGGGACACACTGACGAATAATTTGGTCGGGACAGTATTTGAATAGATACGGTTCATCCCAGTAAAAATGTTATACCTGGGATAGAAATCTGAGTCTATCCTGAGTCGACCATTCGTTTGGTATAAGTCCGATGGCCAAATAATTTACAATATCTGCGAACCAAGGTTTGCATAACACAGTCAAGAGCTGCTAATCTGGAAAAACGTTTTTAATAGGAATTTGAAGTGTAGGCGAAGAAGGAAGTGGTGAAAGATGGTCGGCGACTACGTTTTCGCATCCTCTCTCGTCTCTGATGACAAGGTCAAACTCTTATAGTAAGAGGATCCAGCGTATCAGCCGAGATTTAGCGTCCTTCTTCTCAAAAAGATGGCGAGGAGCTGAGTGGTCAGTGTAGACGATGACTGGAGAGCCAATTAAATAGGGCCTGAACTTTTCTAATGCAAACACGACAGCTAAGAATTCTTTTTCAGTTGTTGTGTAATTTAATTGGGCCTCATTCAAAGTTCGGCTAGCATAATAAATTACATGCGGCATCTTATTTATGTGCTGTCCAAGGACAGCACCAATGGCGAAATCCGATGCATCGCACATAATCTCAAACGGATGCGTCCAGTCAGGAGATGAAAGAATGGTAGCGGAAATAAGTAAGTTTTTCAATGACTCGAACGCCTTCATACAGCTTGACTCGAAATCAAATGTGGTGTCCTTGGCCAACAAAAGAGTCAAGGGTCTAGCTATCTTGCTAAAATCCTTGATGAACCGTCTATAGAAACAGGCATGGCTAAGGAAGGCTTGAATGTATCGAACGCATTTGGGAGGAGAAAGATTGGAAATGACTTCAATCTTAGCTTTATCTACCTCAATGCCATTTTGCGAGATGATATGTCCTAAGACAATACCTTCTCGTACCATAAAGTGGCATTTCTCCCAATTTAAAGTAAGGCTCTTATCCCTACACCGGGTAAGAACCGCGTCTAAATATAGCAAACACTCATCAAAGGAGTCGCCAAAAATGGAGAAATCATCCATAAAAATCTCCAAGAATTTTTCCACCATCTCTGAAAAAATGCCCATCATACACCACTGGAAAGTAGCGGGTGCATTGCATAACCCAAAGGGCATACGACGGTAAGCAAACGTACCGAAAGGACAAGTGAATGTGGTCTTGTCTTGGTCCTTTTCGGCGATGGGAATTTGATTATAGCCAGAATAGCCATCCAAAAAGCAATAAAATTCATGCCCTGCCAATCGTTCTAGCATTTGGTCAATAAAAGGTAATGGAAAGTGGTATTTCCGTGTCGCGGCGTTGAGTTTTCTATAATCAATGCAAACTCGCCACCCAGTTTGGGTGCGAGTAAGTATTAACTCATTCGCCTCATTAGTTATGACCGTTATACCCGATTTCTTTGGGACAACGTGAATGAGGCTAACCCACTAGCTATCAGAGATAGAGTAAATGATACCACTATCAAGACATTTTACAATCTCCTTTTTAACAGCCTCCTTCATGATAGGGTTTAGTCGTCTCTGTGGATCCCTTGCTGGCTTGGCAACATCCATCATATGAATGTGATGTTCAACTATTAGGGGACTAATCCCTTTGATGTCCGCCATAATCCAACCAAAAGCTTGCCGATTGTTTTGTAAGACCGTTAAAAGGGCTTTCTCTTACTTGTAGGCTAGAAAGGCCGAGATGATAACAGGTGTTGCGCCACGGCAGCGCCCCGGCCGTCTATCCGAGGCCAAAATGCGGAATCAAAATTTTCTTATCTTTTAAACTGGCGCTACCGCGGACAATTACCCGGATCGTAACCATTAAACTAGTCTAGCTAACAAGAAGAAAGGGAAGAGATATACCTACTGATCCGAGTCCTCCGGTCTTCATCTCCACTCCGATCTCCTCGTGGGATCTCCGGTCGTCGCCTCCTCGCCGGAAGGGGCACCACATCGCCTGTATCATTTACGGGCTCCCACCTCAATACCGAGGCAACTCGGGCGCGAAGCTTGCGAATCGACGCGTCCAAGATTTGCTGTAGGAAGTGTAGTGTAGATGATGCTAGTCTCATTTGGGGTTTTGTTGCCTTGATGGAGGGATCGAAGGAATGAACTTTGGAGTGATGTGAGAAATTTTGTAGCAAGAAGAATGAGATGCAAAAGAATTCCTCATACAAAATTAACCCTCTCATTTTCTCTCATCCACTAAAATGTGGCCGGCCTCACACTAGTAGGAAATGGTGGAGGGAAAAGCAAATCAAGAAGGGAGGTAAGTGTAGGAACAAGGAATGGGTGACCACAACCAAAAAACATCAACCATGCTTATTTCTCCTATTCACTCCATAACCTTTCATATCTCATTAATGCAAAATCATTATGGATGAAAGATATCATAAACCCACATATGCAAGAAACCCCCTCCACAAAAGTAATTTGCAAAACTGCAAATTACCCCCCTCCATCGGAAAAGTCCGGCCGGGAAAGAACAAAGAAAAACTGACCGGAACGGAATGCAAACTGGCAACTCCAGAAAACTGGTCCCGTAATAAATTACAGGAAAACCCCGATACTGTGCATACACACCCGCATCTGTATTCCGTCCGGATAAAATGCAAAGAGACAATCTACACTGTACTAAACTAGGATCCGGCTTAAACTAAAGCCGGCTAGTAATATCCGTTCGATCCTGATCCGTGCAATACCGCACATATCTGATCGAACCCTGCCATATAACTATACGGCCATTAGTACAAAACTGTCCGATCCTGATCCGTGCAATACCGCACGTATCTGATCGGACCCTGCCATATCTCCATATGGTCTCTACAGCGTTTCGCCCGAAAGCTTGAGTAACCGAAAGTGTGGTGGACTCTAAAGACTCGTCAATACAATGGCTGTGGATTTAACCACTAGCACGTCAGAGGTATTAGCCACTACGTGACGGGCCACCGGCTATTGACCAAAAGGGACGTCGATGAGCGAACTCATCCTGACACCCTACTGAGCCTGTCAGTGACAATATCCGTACAGTCCAGTCCGTTCGTCTATGAGCATCGCATGTCGGGCCTAAGGGGTTGGTAAAAATCAGACCCCCAAAGGCGGTACAAGTCGTGTCGGAGTGTAGCCCAGAACGCCCTGAGATACTACTGGAATACCTACCAGTAAATCTCCTGCCTCGGCCGAGGGCTTTGCGTAATGGCTCTCCTAGACACAGCGCGACCTCACCCCCAATACCGGGAGAGACGAACCCCTGCAGATCCGCTCACTGCCTCCATGTGGCTCGGGACTGTACCCAACTAAAACCTGTTTGCACGACTCCTTTGAGCCGTGGAAGGGTAGTAATCAAAGCACAGTGGGAACTCACACGAGACAAATGACGATCTCAGGTCGATGAACTAACCTGTACACATGTCACCAGGGAACTGCTATCTGACATCTGGTATAAGACCAACTAGCAGGTTCCCGGCGAGTTCTGTCCGGTGTACTCATAACCCAATGAGCACCTGTATACATCTTAGGTGAACCAACTGACACCAGTGGCTTGTGAGACCGGCCACTGCCCCTCGTCGGGGTCTCGACTGTATACACTAGTCTCCTAATGGAGTATCGATGCCCTGTCTCGAAACTCCTACGACTAGGGACCTTTTAAGGATGTGCTTATAGACTACCAGCTCCCACGTATATGATCGCCATCATACTGCTGGCAGTCAAGCAAGAATCCTAGGGGCTCTATCAACGTGTAATAGCGACATGTCAGGTCACCTAAAGCAGTACACGATGATAAAGATAAACCAGATAGCATACTATCATCTCGAGTAAGACTGTCCTACCGGGATAGGTCCTCCCTCAATCATTGCAATCACGTGCCTGTGATCCAATAATTGACTCTGAGGGCACTATCTCCAACAATCTCCCACTTGCACTCAAGGCTAATTATTGCGATGTCGCATACTCACAGCCCGTGTGATACCGAACACCCAACTCCTCTACTAGTCAGTCTCACAAAGCTCGTTTGTGAAACTATTGCGTTCGAGGAATAGCCTCAGTGAGTGGATCCGCTGTGATGTTTCTTTCTATGTCTCTCTATATCTCAAGTTCGCGGAGAAAGCCATCTCCCGAAATGAGCAATACATGTCTTAGAATGTCTGGATGTCTGATGGGACCTAGCTCATAAATGAACTCCAAATCCAAACTTCTTAGACTGTATCAACAACTGAACTTAATCAGTATCCTGCGCCATGCCTCCCTCAGTATTGCCTTGGACTACCTGTCCAAAATACAGTCCCTCGTCAGAGGGAGAACTATAACTCTAACAACCTCCTTGTCGTCCATGTCACCTTGGAAGCCTGGAGTGATAACCGTCTCCTAAAGGAGGCAGCCGTTATCATATCCCTAGAACATTCACTTATGTTCTAAAACTGCTTCCGACTGTTCCTCCAGTGATTGGATCAATATCAACTTATTGCATCTAGTGCAAGAACAACATCTGGTATGGTACTTGACATCTCATGATTGACTCAATTGCCTAAGCAAGTGATCTGCCAATCATGCACATCCCTCTCTACTTTAGTCTATAAGAAACCTTTAGAGAGTGACTCCATTACCTGCAGGTACACTACCATGCCAGGAGTCGTCCATTCTAAATACTCTTAGAATGCTGTCAAAGTACCCTGATTGGGAAACCACTCAAATCTAGATCTAAAACCATAGATCTAGTAACCAGTATGTCTGATATAATGTCCAAGTCCCATGTGGAGAAAACACTGTGTGACAACCAAAGTATAACCGATCGTAGTATAGGAATATCACTTCCTACTACCTTCTCAACAGATCCATCCCCTATTCTGATGACGTCAAACCCATGACTGTCACATCAGAAACAGATGATCTAACTCCGCTATATCTGCTTTAGTCTATAAATAGACATAAGCATGAAGTCCACCAATGCTTCCGCTGCTCCCACTGACTACGACAACCCTCTGCCAGAGTCATATAGACATGCACTTCTAAAGCTAGTTTAGAACGACGCTATACTCATCCTCCTGCCGGGTCTCGCAGCCTGGAACAACAACAATGGCAAGTGTGGGTAAACAAGAACTTCCCTGTCACCGTCCTTGAGGCTACCGGAGTACCTCTCGGGTGTCTGAAGTTACCCACCTTATCTGCGGAGTGGCCAATGGAATGTCAAATCAGATTGAATCTTTAGGTTCCTTATCAAATCTTCAGTAATCGTTTGCGGTTCTGGAATCACTTCCAGTTCTACCATACTCCCACTGCTGTTTTTGAAAAAATCCATTTTTAATAAAACTGTGGCGAGTCTAGAACAATATTTCTATTGATCTGCCAGATGGTAGAAAATCAACCCTCGTCATAGCCTGGGTCAACCCACAAACAGCCATTACAGAAACGTGCCTTGAGTTGTCCAGTGTCTGGTTTTAAGCATAAGCCGGACAACTCCCCGTACCTTAACATCGTTAAGATATGAACTGTTCTATATCCAATATAGAACCAGAGGCACTGATTTAAATGAACCAGATTCAAAACATGCAGCTATCTCCAGTGCATGTCAACTAAATGGAAGAAAGCCGATCAGCGTTACTCAACTTAGGAATGCTTCCAATTATGAGTAACCTGAAAGAGAAGCAATTTCTCTTTATCATTACTATCAACTGAATACCACACACAAGTATATACATCTTCGATCACTTTGAAGAATCCCGATACTTGCAATACTTGGTTCTCTACTGTATTCAAATACCTATAACTCCTCAAAACTTAGACCCTGTGTTTCTACGAAACACATGTCTAAGAACTAGAGAAGTTAAAAGTAAACAGAATATAGTATGAGGACCAACCCCTCTGTCCTAATGGACACTGGACAACATACAATACTCTGTATAAGTCTGCTGAGTCAAACAACTCTTTCACTGTGCGTCGTAGGTTGAAAACTGTACTTATGGTTAAGAAGAATTACACCGCTGCTCAATGCTCCTTACCTAACCATCCACTGGTATAGGTAAATGTCATCGACATAATATCAAAAGGTATATCTCACTCTATGAAAATAGACGTACAGATATATCAATTTGAAATTGGTGCACAACAGCGGATATTCAAAACCAAATATTTGCCGACCGGCAAACAGCCCAGGTGATCTTCTCAAATATCACCGATTACAACGAATCCCGATATAATGAGGATGATCACCCAATTCCCAATAACTTACTCCCACTCATCATCTGTAAAACCATACAAATGTGAGAATCATACCTGGTAAATACATACCCTGGAGTAAGTGTCTAATCGGGAAATCAGTTTTCTTTTAACATTATACAGTAAAACTGAAACATTGAAATGTTTCTGTGGGGAATCCTGGTATTCCTAGTAATGCCTCTACCATTATCCAGATTCACAACTATAACCGTATAATTCTTTGCCACCTGTCCAAATCCCTTTATATGTCTTTAGTCAATACCGTCTGCACACCCCTTTAGGCCAAATGGTTTTCTTCCTTCCCTACCGTTCGGCACCAGCCTATGGTTTGGAAGAAGACTATCCAAAAAGCATAAAGGGTGTACTGTCCTAATCCTAGGAGCACTCGCAACGCGAGAGAAGGTGAAGATAAAAGACACCTGAATGTACTTTATTCCTATTTCTCCTGAACTAGGATCCATCCCTGAACTGGAACAAGTTCCTTTCGAGTTCGTATATAACCATACGATGGATTATCCAATAAACTGGGATCTTCGTAGTAATACGGAGTGTCCTGGAGAAATACAAAGGTGATGTAGAATTGGCGAAGAAATACTTGGTTTGGTCGTGAATATCAGTCGCAATTTACTTTGCCCTCCTACTAATCCCTTGCTTTGTCTTAATCTTAATACCTTCTGCACACCGTTTAGGCAAATTGGTTTTCTTCATTCCCCACCGTTCGGCACCAGCCTAAGGTTTGGAAGAAGACTATCCAATCCGCGTAATAGGTGTACTACTCCTAAGCCAAGGAGTACTCGCAACCTGAGAGAAGGTGAAAAGAAAAGACAACTGAATAGTCCTATCCGTTTTCTCCAGAACCAGAAACCATCCTCGAAGTCCTTCGAGTTCGTATATAACCATACGATGGTTTTGTCCAATGGAAGTGGACGTTCGTAGTAATACGGGGTGTCCCGGAGAAAAGAGTAAAATTAGGAGTGGCAAAAAGGTCTGCAACTCTGACAATCCAAAAGCCAGTATTAAGAAGGTTCGGTCAACTTGGTCACTGAGTCATAGTCTTAGGGTCGGGTCAATGGTCGCTGCCAGAGAGAGAGAGAAAAGAAACACTCAGCGTGCACTCTAACCTAGATCAGAATGGTTACCACTTTATCTAATCAGGAAACCTCCCACTGTACCTCAAATTCTCCTCCAAACCTGAAAGAAGAATTAGTCGGGATCACCCGAGGAGTAAACTAACTCATCAGTGGAAATCGGGATCCAACTATCATCACATGATAACTTGACGGAATCCACTCAAGTCACCACACTCCAGAAGGTATGCGCATGCCTGGCAAGTTTCAGTTCTTTTGAAACTCCCGATATGATTTTTACCCCTAGGACCCAAGTGACCTTGACTGAGCCAACATATCAAAGGATCCTAGTCAAGTTCAACCCGTCATTATCTTGATTGCATTAGACCCACCCGCACGAATCCTTGACTGAGCCAAAATGACCGCACGACTGTCCTAACCAATCTCACATCCATGCAACAGAAAAACACTACATAGCTACCGAACACTACGCCTCGGCTAAGCACGACATACGCAGCACGAATACTAAGTAATACTAATCTGAAATGACGGAGGGCTACGACTGGTTTTTGGCGAAAAACCTTTAACGTAATGAACTTGATATCATTGAAGGAACTGCATAACCTTTTGTAAAAATATAGTGACGAAAACCTTTGCTAAAGAGGTCACTCCCGGTGAAGGGATCTCGGCTCTTTCCCCGTAGAATGGGGTGCAGGATATTCCAACTGAATACCACGATGCAAAGCAAAAGTAATCGGCTATAGTGAAGTTAATGCCCTGACGCAAACTTCTGTCCAAGGGGTCACTCCCGGTGAAGGGATCTCGGCCCTTGCCTCGTCGACTGAGGAGCAGGATATTCCAAATGAATACCACGATGCAAAACAAAAGTGAACGTCCTTGCAATAACAGCTTTTTGAAAAATGTTCCAACAACATCAGAATAGGTTTGTTTATCTTGCATTGATCCGAATCAATGCAGTCCCATCAATTGATCACACCACAAAGAACGAAAATATACTGACGTACGTATATGCCATCCGCATTCGCCACTGGGTCCCGTCATCACCCGTTAGGTTAGCTAACTAACGGCAGAGCGGGGACTGGACTAGCGCGGATGAAAAACATATACAACATCTACTAATATATATACCAATATATAGTATTTCGCTCAAGGCGTGATAAAATGCAACATCACAGAAATGTACAGCATCACAGAACAATACAGATATCTGGAAGCCCCGGGTTTCACAGAGCCGCTGCTGAAATCCGACGTTCCCCTGGTCGTGTGGATAGCCTGTGCAAAGAAATCCTAGACCCCTACGGGTGCGTCAAGTCACCCGCCAAAACCTGAAGCGAGGCAGCCCCCTTCAACTCCGTGAATGGACCACCCAGCACTTCACGGAATCCGGTAACTTGGGCACCCCTCCTGGGTCAACCTGTACCCCCTACGAGTGCGGCGAATAGCCCGCCAATTCCAGACTGAAGCCTCCTCCGTCCCAATGCCATGAGATGCGGGCCCGTTGCCCTTTAGAATCCGGCTATCCGTGCACCCCACCGCGGGACAATCCTAGTACAGAAAGTAAAATATACATACACCGGGTACATCGACCGCAACCAGGTCGTGCCCCAAAAGAATAATACAAACAGGCAGTGACGGCAGTCCACATGTCGGACGCTCGCCCCGCAATATCAAATGTACATAATACAACAAAACTGTACTAGCATTGCATCCAGGCTATCCCCCACGACCGATCCGCAACAACACAGCATAAACATAGAACATCAACGTGAAAGTCACGTTCGCAAATCCGTCTAACCGGGCTATAGCAGTTAGACGAGATTTACCGATCAAGTGACATTCACGGTCCCAGATATAATGTAAATACTGTGAAATAATGTGTTTAAAATATCCAATCGATCAAAAATTAAAAAGTGGGCCCCCAAGCAATACTGTAGCACTCACAGAAATTCTGGGCCTAATTTTAATATTCCAAAACCCCTATTTTTAGGCCAGAAGCCCACTGTAGAAAAACGACAATATGATCATATTATACTGCGGCGGATCCGCGGCCTGAGATAGTGTAATGGCCGCGGATCCGCGCTTATACAGAGGTATCATCTTGTCGAAATTTCCCAGTGTTCTTAATATTCTCTGTACATCATTCTGCAATCACCTGAAAAATTTTTCGAGACCAAAAAATTTCAACAGAAAACTGATGTGAACAAAAACGCGGGTTTTAGAATTTTTTGGTCGATCGGATAAGTAAAACGCATCAAACAAAAGCTAGAAAAGGTTAATGGCGAGGCTCTGATACCATGTTGCGCCACGGCAGCGCCCCGGCCGTCTATCCGAGGCCAAAATGCGGAATCAAAATTTTCTTATCTTTTAAACTGGCGCTACCGCGGTCAATTACCCGGATCGTAACCATTAAACTAGTCTAGCTAACAAGAAGAAAGGGAAGAGATATACCGACTGATCCGAGTCCTCCGGTCTTCATCTCCACTCCGATCTCCTCGTGGGATCTCCGGTCGTCGCCTTCTCGCCGGAAGGGGCACCACATCGCCTGTATCATTTACGGGCTCCCACCTCAATACCGAGGCAACTCGGGCGCGAAGCTGGCGAATCGACGCGTCCAAGATTTGCTGTAGGAAGTGTAGTGTAGATGATGCTAGTCTCATTTGGGGTTTTGTTGCCTTGATGGAGGGATCGAAGGAATGAACTTTGGAGTGATGTGAGAAATTTTGTAGCAAGAAGAATGAGATGCAAAAGAATTCCTCATACAAAATTAACCCTCTCATTTTCTCTCATCCACTAAAATGTGGCCGGCCTCACACTAGTAGGAAATGGTGGAGGGAAAAGCAAATCAAGAAGGGAGGTAAGTGTAGGAACAAGGAATGGGTGACCACAACCAAAAAACATCAACCATGCTTATTTCTCCTATTCACTCCATAACCTTTCATATCTCATTAATGCAAAATCATTATGGATGAAAGATATCATAAACCCACATATGCAAGAAACCCCCTCCACAAAAGTAATTTGCAAAACTGCAAATTAGCCCCCTCCATCGGAAAAGTCCGGCCGGGAAAGAACAAAGAAAAACCGACCGGAACGGAATGCAAACTGGCAACTCCAGAAAACTGGTCCCGTAATAAATTACAGGAAAACCCCGATACTGTGCATACACACCCGCATCTGTATTCCGTCCGGATACAAATGCAAAGAGACAAAATCTACACTGTACTAAACTAGGATCCGGCTTAAACCAAAGCCGGCTAGTAATATCCGTTCGATCCTGATCCGTGCAATACCGCACGTATCTGATCGAACCCTGCCATATAACTATACGGCCATTAGTACAAAACTGTCCGATCCTGATCCGTGCAATACCGCACGTATCTGATCGGACCCTGCCATATCTCCATATGGTCTCTACAGCGTTTCGCCCGAAAGCTTGAGTAACTGAAAGTGTGGTGGACTCTAAAGACTCGTCAATACAATAGCTGTGGATTTAACCACTAGCACGTCAGAGGTATTAGCCACTACGTGACGGGCCACCAGCTATTGACCAAAAGGGACGTCGATGAGCGAACTCATCCTGACACCCTACTGAGCCTGTCAGTGACAATATCCGTACAGTCCGGTCCGTTCGTCTATGAGCATCGCATGTCGGGCCTAGGGGGTTGGTAAAAGTCAGACCCCCAAAGGCGGTACAAGTCGTGTCGGAGTGTAGCCCAGAACGCCCTGAGATACTACTGGAATACCTACCAGTAAATCTCCTGCCTCGGCCGAGGGCTTTGCGTAATGGCTCTCCTAGACACAGCGCGACCTCACCCCCAATACCGGGAGAGACGAACCCCTGCAGATCCGCTCACTGCCTCCATGTGGCTCGGGACTGTACCCAACTAAAACCTGTTTGCACGACTCCTTTGAGCCGTGGTAGGGTAGTAATCAAAGCAAAGTGGGAACTCACACGAGATAAATGACGATCTTAGGTCGATGAACTAACCTGTACACATGTCACCAGGGAACTGCTATCTGACATCTGGTATAAGACCAACTAGCAGGTTCCCGGCGAGTTCTGTCCGGTGTACTCATAACCCAATGAGCACCTGTATACATCTTAGGTGAACCAACTGACACCAGTGGCTTGTGAGACCGGCCACCGCCCCTCGTCGGGGTCTCGACTGTATACACTAGTCTACTAATGGAGTATCGATGCCCTGTCTCGAAACTCCTACGACTAGGGACCTTTTAAGGATGTGCTTATAGACTACCAGCTCCCACGTATATGATCGCCATCATACTGCTGGCAGTCAAGCAAGAATCCTAGGGGCTCTATCAACGTGTAATAGCGACATGTCAGGTCACCTAAAGCAGTACACGATGATAAAGATAAACCAGATAGCATACTATCATCTCGAGTAAGACTGTCCTACCGGGATAGGTCCTCCCTCAATCATTGCAATCACGTGCCTGTGATCCAATAATTGACTCTGAGGGCACTATCTCCAACAACAGGATGGGTCTCATTCTCACCTAAGTAAGCGTATTTAAGGTGAAACGGAAATAGCTTGAGTTCGAGTTTTGGAGGCGAAACAATTGAAGGTAAAATTGGTGAAACTGTCTCAAACTCAAAGGATTCCAACAAAAGTTCAAAGCGAGTGTAAGCAACCGAGTTGGATGGTTCAGCTAACTCATCCAAAAATTCAAAGGATTCAAACTCGGGTGGTGATTCTTCAAAATTGTTCGAAAAAGTGAAACACTCGTAATCATTATCGGGTGTGGAAGCAGTGTCAGATTCAAGGAGGAATGCACTAGTGGCGTCAAAATTGCTGTGATCGAACAGAAATTTTTCGAGCTCACAGTCCTCCTAAGTGATCTCTTGGATCGAGCAAATATCAAGAATGTTCGCATTAAGTTCGGAGGGCTGATTCCCCAACTTAAAAATGTTGAGTTCAATTGTCATGTTTCCAAAAGATAGGTTCATTGAACCATTTCGACAATTGATCACCGCATTAGAAGTTACAAGGAATGGTCGACCGAGTATCACCGGAATTTGATTCCGAGGGTTAGCTACAGGCTGTGTGTACATAATAATGAAATCAACGGGGAAAATGAAGTCCCCTACTTTAATTAACACATTCTCTAACTCACCCCTAGGATGGGTGATGGATCGGTCGGCCATCTGAAGAGTACAATGTGTGGATTTCAGCTCTCCAACGCCTAATTGTTCATATACTGAATAAGCAAGCAGATTAACACTGGCACCAAGATCTAAAAGTGCGTGGTTGATATTCTTATCCCCAATAGTTATTGAAATGGTAGGACAGCCAGGGTCCTTGCGTTTTTGAGGTAAAGGTTGGGTAAGAGTATCACTTATTGCACTAGCCAAGAAAACTTTCTTGGGTACCTGTGATTTCCTCTTCTTGGTGCATAAGTCCTTCAAGATTTTAGCGTAAGAAGGGACTTGTTGGATTCCATCCAATAGAGGTATGTTAATGCTAACCTATTTAAATAACTCCACAATCTTCTCCATTTACGGAGTTTGTTTATTGGATCTCAACCTGTTTGGAAATGGAATATTTTGAAAAAAATTTGAGTCCAATGTTTGTGGAGTAGATTGCGGAGTTGGAACGGATCCCAATGTTGGTGTTTTCATGAAGTGAGATATAGGTCTGTTCGGAGCAGTAGAAGAAGTAGAGCCTTATGAAGAATGAAGAACATGCTCTGAAGAAGATGAAGAAGATGAAGAAAAAGCGGCGGCCGGGGTGTCATTATTATTGCCAACGTTGTTATGCAATACCTTTCCAGATCTTAGTGTAGTCACGGCACTCACATTATGATTTTGTTGTTCATGAGCAACATGTGCATTTTGTGTGTGACCAGGATTTGGCAGTGGTTGAGATTGAAGTTTCCCCTTCTCTCACTCTCTTAGAGCAGCATTCAGTTGTGCAATTTGGGCTTTAATGGTTTTTATGCTTTGCTCATGTGATGCAGTGTGTTGCACCAAAGACTGAATGGAAGACTGGATATTGGCTGAGGATTGAGTAGATTGTTTTAAAAACGCATCCAGACTTCGTTCTAGCGAAAAAACCTTATCGTTATTTGGTTGAATAAAATTGTTTTGAGGAAAAGAGTTGTTTGGTGCAAAATTATTCATTTGATTTTGGTAAGGTTGGGTTGGAAAGATTGCTGATATCGAGTTTGTTGAGGAGCTTGTTGTTGTAGAGGAGGCCTCTGAAAATTGTTATTGCCTTGAAATTGTTGTTGATTTTGATTCCAAGAAAAATTGAGGTGGTTCCTCCAACCAGGATTATAAGTTGAAGAGTATGGATCATTTCTTTGTCTCTGCTGAAAGGCAGTATTGACTTGATCCTGTCCTTGAGCAGGTGGGTTGTAAGGACACTCTTCGGTCAAATGGGATGGATCCGAACAATTAGCGCATATAGTTGAGGGGGTAAAGCGGGAGCAGGAGAAGGCGATGAGAATTTTCTCTCAATTACTTCTAGTTTACGTGTAATTACGGCCATTTCGGCTTTCATTGCAATTGACATATCAAGTTGGTGAACACCCGCCCTAGACTGACCGGATGAAGTAGATGAAGTGGACGAAGCGGTCTGTCTAGTGCTTTCCCACTAAAGCGTTTGTTCAGCAAGATCGTCGACAAATTGCCAAGCTTCCTCGTCAGATTTGGTTAAGAAGTGACCTTGACAAATGGTTTCCAGCAACTGCTTAGTTGCTGGGTTCAGTCCTTCGTATAAAGTTTGGCAAAGTTTTCATCTCTCGATACCGTGGTGAGGGCACTGAACAAGAAGGTCCTTAAATCGTTCGAAACACTTCCAAAAAGGTTCGGACGGAAGTTGGGAAATTGATTAATTTCATTTTGAATTTTCGCGGTCTTGTGGTGTGGGTAAAACTTTTTTAGAAAAGCTTTAACAAACTCTTCCCAACTTTTTATGGAATGCAATGCTGTACTATATAGCCACTTTTCAGGTAGGTCACATAAAGTGAAGGGAATGACACGTAGCCTTATAGCATCATCGGAAAGTTGGGTAGTCTTCATCATTGCACAAATATTCTGGAATTTGTTAATGAAAATGTAGGCATCTTCGGATTCCAGCCCGTGAAATTTAGGCAACATATTGATGAAGTGGGGTTTAATTTTGAAGTTATCCCCATTAGCCGGCGGAAGTGAAAGACAAGTAGGAAGTGCGGTGCAGGTTGGATAGAAAAGATCCTGAGCGCGATTCGCTGGGGCGCTTCAACAGGAGAGTGTTGTGGGTTATTCGCACCCAGTTAAGGTGGAATCAGTTTCGAAGTAGGTAAGGGATTGTTAGGATTGAATCCTGACATCTCCTTAGAAGATGATGAATTTGAAGATGAAGGTAAAGAAGTGGAGGGAATTTCGACTTCGGGGTCGAACTCGTCGTCAGTAGGGACTAACGAGACACGGACTAAACGGGCTCTAGTGTCTCTAGTCCAACCGGACATACACTAAATGAGATGTAGTGTAGTCAAAAAGTAGAAGGTGGGGGTAAGAAAACGTCAATGGAGAAAATATGGGTGAAAGTTGGGTGCAATGGATTTCTAGCGACAAAATGACAAGATTTTGTAAAAATTTTGTTTTGTGGTTTTTTTTTTGTTTTTTTTATTTTATAAAGAGTTTTGCAAAAGATTTTTATAAGAAACTACGACACATTTTCAAGCAATCACAATTTAAGCATGCACAATCAAGCCTAAACCTAGGGTCTCCTAAGTCAACTAGACTGCTCCTAACTGGTCCAAAGGGCAAGTTGTGAGATATCCATCAAATCACCTCTTCACCGTTAATTGTGGCCAGGTAAGCATAAGTAAAGAAAGGAGGGATCCGCTCACGAATCACCGTGAGACGGGCCTTTTAAAATTACCTTTCTCACTTGTCTAGCCTAGACACCACAAAGTCAGGTTTAGATAAACGACCGATTGCTCACAACCGTCCTCTGTCCTAATGAGCGTGACAGTCCTTAATTGGCTGAGTCTAAATATTTTTTAATTAACTCGAGGGTGATGCATATGCTTTATGTGATTTCTGGGGTCTTAATAAGGGTAATGAAATCCCCACCCAATCTGGATTGGTGCTATAGCCCCTTAATTTCCGTTTTAAATATGCAAAGCAATAATCACACAAAAATCTAAAACACTTGCCAAAAAAAATTTTATTTTTATTTGCGGCACAAAGAATCCTGCACAAAATTGATTTATTGGAGAGGGAGAAGAAGTTTTGCGCAAAAAACCCTGCAGGAAAATTTTTCAGTGGAGTTCAGAGGGTTACAGAGAAGACAAGAAATACTCACAGAGGAATTTGGTTCGCTGATGTCAGCAATTGACCGCAGATCCGCGGTCAAACGCCTCTTCCCGCCGCGGTTCCGCTGTGTAATGGTTGCGGATTCCAAAAAAATTGTTCTGTGTTGTTTTGATTCTCCTCTGTCTGTTCAGATTTTCTATTTCTGGATTTGTTCACCGAGATTGCTCCAGATCTGAATCAGTCCGTCTTCTTTTCCTGCGCAATTCACATAAAACCCTTCAGAAAATAACAAGATGATATTTTTTTATGCTTTTATTTTTCAGTTTTTATAATTTTGCAATTTCAATTAACCCGAAATTACAAAAAGAAAATAACTACTGTATCCCGGCAACGGCGCCATTTGATTGGTTGATCTTTTGCGTACGTGCATTTTAAAATCAAAGTTTAATATATACCGCAATCAATAACGGTGTCGCTTGGTAGCTAGCCGGTTGAGTACGGGTCGGTCCATAGGGAAAACGTGTTCTTATCTTTAAGTTCTTACGAGTTAAGTCCTATTTTTGGTAGGTTTTGATTTTAGAAAAACTAAGATTGAATTTAATTTGATTTAAAAACTTGCTAGGGTTAGGATTAGGTTAGTTTGGAAAGATGGCTCTATTCACTGCTTCCTTTGCTCTAATTAAGAACATAGGTGTTAGGGTAATAGTCAATAAAAGGGATTAGCACGATTAGGAAGAAACGTAGTTTTTTCCTTTTGGTTCTTGTCCGTCCTTTCTTAACTCTTAACCATAACCTCTATGTAAATCAACCACAACCGGTCTAACTAGGGAATCACCGCTATCCTGTAGGATAGGGTGCCGTAGTGAGCGGTGTGTGTTTGATTCACATAGAGTCCTAATTTAAAGTATTATACGGGCAAGAAAGGAGTGAGAGATGGACACCTCTCAAACCTACCCAATCCTAATCCCAACAAGTGAGGAATTACTCATTCATTAAGGAAATTACGATGAGATCATTTTTATAATTTTCTTTTTAATTAACTAATTAACTTGCAGATAATAAAAGACGGATACTAAAATTACAGAAATTAAATTCGAATGAAAAATGCAAGATAAAAAAACTTACTTTTATTGACACCTCTTAACGATTACAATGGAATGAAAATTTAATCTAGAAATTAAAAGAAGCGTGCCCCAAAAGAGACTGTAGTCTTTCCTATTTATAGACAGGAGAAACCCTGGATTTTACGTCTGATCCATACATGAAATTACAAGACTACCCTAAGAAAGCCGGGTCAAAGCACTGATACCCACCGACACGTGCACCGACACGTGCACAGCACGGCTGCGGATCCGCGGCAGAATCCCATGTTTGGCTGCGGATCCACGGCCATATGGTGAAATCTCTGGCTCATTTCTTCAGGGTTGCTTCATGTTGCCTTTTTCTTCTGTTTTCTTCACTTGGTTCTTCAGAATCTTTTCTATTTTCTTCCAGATTTCTAACAGTGCAGAATTTGTGGACTTTTACCGTAAGTTTCGCGTTGAACTCTTGAATCTTGTGTTGCCCTCGTACTTTGTGCATTAAACTGTTCATTGATCGTCGTTTGTTCCTTAAACTGGTAGGCAGTATCATACAGATTCATCTATTTGTTGGTCGTAGTCTCACATTTGTAGCGTCTTTTCCTGAATTTCACTGTATTGTTCTGAGAATCTATAACCTACAACTATTTAGCAGATATGGATCAAAAGCACCTATTTATTTGCAATATGATTAAGAATGGGGAATATAATAATGCAAAATTCTGATATGAACAAGTCTCACACAAAGGGTTTCCCTGGTTCAGGAGAAACGATGTATAGGCCGTATGGTTTTACGTGCAGGGTTTCGATCATATACGTGTACTAGCTACACGTATTTTTGATCAGACGGATAATACTAGCGGGCTTAGAATTAAACCGCATTCTAGTATTATAATATTGGATTATTTTCATCTTTTGGTATTCGTGGTACGAATACGGGTATGTGTATACGGTGAGGGGTATTCTTGTATTTTCACAAGAGTAATTCTAGAAGAAGACACCTCATTTATGATTAATCCATTTATTCAAATGGATAATGAGGTGGAGAAATGAAGTGTTATTAGAGCATGATTAAAGCATGGCTAATTTGGATGTCTCATTCACTTTAGATGACTATTGAAACATGGTTGCATTAATGTGATTATTATTATTGAAAAGATATACTTTATAGTTATCAATGCTTAGCCATTCTTCAACTTGTTTTTCACTTAACACTCTCTTTCCTTTTTTGCTCTCTTCTTCTTTCTCAAATTCTAAACACTCTCACGTGTTGAGAACTCTAGGGTGATTGAGATAAATTAGTCCAACTAACTTTCTATATCATCTAAGTTGTCTAGATTAGCAAACCAGGTAATTTAGTTACCTCAATTTAAAGGTTAGAGCTTGAACCATAGACTCTCGGGTGGATCTTCTTTGATACGAGGAAGCCTACGATCAAACTCGATCCATACAAACGAGAAGCTTAAGAAGAGGATAAGAAGACCTGAAAGACTTGAACACAAAAGTATAAATCACTTCATAATAGATTAGAACTTTTGTTAGTTTAGCTAGTTAATTCTTATGGTCAATCTTAGAAGTTTAGTCGATATTGTTTGCTGTAAAATTATTTTATGTTAATTCCGCCTGTCTACAAATCCTGTGGAGTATGCGATATCGACTTGCACCCTGGACCCCACTGACCCATGTGAGAGACCGCTGCTGTTTTGGACCTGTAGGGTCCCTGTAGACCCCGTTTTCTCGTATATGTAACAGGAATGAAAGTTCCAGGGGTTTTGGCTACAGGTTTAAACGTGATGACGGTTTTGGGCAAGTCGGGTATACCACAGGATGGGTTCAGTAAAATAAGCCTAATAATAGATGAAAATAAAAAAAAGTCCTAAAGTGACTTGAAAGTGTTTTTGCAGCTGATTAAGGATCCACTCCTTTCAAGGCTAAGGTCGTGTTTGGATAGTTAGGATTAAAGTTCACAAGAATGCCTTTAGAATTAAAATGTGTTGGAATGCATGTGCATTTCAAAAGTAAAATTCCAATGCATTTTAGCAACATAATGCATGTTTGGATAGTTGGGTTAAGGATAGCATTAAAGTGTCAGAGTGTGTGTGT
The DNA here is from genome assembly GCA_030015575.1 of Agapanthus africanus. Lineage (NCBI taxonomy): Eukaryota > Viridiplantae > Streptophyta > Magnoliopsida > Asparagales > Amaryllidaceae > Agapanthus > Agapanthus africanus. The sequence continues at coordinate 202,030,007 of JASDDO010000028.1, read as the reverse complement.
GTTAGATTAGAAAAATTGGGTGTTTGCCAATTTTTAGAATCTAATGGATTAGAGATATTTTTGGTCTTTTTCCATTGATATTCTTCTTAAAAAATTTACTCAAACACTAATTTCTTGGATTAGCCCGATCCAATGGAAAAGTCTAGAGCTTTTTTCCATTGGAATATGGATTTCCAAATATGGGCTAAAAGTAGATAGGGTCATTTTCAAGTATGTAGTTTGATTTTGACAGAAAACGAAGGTGGATATAAAAAACGTGGAAGAGAGTATCTTTTATATATTGGTCAAAAAGTCAATTTCTTACATGTTAGTTTATGATCTGACTCGTCCATCTTTATCTCCGTGATCTGACCTAAACATATATACATCAATCTCAATAGATACTCTTTGACCGCCAATTTGATTATGGAAAGTGTTTTATGGTGGGTAAACTAGTAAGCGATCCTCTCATGCAAGTGCACAAACTATCAAAATTACATTAAAAAAATTATGTGTGAATAACTTAGTATATATTGAGCATGATGAACAGCGCGGATCAATAAAAAGTTGATGGATTGTTTTCTCGAGGAAAGTAGAAATTTTAATTTGGCCACTCTGATTGGGGAATAAAAGAACATGATCCAGGAGCTGTTTGCAACAAGTTGATGACATGGCTAGTCCAATCAATCTGGAGGCAGGCATCACCTTTTTCATCTTTGATCTTTTTTTGGTCCACAGCTATAATGAACACACTTGAATGCTTATATCTCTTCCTTGTCTTTTATGTTTCAATTCCCATGTCATGCTCTCTTCAAAATTGGGCATGGCATGATATCAAGCAAAGTACAAGGTGATATTCATTGGTGCCGCCCTTTATTTGAATTTTAAATCCTTTTTGGTTTGTTCACTCAAACTTCAGTTGGGCAATGCATGCCATGTGGAACTGCCTTTGTCCAATCTATATGGAGTCCTTGTTAGCCTATTGGATACTTTTCCATTCAATTTTCTTTAAAGTGATTTTGTTTTCAGAGAGTTTTGGGTTTTGATTTTACAGATCATAGGGCCATTTTCTTGCAATTTTTCAGGGTCATGCTTTAGATTTGATATATGCTTTATTTTTCACAAGAATGTTGTGATTCTTGAAGCTTCTCTCTCTCTCTTGTATAATTCATATCTATAAAACATGAAAAATGAATATACAATCTCTACAAAATATCCGCTCATAATTTGAGAGGATGTTGGAAGAGCACTTGCTTATCGTTGGAGAGATAACAAACTTAGAGCCACCACAACCATTTTTTTCCCCTTCTTTTCTATTTTCATTTTTATGTAATGGTCCATCATGCGGACACGATCTGAACCTAAATCCCTTACTCAACTGTAAAGAAATTTTATCATTATAGCGGCATCCACCACAAGAATGTTAAATATATTATTTTCCATCCTTTATCATTGAAATAACACACACAAGAACGAGCCGTCCCTCTCAACATCTCATTCATTAATCGAACACAGGCCAAAAAAAAAAAACCAAGTATAATTGGAAGACTCTGCTAGGCTGATGTCAATGATAATTATAGTTTAATAAGTTAATATCTTGATTAACCCAAAAGAGACGAAATGGGCCTTTATGGTTTCTCTTTTTTAGTTGGAAAAGTTTTATTAGTGAATAGTCAAGGTACATGTGAAATGAGAACCAATTAATTTTGACAAACAAATACATAAAAAAAAATCGAACAAAATACAAATTAGTAAAACGCCATAGAGATCATGTTGATGGGAGATTTTATAACCAATTCGATAGACTGAAGTAGTTGTGTATCATTCTCGGCTTCTTCATCTCGGTCGTTGTTGAATCTGAACATAATACGGAGAAAAGAAACTCGGTACTTAACAATAAACCACAGAAATCTAAAGTCTTTGTTTCTATATTTATCCAACATTATTCTTAAAAGAGAAAAAGCAAATCAGACCTAAATCGTCCACATTGCACGAAATATATATATATATATATATATATATATATATATATATATATATTTCGAATAGCAAAGCAGTAATTTACGGAAGAAAACAACCTGGCTCCAATCCAAAGATTAATTATGCATTATAGGTGATAATTTTGATGACAAAATGCTAATAATCCCCACAATCACAATCAAGCTGTTGGCTACATTTATTACCCCCAATGCAATATTCAAATTTTGTTTTTGGTTTTTCTCAACACTCGACTTGGTTGCTTAATTAATCAATTCCAATTGAAGCGACTAGCTCCATTAATAATAACTTCTTCAAAGTAAGTTGGTGTGATGTGATGTCAGCTAATTCTAGATTTAGCAATTAACCAAACAATTTAACGACATTTCCAATCATTAACTGAGAAATAAGATCGTCATGTATATGTATAGGATTCTCTGAGATTGCTATACTCTCAACACAATTTTAGTGCCAAGAGTATTTATTTTTAATTCATATTTAGTAAAGTTTTGGCGAAAAGATGTTTTCTAAAGTATAGAACAGCTGCTTGTTAGGCCGAAAGACTCAATTTTTTTATAAACTAGACTTTGACGAAGGCATCACGCGTGGGATCAAAGACGATTCAATATATTTATAGATGAATTCTTACGGTACACAAAAATTGTTATATTTTCAGAAATGAGCAACACATGATAAAAGAAAGTGGATTGCCATTTTCTGTTAGCTTAAAATAATCGTCATTAATCGGATTCTCTATAGATTGTGATATTTCTTCATGAACAATATTGTTCTTACAAAAATAAATAGAGCTCGTATTTATTTTTAATTTTGTATGAATCATAAGCACTTCATACATTATCAGTTGTAATGGAACTATAATTATTGAATGTAATTTATTAAAAAAGATAGTTATATACTTTATATTATGCATGATAAATAATCTAATTGTTAAATATACACTACTAGAAATAAGGGTTGCCCCTACGGATTTACCCGTAGGGGCAACTCACTGGCCCTACGGATATCTCCGTAGGGGCAAAAAATTAATCTATAGGTGCAAACGCCGTAGGTGCAAGTTGAAGCCCTGAACTTGCCCCTACGGAGTTCTATGTAGGTACATTTACACCTACGGATTAGAGCGTAGCGGAAAAAAATTTATTTTTTTTACGGTTATTTTAATTATATTAACTGTACCTACGGATATATCCGTGGGTCCAACTAGTATCCCCTACGGATATATGCGTAGGTACTTATCCGTAGGGGCAAAATATCAGGATTCCTGATATTTTGCCCCTACGGGTATATCCGTAGGGGTTATTTTTTGCCCCTACAGATAAATCCGTAGGGGCAAGACCAATCCCCCTGACACTGAGATCAGGGGGGAAATATAAGTTACTGTTGATATTTTGCCCCTACGGCTTAATCCGTAGGGGCAACATGTGTACCTACGGATTAATCCGTAGGTACACATTATCTGTATTTTTTTAAAAAAAAGGGCTGCCTGATTTTTTCCCGTCCTGTGCACAATAATATATATATCAATAAAATATAAAATTAATCATCACACAACATATATCGCAGTATTCATAATCACATCTCACGCATATAATATACAAAAGAAACCCAAATACTGAATATGATATAAATATAAACCAATATCAATATCAATATCGTTTCAAAATGTAGTACAATATGTATGATATAAATAAATACATGTTTCAAAAAATAAGAACCAAAAAGCTACCCTACCTCGGTCCAGCTCCATCTCTGAATAACGATAGAATAACGCGCGCCTGCTCCTCGGTCAATAAACTTTGCAATTCGGCGCGAGCGGGAGTCTTAGCGTCCTGTGGAGCTGGCGATGTGGTCTGCGCAGCCGCCGTCGAGGGAGTCGCTTGCGGAGCCGCGGCTGCGGGAGTCTGAGCGGGCGCTGGAGCTATAGGAGCTATCTACGAAACCGCAGCCGATATAGTGGCTTGCGGAGCCGCAGCCGAAGGAGATGCATGACATGTACCCTGTCGCGTCTGGACCAAACGTGTGTAAGAAACGTGTAAGAACTGTGTATTATTCGAATTCGTATCATTATAAAGTTATTTCGAAATCCCATTTGGATATCTAGTTTGGAAAACCGTTGTTTATTTTAATTACATATGTATGTATGATTAATCAAACCTAAGTCTAAAACCAATAAGCTCAAGCTACGTGCTAATTATGGATATGTTGATATCTATAATATGACATGATATTTTACTATAAAATAGTATACATACCAGCATCTCCTTCAAATCCTCAACGGTGGCCCTCAAGCTCTCCAGTTCCTGCTGGACACGTCGCTCACTGGAGACGGAGGAAGTAACCGCCGGGGTGGAGTCCAACCTCATATGGGCCCTGCTAGGGTCCAGTCCCCGGCCTCTCTCCCAACCTCCGTGGTGCCCTCCGTGTGCGGCGTCCAGAACTGGGGTCAGCAGCCTCGGATCGCTCTGTCCGGTAAAATCGATCCCCGAGGCCTCGGCCTGCTCAACCACCCGCTCCTATACCCACATTAAGCAGTAAATTATAAGTATAAAATTTAAACTTGAAGCTTCCAAAACTAAAATTTCAAATATGGGTAGAATAAATATTTAACACTTACGCAATACTCCTGGGTAGCGACGTCGGGATATCGAAGCTCGCCCGTGGTGGGATCTGTCGAGGTGCCGTGGACGGCAAGATATGCGGACAGCACGCTCGGTGTACCACCTGACGCCACGGTCCGAGATGTCTGCAATATTAGAAAGTAACTCTTAATATTAGAAATATTAGAAAATAACTCTTAATATTGCAGAATATCACAAAGATCGGTCTATTGTAATTTACCGATAACTCTATGGCTCGAGTAATGTTCCTCGAGCCACCTGTGTAAGTGGGGCGACCCCTCTTCGCTGACTTCCTGTTCTCTGTATTCTGAGGGGCCTGTTTCTGCACAACGCATTAACATTTAGTTTTCTAATTAAAAAACACAAAGAAATAAATTATATCATAAATAATGAATTACATTTAAAATACATACCTGTTTGCGTTGGGAGTCGAAATAATCGCACAATAGCGGCCATGTCTCTACGTCGACTCTCGCAAACGCTGGAGTAAATAGGAGGGCCGCTCTCTCTGCCTCGGGGGTCGCCATCCACAGGGAGTAGCAGTCGGCCTTCATCTCATTCCTGTTGTATCGGACCTTGGTCTGCATGTTCTTCATCAGGCCTTTGTACAGAGCATGAAGGTCGAGCACCCTCCCAGGGTGATCAGGGTCGGGTACAGACTGAAAATCGTAATCCGACTGAAAATACAAAAAAAACATTGTTACTAGATTGCAAGGTGTTAATAATAAATATATTGGATAAATCAAATGAAAATAGACCGTTAATACGTACCCGAGCCTGATCAAAGAAGAGGGCGAATGAGCGCCTGTACTGCTCGCCCCACTCAACGTGAAGTGGATAGTTCTTCACGAGCCGGCTCTCATCCCCCATATACCGGCCGAACCTCTCGGCATGAGGACCGGTATAGCGATAGTCAAGGGTAAAAAAAGGGGGAATGCTGCCTCCCCCCTAGCTCTGTCAGGCCTCAGCCTATAGGACTGATTCGGGCCTCGAGTCCCCCTCTGGGGATGGGGAGGCCCTGCGTCTGCACGAAATATCAAGACAATCAATATTAAGACAAAGTTGTATTAAGAAATCAAGCTTAAGCGAAAATTGAAGTGTGATATATACCTCCGGTGACTATCGCACGAGCCTGGGCCCGGGCAGCAGCACGAGCGGGACGATAGTTCCTTCGGTGAGGAACAACCGGGGTCCCGGATGCGGACGCATCCCCTGCAACTTGAAAATAAACATTGACGCTAAATTTCCATGAAGTTCATATTTATTCTATAGAGCATATGTAAAATGAATAAATATTTTATATTTATTCATACTAACCTGCAGACGATGCGGATGGTATGGAAGCGGCAGGAGTGGCCCCTGCGGAAGATGTGGATGCACCACCTATAATTAAACAATTAAAAATAGATTATATAAGTAATTGCAAAAAGAATGTGTAAATCAATAATATAACGTTCTAAATCAATATGCATACACTATAGGATATATAAATATACCCGCAGGTGCGGTGGTGTCACCACCTACAGCTAGACAATAATAAAAATTGCTAAGTAAGAGCAAAAGGAATGTGTGTATATTTATGATATAGCATTCTAAATCAATATACATGCACTATATGATATATAAACATACCTGGAGGAGCGGGAGTGGCCTTTGTCCCAGATGTGGACGCATCACCAACAACTAGACAATCAAACATTGACAATATAAGTAATTTTGACATAAACAGGCATGAATATCTGTAATATTACATTCAAAATGGATATGCGTGCAGTATACCTGGAGGTGTGGCAAAATCCACACGGAAGGAGGCACCCGAAGGGGTCTCCGATCTGGGTGCAAGACCGGCCCTCTGAAGCTCACTACGAAGCTCTCCGGGCGGCAGAACCGCTCTGCCCCTGCCTCTGCCTCTGCCGCGGATGGAGCTCCTGCCGCCCCTCGCTGCTCCCGACATCGTCATCAAATCTAGATAAACGGTTCGTGGACGCATTAGACAATTATTAAAAGTATTGACTATATGTGTATAGAGCGTAAAATGTGAAGTAATAATATAACATTACTGATAACCTTTTTCGTTTCGTGGGCGCATTATACATATCTACTTGGATTTCATCGTCGATGTCATTTCTAACCCATGTAACTTCATGATCGGTCGAAGACAACCCGTCCTTCGAAACAGACGGTCGGAGCACTTTAAGCCTTCTCTCTTCTTCGTCCTCATCGCTGTCCTCGTATTCTGGGACATCGTAGACATCTCTGGGTTTCCATCGGCATACAACACTCCACCCCGGATGCTTCAAACATTGTGAGTAGTATACTTGGAACGCTTGGTTCGGAAAGATAAACGGATCTTCCTGACCGTAAAATCGAAGTGTGTTCACACTGGTCAATCCATATTCATCTTTCCAAGTCCCAAGATTGCTTCTCCACCTGTCCGTATCGGTTCGCGTATCGTACCAAGTACACTGGAATATATAAAAGGGTTCTGATCGTCCGGGATAGTGGATGCCGAGCATACAATTTAAGTACCCATAATAAATCACACCGTCCGATCCTACCGTCGCAATCCCACTATTCTGAGTGGTTCTAGATGTTTCTATGTCCTTAACTTCGAATTTGTATCCAAGGACACCAAATCCTTTGTAATATGCAACCTCCGTACTAGAAAATTGAGCTAAACATCTTGAATCACTCTTAAATGATGCAGACAAGTTCGGATCGTGGATCTAACAAAACAAATTTTATGACAAATACATAACGATACAAGTTTAGATTAAAACTGCTAGCAATAAAATGTTATTCGAATAACTTACATGATCTGTGACCCAATCACAAAAATTATCCTGATGATATTTTTCCAATTGTTCTTCATTCCAATCAGGATGCCCCTCACGTACCTCGTTAAAATGAATTCTGTTTTCGACAAATAATGGTGACATTAATATTATATCATTTCATACACACACAAACACAGATATAACAATTAATCAAAAAAAACTTACTCTCTAATTTGTTCAAGACATGCGCAATTATGCAAGATAAACCGGTATATCTTGTTGATAAACATAGTGTCTACCCTCTTATACTCGGTTTTACCATATGGTCCGTCTTGAATTCTTCGGTGGTCGGTTAAGCCTTGTCTCAATGTTCTCGTCCAGATAGCGGGAACAAAATATGGTTGCTTCATCAAGAAGATAACCTTGCATGATAGAACCCTCTGGTCGATTTTTATTGCGTATATACTTCTTAAGAGTGTAGAGGTACCTAATGAAAATATGTTGAATAAATAAATACGGGCATACAGGACAACAATAAATTTATAAATTGCGCGAAACGAAAAATTACACGTACCTCTCGACGGGATACATCCATCGATATTGTACCAGTCCGGCTAATTTCGCCTCAGTTGCAAGATGACCCGTCAAGTGTATTATGATATCGAAGAATGACGGTGGGAAAATACGCTCAAACTTGCAAAGTATCAACGCAATAGAATTTTCTAGTTTATCCAGCGTCACAACCTCCAGCGTTTTAGCACACAAATCCCTGAAAAAACAACATAGGTCGTTGATTACTAGACCAACCGAGTCGAGGAGAGAAGTCCTGAGGGCTAAGGGAAGAAGGTGCTCCAAGATAACATGGTGATCATGACTTTTCAGCCCATCGATCTTGTCCTTCACAATTTTTATTTTCTTGCTGAATGATCCTGAGAAACCTGTGGAGACTTTCAAATCATGCAACACTTGCAGGAATCTTTTCTTCTCCGGTTGTGACATACGATAAGAGGCATTTGGAAGTACAAACTTGCCCGGTTTACCCGCTACCGGTCTAGGGTGCAATTCACTTCTTATTCCCCACTCTTGTAGATCCATCCGAGCATTCATGTTGTCTTTAGATTTCCCGTCTTTACAAAGAAGCAAGTTAAATATGTGCTCTGATACTCCCTTCTCTATATGCATGACGTCCAGACAATGACGCACTGAATTTGTAGACCAGTACGGAAGCTCGAAGAAAATACTTAACTTGTTCCAATATGGTGGTTTGACCTGTTTCGTCGGATCCATCCCGAAGGTCACGTTATTGTAACCATCCCATTTAGCAGTCACGTCCTCTCCGGACAATGGGGATGGAGGTCCAAGAAGCTCCTGATGACCATCAAAGTAAACCGTGTCTAACCTATAGGGGTGGTCTGGAGGCAGGAAACGTCGATGGCCGCAATAACAAACCTTCCTGCTAAAATTCAAGAATTTCGATGTTGTGTGTTCATGGCAATGAGGACATGCTTTGTGACCATGTACGGACCAACCTGATAGCATTCCATACGCAGGAAAGTCATTAATTGTCCACATTAAAGCCACACGCAGTATGAAGGTTGTATTTGTGTTTGCATCATATGTCTCTACACCATCAATGAACAAAGATTTCAACTCCTCGATCAGAGGTCGGAGATAGACGTCGATATTGTTCCCCGGTGAGTTTGGTCCGTCGATAAGAAGAGACATCATAAAGTATGATTGGTCCATAACCAACCAAGGAGACAGATTATAAATTATCATTACAACGGGCCATGTGCTGTGACTTCCAGCCATATAGTTGAATGGGCAAAAGCCATCAGTAGCCAGTCCGAGCCGGACATTGCGAGGATCGCTACTGAATATTGCGTGCCTCCTATCGAAATCCTTCCATGCCGGTGAATCTCTTGGATGGCTTATTTTTCCATCTTCACTTGGAGGAGCACGGTGATGCCAAATCATTGTCTCGGCTGTTTTCTTGCACCTGAATAGCCTCTGTAGCCTCTGTGTTATGGGAAAGTATCGTGCTATCTTCACAGGTATATCAGGCTTCTTATCAGAATCTTTCGGCTTATACCTGACCTCTCCGCATGTTGGACACTCTTTCAAATCTGAATTCTCTTTCTGGTACAAAACGCAATTTTTAGGACATGCTTGAATCTTCTCGCACTTTAGACCCAAATCAGACATCATCTTCTGGGCTTCGTACCAGCTGTCGGGCACATTATTTTCCGGAGGCATAGAATCTTTCAAGAACGAAAGAAACATTGTGAATGACTTGTTGCTCCATCCATTTAGACACATAATCTGGAAAAGTTGGACGAACCATGAGAGGGTGGAATACTTCGCATTCTCAGAAATTGGTTTCCTAGCATCATTCATGAAATTTTCATATTTATCCGCACGCGGTCCTTGACCGGAAGGAATGTTATCTTCGGTACGAATAGATTCACCTAGGGCAGCCTCTATCATATCCTCCATTTCTTCTGATGGAAATAAATTACCGCCTTCTCCTTCTGCCGCATTACCGAATTCTTCTTCTTCTCCTGCCGCATTATCGTGTTCTACTTCTTCTGCCGCAGTACTGCATTCTTCTCTTTCCCCGTGATATTTCCAAGTTGTATAAAGTCTAGTAAACCCATGTTTTACAATATAAAGCTCTGCCAATGCTACCTTCTGCCAGTACTTATTGCCACATCTATCGTACGGACAGAGAATCTTCTCTATTATGATCTTATTATGTGCGCGTGCAAATTCAAGGAAAGCAGCAACTCCTGCAACAAACTTAGATTGCATACGTTGTTTCCAATCCACATACATCCAGTCCTTAACTATGACTTACTCATGGGCCATGTTAGACTGTATAACATATAAATTGTAGGTTATACTGACTATATTGAGAAATATAAGAACGGGATAGTTACTGATAAAGGATAAAATCCATGTATATGCTTTGTGTGTGCGTTTGTCGTTGAAAAGAATAAATTATCGCACGTATGTTAACCGATAGACGGGGACTAAGTGGCGCTTTTAGTTTCATATATGAGTATCGATGAGAATATGAAGGTTTCATATTATCATATAGTGGTTTTAACCTGAACATCTCGAATCGCTCTCTAATTATGCTTTTGTTGTGTATTCTTGTTGTATGTGTGTGTTCCGGCTGTCGGGGGTAGGCTTCTATCCCATTAAGAATGTATAGAGCAAACACCCATCACTTGTGCTTTCAACCGTTTCGAGTAAATTTCGGCAGCACCTCCCCGCTGTTCTCCGAGTACACTGTAATAGAATAGATAATCATTTCAAAACTGTGAAACAACGTTGAAATGAACATCTAATCTATCTTTGTACACGGAGAACCAGCGAAAAGGTACCGACGAAATATCTCGAAACGGATGAAAACACAAGTGAATGAAGGCGTTTGCTTTATACATTCTTAACTTGTCCATACGGGACAAATCTATGGGTTACCATACGATTGAATCTTCTCGTCGCGTAGACTATACGACGGTTGTTAGTATCGAGCTATACTGTCCGATATTTAACAACTTTCGTATGGTTCTATCTCACGACGAGTATCGCACGTATGTTAACCGATAGACGGGGACTAAGTGGCGCTTTTAGTTTCATATATGAGTATCGATGAGAATATGAAGGTTTCATATTATCATATAGTGGTTTTAACCCGAACATCTCGAATCGCTCTCTAATTATGCGTTTGTTGTGTATTCTTGTTGTATGTGCGTGTTCCGGCTGTCGGGGGTAGGCTTCTATCCCATTAAGACTGTATAGAGCGAACACCCATCACTTGTGTTTTCAACCGTTTCGAGTAAATTTCGGCAGCACCTCCCCGCTGTTCTCCGAGTACACTGTAATAGAATAGATAATCATTTCAAAGCTGTGAAACAATGTTGAAATGAACATCTAATCTATCTTTATACACGGAGAACCAACGGAAAGGTACCGACGAAATATCTCAAAACGGATGAAAACACAAGTGAATGAAGGCGTTTGCTTTATACATTCTTAACTTGTCTACACGGGACAAATCTATGGGTTACCATACGATTGAATTTTCTCGTCGCGTAGACTATACAACGGTTGTTAGTATCGAGCTATACTGTCCGATATTTAACAACCTTCGTATGGTTCTATGTCACGATGAGCATCGCACGTATGTTAACCGATAGACGGGGACTAAGTGGCGCTTTTAGTTTCATATATGAGTATCGATGAGAATATGAAGGTTTCATATTATCATATAGTGGTTTTAACCCGAACATCTTGAATCGCTCTCTAATTATGCGTTTGTTGTGTATTCTTGTTGTATGTGTGTGTTCCGGCTGTCGGGGGTAGGCTTCTATCCCATTAAGAATGTATAGAGCGAACACCCATCACTTGTACTTTCAACCGTTTCGAGTAAATTTCGGCAGCACCTCCCCGCTGTTCTCCGAGTACACTGTGTAGGGTGTTTTTCGTCACCCCATTGAGATGGGAATACGCGCGCGCTTGTCAGGCGTACTACAGATTCCCCCTGCCTAGGGTAGGCCGGGGTTTAATGATTGCGGAGATCCGAATCTCCGGCAGCCGCGGACTAAGCTGCCGTTAATTACCCCCCGCCTTTAGAGCGAGGGAACCTCCGATTGACGGGTTAAACTGGTCATGCGAACTCAATGTGCGGTGTGCGTGTGTTGTGTTTTGAAAGGGGGGTTTGGATATATATCGGGAGCCACGCAGAGTTTTTTACGGGGATCCCGCTACCCGGATAGCGGGCTGGGGATCAAGGGGGCTAGCAGCCCCCTTACGGGGTGCGGGGCAGCGCCCCGTTAAATTTTTTTTTTCTAACAGGGACAGTGTCGTGGAGCACGTGTGTGTGAAAATATGTATACATATGTACATGTATATATATATATATACATAAAAAAAGGGGGAAAGCATCCAAAGGATGCGTGGGGGCAGCACCTTGGGCGCTGTGTGCCTAGGTGCTGTGCGCTCAGACGCTAGAGTGCCACTTGTCGGCACGTGGGCGCTCTGCGCTTGAGCGTTGGGCGCTTGAGCGCAAGTGCGCCACGTGTCGGCACGGGGGCGAATTGCACTCGAGCGTCTGCGCTTGAGCGCAAGCGCGCCACGTGTCGGCACGGGGGCGACTTGTGCCCGAGCGCTTGCGCTTGAACGCAAGCGCGCCACGTGTCGGCACCGGGGCGACTTGCGCTCGGGCGCTTGCGCTTGAGCGCAAGCGCGCCACGTGTCGGCACATGGACAACTTGCGCTCCGGCGCTTGCGCTTGAGCGCAAGCGCGCCACGTGTCGGCACGCGGGCGCTTTGCGCTTGAGCGCCGGCGAGAAAAAGAGGCTTTTAGCCTAAGAAACAGAAGCTATGCTTCAGAAAGGAAATATTTGTTATGTATATATGTATGGAGTTAAACTCCTGGGATGTTTTGAAGCTGATGAAGGGGGTTCTTCTTCTTCCTTCTGTTGTTTGGCCGGATCTTGAAGATCAAGAAGTAGGAGATTTTAAAAATCACTCCTTTTTGAGATCTGATGGGAGATCTGAGTTCCCCTTTGTGAGTTTTGTGGTGGAAAACTACTTAGTTTTGGAAATGAAAGAGTAAAACTCTTGATTTAATTCAAAAGAATTGAGAAGGTTTAGAACCTTGGAGAAGGAGCAGGAGGCACAAAGAACCCTAGTTTTTGGGGGAATGAAAAAGTTGTTTTTTTTTTATTCATCATGTTGCCTTATATAGGCTTACATATTTACATATAGCCCCTTGGGCTTTACAAAAATGACATTTTAGCCATCCCATGGCTCATGTGCCATTTCATTTTTGCACATAAGCCATGGGCTTACAAAATATTGGCTTTATGCCCATTTTGTTTTCATTCATGCATAAACAATTACATAAAAATTATTTATTACATGATTTTGTTGTTGGCATGGCGGAAGGCCGGACGCTTCGTGTTCGGGCTCGACCTGGGCATTGGCCCACTTGCTTGGGCTTGGGCCCACCTGGCTTGGGGTTGACCTTGACTTTGACTTGGTCAACCGGGGTGCAAATTTTGACTTCAACAAAGTGCCCCCCATCAATAAATGCACACCGCATATGTGGGTCGTGTGCATGAAATTGATCGATCTTCTTTTGTGTGGAGGCGACTTGCTTTGGTTCCCACTTTTGGGATGCACTGCCATTTTTACGACACGGACGGTCGGTGCTCTGTTACGGAGCGATTTGGGTTCCCAATTTGCGGGAGCCTGCACTGCCCTTTTTGCGACATAGACGGTCGACGCTCTGATCCGGAGCGATTTGGGTTCCCAATTTGCGGGAGCCTGCACTGCCCTTTTTGCGACATAGACGGTCGACGCCCTGTTACGAAGCGATTTGGTAGACGTGCCCCCTGCACGGAGTGTCGCTGGTCGACGTTTCCCCGAGGCGGAGTGTCGCTGTGGTAAGACGTATCCCCGAGATGAAGTGCCTGTGGTAGGACATTTCCCCGAGACGGAGTGCCTGTGGTAGGACGTATCCCCGAGACGGAGTGCCTGTGGTAGGACGTTTCCCCGAGACGGAGTGCCTGTTGTAGGACGTATCCCCGAGACGGAGTGTCTGTTGTAGGACGTATCCCCGAGACGGCGTGCCTGTGGTAGGACGTTTCCCCGAGACGGAGTGCCTGTGGTAGGACGTATCCCCGAGACGGAGTGCCTGTGGTAGGACGTATCCCCAAGACGGAGTGCCTGTTGTAGGACGTTTCCCCGAGACGGAGTGCCTGTGGTAGGACGTTTCCCCGAGACGGAGTGCCTGTTGTAGGACGTATCCCCGATACGGAGTGCCTGTGGTAGGACGTATGCCCGAGGGTAAAACCGTCATCCTCACCTGAGGCAAGAGTGGTGTCTTTATGGGAGCCGATCCAGCGTGCCGATGTCCTGCATTCCAAGCAGATTCTGAGCTGGGCCGCGCTTAGCCCTGCACGCTATCTGGGTAAGTCAAGGCCGTAGACGATCTATTTAGATTTTGGTAAATTTTCTTTTCTTTTTCTGCGTCACTAACCCACTTTTATTTGTGTCTTCTTCTTTTTGCAGAGCAAATGGACCGATCAAAGTTCCTAGCTGCCATGGCCGCGAAGGCAGGAAAAAAGACTGGGGGCGCAAGTTCGTCCCGTCCCGGTCCGAGCTCAGCCCCGAGGCCTATCTCATCGAGCAAGCCTTCAGTTGCGTCACCCCGAGTCCCCGAAGAGCGTCGCGGGCGAGGGAGGTGGAGGAGGAGGAGGCCGAGCCTGCCAAGGTCCCCTTCAAGAGGCATAAAAGGACGGTTTCTCGTTCGCCTACCGCCGGGATCCCAGTGCAGGAGGGGGACGTCTACATCGAAGTGCTCTCGGGGCTTTCCGTCGCCGACAGCTTGCTCTCAGACATGAAGCGAGCGGTTGGAGGCAAGATTCCCCGAGAGACCATGAAGGCGCAGGTGGCCGCCATTGCTCAAGAGGCGGCGCGGGTCGGTATTCAACTTTCCCACTTTTTTTGGTTTGAAATAATCGCTCAAGTATTTTTACCTCGGTTCGAGCTTCTAACCTGTTTGCTGTTTTCCTTAGGTCCTTCACCACTGCGCCATCCTCGTCGCCATGGAGTCTGAGGAGATGGCACCGGTCCTGAAGAAGGCGGGCGAATCTTCCTCGCGGGAGGAAGAGCTTCGCCTTTAGCTGCAGCGGGCGGAAAAGAGGCTAGCCGTCCTCGACGCTCGAGTGGACGCCGAGGAGTTGACGAACTCCAAGTACAAGGAGTCTCACCGACTTCTGAGTGAATCCAATCGGGCTATCCAGACCCAGTTGGAGAAAGCCAGTAAACTCTGTAACGCGGTGAAGAAGTCTAAGGACGCCCTTAAGAAGGAAGTCCGAGTGGCGCTCGAGGCGGTGAAGCTCGCCGAGACCCAGGCTACGAAAGCCATGGAAAGGTATAAGATGTCCGACCAGTTCTACGCCGACCTTGCCGAATCCTTGGCCATCGTTTGGTATGAGGCTCTCGATGCCGTCAAGGCGTTAATGCCGGAGTTCGCCGACAGTGAGCTCCGTGCCCAGTACCCTCTCTCTGAGGATGCACCGTAGGGGGCTGGCGCCGAGGTGGTCGCCGGGGGCGAAGTTGTCCTAGAGACTAAAGCTCCGGCCCCCGAGGGCGGTGTCGATCAGGACGAGATCCCGGCGGAGCCTGCGGCCTGAGCTTTCGTCCCTCAGGTGTTTTTGTTTTCAAAATTTTGTAAGCCTCCTGGCACTTTTTGTAAGGCTGGAGAGCCCAGAATACCTTGTACTTATTTTTGGTCATAAATAAAATTGAGCCTATTTTCTTCTTTTTTTTCTCTCAAATGTCTCCTTTGATTATTTTAGCTTGGATACTTTTCTTGTAAAAATTTTCATTCTGGAAATATATTTAGCACGTCGATAGTCTCATCCCGTGAGTGTTAGGTCATGGGTTGGCGCCCGGTCTTTTTAGGTGGCGATCGCAAATCGAGTGTATCGTGGCCAAGTGTAGGAAGGTCGGTACCTTCCCGCTTCCTAGAGTCGAGATGGCGATTGTTCACTTAGTATGATCGAAAGATATCTAAGTGTAGGAAGGTCGGTATCAGTCCATACCTCAGAGTCAAGATGACGACCGCGTGTCTTAGCATGAGCCAAAAAACAGCTAAGTTAGAATAGGGACCAACCCCACATGAATAGGCCAAGCAGGAGTTTGCATGGTGGCCACTTGGTGAGGGCTTTAGACCCTTGGCGCTGATGGGTAGGAGGATACCCGCTAAGGATGGACCGGGCAAGAAACTGCTCGGCGGCCTCGCATTGAGGGCTTTAGATCCTTTGCGCTGATGAGTAGGAAGCTACCCGCTAAGGATGGACCGGGCAAGAAGCTGCTCGGTGGTCTCGCGATGAGGGCTTTAGATCCTTAGCACTGATGGATAGGAAGCTACCCGCTAGAGATGGACCGGGCAGGAAGCTGCTCGGTGGCCTCACGATGAGGGCTTTAGATCCTTTGCGCAGAT
Source organism: Agapanthus africanus (assembly GCA_030015575.1). Taxonomy (NCBI): domain Eukaryota; kingdom Viridiplantae; phylum Streptophyta; class Magnoliopsida; order Asparagales; family Amaryllidaceae; genus Agapanthus; species Agapanthus africanus. The sequence continues at coordinate 202,013,613 of JASDDO010000028.1, read as the reverse complement.
GGGTAGGAAGCTACCCGCTAGGGATAGATTGGGAAGGAAGCTGCTTGGTGGCCTCGCGTGAGGGCTTTAGATCCTTAGCATTGATGGGTAGGACGGTACTCGCTGGTGATGGATCGGGAAGAAAGCTGCTCGGTGGCCTCGCGATGAGGGTTTTAGATCCTTAGCGTTTATGGGTAGGAAGCTACCCGCTAGGGATGGACCGGGCAGGAAGCTGCTCGGTGGCCTCGCGATGAGGGTTTTAGATCCTTAGCATTGATAGGTAAGAAACTGTAAGTCCATGTCACGCACCCCACGGGATCGCGGGGAGGCGGAATTTCAAAAAATTAGTTTTCAAAAGCTTTGTGACATAGACCATACGCCAAGATCTTTGCTAAACCTTTACTAACTATAAGAACAAGAGATCTAACTACTTGTGCAGAAGTTATACCTCACGTTCATGTCCTTCGGGTCTTCATTCCTCATTGTCCTCCACCTCGTCGTCGACTCCATGGATCGTATCGGATCACCACTTCCTCGTCGGCCTTCTCGAATCGAAGATGATCCACCCGAGTGGTTGTGTATCGAGCTCCTTCTTCTATACCGAAGAAACTAAGTCAATTATTATGCCACACTAACCGACCTAGGGTGTGTAGAGGATGTAGATGGATTGGGATTTCTCTTTTCTTCCTAGGTTACTCAACACATGAGTGTTCTAGGGTATGAGGGTGATGAAGATAGCTTGAGGAAATCTTGGTGAAGAAGAAGCATGAGAATGAGTTGTGTTTTTCTCTCTCTTCTCAAAATGTTGCAAACTGACCCATATGAATTATCTCATCAATAAATCACTAATCAATAATAAAATAGGTTCAAGTTACAACAAAATGAGTCATGGTCTTAAAATCCAACATGTGTCTCATGTAGCCATACTCATTATCATGCAATTTACACCTCGTTTCCTCAATACATAAAATGAATAATCATTTATACAAAATGATAAATACAAATTATGATATGTCATCTTCATTTAACATTTTTGACCAAATTACAAAATCGCCCCTTGTCTGTATATACATACCCGTATCCGTATTCCGAAAAATACGAATACAAAAGACGAAAACAATCCATCAATACAATACTAGGATCCGGCTTAAACCAAAACCTACTAGTATTGTCCGTCCGTATCATCATCCGTGTACAAGTCCACGTATGTGACCGAACCCTGTCGTAAAACCATACGACCTCTACATCTTTTGCCCGATGCAGGGAAACGCTCTGTGTGGGACTCTAAAGACTCGACACTACGCCGGCAGTTGGTTTAACCACAGGCCACAAGCGGCACTAGCTGTATGTAACGGCCCCCAGGTATATGTCAATGAGAAGGCCGATGAGAATAACTCATCCGAACTCCAACTGAGCCTATCTGTGACAATCTCCGTACAGTCCAGTCTGTTCGTCTAAGAGTATCGTATATCGGGCCTTGGCGGGCGGTAAACGTCAGACCCCTAATAGTGGTATAAGTCGTGTCGGAGTGTAGCCCAGAACACCTTGAGAAACTACTGGAATAACTACCAGTAAATCTCACTTGCCCTGGCCAGGGACTTTGTGTAATGGCTCTCCAGACACAGCGCGATATCAACCCCCAATACTGGGAGAGACGAATCCTATCTAACCGCCACTGCCTCCAAGTGCTTCGGGACTGCACCCAACTATTACCTGTTTGCACAACTCTTTTGAGCGTGGTAGGATAATAATCAAAATACAGTGGGAACACACTCGAGGCGAAGCAACAGTGTCAAGTCGACGGACTAAGTTGTACTCATGTCACTTGGGAACTGCTATCTGACGATAGGTATATTACCAACCAGTAGTTCCCAACGAGTCTTGTCCGGTGTACTCATAACCTAATGAGCACATGCATACTATCTTTAGTACGACGTACTGATGGCTGTGGGACAGACCATCTCCCCTGCTGGGATGAGAAGCATATACACTAGTCTACTCTGGAGTATCGATGCCCTGTCTCTATAATCCTACGACTAGGGACCTGTATAAGGATGTGCTTATGGACTACCCAGCCCCCACTAGTGTGGCTGCCATCACAACGCTGATAATCAAGCAAAAGATCCTAAGGGCTCTACTAATATGTATAAGCGATATGCTAAAAGAAGCACATGCACATATTGAAGTAGAAACAAACCAGATATCATACTACCATTTTGAGGAAGACAGTTAATACAACTGTGAATATCCCAAACTTCCATTAAATAATATACAAACTAGTATGATACATTAATGGCCTCTAGGGCGTATACACTAATAATCTCCCACTTGCACTAAGGCCATGTATTGGCAAATCGTAGACCTATCATCTCGATTAGCCTCTCGAACTGTGTCTGAGGGATGGCCTTCGTAAGTGGATCTGCAGTGTTGTTCTCCGTATCTACTCTCCGCACCTCGATCTCCTGGCGATCAATGATCTCCCTGATCAGGTGGTAGCGCCTCAAAATATGTCTGGACTTCTGATGGGACCTGGTTCCTTCGCCAAAGCTATAGCACCGTTGTTGTCGCAATACAGAGGTATTGGATTTACAATGGACGGAACCACCTGAAGTTCAGATAGTAACTTCTTCACCCAGACAGCTTCTTTTGTGGCGTCACAAGCAGCGATATACTCCGCTTCCACTGTCGAGTCTGCAACGATGTCCTGCTTGGAGTTCTTCCAAAAGACCGCCCCTCCATTGAGGGTAAAGACATAACCTGACATGGACTAGGAGTCATCCTTGTCACTCTGGAAGCTGGAGTCAGCAAAGGCCTCAATCTGGAGGTCTTTTCCGCCATACACAAAGAACATCTCCTTAGTGTTGAAGTCAAAAATTGCACCCCGGTTGGCCAAGTCAAAGTCATAATCAACCCCAAGCCAAGTGGGCCCATGCCCAGGTCGAGTCCGAACATGAAGCAGCCGGCCCTCCCCCATGCCAAAATGAAATCATGTCATAAATAATTTTTATGTAATTTTTTATGCATGAATGTAAACAAAATGGGCATAAAGCCAAATTTTTGTAAGCCCATGGCTTATGTGCAAAAAGAAATGGCACATGAGCCATGGGATAGGCAAAATACCATTTTGAAAAGCCCAAGGGGCTATATGTAAATATGTAAGCCTATATAAGGCAACATGATGAAAATATTTAATATACAATTTTCATTCCCCAAAAAACTAGGGTTCTTTATGCCTCCTGGTCCTTCTCCAAGGTTTTAAACCTTCACATTTCTTTGGAATTAAATCAAGAGCTTTACTCTTTCTTTTCCAAAACTAAGTAGTTTTCCACCACAAAACCCACAGAGGGTAACTCAAATCTTCCATCAGATCCCAAAAAGAAGAGATTTTTAAAATCTCACATCTCTTAATCTTCAAGATCCTGCCAACCGAGGAGGAAGGAGGAGGCCCATCTCCAGAAACCCCATTTAGGGGAAGAACTAGGGCTCAAGGGGAAAACCCCTTCATCAGCTTCAAAACATCCTAGGAGTTTAACTCCTCACACACACACACACACACACACACACACACACTAATAAGTGCTCCTTTCTGGGAGTACAACTCCCATTGCAGGGACCAAGTCCATTTTGCTGCCCGAGCGCCCACGTGCTGACACGTGGGGCGCTAGCACCCGAGCGACCACGTGTTGACACATGGGGCGCTAGCGCTGAAGGCGCTAGCGCTGAAAGCGCTAGCGCTCAGAGCGCTAGCGCCGAAAGCGCTAGCGTCCTTGCACCCACGTGTTAACACGTGGGACGCTAGCGCTCAAAGCGCTGGCGCCCGAGCGCTCAGAGCGCTAGCGCTCAAAGCGCTGGCGCCCGAGCGCTCAGAGCGCTGGCGCCCGAGCGCCCACGTGTTGACACGTGGGGCGCCAACGCTCAAAGCGCTGGCGCTCTTACGCTCAGAGCGCTAGCGCCCAAAGCGCTGGCTCCCGAGCGCCCACGTGTTGACACGTGGGGCGCTAGCGCTCAAAGCGCTGGCGCTCTTACGCTCAGAGCGCTAGCGCCCAAAGCGCTAGCGCCCGAGCGCCCACGTGTTGACACGTGGGACGCTAGCACTCAAAGCACTAGCGTCCTTGCATTCAGAGCGCTAGCGCCCGAGCGCCCATGTGTTGACACGTAGGACGCTAGCGCTCTTGAGCTCTAGCGCTAGCGCTTTTTCCCACGCATCCTTTGGATGCCCTTTCCTTTTTTTTATTTATTTATATGTATATGTATATATACATACACACACATACTCCACACTAAAAACACCTCCCCGTTAGAAAAAATTTCTAAAAATTTCTAACGGGGCACTGCCCTGCACCCCACAAGGGGGCTGCTAGCCCCCTTGACCCCCAGCCCGCTATCCGGGTAGCGGGACCCCCGTAAAAACTCTGCGGGGCCCCCAATATATCCAAAACCCCTTCAAAACAAGACACTGCACATTGAGTTCGCATGAACAGTTTAACCCATTAATCGGAGGTTCTCTCGCTCCAAAGGCGAGGGGTAATTAACGGTAGCTTAGTCCGCGGCTGCCGGAGATTCGGATCCCCACAATCATTAAACCCCGGCCTACCCTAAGCAGGGGGAATCTGTAATGCGCCTGACAAGCGCGCGCGTATTCCCATCTCAATGGGTTGACGAAAAACACCCTACAGATTTTGGCACGCCCGGTGGGACCATCTCTCCTCCCATATTTCGGGTTAAACGTTCATGCGAACTCAATCAATATAAATATCTATATTTATACTAAAATAATGCTCTTTTATGCAGGTTTTCAAGAAATCACTTCTCAACATTGTCTCCAAAGATGAACTCCGCTCCCATCTCCTATACAATGAAGATGGACTCCCGGACGGTCCTCCCGGCCAGTCTCGGGCGACAATGGGAAGAGCCGCTGCTACCATTCGGCTCTATTCTGTTTGTGTCAGCTAACGCCATCCCTGCTCTTCAAGCTCCGGATACTGACAAACCGGTCTCAAAAGGGAAAAGGCCGAATGTCATAGTTGCGAGGGCACCTCTGCCCAAGCACAAATCCGTTTCCAAACGACCCTCCATCGCTCCAGCTGGGGGCAAGGCCATCAACGTTAATGAAGCAATAGGGCATCTTGGGTAAGATCCAGTGCTACCCCCGACAACTGCTCGATCGGGTATTTTTTTTAAGCTTCCTATCAATCGACTCGCGGTGGCTTCCCAGAAAACGGATGCCCGCCAAGCCCTCAAAATTGAGAAGCTAAGGCAGAAAAGGCTCAGATACAGAGCCAACAAAAGGGCTAGGGCTCATATTAGGGTGAGCTTCATGAGGCCCCAAGAACGGGGTTACCCCGCCAAAGATAAATAGACGGCTGGATATGTGGTCCACACTGTCTACATGGTCGGACATGAAGAAACGAACCCTCCCATGCTTCACAGCCATGGTGATGATATGGTGGACGCTACCCAATGCCCACTCAGCCTAAATGATGAAGAGCTCGCTCAGGCCGATAAGCCAAAAGAGCCCGGGGTGCCTGTAGAATTGTGTTCAGGAAATAAGGATGATCCGGTTGTCATAACCGGAACTGCAGAACAAGCATTATTCTGATGGCTTCAGAGGCAGCTTTGGGACAGGGATGAGAAGTTAGCCAAGGTACAGTCTAAGGTCGACGAATTGACAAACGTCGCGGCAGATCTCGCGACCCAAGTCCCCGATTGCAATTACAGCAGAATCAAATTTTGGTTCATGAGACAGGGACTGATACCCGGAGGCAACCAATTGATACCCCCTTCAACCTAAGAGAGGGACGCCTTCACGGAAAACGGCCGCGATCAGCCTCCAGTCCCTCCGATACATACATCGGAGGAGAATCTCCACTGAAAGAGAAGCTGGATAAGGTTTATTCCTTCAAAAGGGACAAAGTCCACAAGATATTCAAGGACGCCCTAAGAAATGGTCTACAACTGCCAGAATCAAAGAGACCGCAAGAAACGAATATGACCAACGACCCTAAATATTGCCCTTATCACAGAGTGATAGGTCATGCCATTGAAGACTGCTTCGTCTTCAAAGATTGGGTCGAAAGGCAATACAAGACGGGAGAGATAGAACAGTCTAAAAGCGTGTTAGCAAACAGTCAAGCTACGATCACCGATTTCATACAAATAGAGACCGAAGCCTTTCGGGAACCTAATCCTCCCAGACATGTGCCATTATCTAAAAAGGGCGAACCAAAGACTGATCGGCCTTAAGGACCAGCATCAGTAAGGGTACCTACTCTAATGGAGGGAAAAAAGAAGGTGTACTCCTTTAGGAGGGATGAGGTCCGCAATATATTCGAGAAAGCCTTGAACAACGGTCTGCAACTGCCTATTCCGAAGAGGCCACATGAGATGAATATGACCGGTAACCCCGTATACTGCCCATACCATAAGGTGCTGAGTCATACCATTGAAGACTGCTGTGTTTTCAAAGATTGGGCAGAGGACCAATACAAGCTTGGAAAAACCTCACAGTCCTCAGATGTATCGGCAAGCCACAGAGCTACGGTCATCAACACAGCTCCGCCAAGATCAAAATTCAAGGAGCTGGGATAAGCAAAGATGACCTCTAAGTCGTTAAACTGGGAACGATCGACCACCACGTCATTAAACTGGGAATAATTGACCTCTAAGTCGTTAAACTGGGAATGTAAAAAAAATATATGTAAATAAACAAAAAAATGTGTAAATAAAAGAAAAATAAAGAAAAGCCGTAATGATGGGGCAACTCGCAATAAAAATCAGCGAGTAAAATAAAGATGAAAATAAAGCCGAAATGATGGGACAACCGCGAATAAAAGCCGAAATGATAGGGCAATCGCGATCTTCGCGATAAGAAAAGCTGAAATGATAGAGCAATCGTGGTAAAACAAAAAAAACGGCGAATGATGAGTCGCTCCTGGTACCATATTCCAGTGCAGCGATGCAGACGCCAACAAAAATCCGATTTTTCAAAATTTCCCCGGCCCTATGGCCAGTCCCCAAATTGACTACCGTATACAATCCACGGGCTCAAATAATTCTCATCATACCCATATCCCACCGCAATCACCAGTCCAGCGGCCGGTCTCCGCCCTTGGAATTATGCTCCATTGGGAAGACCCACTCATGTATCTTCACGATACATGAGGAGAACAAACCTTCGTGGGATCTTACGACTCACAAAGAAAAACACACTTAGGAGTCCTCACGACTCCTAAGGAGAAAATGCACCTGCGGGATCCTTACGACTCGTAGGGAGAAAATGCTTTTATGGGACCCTCACGGCCCATAAAATTGAAAAGCCTTAGGTGATAGGGATCTAAACCTGTCTCCTAAGCCATCGCTTCCCAATAGGCAATGGCGAATGATGAGTCGCTCCTGGTACCATATTCCAATGCAGCGATGCAGACGCTAGCCAAATTCCAAATCCCAACGGCGGATGATGAGTCGCTCCTAGTACCATATTCCAGTGCAACGATGCAGACACTAACAAAGTCCCGAAATGTTTTCGGCCCTACGGTCTGGATCATACATCCTGTAAAGCCGTATACAATCCACGGGCGTAAAACGATCCCTATCTCTCCCAAGTCTTACCGGTGAGACCACATTCAAAGTCCCACCAAAAATAAAAAAAATAATAAATAAATATAAATAAATAAAATTAAAAAAAATGGTATGTCCACAAGCAAATTGGGCACGGATGAAAACCCGAAAGGGTTCCGTGAGTAAAAACAGCAGGACTGCCGGCGAGTTTGTGAAAACCCGAATGGGCGCAAACTCGTAAAAAAAGAGAGATGACATGCACTCGCAAAGTCCTCTCGACTTCGTGAGGAGAAAATTCCCACGTAAGATCCTTACTACTCACAAAGGAGCAACACACTTGGAGATCCTCACGACTCCTAAGGAGAAAACACACCTACGGGATCCTAACGACCCGTAGGGAGAAAATGCTTTGTGAGACCCTTACGGCTCACAAAATTGAAAAGTCTTAGATGATAGGAACCTAAATCCTGTCTCTTAAGCCATCGCTTCCTGATAAGCAAGCGCAAATAATGATTCGCTCCTGTTACCATATTCCGGTGTAGCGATACTGATGCCAAGCAAAAACCAATTCCCAAATCCTCCCGGGGCAAATGATGAGTTGCTCCTGGCATTATTCCAGTGCAGCAATGCAGATGCCGACCAAAACCAAAATCCCCAAATCCTCTCATGTCAAATAATGATTCGCTCTTGGTACCATATTCCAGTATAGTGATGCTGATGTCAGCCCAAATCACAATCAACAAGTCAACTTCAACTCCGACACCGCAGAAAGCGGAGCAAGTTAGAATCCAATATCGACACCGCAAGAAGCGGAGCAAGTCAAGTTCACCCATGACACTGCAGGAAGCAGAGAAAGTCAAATAGAGCGTCGACCGTCCATGTCGCAAAAAGGGCAGTGGATACTTCCCACAAATCGGGAACCAAATCGCTCCGGATCAGAGCGTCGACCGTCCATGTCGCAAAAAGGTCAGTGCAGGCTTCCCACAAATCGGGAACCAAATCACTCCAGATCAGAGCGTCGACCGTCCATGTCGCAAAAAGGGCAGTGCAGGCTTCCTACAAATCGGGAACCAAATCGCTCCGGATCAGAGCGTCGACCGTCCATGTCGCAACAAGGGCAGTGCATGCTTCCTACAAATCGGGAACCAGATCACTCCGGGCCAGGGGAAAGTCTACCATGGACACTCTATCTCGGAGAAGCGTCAAGCGTCGATCGTTCATGTCTCAAAAAGGGCAGTTCAGGCTTCCCACAAATCGGGAACCAAATCGCTCCGAATCAGAGCGTCGACCGTCCATGTCGCAAAAAGGGCAGTGCAGGCTTCCCACAAATCGGGAACCAAATCGCTCCGGATCAGAGCGTCGACCGTCCATGTCGCAAAAAGGACAGTGCAGGCTTCCCACAAATCGGGAACCAAATCGCTCCGGATCAGAGCGTCGACCATCCATGTCGCAAAAAGGGCAGTGCAGGCTTCCCACAAATCGGGAACCAAATCACTCCGGATCAGAGCGTCGACCGTCCATGTCGCAAAAAGGGCGGTGCAGGTTTCCCATAAATCGGGAACCAAATCGCTTTGGATCAGAGCGTCGACCGTCCATGTCACAAAAAGGGCAGTGCAGGCTTCCCACAAATCGGGAACCAAATCACTCCGGGCCAGGGAAAAGTCTATCAAGGACACTCCGTCTCGGAGACGCGTCAAGCATCGACCATCCATGTCGCAAAAAGGGCAGTGCAGGCTTCCTACAAAGCAGGAACCAGATCACTCCGGGCCAGGGAAAAGTCTACCAAGGACATTCCGTCTCGGAAACACATCAAGCATCGACCGTCCATGTCGCAAAAAGGGTAGTGCAGGCTTCCCACAAAGTGGGAACCAAATCGCTCTTGGTCAGAGCGTCGACCGTTCATGTCGCAAAAAGGGTAGTGCAGGCTTCCCACAAATCGGGAACCAAATCGCTCCGGATCAGAGCGTCGGCCGTCCATGTCGCAAAAAGGGCAGTGCAAGTTTCCTACAAAGCAGGAACCAGATCACTCCAGGCCAGGGAAAAGTCTATCACGGACACTCCGTCTCGGAGACGTGTCAAGCGTCGACCGTCCATGTCGTAAAAAGGGCAGTGCATCCCAAAAATTGGGAACCAAAGCAAGTCGCCTCCACGCGAAAGAAGATCCATCAATTTCATGCACACGACTCACATATGTGGTGTGCATTTATTGATGGTGGGCACTTTGTTGAAGTCGAAAATTGCACCTCGGTTGGCCAAGTCAAAGTCATAATCAACCCCAAGCCAAGTGGGCCCATGCCCAGGTCGAGTCCGAACATGAAGCGGCCGGTCCTCCCCCATGCCAAAATGAAATCATGTCATAAATAATTTTTATGTAATTTTTTATGCATGAATGTAAACAAAATGGGCATAAAGCCAAATTTTTGTAAACCCATGGCTTATGTGCAAAAAGAAATGGCACATGAGCCATGGGATAGGCAAAATGCCATTTTGAAAAGCCCAAGGGGCTATATGTAAATATGTAAGCCTATATAAGGCAACATGATGAAAATATTTAATATACAATTTTCATTCCCCCAAAAACTAGGGTTCTTTGTGCCTCCTGCTCCTTCTCCAAGGTTTTAAACCTTCTCATTTCTTTTGAATTAAATCAAGAACTTTACTCTTTCTTTTCCAAAACTAAGTAGTTTTCTACCACAAAAGGGAACTCAGATCTTCCATCAGATCCTAAAAGAAGAGATTTTTAAAATCTCACATCTCTTGATCTTCAAGATCTTACCAACCGAGGAGGAGGAAGGAGACCCATCCCCAGAAACCCTACTTAGGGGAAAAACTAGAGCTCAAGAGGAGAAGCCCTTCATCAGCTTCAAAACATCCTAGGAGTTTAACTCCTCATATACACACACACACACACACACACACATACACACACACACACACATACACACAAAATAATAAGTGCTCCTTTATGGGAGTACAACTCTCATTGCAGGGACCAAGTCTCTTTTGCTGCCCGAGCGTCTAAAGCACTCAGAGCGCTAGCGCCCGAGCGCCTACGTGTTGACACGAGGGGCGCCCAGAGCGCTAGCGCCCCGAGCGCTAGCGCCCGAGCGCCCACGTGTTGACACGTGGGGCGCTAGCGCTCAAAGCGCTAGCGCCCAAAGAACAAGCGCCCGAGCGCCCACATGTTGACACGTTGGGCATTTGCGCTCAGAGCGCTAGCGCCCAAAGCGCTAGTGCCCGAGCACCCTCGTGTTGACACATGGGGCGCTAGCGCTCAAAGCGCTAGCGTCCTTGGGCTCAGAGCGCTAGCGCCCGAGCACCCACGTGTTGACACGTGGGGCGCTAGCACTCGCTAGCGCCCTTGCGCTCAGAGCGCTAGTGCCCTTGCGCTCAGAGCGCTAGCGCCTGAGCGCCCACGTGTTGACACGTGGGGCGCTAGCGCTCAGAGCCCTAGCGCTAGCGCCCGAGCGCCCACGTGTTGACACGTGGGGCGCTAGCGCTCAGAGCCCTAGCGCTAGCGCCCGAGCGCCCACGTGTTGACACGTGGGGCGCTAGCGCTCAGAGCCCTAGCGCTAGCGCCCGAGCGCCCACGTGTTGACATGTGGGGCGCTAGCGCTCAGAGCCCTAGCGCTAGCGCCCGAGCGCCCACGTGTTGACACGTGGGGCGCTAGCGCTCAGAGCCCTAGCGCTAGCGCCCGAGCGCCCACGTGTTGACACGTGGGGCGCTAGCGCTCAGAGCCCTAGCGCTAGCGCCCGAGCGCCCACGTGTTGACACATGGGGCGCTAGCGCTCTTGCGCCCAAAGCGCCAGCACCCAAAGCGCTGGCGCTTTTTCCCACGCATCCTTTGGATGCCCTTTCCCTTTTATTTATTTATTTATATATGTATATGTATATATACATACACACACACATACTCCACACTAAAAACACCTCCCCGTTAGAAAAAAATTCTAACGGGGCGCTGCCCCGCACCCCGCAAGGGGGCTGCTAGCCCCCTTGACCCCAGCCCGCTATCTGGGTATCGGGACCCCCGTAAAAACTCTGCGGGGCCACCGATATATCCAAAACCCCTTCAAAACACGACACTGCACATTGAGTTCGCATGACCAGTTTAACCCGTCAATCGGAGGTTCTCTCGCTCCAAAGACAAGGTGTAATTAACGGCAGCTTAGTCCGCAGCTGCCGAAGATTCAGATCCCCACAATCATTAAACCCCTGCCTACCCTAGGCAGGGGGAATCTGTAATGCACCTGACAAGCGCGCGCGTATTCCCATCTCAATGGGGTGACGAAAAACACCCTACACTTAGTCCTTCTCAGGTACTTGAGAATATTCTTTACCGATATCCAGTGCTTTCCCCTGGGTTTGACTGATACCGGTTTACCACGCTTAGTGCGTAAACAACATTTAGTCTGGTACACAACATCGCATACATTATAGAGCCTACCGCAGAAGCGTAGGGTATAGATGTCATGCGAGCCCTTTCCAAATCAGTCTTGGGAGACATCTCTTTGGAGAGGGTGATTCCATGACAACCCGGTAGATTACCGCGCTTAGAATCTTCCATACTAAATCGTTTTAGTATGGTGTCGATGTACCTGGACTGTGAAAGTCCCAACATCCTCTTGGATCTATCACGATAGATCCGGATCCCCAGAATGTAGGAGGCATCACCCAGGTCTTTCATGGAGAACTTTTGTGATAAGAATACCTTGACTGATTGTAGCATAGGAATGTCATTTCCTATCAAGAGAATGTCATCCACGTACAAGACGAAGAATACCGCAGTTCTCTCTACAATCTTACTATATATACATGGTTCATCTAGATTTTTGATAAAGTCGAATTTTTTGACTGTCTCATCAAAACAGATGCTCCAACTCCGCGATACCTGCTTTAGTCCATAAATGGACTTAAGCAACTTGCACACTTTCCCGCTACTCCCACTCTGAATGAAACCCTCTGGCTGATCCATATAGACACACTCTTCCAAATATCCATTTAGGAAAGCCGACTTTACGTCCATCTGCCAGATCTCATAATCGTGGAAGGCAACAATGGCAAGAAGGATCCGAATGGATTTGATCATAGCCACTGGAGAAAAAGTTTCATCATAGTCCAAACCAGGTCTTTGACGAAAACCTTTTGCAACAAGTCTAGCCTTATAGGTTTCAACCTGTCCATCTACACCAATCTTCTTTTTGAAGATCCATTTGCAGCCTACGGGTTTTACCTTTTCTGAAGCAAAGTCCAAAGTCCATACTTTGTTGGTGTACATGGACTCCATCTCGGCCCGCATTGCATCTAGCCATTTTACCGAGTCACCGCTCTGAATGGCTTGCTGGAAGCTAGTTGGCTCATCATTGTCAATGATGCAATCCTCTCTATCCCCGTCTATGAGAAAACCGTAGTATCTCTCGGGCGGATAAGACTGCCTACTACTTCTGCGGAGTGGCGCTGGGATGTCCGGTTCTTCTGAAATTTCTGGTTCCACTATATTTTCAGTAATAGCTTGTGTTTTTGGAATTTCTTCCAGTTCTATTGCGCTCCCACTTATCTGATTTTCTAAAAATTCAGTTTCCAAGAAATGGGGATGCTGAGAAACAAAAACCTTTTGTTCCTCTGCGTAATAGAAAAGATACCCACTGGAATTCTTTGGGTATCCCACAAACTTACAAAGTACTGAGCGTGCCTCGAGCTTGTCCGTATGCTGCTTTTTTACAAAAGCCGGACATCCCCATGTCTTAAGATACATAAGACAGGGTTTCTTCCCATTCCACATCTTATAAGGTGTGGTAGGCACTGACTTAGTAGGAACCTTATTCAAAAGATATGCAGCTGATTCTAGTGCATAACCTCAGAAGGATCGCGGTAACTCAGCCTTACTCATCATGGAACGAACCATATCCAATAGGGTTCGGTTCCGCCTTTCCGATACACCATTGTGTTGAGGTGTGTATGGAGGAGTAAGCTGAGAGAGAATACCATTCTCTTTTAGGTAATCCAGGAACTCGGCACTCAAGTATGCACCATCTCGATCAGATCTCAATGTCTTGATACTTTTGCCTGTTTATTTTTCTACTTCATTCTTATATTCCCGGAACTTCTCAAAGACCTCGGATTTATGCTTCATCAAGAAGACATGTCCATACCTAGAGAAATCATCCATAAAAGTAATGAAATAACAATAACCACTTCTAGCATTAGTAGACATTGGACCACACACGTCGCTGTGTATGATTCCTAAGAGCTCGCTCGCTCTTACTCCGTGTCTAGTGAACAGAGTCTTTGTCATCTTTCCCATGAGACATGATTGACAAGTAGCATAAGACTGATTTTCGAACGGATCCAAATATCCTTCTCTATGTAACTTCGTCAACCTTGTTTCATTGATGTGACTTAGTCTACAATGCCATAAGAAAGCCTTATTAACTTCTGGAGACTTTCTTTTAAGTGTGTGCTGGAAGTTGAAAACCTGAGCTTGATTTAATACGTATATACCGTTATCTAGTGTACCTGACCCAATCAAACTTTGATTTAGGTGGATGTGGACCACATCGCTTACAAATGTAAAATCATATCCTTCCTTAGAAAGTAAGGATACAGATATGATATTACAAGCCATACTAGGTACACACAAACAGTTACGTAAAATCAATATCTGTCCGATTGTTAATCCTAGGTGATACTCCCCTACGGATACAGCGTCCACGCTCATTCCGTTAGCTACCTTGAGAGTCATATCACCTGTCCTGATAACTTTACGGTTTCTCAATGCCTGTAATGAATTACAGACATGAGATCCTGATCCAGTATCTAGTACCCAGGAAGTAGAGTTAATTGACATGCAGTTTTCAATCATAAACACACCCGAAGTGGAAGCCACAACGTGGTTCGGATCCTGGATTCTGGCTTTCCAAGCCCTGCATCCCTTCTGCCAATGCCTTTTTCCGTGACAATAGGAATAACCCTCCTTTGCTACTGTTGGCCCTGAAACTTTTGCCCTTTCCTTTCCTTCTAATTTACTAACACCGCCTATCAGCTTTTCGGAGGTTTTCTTCTTCTCACCCTTGGCTATAGCCTCGGATCCAGAAGAAGATCCTCCAATAAGCAGAACGGGTGTTTCCCTGTTTTCCTTCAGGGTGCCCATTTCTGGAAGTATAAGTTTCTTCCCCTGGGCATAAGTAAAAGGTTGGGACTGTAGAATCAAGTCATCACTCGACTTGTTCTCCAATGTGGTCTCCAGGTCCGTGAGCTGTTTAATACAGCTAATCATTGTAGGGACGTGGTCCCCTACAGATAATCCGATGGCCAACCTCGCTTGAAGTAATTCCTTCGAGGTCTCATATCTTGCGATATGAGATTGCTCTCTATATAAAATTTTGTTATGGAGGAAGATAGAAGCAAAATCTATCTACTTGTATTCCCTTCGGTATTCATCATCTACTGAGGCCAACACGAAGCACTTGGCATTCACACAGTCTTTTCCCTTTGTCTTATGGATATCATCCGCGAAGGTGGAAACAGGACCGGGGACGGCAGGGGCGTGAGTAGTAATGAGGTGGTCCAGCTTGTCATAGGCAATGGACATCTGGACAAACCTTTGCCAATTAATATAGTCAGGTTCAGTCAAATTATTATCTAGTTGTAACCTATGTCCGGTCACCCGGTCGCTGCAATTAGGAAAGAGAGAAGAAACACTTTAGCATGATACTCTTGCATGTTTAGATTGGTTTTTAGTTTATTTAAACAGGATGGCTCTCACCGTTTCTCGGATCCTTCTTCAAACTATATAGGAAGAATTAGTTAGGATTAATCTCACCCTACAATACTTGCTTAACCGTTCAGCCAGGCTGGTGTTGGTACCTCGAGGGAGGTTTTCCAACGCTTTCGCGAAATTCCTTAATTACATAACCTCTTTTCCCTGGAGGCGTAGCCCCGCTAACACCGTTCTTGACACCTACTTGGTTTATAGCATTGATTGTGTTGGTGAAAAGATCTCCCGAGGAGTAGCATATACTCACAGTAGGATCGGGATCCAAATATCATTTTGTGATAAAGCTGAAGGAATCCTACCAAAATTATCATACTCCAAATGGTATGCACCACCAGCAAGTTTCAGTTTCTTTAGAAACTCCCGATGTGGATTTCTGCCCCATGCTCTTATGACCTTGACGAAGGTCAACAAATCATAAGTCACATGTCAAGTTCTACCCATCATTGTCCAGGTTGATTTGAACCCACCTGTACATACCCTTGACGAAGGTCAACAAAGCAATACGACTGTTCCAAACCAACGCATCTATCTATGCTACATATGAACACCCAGCAGCTACCAATCACTATGCCTTGACGAAGGTCAACAAACATAACTTAAATACTACTAAACATTCATATGAAATGACGGAGGGCTACGAATGGTTTTGGCGAAACTGTGAACGTAGTGAACTTCATTTAATCGAAGGAACCTGATAGCTTTTAAAAAGAGTGGTTTAAGCTCTGCATTTAAAAGTCTGCTGTTTTAAAATAACCAAGTTGTTTTTAAAATTTGTTCCAACGATTCAGCTTTGGTTTGTTTGCTTTGCATTAATGTAATGCAGTCCCATCAATTAACCTATCATTGCAGAAAACAACGAAAATACAACGTCTACTTATGCCATCCGCATTCGCCACTGGGCCCCGTCTAACACCGTTAGGTTACTTAACTAACGCCAGAGCGGGGGCTGGACTAGCGCGGATGCAAAACATAAGTAGCGTCTATTATATATCATATATAATAATAGCATTCATCTGACTCAATAATAGGCATTTCAGATCACAGATGGACATATTGGATATACTAGGAATTTCGCATTTCGTTTAAGCCTGTAACGAAAGACGGATTCCACGGTCGTGATGAATACCCAAACCCCACCCCAGACCCCTACGGGTGCGGCAAACTGCCCGCTAAATTCCAGAAGTGAAGCAGCCTCTCTCAACAAAGTGAGTAGGTCACTCGGCACTTCAAAGAACCCGGTAGTTTGTGCACCCCACCTTGGGTCTATCCTAGGAGCAGAAAACAATAAAAAGAAATAATACAACGGCGGCTACAACCTCAACCTGGATGTGCCCCGCAAAATAATATTACATCAAATTACAATTTATATCGAATGAAAGATAAAATCACTCATCCCACATCCCCGGCTATTCATCTACGACGATCCAATAAAGTCCATATACACAAACCAACAGATATGTGCAACCCCGGACTAACCGACATATATCAAGCTGAAGTTTAAAAACACATATAAACAATACAGATAATACCCGATTAGCCAAGTACATTAGAATTTTGATCGAAATATATTTTCCGTATCTACCCCAAATGCAAACCAGCACTCTAAAAAATTCTGGGTAGAAACAAAATATTCCAAATAACTATACACCTAATAATAAGACAAACAGAAGAAGAACATGCCAACTCGGCCACAACTCGGCCGCGGATCGGCGGCAAATCCACCGATTCTCCGTGGTTCCGCAGTGGTTGTGACGAGTTGGTGACTCATTTTTCTACTGTGTTCTTAGAATTCCCTGCACATAATTTTCAAGCCTCTGAAATAATTTTTAGAATAGTTTAAAAATTGACAGAAACTGTGAGGGTGCAAAGTGTATAGTTTTCGGTTTTTCCGACGATCGATGTTCTAATAACTTGCTAACGAGTTAGTAAGGGTTTAGTTGGCTCTGATACCATGTAAGTCTATGTCACGCACCCCACGGGATCATGGGGAGGCGGAATTTCAAAAAATTAGTTTTCAAAAGCTTTGTAACATAGACTATACGCCAAGATCTTTGCTAAACCTTTACTAACTACAAGAACAAGAGATCTAACTACTTGTGCAGAAGCTATACCTCACGTTCATGTCCTTCAGGTCTTTATTCCTCGCTGTCCTCCACCTTGTCGTCGACTCCATAGATCGTATCGAATCGCCGCTTCCTCGTCGGTCTTCTCAAATCGAAGATGATCCACCCGAGTGTTTGTGTATCGAGCTCCTTCTTCTATACCGAAGAAACTAAGTCAATTAAACCGACCTAGGGTGTGTAGAGGATGTAGATGGATTGGGATTTCTCTTTTCTTCCTAGGTTACTCAACACATGAGTGTTCTAGGGTATGAGGGTGATGAAGATAGCTTGAGGAAATCTTGGTGAAGAAGAAGCATGAGAATGGGTTGTGTTTTTCTCTCTCTTCTCAAAATGTTGCAAACTGAACCATATGAATTATCTCATCAATAAATCACTAATCAATAATAAAATAGGTTCAAGTTACAACAAAATGAGTCATGGTCTTAAAATCCAACATGTGTCTCATGTAGCCATGCTCATTATCATGCAATTTACACCTCATTTCCTCAATACATAAAATGAATAATCATTTATATAAAATGATAAATACAAATTATGATATGTCATCTTCATTTAACATTTTGACCAAATTACAAAAACGCCCATCGTCCGTATATACATACCCGTATCCGTATTCCGAAAAATACGAATACAAAAGACGAAAACAATCCATCAATACAATACTAGGATCCGGCTTAAACCAAAGACCACTAGTATTGTCCGTCCGTATCATCATCCGTGTACAAGTACACGTGTGTGACCGAACCCTGTCGTAAAACCATACGACCTCTATATCTTTTGCCCGATGCAGGGAAACGCTCTGTGTGGGACTCTAAAAACTCGACACTACGCTGGCAGTGGGTTTAACCATAGGCCGCAAGCAACACTAGCTATATGTAACGGCCCCCAGGTATATGTCAATGAGAAGGCCGATGAGAATAATTCATCCGAACTCCAACTGAGCCTATCTGTGACAATCTCTGTACAGTCTGGTCTGTTCGTCTAAGAGTATCGCATATCGGGCCTAGGGGGTGGTAAACGTCAGACTCCTAATAGCGGTATAAGTCGTGTCGGGGTGTAGCCCAGAACACCTTGAGAAACTACCGGAATACTGTTCATACCAGAATATTGCATTTTATTACCGCTCATTCATTTATCTATTTTTTGTATATATCGGTACTATTAACAGTGTCTGCTCAGTAATTACAGATTACAGGTATCCGTGACAAAATACTGGAAATACATTCAAAATCACGGATATTACAGTTGTGAGCTGACACTGCAACTAGAACCGCAAACCGACCGATACTTCATAAGTTTCTTTATGCAACATGCTTGTGTACATACTTTTTATCTAAATGGACCAACACAATACAAGTTGTGCTCGTAATTACAGATTACAGGTATCCGTGATAAAATACCGGAAATACATTCAAAATCACGGATATTATAGTTGTGAGCTGACACTGCAACCAGAACCGCAAACCGACCGATACTTCATAAGTTTCTTTGTGCAACATGCTTGTGTACACACTTTTTATCTAAATGGACCAACACAATACAAGTTGTACACAAGTGTGCACTAGGACCTAGGAGGGCTGCCATGGCACACACTCATGATGGCTAGGCACAAGTGGGCTAGAGCAAGTGGGCATGAGAAGTGATGTGCATTCAATGCATAAAGTGTTGATATGATTCATATATTCAATTTTCCCTCCAAGCATTGGGGTCAAAACAAAGAAAATAAACAACACCAGAGTGATATTGGGGACAACACAAGCCAACACACAAAGCACGAGCCCCAGAGCTCGAATTTGGGCCGAGCTCATACCCCTTGGGGCCGGTCAAACAGTGCACAAATGCCCCCAGTTTCTCACAGTCCCTCCCTTGTTGCCACGTTAGCTCATTTTTATTGTTTGTTTAATTTTCTTTTGAGCCTATAAATACAGAACCAGTGAGCAAGGGAGAGGTGTCCAAGTTTTCTCATTCTTTACCCAATATTTTGTATACTCTTTTGTTTTCTTTTTGGTTCTCTTGTACATAGCTCAGCTTCCCCGTGAGTTCTTTGCCTTTACTTGATCTTGCAACCTCTTCATTGAGCTTGCAAGGTTAAGTTTTGGTTATTGATCTCAAGAGTTGTATCATTCTTAAAGTTTAATAAAGTTCTCTTTTTGTGCCTTCATTCACCATGAGTTCTTTGTCTCTTCTTGATCTTGCAACCTCTTAATTGAGCTTGCAAGTTTAAGATTAGGTTATTTAATCCATGTCTTGTGTTATGTTATTTGGTTCCTAGTTATTTTCATTCTTGCTCTTTTCATTACTTGCTTTTTAATTACTTGCTCTTTTATTCCTTGCTTTACTTACTTGTCATTTCTTACCATGTCATTTACTTACATGTATTGCTCTTTTCTTTTCTTTGTTTATCTTTTATTTGCTCTTTTTGGTTTGTTGTTGTGATGGTTTTTTAATATAGTATTGTTAGGAAAAGAGAAAGATATTGTAAGTTAAGGTTTTGTTTCTCATTTCCTTTGCCCGTATTTTCCATTTGAACTCCGCCCAAACCTTACGCAAGCGCTCCGTTAGGCACCCTACCCTACCAAGGTATCGGTGTTTCCTAACCGCGACCGGTTGCGTTCGGATTGACCGGAGGCGAAAGCAAGCGACAAGAACGGAAGGACAAGGGTCAATAAGCCGGATTTCACTAATACCATGCTTAAGCACCCTAATCCACGTTGTTGCCGATTGCTCTAGCTTCATTTGTGGAGTTCGGCACAAAGCACTTGAATACGGATTTCCTTAACTTACACTAACCTATCTATTCCTAACAAACTTTACTTGTGCATATTTATATATAGGATAGATAAGAACATTCCGTCCACGCGCATTAACTCGTCAGAACAAGAACATAAAATGCTCCATCTCCCTGTGGATCAACCCATGCTCAACCGGCTAGCTGCAAAGCGACACCATCCTTGATCGCGGTTAAACTTTAGCACTTAAAACTCGACACGCCGAAAGCGTGCGATCAAATGGCGCCGTTGCCGGGGAGACGGTAACGTTTTTATTTTTGTTATTTCGGGTTAATCTTTGTACATCTCATTTATACAACTAACCCTATTATAAAAACAAACTAAAAATTTCAAAAAAAACAAAACCAAAACAAAAACTAACAAAGCTAACCATTTTGTTCTCTGGATTTCGTACATGCAACCACTCTGGAACTAAACTAAAAAGATAAACAATACCAGTGAGATCACAGAAGAAGTTTGGAGCCTAAACTCAAAAGTTCAACCGGCGACAATACCTACATATCCGAGCTCGTCGGCCTTGTCCCCTCCTTTTGCCTCCATATTTTCCTCTGTGCTCCAGTGTTCTGTTTTTGTCCCATTTTTATTGTTTGTTTTTTTAATTTTTAGTGTGCAGGTATTTGGGCATTCGTATCGCTTTTCCGTACTAATATCCGTTTTTTTCCGACATTTGTAGATTTTTGCGGATTTGCGAACTGCGATCGTAGGGAGCAAAGTGTACACTCAAAGTCAAGGTGGTTGCGAAGTACAGTGCCAAATATCCGGGTAGTTTGACCCACGCAAGCGGACTTTCAAGCGAACCGGATTCACTTCAACGGGGGTTTCTTAACCCAAAACATATCGGTACGTACTTTACTAACACCTTCTTCTCAAATCTGACGCATCCAATATAACATCTTTGCAGGATTCTTTGCATGTTCGCTACTAAACGCCAAAATTAACTAAACCGTATTTGTTGTAGTGTCGTGTTTAATATAAAAAACGATTGTTTGATTCTTTGAAATTTTATTGAATTACACATTGCATACATTAATACGGACTTAAGGGCAAGCGAACCCCACAACATACGGTAAAGGATTTCATCCGCTTTTCCATAGCCCACAAATCACGAAATTAAGCATAACGTTTACCCGCACAAAAATTTAAAAGAAATTAGACTTTAAGCCTTAAGGACTTCGCGCTCACTAGGAGAAGTTAACTGTGTTTAGAACTCCGCTTAACGGTATATCGTTTATGGGGTATCTAGAAAAGTGTTCACGGCGAAACCGCTAAAAGAGAAAGGGTTATTTAATTAAGGACCTTCGCGAAAGCGTCGGAAAACCTCCCCTTATCTCTGCACTTACCTGGCCTCGTGATCAGTATATCTTGAGCCCGTTTTTGACACAGTTTTACTTCAACAATCAAGTTCTTGAGCTGGTCTAGTTGACCTAGGTGAACTCTAGACCGATTAGGTGTGTGGTATTTTTCTTTCATGATTGTTTTTTGTCCAGATTCTTTTTGTGTATATTTCATTCTTTTGTTGATAACTAACTAAAATATAAAAAAAAATCACATTCTTTTTCTTCTCTTTTCTCTCATCATATCATGGGTACCCCACCTCGCAAAACTCTTGCCAAACTTTGGTACCCACAACCAGACATTACTTCTTACGGTTCTTGCTTTAGTTGAATTTCGAACGACCCCTCCATGCCCAAAATATCTTTGAAAGATCGGATAAATGCGTCTAGGACTACCAATTGGACTCTGCAATCCACTTTTTATCAACCAATTCAACCTTCACCATCTTCTTACGTTGATACCCATTTTGAGAGTCCAGTTGTAACTCCAAGACCTATGTCTCTTGCTGAACGTATTGAACAATCTCGTAACCGATCTTTCACTCCTTTCACCACTGCAAATTCTTGGGATCAACAATTCCATTCACCTTCTTATCCAAATGTTGATCCTACTCCTGTCCAACCATTCAATTCCTACCAGTCCTATCCGACTTTTACATCTTCCCTAGACATAGCTTCTGAACCACCATTTGGGAGTTTCCAGTATCCAAACAACTTTGAATTTTGTACTGAAACCCATTCACAATCCATGTCTAGTCTGGAACAGTCGTTAGAAGACTTCCGGGTAGCGTCGTACCAACAGATGCTGGATTTGAATGCGTCTATGGCCGCCCTCATACAACCTAGTGACCCGCTACAAATTTTCCAATGTATGATGCGGCGGTAGGACAGATTGAGAATTTGAGTGGAGAGAGTGAGCCGTACACCCTTCCAAATAAAACCTACCCATTGCAAATTGAATCCCATAACTCCGGTTTTGAATGTCTATCTAGTGTCCCAAAGGATTTACCGATTGAAGATAGAACGTTTAATGAGTTGTGCGATTTTGTAGTGTTTGATTTACCAGATTGTGAAAGGTCCATATCGAGTGAAACCACACCAAATCCTTTTGACCTCTACACCTCCATCTTAGAACCTGAATTGATTGAAATCCATTCTTTTGATGAGGTGTCTAAGAAATTTGATTTTCACTTGATTAAGGATATCGACGCTGGGGATATTTTGGATGATGAACCCACAGATTTTGATGAGTTTTTCTCTCAAATTCATCATCCCAAGTCATTAACTGTTTTTCCCGAACTTCATATGCGTCTTAATTTTGATGATAAATGCATGGATGAGTTGAATTTTGAGGAGATTTTTTAGGATAGTTTTGAGGATGAACCAGTTTTACTTGATGAGTCAGATTTTCCAATTCATCATGTTCCTTTCATTGACCGTGTACACCCCCCTGAACCTTTAACTGATAACCTTCCTCAATCACTCCCCTCCATCCTTTCCATCGTTCCGACCTTGCAAGAAACCGTATCACTTTCACTTCCTGTGTCTGGTTTACCAAGTTCGGCGTACCCATATTTTCTCATGAATCTTGAAGGATTTGACCCCATCTCTCGACGGGTTGATAGATTAGCATAATCACTTTTTACACATCAGTCATCACAAATTGTGCTAATTTATTCACTCCATTTTCACTCTCAAGTTCGTACTCCACTTCTTTCTCCCTTCCGCCATTCTTCTTCTCATATACTGGGACCGTATACCACCACTATCTCCATACGGTCTCGCGTATTCTCCATTTCTTTCCTCACCATATTCTTTCACCAACCTACACATTATAACGATAAATTTTTTGAATGGTTGGTGCTCACTTTTGGCCTGTATAAGGCCTTGTATAGTTTGAAACTGTTCTTTTCCCCCCTGATCCTGAACTTCACCGCTTAAATAGTGGAAACACTATTTCACTTAAGTTTGGGAGGGACCTTTTTTGTGTATATATTTTTGGTTTGCTTTTTGTTTTGTATAAAATTTTCTTTTAGGGAGCACCGGCAATTTTGACCCTCTTGGTGTAGCCTGACAGTGAGGGCACTGTCAAGTTTAAGTTTGGGGGTGTGCTCGGTAAGCTTTCTTCCCTCGCATTCATTTGTATATTTTGCATTTGCATACTTATTAAAACCCATAAAAATCGAAAAAAAATTCAAAAAATATAAAAACTTTGTCGTCAAGTTAGCCAATAGGATGACTTAGATTTTTATTCCGAAAGTTTAGCTGATACGTTAGAAATAACTAAATCCTAGGCTTAGCAATTGAAAACCCTAAAAATAACCCTCATTCTGTTAATCTTGGTAATTATACGTCCTTATAGTTTTTTTATAGAAGTAGGTAATCTTGAGTTCAGTTCTTGAGTTAAGTTAAGATGAAGGGAAAGTATTGAAACTTTACTGAAGGATAAGTCTGAAAAATAGTTTCTATTCTTGAGTCCAAATTTAGAAAGTATATACCCTACAAACTGCACATACACGCACCTTAAAACTTGGGATAGTAGAGGATACCTAGAAATACTCTTACCTGAAAACCTAGTATGAAAGAAAAAACGGTATTTAAAGCTAAACACCAAAAGAGCATATTGAAAAATATATCTGGTCTTGAAAAATAAAAATAAAGAAAAAGAAAAGAAAAGAAATAAATAAATAAAATCAAGACCTGAAAACTGATATTTACGCTTTAAGCTCACACATTCAGTAATCGGCCGTTAGTGCCTCAAGAAACATTAATAGTCGCATGAAAAGTGTGTAAGCAACACCGTCCATCATTAATGAAAAGAAGTAGTATTAGGTATTAGGGCAAGGGTACTATAGCTTGAATTGAATTCTCAAGTGTAGGGATGAAAAATTACACAAACATAGGGGTATACAATCGATATTTGGAGGAAAGATGGAAATAAAGAATAAGACTTATGTTTTCTGTAAAGTTGATAAAAATCCCTGATTTGAGACTGCATTTTAGAAGGAAAACTCAGGAGGTACCAACATCTTTCTAAACTTTTTTGGAATGTATAGGATCTAAGGTTAAAGAAATTGGAGGTGTGAAGCATAAGGGTTGGATATTTCTAACTTAGGATAATAGAATTTCTAACCTAGATACTAAACTGTAGGAGTAGAATCTACGTTAACTTATGAAACTAAATTGACGGGATTTTGTGGGTAGTATCCACTGAAAACCCTCAGGAGACAACACTCCTCCTACTAGGGACACCTAGAGGTTTAATGGCTTGTTGCACGAGCTCAGTGCAATCGCGTTCCCAGTGAAAGTGAGGTTAGGATTTTGTTTTGCTCGGGACGAGCAAAAGATAAGTTTGGGGGTATTTGTTCATACCAGAATATTGCATTTTAATACCGCTCATTCATTATCTATTTTTTGTATATATCGGTACTATTAACAGTGTCTGCTCAGTAATTACAGATTACAGGTATCCGTGACAAAATACTGAAAATATATTCAAAATCACGAATAATACAGTTGTGAGCTGACACTGCAACTAGAACCGCAAACCGACCGATACTTCATAAGTTTCTTTATGCAACATGCTTGTGTACATACTTTTTATCTAAATGGACCAACACAATACAAGTTGTGCTCGTAATTACAGATTATAGGTATCCGTGACAAAATACTGGAAATACATTCAAAATCACGGATATTAGAGTTGTGAGCTGACACTACAACCAGAACCGCAAACCGACCGATACTTCATAAGTTTCTTTGTGCAACATACTTGTGTACACACTTTTTATCTAAATGGACCAACACAATACAAGTTATACACAAGTGTGCACTAGGACCTAGGAGGGCTGCCATGGCACACACTCATGATGGCTAGGCACAAGTGGGCTAGAGCAAGTGGGTATGAGAAGTGATGTGCATTCAATGCATAAAGTGTTGATATGATTCATAGATTCAATTTTCCCTCCAAGCACTGGGTGCAAACCAGGTCAAAACAGAGAAAATAAACAACACCAGAGTGATATTGGGGACGACACAAGCCAACACACAAAGCACGAGCAGGATGCTTAAGCATGGAATGTAAAAGACATGAATGTAAAGCAAGTAATAAAAAGCAAGTAAGAAATAACTAGGAACCAAAGTGCAAGTGACAATACATGGAATCAAATACCTAAACTTAAACTTGCAAGCTCACTAAAGAGGCTGCAAGATCAAGTGAAGATAAAGATCCTAAGGTGAAATGAAGGCACAAAGAGAAAGCTTTATTTATTCCAAATGAAGATACAACCCTTGAGATCAATTGCCAAAACTTAAACTTGCATGCTCAATAAAGAGGTTGTAAGCTCAAGAGAAGGCAAAGAACTCAAGGGAAAGCTAGGCTATGTACAAGAGAACAAAATGAAAAGAGAAGAGAATTACAAAGTGTATGAAAGTTTAAGAAGAGAATTACAAGAGAACAAAATGGACCGGGCAGGATGCTTCTTGGTGGTCTCGCGATGAGGGCTTTAGATCCTTAGCATTGATGGGTAGGAAGCTACCCATTAGGGATGGACCGGGAAGGAAGCTGCTTGGTGGCCTCACGATGAGGGCTTTAGATCCTTAGAGTTGATGGGTAGGAAGATACCCGCTATGGATGGATCGGGCAGGAAGCTGCTCGGTGGCCTCGTGATGAGAGCTTTAGATTCTTAGCGTTGATGGGTAGGAGGCTACCCGTTAGGGATGGACCGGACAGGAAACTGCTCGGTAGCCTCGCGTTGAGCACTTTAGATCCTTAGCGTTGATGGGTAGGAAGCTACCCGCTTGGGATGGACCGGGCAGGAATCTGATCAGTGGCCTCGCGATGAGGGCTTTAAATTCTTAGCGTTGATGGGTAGAAAGCTACCCGCTAGGGATGGACCGGGTAGGAAACTGCTCGGTGGCCTCGCGTTGAAGGCTTTAGATCCTTAGGGCTAATGGGTAGGAAACTATCCGCTAGGGATGGACTGGGCAGGAAGCTACTCGGTGGTCTTGCGATGAAGGCTTTAAATTCTTAGTGTTGATGGGTAGGAAGCTACCCACTAGGGATGGACTGGGCGGGAAGCTGCTCGGTGGTCTCGAGAGTAGGGCTTTCTAGACTCCTTTGTGTTTTCATGGTGTATCATTCAACCTTCCGTGGTCCGCATAGGCGGGAGTGAGGGCGTCGTTCAGCCTTCCGTGGCCCGCATAGGAGCTCGTGAAGACCGGCATGGCCGACACGTGGCAGTTCTATATCGGGAAATTGAGATATCCCGTGATTCACGTCGATGCGCGAGTAAATTTCGGCCGTTGGAAGATTTTTGTTAAGGTTATAAATAGCGAATGCATGTTGGTTTCTTTCTAGCCTTGTGTTTCTAAAGATGGTCGGGCACATTTATACCATCAGGGAGATCATTTCTAGTGACGACGTGTACCTTTATAGCCTCGATCGCTCCGAACAGACGTATGAGGCGGTGATAGACCGCGTGGAGGGCCACTTTGGACGCCTACTTCCCCGTCGATATCCTCTCCTCCAACTGCTTATTTACGCTATCTAGAGAATGTCCCCTGGTCTGCACAATACCCTGTCTCCGCAGCTGAGAGATGAGGCATATGACAGGTTGCACACGCTCTACCACCTCGGCCGGATCTCGAAGAGCAGGCGGGAACGATCAGTGGATTTCTTCTGGAGTATTTCCAGAAAAGGCTGATCGTTGATTCTTGTCTGGCGGATGGGGTTCCCGGCGCTTCCGTGGCATCTAGGGTCCGCGGGCACCGTCAGAGAGAGCGGGTTGAGGAAGCTCGGGCTCGGCTGGAGGAGATTTCCTCGGAGTACCATCAACAGTGCTTCCTTGATCCTCGCCCCCCTTTGTTGTAATTATTGTAAGGCTGGGGAGCCCATAATACCTCTTTAATAAATAAACTTCTTCTTTCGAGGTGTATTTTCTCTTTTTATCCCTTCTGTACATTTTACACATTTTAAAAACAAACCTAGAGTTCTCGGAACCGAGAAAAGAAAAAAATTATGCAAAAAGTCTCCTTTATGAGAGAACCTAGCTCAGGAGATTTAATTCAATGTCAATAAAAATTACATTGTTTCAAAAGAAGAAAACATGCTTATTTATACAATTTGAATTTTTCGGCGTTGTGAGGCTGAAGAAACTTACGCCCGCCGGCGTCTTGCAAGCGATATGCTCCACTGGGCAATGCTTCTGCTACGAGAAATGGTTCATCCCATTTCGAAGAGAATTTATACAACCTTTCTTCTACGAACTCGTTTCATCCTGCACCTTTTCTGGGGCGGATTGCTTACACCGCCGATAGAGAGGAGGTGGTGGTTTCCGCTGGTTTCCCGAGCAGGATCCGAGATAACGACCATAATTTGGCCGATCGTTAATTCCTCGGGAGGGATTGGGTCTCTTTGCTCCCGTTCTGTCTGCCGCTTGTCCCTTAGGTATTTTGCCAAGTGGCCAGAGCGGATCAACTCCTTAATGCAGTCACGGAGTTGTTTGCAGTTCTCGGTCGGGTGCCTCTGTGACCTATGGAAGGAGCAGTACAGGCCACGAAGACGTTTTCCCGCCCTTTGGGTGACTGGAGGGAGCTTAAAGAACCATCCGTCCTTCACTTCCTCCAATAGCTCGGTCTGGGATATGTTAAGAGGAGTGTACTCCTGAAACTTTGGGGAGTAAGGTCTTGGTCGGTCTACCCTCTTTTTCTCTTCTCTGCCCCTCTTCTTTTGGTCGACTTGGTCGCCTCTGGGCAGATTCGAGTTCACCTCCGACTCGAGCTGTTCGGTCCAAGCATTCACTTCGGCTATGGTCTTAGGTTGTGCTAATGCAAAAGAGCGGAGCCACTCTTTGTGCCTAAGACTTGACCTTAGTGCGGTGATGACCGTTTCATCGCAGTGCTCGGAGACCTCCAGAAGAGTGTTGTAGAAGCGAGTGACATACCCCTTAAAGGATTCCTTGTCCTCGCTCTGTATGGTGAATAGATAGTCTACCGTTCTCTTTTATCGTCTGTTCCCGACGAAGTGACTGAGGAACTGGTTGGCCAACTCATCAAAGGTTGAGATGGACCATGGCGCCAGCCCCCAGAACCAGTCCCGACCTGCCCGGATTAAGGTGGCGGGAAAAGCACGGCATTGAGTTGCGTCCGAGTTGTCTTAGAAGCTCATGCTCGCTGTGAACGCATCCAAGTGATCTTTTGGGTCGGAGTCCGTCAAAGAGAGCCACCTTGGGCAGCTTGTTCTTAGATGAGACGCGTTCGGCCAGCAATTCTTCGGTGAACGGCTTCGTGAAAGAATCCGCGGAATACCTAGCTCCTTCGACGGACGGACGACTGTCTCGTCGTATGCATTCGATCTTTTTTCGAGGGCTTCGAGTCAGTGGTGGTAACCCGAGGATTTAGCGCAGTCGAAGTAGCGACTGTACCTGCTCCTGGTCTGCACGGCGGAGCGGCTTCGATTCCGCTCTATCAGATTTCTCAGATCCTCGGGTGAAATTCTTCTCAAGTAGTCCCGACGTGCGCCTTCACGGTCATG
Source organism: Agapanthus africanus (assembly GCA_030015575.1). Taxonomy (NCBI): domain Eukaryota; kingdom Viridiplantae; phylum Streptophyta; class Magnoliopsida; order Asparagales; family Amaryllidaceae; genus Agapanthus; species Agapanthus africanus. The sequence goes on along the minus strand of JASDDO010000028.1, from coordinate 201,984,519 downwards.
ACGCGAGTGGAGGCGTCGGTCATGCCTGGAAACATGTGAGCTGATCGATACCTCTTCAGAGGGCATGGATGCACGGCAGATCTCGGGACGATAGCCCTGTCTTCCTCGAGACCAGGGTGTGGAGCATTCCGGCACCCAGCGGGTCATGGAATCAATCGCCACGTGGGGGCCGTGGTTGGCCGAGTTGGCATGATGGCCCTCGGTGACGCTGGGGGAGCGATGTTTTCGTCCTTTCTGTGTATGTCGTCATCTTGGGGAGGAAGAGCTTTGACTTGGTGAGCGGGGCCCGCCGTTTGAACGCGGATGAGGGTGTCCACCATCGACGTGAGTCTGTCGATTCGAGTCGATAAGGCGTTGATGATGTTTGGAGGGGGAGAGGAACTGCTAGTGTCTCTGTTGTGGGGGACGTGGCAGCTGGTATTGGGATCGTCACGATTCTCGCTCGTCATCGGGTCGAGGGCGGAAGATCAACTTCAATGGGTGGAAGAAACTATTGACTATTCCTACAGATGGCGCCGACTGATGGAGGCTGTGATCTCCTTCAGATGTTGTCCTCCGTCGATCTTGTAGTGAGCGTCTCAGACGGTTGAGATTGATTTGAAGGTTGTTGTTGAGCGTGTGGATCTCAATGGGTTGTGTTTGATATGGGAGCCGAGCTACCTGCAAGCAAGTCCCAGGGTGTGTGACCACCGTAGGACCCTCCGACGATCAAGTTAGAGCCAAGGAATATGAGCAGAGTAGCGGCGTATTGAAATCAATTCGAGTTACCTGAGTCGTCTGAGTGAGGGTTTTTTATAGTGGTCGCATGGAGCGAATGAGTGCGAGATCCTCGCCGTCAGTTACACCCTTACGCTACGCCCGTGTGAACGATGGGATCCCTCCATTACTGGTGTGATACGCTTATTAATGGGGGGATGCGCCAGCGTGGGACGCGGGACATAGGGCGGCGGATATCTCGCTTTGGCGAGATACGCGAAGCCGTTGCGGAAGCACTTGGGCTCTACACTCTCGGTCGATTGGGAGAGCTGGGAAGGCTTAGCTTGGCGGGTGGCTCGGAAACGAGCAGGGAGGTCGAGGAAGCTCATCTCTGCAATAGCTCGGAGACGAGCAAAAAAGGAGGGGTGCAAGTTCGGTTGCTGGATTGCTCGTGGGCAAGGAGCGGAGTGTGAGATCAAGAACGATCCAAGGAAAATCGCTAATGCTCCACACCGATTTTTATCTCGGTAGCCTCCAGGAGTCTAGCGGGCTGCCGCGGGTAATACGTCTTTCACCATGTGTCGTGATATGAGGAATCCCTACTTATGAGCATCATCAGCGGCGAATCGTTTTTTGTGTATTTTTTAGGCTTTGCCATTATAAATTACCAAAAAAATAAAGTTGCAATACTTAAGCTAAGTTATACTCATATCTATGCACAAAATTTATACTTTCACAAAAATATAATAATATATTATAGATTACACATAACAATTGCACTAACTTGATACCATACAATAAGTTAACATATGCACATTAGTGGTGGGCAATTAGCCCGGTGGTGTGCAATAGGAATTTATGGAGGAGAGTGTTCCCCTCCGAAAGACACACAAGACAGACGTCTTGCCTGAAATTCGGGGCAGATGCTAATTGGTGCTATCCGTCCACCTCTCCGAAGATGCCAAGTTGATTTATGGCACCATGTATCGAAGGTTTAAACAGATGCGGCCGATGTAGCAGACTTCGTCAGATTCCCCCTCGCTTGAGGGGTTTTTGATTGTGGGGACGCTCTTCCCTGCAGGCGCAAGCCCCTGCAGTTAATTACGCCACCGCATCGCGGTAACAACTTTCTCCTTCTCCTGATGGTCACTTCGTGTCGTGGGTGTTTGTTTTGTTTGGGGTTGCCCGTGGATTGTATACGGAGACTAAGTTATGTTGTCGCCCGTAGGGCGTGGACTAGTCCAAATCCGTATCTTTCTTAGATTTGGGTTTGGGGGTTTGGGTTTAAGGATACGTTAGTCTCATTTGAGACTAAGAACAACTTAAACGTTCGTTAAGGATACGCTAGTCTCATTTGAGACTAAGATCAACTTAAACGTTCGTTAAGGATACCTTAGTCTAATTTTAGACTAAGATCAACTCAACGTTTGTTAAGGACGCGTTAGTCTAATTTTAGACTAAGATCAACTTAACAGGACCATTTAGATCCAACAAAAGAGCATTTGAACTCTATTGTTTAGTTTAGGGACTTTGCGGTCAATTGCCAGTTTAAGGACATGGTGGTCCAATGTTAGTTTAAAGACATCGCGGTCGATTACCAGTTTAAGGACATGGTGGTCCATTACCAGTTTAAGGACATGGTGGTCCAAGGTTAAGGACATCATAGTCCGTGAGTTTAAAGACCTCACAGTCAAGGTTAAGGACATCATAGTCCATGGGCTTAAGGACCCCACAGTCCAGTTTAAATACGTCATACTCTATGAAATGTGTGGTTGTTGAGACCCATCACCTCTCTTAAGACGTTGAAGGATTACAACGACAAATATCAGAGGAGTGAAGAGATGTACTCTCGAACCAAAGTGGATTAAGTGATCTGTAGTCCAATTTGGAACTAAAATCAATTAATTAGAATTATAAGCACATGGGCTCAGTTAAATCTGAATTGAGGACTTATGGCCAACTTGGGCTAAGTCCAATTGGATTTGAAGTGTTGGCCCTTTGTTGGACCATTAGACATTTGTCTGGATTCAAACCCACATTACTTAGCAATGTTAAACAAGAGTTTGAGGGCTTTGATAACATTTGGGTCTTTGACTGAGCATGGAACATTATAGCTCTGAATTTTACTCAATTTTGAGATTCAGTTGAAGGGGAGTCTTTTGCCTCTGGAAAATTAGCCAATTTGGCTAAAAGTAGTGTTAAACACTAGAGAACAGTAATGTTAAACACTAGAAATAAAGCTCTCAAATTAGTGTTTAAAATAGGAAACAACAGTGTTAAACACTGGAAATAAGGCTCTTGAATTAATATTAAACACTAGAAAATGACAGTGTTGAACACTGGAAATAAGTCCTTTAAATTAGTGTTTAAACACTAAATAGGAATGGGTCACGTGGGGCCACGTGAGGGCGCCCAAAGGTGGGACCAGATCCTTTTTACTTCACTTTGTAAATAAGTGTTTAACACTTTTTTATTTTATTTTATTTTTAACATCACGTGTTGGCACGTGATGGGGATTTATGCACAGATCATTAAAGCAGTTACTAAAGGGTCACGTGAGGACACGTGAGAGCGCCCAAAGCTTTGCTTTCCTTCGCTTTTTCTTTCTGTGTTTTGTAAGTCACGTAGGAGCACGTGAGGCGTTGCCTCAAAGCTTCCTACTTCTCATTTCTGGGGATCTCTTCAGGGGTCATGTGGGGACACGTGACCTAGATTTATTCCTTCTTTTCTGATCACTGCGGATTAGGGTCACGTGTCATCACGTGACCAATGTTCTTTATGTGCATGGAGATCTTTCAAGTCTCTTTATTTTTTTAAGAATTAAATTCTCTGTAGGGTTAAACCCTAATTATGTTTAGAGGAATTAAATTCCTATTGTGAAAGAATTAAATTCTTATGTAGGGTTAAACCCTAATTTCATTTTAAGAGGAATTAAATTCCTGTGAATTTGAGAGAATTAAATTCTCAATTAGGGTTAAACTCTAGTTCTGTCCATCTTGAAGGAATTAAATTTATAATTTTAGGAGAATTAAATTCTCATATAGGGTTAAACCCTAGTTTTGTTTTGGGAGAATTAAATTTTCTAAACTCAATTCCCCCTCTAAGTTTTGGATCTGCATGGCAGGATCTCGACCCGATGAGAATTAAATTCTCAACTTATGGGGTGATGTGCTCTTTGCAGATCTTCAACCAGAGGAAGAACTAAGTTCTTTTATGCAGAAGAGTTAAACTCTTAGATTTGAGATTAAATTCTATGTTTGAAGTTTTGATCCCCTTTCTTTTCTCACCTGGGGTTTTTCTTTATTGAGAATTAAATTCTCCTTTCTTTTCTCTCTGAAATTTCAAGATTCAAAAAATCTATATCCCAATTCTCTTCTCTTGGCTCCTATTTATATAGGAGAAGGCAAAGAATCAATTTGTTTAGCAAATCTTTCATTAAAAAATTTTGTTTGTTTTCATAATTAATATGAGCCTTTAGATCATTCAGTGAATTTTATTCACCGTTGGATTTTCAATCCAAAAATATTCTGTTTGTTATTTCTGGTGAGATTTTTAAGGAAATCTTTCCTTGTCTAAAATCTATTCATAAATTGGTGATTCTTAATCACCCTTGGATCTTTAATCCAACGGTCCCCATAATCATTTTCCATTTGAAAATATTTAGAAGCTTTTAGAATTTAACTGTAAGGCTTTCGAAGCCAGTCAAATGCTGACACGTGACCCTTGGTCACGTGTGAGCACGTGACCTCCAATTGAGTCCTTTTCTCAGCGTTTATTTACGCTTCAGTTTTAACCATCACGTGTCAACACGTGACCATTGGTCACGTGTGAGCACGTGACACCTCATTGAGGTATTTCCTTCAGTCGTTTGTTATTTTATTTCTGTTTTGATTGCCACGTGTGAGCACGTGATACCTCATTGAGCTAATTTCCAATTTTTTATTGCACTTTTAATTTTCCTCAGTGGGTTTTCAAAGGCCTATCACGTGATGGCACATGACCCCATTTGATTATTTATTTTATTCAGTGCCTACAAGTTTTGCCTGTAAATGGTCACGTGTGGGCACGTGATGCCTCATAACTTTTGATCCCGGATGAATTATGAGGCCCATAATATATCAAATCGAAGAATTTTTCGAGACGCTTTCGATACCATCAGAATTTAGCTATTTCTCATTCGAGAGTTTGTCAAAATACAGCCCGGAAAATACTGGTTCGCATTTTCTTAAGCGTACCGCTGCCATTTGATACCTTAGGCTTTTTGCGCAGAAATTTTTGGTAGGAACAAATGCCCCCCACTGCTTTGCCCACGTAAGTATGTGCGTGGGTGAAGTAGTGCAGAGTTATGCATGGCGTATGACCAGTTTCAGGTTGGTATATAACTTTCAGAATCTTGATCTGAGAAGATAACGAGCGGACACAAGCGTCGTCATTTATCATTGACTCAAATCTCAACTCTTAAGGGAAATAGTTCCAAACTCTCAGCCCAATGAGCCGCACCTTTCTATTCCTTTATGTTTCACTCTGGCGTGAAGTAGTTTATATGCTCATGGGTAACTTCTCCATTTCAGTGGCATGTAGTTTTGGCAAGTGTGGCCCATAGATGGTAGATAACGGTTCATCTTGAACTCTTCATAGGGCAGCGATGGCTTACGAGACAGGGTTAGGATCTGCCACATAAGACTTTTCAACTTTATGAATCATGAGGGTCTCATAGAGGCTTTTCTCCCTACAGGTCGAGAGGATCCCGTAGGTGTATTTTCTCCTTAGGAGTCGTGAGGACTCCTAAGTGCGTTTTCTCTTGAGAGTCGTAAGGATCTCATAAGAGAATTTTCCCCCTTACAAGTCGAGAGGACTCGTAAGTGGTTGTTTCCCTCCTTGTCGAAATTCAACTTTAGAGAGTGTGGTCCGTGAATAGTATGCAAGAGTCTATTTTGGACTGACTTACAGGACCCCAGTGCTTAGGAAAGAGGTCCTTATCCCCATTGCCTAAGGCTTTTTCCTACGAGTTGAAACGAATCGAGAAGTTCTCGCAAGAATGTCCTAACGTCATAGTTAACCTCTACTCTTTACGACAGAGGTTCGTTAGGGTCTGTGGTACTAGGGTTTTGCCCGTCGTACCGTCACGTTGGCTATGTATTTCTCGATAGGCAATCTTGCTGTTCGAGTAGCTTTGCGACTGCCGTGTCTCTGATCCCTTCGGGGGCTGGACAAGACGTCTTCAAGCAATCTTCCTAAGTAGTTTGACCGTCGGAAGAGCAAGCGTTAGGAATTTTGCCATGCCGCTTTTTACTTGAGGTTAGGCTTATTTTGAAGAGCCCCGATGAGTCATAACCACTCCGTGCTGGTGTGGGATGATCTCCGATAGTCTTTTAGGTTTTATATGAGTTCCGTCAAGACCCCGAAGCTAGGAATTTGGCCTTTGCTTCGTTTGCTGGCATTGCGTCTGCTGTATCGAGACGAATGTCGCGGTTGTCTCTAGGTTGTTGATGAACCGTCGAGGTTTGGAACTAGGGATTTTGCCGTGGCTCTGTTGTTTGATTGTCGCGTCTGAATCCGGTTGGAGGAAGAACGCTGTGGTGACATCTCGTCTGCTGTGTCGAGACGAACGTCGAGGTGGTGACCACTCCATATGGGATGATCTCCGGTAGTCTTTCAGGTTTTATATGAGTTACCGTCAAGACCTTGAAGCCAGGAATTTGGCTTTCGCTTCGTTTGCTTTGGCGTGTCCGAATCCTGTTGGAGAAAGGACGTTGTAGTGACATCTCGTCTGCTGTATCGAGACGAACGTCGAAGTGGTGACCACTCCGCGCTGATGTGGGATGATCTCCAATAGTCTTTCAGGTTTTATATGAGTTACCGTCAAGACCCTGATGCTAGGAATTTGGCCTTTGCTTCGTTTGCTTTTGTTGGGGTAAAAATTTACACCCCGGTTGACCGAGTCAAAGTCAAGGTCAACCCCAAGCCCAGGTCAAGTGGGCCCATGCCCAGGTCGAATCCGAAACATGAAGCGGCCGACCCTCCCCATGCCGAAAATGAAATCATGTAATAAATAATTTTTATGAAATTTTTTATACATGAATGTATGCAAAATGGGCATAAAACCAATATTTTGTAAGCCCATGGCTTATGTGCAAAAAATGAAATGGCACATGAGCCATGGGATGGCAAAATGCCATTTTGTAAAGCCCAAGGGGCTATATGCAAATATGTAAGCCTATAAAAGGCAAAATGATGATGAATAAAGTAAGACTTTTCATTCTCTCCAAAAAAATTAGATCTGAGATCTTTCTCCTTCTTCAAGGTTCCAAAACCTTCTTCTTTCTCTTGAATTAAATCAAGAGTTTTACTCCTCTTTTTTTTTAAAACTAAATAGTTTTCCACCACAAAACCCACAAAGGGGAACTTGGATCTGTCATCAGATCTTAAAAAGGAGAGATTTTGAGATTTCACATCTCTTGATCTTCAAGATCCAGCAAGCAACAGGAGGAAGAAGAAGAACCCTTCCATTAACCCCAAAAACACACTCAGGAGTCCAACTCCTCTCTGATTTCTCTTCAGAGAAATCTTTTTCAGGCTAAAAGCCTCTTGTCCCTTCCAGTGCGCAGTGCAAGTGCGCAAGGCGCCCGCGTGCCGACACGTGGCGCGCGCGCTTGCGCACCTGCGCGCTTGCGCAAGTGCGCAAGGCGCCCGCGTGCCGACACGTGGCGCGCGCGCTTGCGCAAGTGCGCAACGCGCCCGCGTGCCGACACGTGGCGCGCGCGCGCGTGCGCACCTGCGCGCTTGCGCAAGTGCGCAACGCGCCCGCGCGCCGACACGTGGCGCGCGCGCACTTGGGCACCTGCGCGCTTGCGCAAGTGCGCAACGCGCCCGCGCGCCGACACGTGGCGCGCGCGCGCTTGCGCACCTGCACGCAGTGCTCATGCGCAAGTTGCCCACGTGTTGACACGTGGCGCGTGTGCGCCTGAGCGCACAGCGATCTAGGCGCTGGCCCCACGCATCCCTTGGATGCCTTTTCCCCCTCTTTTTGTGTACATAAATACATATATACATATGTATACAAATTTATATACACACATACTCCGCAACATTCTCCCCCTCCAAAAAATTTTCGGGCCGGGGCGCTGCCCCGAACCCCGCAAGGGGGCTGCTAGCCCTCTTGACCCCCAGCCCGCTATCCGGGTAGCGGGACCCCCGTAAAAAACTCTGCGTGGCTCCCGATATGTCCGAACCCCCCTTTCAAAACACAACACACGTACACTGCACATTGAGTTCGCATGACCATTTTAACCCGTTAATCGGAGGTTCCCTCGCCCCAAAGGCGAGGGGTAATTAACGGCAGCTTAGTTCGCGGCTGCCGGAGATTCGGATCCCCACAATCATTAAACCCCAGCCTACCCCAGGCAGGGGGAATCTGTAGTACGCCTGACAAGCGTGCGCGTATTCCAATCTCAATGGGGTGACGAAAAACACCCTACAGATTCTGGCACGCCCGGTGGGACCAATCTCTCCTCCCATATTTCGGGTTAAGCGTTCATGCAAACTCAATTAGTATACATGTCTATATTTGAACTAAAATAATGCCTTTTCATGCAGGTTTTCAAGCAATCACTCTCCAACAATGTCTCCAAGGACGATCTCAGCTCTCAGTACGACTCCCGTCTCCTACACGATGAAGATAGACTCCAGGACGGTCCTTCCGGCCAGTCTCGGACGACAATGGGAGGAGCCGCTGCTACCATTTGGCTCTATTATGTTCATGCCAGTTGGCGCCATCCCAGCTCCTCAAGCCCCGGTGGCAGACAAACCGGTCTCGAAAGGCAGGAGACCAAATGTGGTAATCTCAAGGGCGCCCCAACCCAAACGCAAGTCGGTGTCTGAACGACTTTCCTTGGCCCCAGCTGGGGTCAAGGCCATCAACACCAACAAAGCTACAACGCGTCCCGAGCAAGCTCCAGCGGTGCCCTTGACCACTGCTCGATCGGATGTCTTCTCTAAGCTCCCCTCTGATCAACTCACAATGGCTTCCCGGGTAGCGGATGCCCGCAAAGCCTTCAAAATCGAGAAGCTGAGGGAGAAAAGGCTCAGATATAGAGCCAACAAAAGGGCTACGGCTACTGCCAGGCTAAACCTCATGAGGTTCGAAGAACAGGGTTACCCCGCTAAAGATGAGGGGATGGCTGAATGTGTTATCCACACTGTCTACGTAGTGGGCACACGCAGCAAGAGCAAGGACGGGGCCACCACATCTCAAATCCAATCTGGCTTGAATGTGGTTGCCACTTCCCAAGAACAGCCGCCTCCGCTGGATGATGAAAACCCTCTCGATGAGGCTGATAGGCAGAGAGAGCCCTCAATTCATGAAGAGTCAGGCTCGGAAAGCGAAGATGAGCCAACTTTCCGTCCTAAGACCGCAGAGCAGCAACTTCTCCAAGAGCTCCGAAAACAGCTCAGAAGCAAAGATAAGGAGATGGCCAAGCTCTATTCGAAGATCGATGACTTGACAAATGTCTTCTTACGGCTTACGGCCCAACTTGCCTCTCAGCCGCCCAATCAAGCACAGGGTTCAGCTTATGAACCGGGAAACGGTGTCCCAAAGCAACCGACGCCTATTCCCTCAAATCCAAAAGTGGGCGGACCTCATGAAAGTCAATCGCATCCTATCTCAGGAAATGTCTTGGCTACCGATGACAGTAGCCCGCTAACTCAAGATCAAATCATGGATATGGTTGCCAGCAAAGTCAAAACATTGGTGGCTGAAGCCGAAGCGCAAAAAGATATCAGCAGTAGTGGGAGACCATATCCTGCTCAGTATGATCTGGTGGAATTTCCTAGCGGCTATGTCATCCCTAAATTCGGAAGATTCGATGGGACGGGAAATGCGAATCAACACATCGCCCACTTCAAAGCCTCTTGCGGGAATACTGGGGGCAATGATTCGCTTCTCCTCCGCCAGTTCGTTAATAGCCTGACCGATGTTGCTTTCGACTGGTACGCGAGCATACCAGATGGCTCCGTTACTACTTTCGTCCAAATGGAATCTTTGTTTCGACAAAGGTTCATGAGCGTCAGCGATAAGATCACCATTGCCGAGCTCGTAAGGACCAAGCCCAAGAACAACGAAAGCAACACGGATTTTATAACCCGATGGCGCAATCTCTCCGTCAAATGTGAACCACCGATAGAGCAGGACCAATCTGTCAGTCTCCTCGTCGGAAATCTCAACAATTGGATGGCCCCATTTCTATGCACCGCGGGTCTCAAAACATTCCAAGAGCTGACCAGAAAAGTTCAGATGCTGGAGCGCTCAAAGCAGGAGTCCTCCTCGGATTCCCAAAATAACAATAGGTCATGGAGAAACCGAAAGGACGATAATCGCAAAGGCGGAGATCCCGACGATTCTGAATCTTTCAATGCTTCGGCTAACCGAAATAAGCAAGGGTTGAGCGGGCCTAATGCCAACCAGCTTCGGAAGCCAATGTTCGGAGAAGGGGGAGAATCTCCACTGAAAGAGAAGCTGGATAAGGTCTATTCCTTCAGAAGGGACAAAATCCGTAAAATATTCAAAGATGCCCTGAAGAACGGTCTACAACTGCCAGAGTCAAAAAGACCGCAGGAAGCGAATAGGACCGACGACCCCAAATACTGCCCCTATCACAGAGTGATAGGTCATGCCATTGAGGACTGCTTCGTCTTCAAAGATTGGGTCGAAAAGCAATACAAGGCAGGAGAGATAGAACTGTCCAAAGGCGTGTTAGTAAACAGTCAAGATGCGACCGCCAATTTCATACAAACGGAGACCGAAGTTCTTCGTGAAACCGATTCTCTCAGGCATCTGCCTTTCTCTGAAAACAATCGACCGCCACGTCATTAAACTGGGAACAATCGACCTCTAAGTCGTTAAACTGGAAATGTAAAAAAAAATGTAAATAAAAAAATGTGTAAATAAAAGAAAAAATAAAGAAAAGCCGAAATGATGGGGCAACTCGCAATAAAAATCAGCGAGTAAAAATAAAAATGAAAATAAAGCCGAAATGATGGGGCAACCGCGAATAAATAGCCGAAATGATAGGGCAATCACGACCTTCGCGATAAGAAAAGCTGAAATGATAGAGCAATCGCGGTAAAATAATAAAAAAAAAAAACAAGGGCGAATGATGAGTCGCTCCTGGCACCATATTCCAGTGTAGCGATGCAGACGCCAACCAAATTCCAAATCTCATACCGACGGCGAATGATGAGTCGCTCCTGGTACCATATTCCAGTGCAGCGATGCAGACGCCAACAAAGTCCTGAAATGTTTCTGGCCCTACGGTCTGGATCATACATCCTGCAAAACCGTATACAATTCACGGGCGTAAAACAATCCCAATCTCTCCCAAGTCCACCCGGGGCAAATGATGAGTTGCTCCTGGCATCATTCCAGTGCAGCAATGCAGATGCCAAAACAAAAAAAAAATTCCCAAATCCTCCCGGGGCAAATGATGAGTTGCTCCTGGCATTATTCCAGTGCAGCAATGCAGATGCCAAAACAAAACCAATTCCCAAGTCCCCCTAGGGCAAATGATGAGTTGCTCCTGGCATCATTCCAGTGCAGCAATGCAGATGCCAAACCAAAACCGAAATCCTCAAATCCACTCATTGCAAATGATGATTCGCTCCTGGTACCATATTCCAGTGTAGCGATGCTGATGCCAAACAAAAACCAATTCTCAAATCCTCTCGGGGCAAATGATGAGTTGCACCTGACATTATTCCAGTGCAGCAATGCAGATGCCAACCAAAACCAATCCCAAAATCCTCTCAAAGGCAAATGATGATTCGCTCCTGGTACCATAATCCCAGTGTAGCGATGCTGATGTCAACCCAAATCAAATCAAACCAACAACCTCTGCGGCAGAATCATGCTTCGTCCCAGAATTTACCCCGTGTCGAAATCATGCTTCGCCTCGGGATAACGACCTCCTCGTCGGAATTATGCTCCACCTCGGAATCAAGTCAACCAGCAAGCTCTGCGTCGGAATTATGCTTCGTCTCAGAATATGCACCCCGTTTCGAAATGATGCTTCGCCTCGGTGTATCTGCCTTCCCTGTCGGAATTATGCTTCGGCTCGGAATCAACCAACGACCTACTCGTCGGAATTATGCTTCGCCTCGGAATCAAGTCAATCAGCAAGCTCTGCGTCGGAATTATGCTTCGTCTCAGAACGCACCCCGTGTCGAAATGCTGCTTCGCCTCGGTGTACCTGCCTTCCCTGTCGAAGTTATGCTTCGTCTCGGAATCAAGTCAGCCAACAAGCTCTGCGCCGGAATCATGCTCCGCCTCAGAATGTATCCCGTGTCGAAATCAATGCTTCGCCTCGGAATATCTGCCTTCCTTGTCGAAATTACGCTTCGCCTGGGAATCAACCTCTGCATCGAAATTATGCTTCGGTCAAAATGCCTGCCGCTCTTCGGAATGATGCTCCGATCCCCTGGAATCATGCTCCGCCCATCGGAACGATGCTCCGATCCCTGGAATTATGCTCCGCTCTTCGGAAAGATGCTCCGAACTCTGGAATCATGCTCCGCCCTTCGGAATGATGCTCCGAATCCTGGAATAATGCTCCGCTCCTCGGAAAGATGCTCCGAACTCTGGAATTATGCTCCGCAAATCGGAATGATGCTCCGACCCTGGAATCATGCTCCGCCCATCGGAACGATGCTCCGATCTCTGGAATCATGCTCCACCCTTCGGAATGATGCTCCGAATCCTGGAATCATGCTCCGCCCTTCGGAATGATGCTCCGAATCCTGGAATGATGCTCCGCAAATCGGAATGATGCTCCGATCCTTGGAATCATGCTCCGCCCATCGGAACAATGCTCCGATCTCTGGAATCATGCTCTGCCTTTCGGAAAGATGCTCCGAACTATGGAATCATGCTCCGCCCTTCGGAATGATGCTCCGAATCCTGAAATAATGCTCCGCTCCTCGGAAAGATGCTCCGAACTCTGGAATTATGCTCCGCAAATCGGAATGATGCTCCGACCCTGGAATCATGCTCCGCCCATCGGAACGATGCTCCGATCTCTGGAATCATGCTCCACCCTTCGGAATGATGCTCCGAATCCTGGAATCATGCTCCGCCCTTCGGAATGATGCTCCGAATCCTAGAATGATGCTCCGCAAATCGGAATGATGCTCCGATCCTTGGAATCATGCTCCGCCCATCGGAACAATGCTCCGATCTCTGGAATCATGCTCCGCCTTTCGAAAAGATGCTCCGAACTATGGAATCATGCTCCGCCCTTCGGAATGATGCTCCGAATCCTGGAATAATGCTCCGCTCCTCGGAAAGATGCTCCGAACTCTGGAATTATGCTCCGCAAATCGGAATGATGCTCCGACCCTGGAATCATGCTCCGCCCATCGGAACGATGCTCCGATCTCTGGAATCATGCTCCGCCCTTCGGAATGATGCTCCGAATCCTGGAATCATGCTCCGCCCTTCGAAATGATGCTCCGAATCCTGGAATGATGCTCCGCAAATCGGAATGATGCTCCGATCCTTGGAATCATGCTCCGCCCATCGGAACGATGCTCCGATCTCTGGAATCATGCTCCGCCTTTCGGAAAGATGCTCCGAACTCTGGAATCATGCTCCGCCCTTCGGAATGATACTCCGAATCCTGGAATGATGCTCCGCCCATCGGAATGATGCTCCGATCCTTGGAATGATGCTCCGCCCATCGGAATGATGCTCCGATCCTTGGAATGATGCTCCGCAAATCAGAATGATGCTCCGATCCTTGGAATCATGCTCCGCCCATCGGAACGATGCTCCGATCCCTGAAATCATGCTCCGCCCATCGGAACGATACTCCGATCCCCTAGAATCATGCTCCCCGGGATGATGCTTCGCCTTTGGAATGATGTTCCACCTCGAAGTTCAGCTTCAAGATCCATCAATTTCATGCACACAACTCAAATGTGCGGTGTGCATTTATTGATGGGGGGCACTTTGTTGGGGTAAAAATTTACACCCCGGTTGACCGAGTCAAAGTCAAGGTCAACCCCAAGCCCAGGTCAAGTGGGCCCATGCCCAGGTCGAATCCGAAACATGAAGCGGCCGACCCTCCCCATGCCGAAAATGAAATCATGTAATAAATAATTTTTATGAAATTTTTTATACATGAATGTATGCAAAATGGGCATAAAACCAATATTTTGTAAGCCCATGGCTTATGTGCAAAAAATGAAATGGCACATGAGCCATGGGATGGCAAAATGCCATTTTGTAAAGCCCAAGGGGCTATATGCAAATATGTAAGCCTATAAAAGGCAAAATGATGATGAATAAAGTAAGACTTTTCATTCTCTCCAAAAAAATTAGATCTGAGATCTTTCTCCTTCTTCAAGGTTCCAAAACCTTCTTCTTTCTCTTGAATTAAATCAAGAGTTTTACTCCTCTTTTTTTTTAAAACTAAATAGTTTTCCACCACAAAACCCACAAAGGGGAACTTGGATCTGTCATCAGATCTTAAAAAGGAGAGATTTTGAGATTTCACATCTCTTGATCTTCAAGATCCAGCAAGCAACAGGAGGAAGAAGAAGAACCCTTCCATTAACCCCAAAAACACACTCAGGAGTCCAACTCCTCTCTGATTTCTCTTCAGAGAAATCTTTTTCAGGCTAAAAGCCTCTTGTCCCTTCCAGTGCGCAGTGCAAGTGCGCAAGGCGCCCGCGTGCCGACACGTGGCGCGCGCGCTTGCGCACCTGCGCGCTTGCGCAAGTGCGCAAGGCGCCCGCGTGCCGACACGTGGCGCGCGCGCTTGCGCAAGTGCGCAACGCGCCCGCGTGCCGACACGTGGCGCGCGCGCTTGCGCAAGTGCGCAACGCGCCCGCGTGCCGACACGTGGCGCGCGCGCGCGTGCGCACCTGCGCGCTTGCGCAAGTGCGCAACGCGCCCGCGCGCCGACACGTGGCGCGCGCGCGCTTGCGCACCTGCGCGCAGTGCTCATGCGCAAGTTGCCCACGTGTTGACACGTGGCGCGTGTGCGCCTGAGCGCACAGCGATCTAGGCGCTGGCCCCACGCATCCCTTGGATGCCTTTTCCCCCTCTTTTTGTGTACATAAATACATATATACATATGTATACAAATTTATACACACACATACTCCGCAACATTCTCCCCCTCCAAAAAATTTTCGGGCCGGGGCGCTGCCCCGAACCCCGCAAGGGGGCTGCTAGCCCCCTTGACCCCCAGCCCGCTATCCGGGTAGCGGGACCCCCGTAAAAAACTCTGCGTGGCTCCCGATATGTCCGAACCCCCCTTTCAAAACACAACACACGTACACTGCACATTGAGTTCGCATGACCATTTTAACCCGTTAATCGGAGGTTCCCTCGCCCCAAAGGCGAGGGGTAATTAACGGCAGCTTAGTTCGCGGCTGCTGGAGATTCGGATCCCCACAATCATTAAACCCCAGCCTACCCCAGGCAGGGGGAATCTGTAGTACGCCTGACAAGCGTGCGCGTATTCCAATCTCAATGGGGTGACGAAAAACACCCTACAGCTTTGTCATGTCCGAATCCTGTTGGAGGAAGGATGTTGTAGTAACATTTCGTCTGCTGTATCGAGTCGAATGTCAAGGTGGTGACCACTCCACGCTGGTGTGGGATGATCTCCGATTGTCTTTCAGGCTTTATATGAGTTGCCGTCAAGATCCTGAAGCTAGGATTTGGCCTTTGCTTCGTTTGCTGGCATTACGTCTGCTGTATCGGGACGAATGTCGCGGTTGTCTCTAGGTTTTTGGTGAACCGCCGAGGCTTGGAATTAGGGATTTTGCCATCACTCCGAAATGTTTCAACCGTGAGGTCTTTCGTTGACGTTGCATCTGCATCCTTCTGAACTGTGGAGGAATGCCGTTGTTAACATTGCGTCTGCTGTAACGAGACAAATGCTGAGGTGGAGCTGGGATTTTTCCGTTACTTCGCTTTGTTTTGACCATGAGGTCTTTTGTTGACGTTGCATCTGCATCCTACTGGATTGCGAAGGAACGCCGTTGTTGACATTACGTCTAGTGTATTGAGACGAATGCTGAGGTGGAGCTGGGATTTTGCCGTCACTTCGCTTTGTTTTGACCATGAGGTCTTTTGTTGACGTTGCATCTGCATCCTGCTGGATTGTGAAGGAATGCCGTTGTTGACATTGCGTCTAGTGTATTGAGACGAATGCTGAGGTGGAGCTGGGATTTTGCCGTCACTCCACTTTGTTTTAACCATGAGGTCTTTTGTTAACGTTGCATTTGAATCCTACTGGACTGCGAAGGAACGCCGTTGTTGGTCTCCAGGCTGTAGATGTGGCCGTTGAGATTTGGAACTAGGGACTTTGCCATAGCTCCGTTTCATTACGACTCTGAGGTCGGTTGTTGACGTCACGTCTGCATCTGGTTGGAGTGAGGAGAAACGCCGTTAGTGATCTCTAAGTTGTCGATATTGACGTCGAGACCCTGAAGCTAGGGATCT
Source organism: Agapanthus africanus (assembly GCA_030015575.1). NCBI lineage: Eukaryota > Viridiplantae > Streptophyta > Magnoliopsida > Asparagales > Amaryllidaceae > Agapanthus > Agapanthus africanus. Next base: position 201,968,312 of record JASDDO010000028.1, on the reverse strand, counting down.
TCCTTTGCTTCGTTTGTTGGCATTGTGTCTGCAATATTGCGACAAATGTCAAGGTTGTCTCTAGGTTGTCTATAAACCGTCGAGATTTGGCTTCGCTTTCTGATGGAGCCTGTCGGGAAGGTATGGTTCTCTCTTTGTTTGTGCACCTAGATTGTATACAGGGATCGATATGATCTCACCTGTAGGGCAAAAAGTTTCATTCTTTCATCATTTTTTTTATTCTTTCCGCGATGCTCTATCATTTCAGCATTTTATATCGCGAAAATCACGATTGCCCAATCATTTCGGCTATTTTTTGCGGTGCCCAATCATTTCGGCTGTTTTTCTTTTTACTCGCTTCTTTGTATTGCGAGTTGCCCAATCATTTCGGCTGTTTTTGCATGCATACATTTTTACTTGCTGATTTCGTTGCAAATTGCCCCATCATTTCGGCTATTTCGTATGCATGTGTGGCCCGTTGGCTTTTCGCTGCAAGCTTGGAATTAGACACCGATTTTGGCATTAGCATCGCTACAACTGGGATATTGCCAGGAGCGAATCATCATTTGCCTCTGTCGATATCGAACAAAGATGGCTTAGTAGACAGGGTTAAGATCCTGTCGACTAAGGCTTTTGACTTCATGAGCCGTAAGAGTCTCATAAAGGTATTTCTCCCTGCGAGTCGTGAAGATCTCGTAGGTGCGTTTTCTCCTTAGGAGTCGTGAGGACTCCCAAGTGTATGATCTCTTATAAGTCGTAAGGATCTTGCAAGAGTATTTTCTCCTTATAAGTTGAGAGGACTTACAAGGGCTGTTCACCATATAGACATATCCCTAGTCACGGATGGGACTTGGTTAGGGAAATGTTTATTCGTGCTCGTGGATTGTATACAAGGGTCAACATTGAGCCGCTTGTAGGGCAGTATTGGAGGTTGTGGGGGTGCTTAAGAACAGGTTCAGGTCCCTGTAACTTAAGACTTTTGAATTTTATGAGCCGTGAGGGTCTCATAAGAGGGTTCTCCTTACGAGTCGTGAGGATCTCGCAAGTGTAATTTCTCCTTAGGAGTCGTGGGGATTCCTAAGTGTGTTGCTTCCTTTGTGAGTCGTAAGGATCTCACGCGGGTGGTTTCTCCTCACAAGGTCGAGAGGACCTTGCAAGCGTCCTTTAATGAGGTTGCGCCCTTTCGAGTTTTCACAAACACTTGCCGGTAGCCCTGCCGTTTTTACTCACGGAGCCCTCTCGGGTTTTCATCCATGCCCATTTTGTTTATGGACATACCGTTTTTTTGTTTTTTTACGAGTCTGCGCTCTTTCGGGTTTTCACAAACATCGTCGGTAGTCCTGCTGTTTTTACTCACGGAGCCCTTTCGGGTTTTCATCTGTGCCCATCTCGCTTGTGGACATACCATTTTTTTATTATTATATATATATATTTATTTATTTATTTTTACGAGTCTGCGTCCTTTTGGGTTTTCACAAACATCGTCGGTAGTCCTGCTGTTTTTACTCACGGAGCCCTTTCGGGTTTTCATCCGTGCCCCTCTTGCTTGTGGACGTACCCTTTTTTTTCCTTTTTACCACGTCAGCCTGGGGATGCCGCGGGTTGGTAGTAGTTTAACGACATTTCGGTCATAAGTCAACGCACGATTACGCAGCTAGATTTTGCCGCAAATCTTCGCATGTTTTGTGTCGGAGGTGGATTCCTTGAAGAGAGGGCTGAGGGCGATTTCTTCATCAGAGTCGCTTCCAAAGGTGATAACTTGCAATCCCTTGGTGTCGACTAAGTGACAGTTGTCGGCGGCTCTTTTGCGTTCATCTGTCGTGCTTTTCTATTCCCGACGAGCCTTGCGCTTCACTCGTTGAACGTGTTGTCGATGGGCAGCATATCCCTGCCACCAGTTTTTAAAGGCTATGCACTCCTCGGTAGAGTGTGCAATCCTCTGATGGTATAAACAGAAGTTAGGATGTATATCCGCTTCATCAAGATGTATACCTCCAGGAGAATTTCCTTTGAAAGAGGGCAACTTCATTCCTATTGCCAGGGCTCTAGCGAATCGTTTCCTTACTTTAAGCTTGCTTTTTTTGGCGATAGGGATGCTTTGCTCCGGTTGGGGCGCCTCGACCTTTTCATCTAGTCGTCGGTGTTTGGCTTTTTCAAATATGGCCATCTTACGCTCCCGATCAGCTTTGCTTTTAAGACGGGCTTCGTTCAGGAATGCATCAATCACTTCGTCTGATGGTCCTAGAAGTTCAGGCTCAGGATTTGCCCCCAGTTTCTCTGTGTAAGGAACGTCTTCATTGTTTATCGATGAGTGAGAAATCACATGGCAACTTGCTACGTAACCTTCAGATCCATCCGATGAATCTTCTCCATCATTTCCGTCCTCAAGGACGTGGCTGTGAAACTCTTGAAGTGTGATTGGAGTCCGCGCCTTCTGGTCGTATTCTTCCAGCACGTCAATCTGCTTTTGCAAGTCCGTGCGCTTGTCACCAGGCTTCACGGGCTTCTTGGATTTCTTCTTCTTTTTCGAAGATTTTTACGGCTGGGTGTGAGCACTTTGACTATCACAACCAATTTTTGGAGTTGGGCGCGGTTTCAGCATTCCCTCGAGGATCTCGAGTTCCAGTGGATTTTTCCACCTGATTGCCGGGCATGTATGAAGATCCTTCAGCATTCTTTTCGTCTTGACTGAAAGAGCGACCTCCCATGGAGCTTCTTTTATAAAAGAGCACGATGCCCCCGGCGTGTCCACCTTTTTAGGGGTGTGGGGTTGTGGTGGGTTCACCTTCCAATTTTCGGATAATGCGAACTTGCCTTGTTAGTATTGGTTTTCAATCCAGCCTTTGAAAATGAAGCAATCTTCGAGTGGATGGCTTACTGCTTGGTGGTGAGGGCAGTAATTAGGATTGTTGATATCGCCTGGCCGCAACGGACGTTTTGGATCCAGCAGATTGATGAGTCTGTTGCGCACTGCCAGCTCGAACACTCTCCTCGTTTTATCCCGGGGAAACGAGTAAGGATGTCCCAGTCTCTCCTCAAGGATGGGCGTAGACGCACGTTGTTTTGGCGAACAACCGGCTTTAAGTTGCTCGGTTGTTGTTGAGCGTTGGTAACGAAGGTTGCTTTCCCTTTGCCATTTTCATTCCAAGGCTCCGTCTTTGAAGGAGACGGTCTATGACCCATCTGGTTCATTTGGGCCAGCTTGTCAATCAAGGCATGGAACATGGTTGGCTTGAAGAACATCATGAATTGGGAAATAGTCGCTTGAGGATCAAGAGTGCCTATGAACATGCCCACGGCCGGCGCTTCTTCGATGCGCTGTTCGCATTTCGACCATAAATTTCGCCACCGTATCGCATATTGTACCCACGTTTCACCTGGCTTCACCCTGACATTGATCAATGTCGTTATTGGGGTGCGTTCACTAGCACTTGCAAAACGCTGGGTGAATAGTAGCTCCATTTCTGCAAAAGTCTTGACGAAATCGTTTGGAAGTTCAGAATACCACTCGAACGCCATCTCCGACAAGCTACCAACAAACTGGCAGAGCAGAAGTTTATCATCACCCCCGGTGTTGCTGCACAAGGCTCTGAATTGAGCGACATGCTGATGTGGATTCCCCGTCCCCTTATATACGTGGAACTTAGGGATCGTATATCCCGGTGGGTACCTTATTTGGTCATACCAGCTTGGATATGGTCGCCCGGTTTTAACAATTTGGCCGGCCGCTTCATTCGCCTGGTGAGCTCGTATTTGCTGAGCGATGTAATCATCCAGGGCAGCTTTTGAGATGTTCTCCTCTTTGGCTGCTGAACAATCCGGATGAGGGTTTGATGTCTCCGCTCGGTCATCTTCGAGGATAATCGGAGGATCTTCAGCTGGAGGATCTGGCTGTAACATCATCCCAGCCATGTCTTGGAACGGAAGGGCCATTTTTTTATATTGGCCACTTGTTCCGCTGCCTCTTTGTCCTTCTTTTCGAGCATTCTCCGAAGGAATTCAGTATCAGTTTCTTGCTCCCGACGCTGCTCTAAGGACGTCTCCGAACTTTCTTTTGGCCCGGTGAGTACGGCCATCTGTGTCAACATTTCCTGGAGCTTCTGTTGTTGCTCCTGGGCTTTTGTTACAGATCGGGTGAGCGGTCGGTGACCCGTCGAAGCACGGCTTTCCTCTTTTCCAGAAGCCATATAAACAGTATGCACCATTATGCCCCCAGACTTGGGGCGTTTGGGCTCAGCGTCTTTGTGATCTGCCTAGTCATAGGGGCTTTCTCTGGCCTCCTTTTCTTTTGAGCAGTTGATATTGAGGGGGCCGTTGCGGCGGGCACCCAGGTGGCTGTCGTCCTTTGCGGCTTGCTAGGACAGTTCTCTTCCTGCTGAACCTTCAGCTTCTTCTGTCGGCGGAGATAGTCCTAATCGATCACTGACTCCTAGACCCTTCGCCAGACTTTGTAAACTTTGGAAGAAAGCCGCTGAGAGGGCTGATCCGGCTTTATTTTTGTAACATTCTCCACGGGTGGAGAAGATCTTGTCAATACGGCGGTAGGAGAGTTCCTGGGCGCCTTGTTCAGTAATTCAAAGCTGTTCCCGGTTGGAACAGCAGCATTGACTTCCACCGTTAGGGCTGGTGGAGTTAGCCCAGAGGGGGAGTTGCCCCCAGCCTTCCTCACTCGGCGCCAGTGGCGACGTCGAGCGTGTCGAGCCGATGGTGTTGTTTCGGTGATGGGGATGGCTTTGTCTTGCCCCCTGTTCAGGAAAGGCGTTGCTAGCACCAGCCTCTTGAAAACCGAGTTCCGTTCAGCAGCGGTGTCTAGCCTGTCAAATACAGACTTTTGAGCAGGAGCGGGAGATGGAGTTGGAGCCAGAACAGTTAGTCTCGTAAAGACTGACCCTTTAGCAGGGAAAGCCTCCTTGACGACTTCAGGAGCAGGGATGGTTACTCTCTTCGGAATAACCTTTTCTTGAATTGCAGGCTTCATCATGGACCCACAGGAACTTTGGCCCAATTTGGCGAAGACCGAGGCGCTGGAGCTGGACGACCTGTTGAGAGGGGCCGTAGTAGTAGCAAGCCGACCAAAGACTGACTTCTTGGAAGCTTCTAGTGTTGGTATAGGAGCGCTGAAGTTCATTGGCGGGAGCATAGTCTCGAAAAACAATCTAGTGGTGGCCTGAGTGACCTGTTCTACCGGCATAGCGAAGATGGAGGCCTCTTGGGGCCCGTAAGTCACTCCTCCGGACGGGATAGAGCGAGATTTGCAATTTGAAGCCATTGATCTTCTGTCTTCTGCACGGAGCAAGGCACCAAATCTAAGTATCTCAAATCCACATGCAACCATATCAAACCGCGATTCGTTCACGAACAAAACACACGAAGTGTGGAGTGGAAAGAGGAAAAGGTCCCACCCGGCGAGCCAGAATCTGTTTACCGCCGGAAACCGGGAAAGACTGACGTCTTGCCTGAAATTCGAGGCAGATGCTAATTGGTGCTATCCGTCCACCTCTCCGAAAATGCCAAGTTGATTTATGGCACCATGTATCGAAGGTTTAAACGGATGCGACCGATGTAGCAGACTTCGTCAGATTCCCCCTCGCTTGAGGGGTTTTTGATTGTGGGGACGCTCTTCCCTGCAGGCGCAAGCCCCTGCAGTTAATTACGCCACCGCATCATGGTAACAACTTTCTCCTTCTCCTGATGGTCACTTCGTGTCGTGGGTGTTTGTTTTGTTTGGGGTTGCCCGTGGATTGTATACGGAGACTAAGTTATGTTGTCGCCCGTAGGGCGTGGACTAGTCCAAATCCATATCTTTCTTAGATTTGGGTTTGGGGGTTTGGGTTTAAGGATACGTTAGTCTCATTTGAGACTAAGATCAACTTAAACATTCGTTAAGGATACGTTAGTCTAATTTTAGACTAAGATCAACTCAACGTTTGTTAAGGACGCGTTAGTGTAATTTTAGACTAAGATCAACTTAACAGGACCATTTAGATCCAACAAAAGAGCATTTGAACTCTATTGCTTAGTTTAGGGACTTTGCGGTCAATTGCCAGTTTAAGGACATGGTGGTCCAATGTTAGTTTAAAGACATCGCGGTCGATTACCAGTTTAAGGACATGGTGGTCCATTACCAGTTTAAGGACATGGTGGTCCAAGGTTAAGGACATTATAGTCCGTGAGTTTAAAGACATCACAGTCAAGGTTAAGGACAGCATAGTCCGTGAGTTTAAAGACCTCACAGTCAAGGTTAAGGATGTAAGTCCATGCTACCCTTCCCCGGTACTTACGGGGTTGCGGAGTGGTGAAAAACGATTTTCAAGAGGGTGGTAACATGGACTCAAAATACGGATCTGATTAGTCGAAAATATTGCATATTTTAGCCGGCAATTTCCTCATCATTTGCATTCATATAGAAGTGTTCGGCATTCATAATTCACATATTAGCAAAACTGTCGCAAAATATCAGATTGCATGTGTTAGACTCTAAAACCGGCACTATAAAGGAAATTGACTGCATTTCATGGCATCGTATTATCTCTATATTGCGCAACACTTGTTTTGAGATCTATGCAGGAAAATCCAGCAGAAAGGCCAAAAACTTACACGGTACAGCTAAAACGTTACGCCAACTCAATGATTTCAATTCTGGTATCAATCCAAAGGGACAAATACAAATCAACACATCAGATGAAGCCCAATATGTTAGCACAAGACCACTGTAAAAAGCCCAAGGCCCAAGCCCCACAAAGTGCCGCGGATCCGCGGCAGGAGACTGCTTGCGCCGCGGATCCGCGGTGGGTTCAAGGAGTTATCTCCTCAAATTCAGTGCATTGTCTCTCTCCCAGGGTCAACACTACATTAAGACATGACAAATTCCAGAATGTTCCAGAAGCTTCTGCCAGATCAGCAAACTAGGGTTTCCAAGCTTAATTAATCTTAGCTTAAAACCTAAGCTAGCTCCTAACAAACTCTTTCTAGAAACTCCTCAACAAACTTTTGGAGGGAATTGTAATTTCAAACCTAGACCTAGGGTTTGGGAAGTCTATAAATAGAAGCCTAAACCTAGGGTAAAAGGATCCCCAATCTAGTATCAAACTAGAGTCATTCTATCTCTTTCTTCATCTTCTTCCACAAGTCTAGCGACAAGGCTTGTGTGAAACGCTAACCCTAAATTCCAATCAAAAAGCCAAGATCCCGAGTACCCATCAAGCAAGAAGCCTTGCAACCTTTTATGAGCCGAGCCGATCTTCAACGGAGCAAGTGGTCAAAGCCGATCCATGACTCACGGAGCCGAGCGACGCCAATTCAACAATTTAGATTCTTCCTCTTGTAGTTCTTGAGCGATTTTAATCAAAGTGTTGATATAAATAAAAGGTGATATTCTTTTATCTTGTTTTCTTTAAATTCTTGCATCATGAATCAATCTAAAATTCTAACTATAATTCTTGTTGTGATGTTTGAGTAATACTCCGCTCGTCGTGGAGTCGAGACGATCAATAGAATGATGTTGTAATATATCTGAAAACGATTCTTGATTCCTACGAGTTTTGTAAACCCTAGCAAGTTCAAGAATCGACGACCCATTTCGTTGCGATGCTTTTTTGATTGATATCGCTCGAAATTAGGAAGTTACGATCGTTTCTTGAAAATTGCTAGAGGCTAGAGTGTGAATGATATCGACGAAAGAACAAGGGTTAAAAGATGAAACCCTATTTTCATCAAGAAAGCCCTAACTCTCGTCGATCATCATCGATCTAGTATCAATCCTTCGAAGGACAAGAACACGTTATCTTTAGATTACATCACGTCTATAGATCCGATCGATTTCTACGAGCCTCATTTAGATTCTTGACATTTTGGTTGGAAATATTATCGAAACCCAATTCTTGATTGTTTATCAGTTTCTTGATTCTTGATTAAACATCGTGACACCTGAATCAATTGATAAATTCTTGAATCATGTTTTCTTTTCTTTTCTTTTCAATTAACTTTTCGATTCAAACAAATTAAGCATAGAAACGAATCGCACAATTCCTGTGGACGATCCGCACTCACTTACAATCTACATCCGACACCGTAGTTGATTGCGGTCAAATATAATTCTTTGATTGTGAATTTTATTCATTTTCTTAAACACACACAAAGAAATAACAATCAAATGGCGCCGTTGCCGGGGATCGCGTGCTAATTCGTTTCATATTATAGTTTGAATTGAAAGAATTATTCCATTGTTGTTTTTGAGATCAAAATTCATGCAAACCCTAAACGATTTGCTGTTGTTCATTGCAAGAAAATCTGGAGCTGTTTGGAAATTGAAGAAAATTTTTGGAATATACCAGAGAGCAGAGGGAGTCTACAGAAGCTCCCTGAAGAATTTTGGTGGAGTGATCTCACTATTCAACCGCGTTTCCACGGTGGGAGTGCCCAATAGCGGCGGTTCCGCGGCAGATCTGGGGGGTCTCTGTGCAAAAATTCCTCAGGTGATTCCTTACCTTCTTCTCTCTCCTCTTTTTAGCTCCAACTAACACTTTGCTGCAAGATTCTTTGCAAATAATCGCAGCGCCGCAAAAGAAAAATTAAATTTGTGCGTGATTTTGATTTCTTGGTTGTTTGCATTATAATACGGATATTAAAGGGCACGGCCAAATCCAAATTAGGTGGGGATTTCATTACCCTTCTTAGGCCCCAAAAATCGCAAAACTTGCATCCGCATTGACCCACATTAACTAAAAGAAATCTAGAGAAGACTCTAAGGACTGTCGCGCTCAATTAGGACAAGAGAAGGCCGTGGGTAATTCATTACTTATCCGCGTTTTCTTGTGGTGCCTAAGGCGAGTGTGTCTAAGGCTAGTGGTTTTTAATTAGGCCCACTACTTACGTAGTGGAGTACCTTCCCACTTACCTGTCACTTATCCGGCCACAGGGGGACAAAGAGGCAGTGGAGGATTCTATCCTGCGACTTGTCTTTTGGCAGTTAGGAGCGGTCTAGAGCCGGACCTAGGTGACCACTAGATTCTAGGGTTTGTATGCTGCATTTGTTTTGTCGCATCATTTTTTCAAAAATCCGTCCCTTTTTCAAAAGCAAACACCGCATTCATTACCCCTAATTATAAGTCAACGCTGCCACTTGTACTAACCCTTTTTAGTGCAAGATAGGCTGGACACGGGATTCTAGTGCCCGTTTAGTCCGCGTACCCTTTATCGACTCCGAAGTCGGTATTTCTCCATTTACCTTTCCTTTACCCACTACCATACCCACACCGATGGATCCGAATCCATCAAACTTCTTTAACCCTAATCTGCCGCCGTCCGTTGGTGCGCAGTATCCACCCCGTATCTCTCTCCAGGAGAGGTGCTACCCTATTCGAGGTCCTCTTTCGACCTGCTTATCCACACCACCAGCCAACGGGGATAACTTTGAAATTAAGCCCCAGTATATCAATCTTTTACCCAAATTCCACGGACTCGAGACTGAGGACGCTTACGTTTTCATTACCAAATTTGAAAACGTATGCGCAATGATGGGTACGTCATAACTTTCAGTGGATGATATGCGTCTACGACTTCTTCCATTTACTTTGTGCGATATAGCCGAGAAGTGGCTATATAACACTACCGTACACTCTATTACGAATTGGGAAGAATTCGTCGCTGCATTCCTTAAGAAATTTTACCCAATACAAAAGACAGCTCGAATCCGTAGCGAACTGAATCAATTTGCCCAGCTCCCTGCTGAACCATTTTCAAAATGCTTTGAACGTTTCAAGGATCTATTGGTTCAGTGTCCTCATCACGGCATCCCGAGATGGGAATTGTGCCGAATCATTTATGAGGGCATTAACCCAAGCACCAAACAGAGCCTTGAAAACATGTGTCAAGGTACTTTTATGACCAAAGATGATGGGAAAGCTTGGAAGTACTTAGAAGAGTTCGCTGAAAAATCACTACAGTGGGAGAGTGGAACCCAACCATTGAATAGGGGTGGCGTACACCAAATAGATGTGTCCATAGGTGTTCGAGCTGAAATGGCAGCAATGCAAAAGAAGCTCGACGCTATGGAACACAAATTTGCAGCAGCCTCCCTAAACCCAGTGTCACTCCCCAAAACTGTTTGTGGGTGCTGTTCTGATCCGTCTCATTTAACGGAAGAATGTCTATTAAACTCTGCGTTTCAAGGTCATGAGCATTCTAATGCCGCATTTCAAAGACCTCGAAACGATCCATATTCTTCCACGTACAATCAGGGTTGGAGGAATCACCCGAATTTTGCTTGGAACCAAAACCAATCTCAAAACACGGTTCCAAACACGAATCAATTTCAAAGGGTTCTTCCTCCACCACAACAGCAACCCCTTCATCTCACTCAGCACCCCTATCAGTCACAAAATTTCCAAAACCAGGGCAACACTCCTGCACAATCTAATCCTATGCAGTCCTGTTCTGACGAGTTCTCTCAATTCACTCAAACCATGAAATCACTTTTGTCAAATTTCATAGAGGTTTCGACTGAGGTTAGATCTTCCGTCAGTGAGATAAATAAAAACTCAGCGTCCCAAGCTGAGAGTATCAAATCGATGGAAGCTGAAATCGCACGCCTAAAAGCCGAAATGAGTGCGAGAGAAAAATGGAAACTTCCCTCTCAACCCCTACAGAATCCTGGGCATTACAATGTAAATGCCGTCACAACGTTGAGATCGGGAAGAGTGCTGAACAATCATGTCGGGGAAGGTATTGATGATACTGAAAATCATATCAACACCCCGGCTGAGACCTTTCCACACACACACTTCTCCTTCTGATCCTTCTTCTTCTACCACACCACTTTCTCGCGAGCCTATTCTCCATTTCCCACTAGGCTCGACACCTTCTCCCAATCCTTATAGTTCTCCACAGACGGTCCCCACACCTCTTTTGGGACCGCGTCTACCCCCTCTTCCTTCTCCTGTGATGGACCCTGCGCTTATTGCGAAAGCTCCTTACCCGAACCGGTTAAGGGCAAATAGAACGAGTCCTCATATGGAGAAAATTTTAGAAATGTTCAAACAGGTTAACATCAATATCCCTCTCCTAGATGCTATTCAGCAAGTCCCCGCTTATGCGAAAATTCTTAAGGACTTGTGCACTAGGAAGAGGAAGACTCAAGTGCCAAAGAAGGTCTTTATGTCTAATAATATCAGCACTGCTTTTATTCCCCAGCTACCAAAGAAAAGAAAGGACCCAGGATGTCCTACAATATCGATTTCGATTGGGGCTAAAAACATAAATCGTGCTCTTTTAGACCTTGGCGCAAGTGTTAACCTGCTCCCTTATTCTGTCTATGAGCAATTAGGAATTGGAGAGCTGAAACCTGCTCACTGCACTCTCCAGATGGCAGATCGATCTATCACCAAACCAAGGGGTGAATTAGAGGATATATTGATAAAGGTCGGGGAATTTGTTTTCCCTGTAGACTTCATTGTGCTCGACACACATCCTGTAGCAAACCCCCGGGGCCAAATTACGGTGATTCTGGGTCTTGCCACTTCCAACGCTGTTATAAATTGTAGAAATGGTTCAATGAATTTATCATTTGGAAATATGACCATTGAACTAAATATCTACAAAGTTGGAAGTCAGCCATCAGAACCCTCTGCTCATATTTTAGATGTGTGCTCTGTCCATGAGATCGCTCCCGATAGTTGTGGAGCTGAGGATCTTTGCTTTACTGATCTCGATGACATTACCACATCTCTGTTTGATTTCACACATGATCTTAGTGAGGACACTTTCTCTACACTTGAGTCCTGCACTTCTGACTTTTCTCCACCCGAGTCTGTATCTTTCACAGGCTCTGAGCTTCTTTGTAGATCCAAAAATCACTCAATGATCCATCCTTCTATCATTTCTCCGCCCGAATTAGATCTCAAAATTTTACCTTCTCACCTGAAATATGCATATCTAGGTGAGAATGAGTCTTTACCGGTTATCATATCCGCTTCTCTTGCATCAGAGCAAGAGAATGCCCTTTTATCGGTATTGAGATCTAACAAGGAGGCGTTTAGTTGGAGTATGGCGGACATCAAAGGGATTAGTCCCTTGATAGTTGAACATCATATACATGTGATGGATGATGCCAGACCGACCCGAGAACCACAGAGACGGTTAAATCCCGTCATGAAGGAAGCGGTCATGAAAGAGATCGTCAAATGCTTAGATAATGGTATTATATACCCCATCTCCGATAGCCAGTGGGTAAGTCCTATACACGTCGTTCCTAAGAAATCCGGCATCACAGTTATAACCAATGAGGCAAATGAGTTGATTCAGACACGCGCCCAAACTGGGTGGCGTGTATGTATTGATTATAGAAAACTCAATGCTGCCACGAGGAAAGACCACTTTCCTCTACCATTCATTGATCAGATGTTGGAACGCTTAGCAGGACGAGAATATTATTGTTTTATGGACGGATACTCAGGCTACAATCAGGTCCCCATCGCCAAAAAGGATCAAGATAAAACCACTTTTACTTGTTCTTTTGGTACCTTTGCTTACAGTCGCATGCCCTTTGGGTTATGCAATGCTCCCGCTACCTTTCAGCGGTGTATGATGGGATTATTCTCTGATATGGTAGAGAATTTTCTGGAGATCTTTATGGACGATTTCTCGATTTTTGGAGACTCTTTTTCTGATTGCCTAGCGAATCTTGACGCTGTTCTTACTCGTTGCAAAGAGAAGAACTTGACTTTGAACTGGGAAAAATGCCATTTTATGGTCCAAGAAGGAATAGTACTTGGACATGTCATTTCACAGAAAGGAATTGAGGTTGACAGAACTAAAATAGATGTCATTCAAAACCTCCCTCATCCCAAAAGCGTCAAAGATATTCGATCTTTCCTTAGCCATGCGGGCTTTTATAGGAGATTCATTAAGGACTTTAGCAAAATTGCTAGACCTTTAACTCTTCTCCTGGCCAAGGATACAACCTTCCATTTTGACTCGGACTGCGAGACAGCTTTCGACTCACTTAAACAATCACTCACTTCAGCCCCCGTTTTATCATCACCAAACTGGGACTACCCTTTGAGCTGATGTGTGACGCATCTGATTTTGCAGTAGGTGCAGTCTTAGGACAGCACATCGAAAAGATGCCACACGTGATTTACTATGCTAGTAAGACCCTGAATGATGAGCAAATCAATTATACAACCACAGAAAAAGAACTTTTAGCGGTTGTATTTGCATTAGAAAAATTCAGGCCTTACTTAATTGGCTCACCTATAGTTGTGTATACTGACCATTCCGCTTTAAAACATCTTCTGGCGAAGAAAGATGCAAAAGGTCGACTAATACGTTGGATCCTACTGTTACAAGAATTTGATCTTGTTATCAAAGATAAGAAAGGATGTGAAAACGTAGTAGCTGACCATCTTTCACGCATCATTTCTTCCCCTGTGACCCTGCCGATTAATGACTCGTTCCCTGACGAACAACTCTTGAGTATATCAGCTGAACCATGGTTCAGGGATATTGTGAACTATCATGCCACGGGACTAATACCGAGCGATTGGTCAAAACAGGACAAATATCGTTTTCTTTCCCAAGTAAAACACTTTTACTGGGACGAGCCCTATTTGTTTAAATATTGTCCTGATCAGATCATTCGCCGGTGTGTCCCGAATGAAGAGTTCAAGAGTGTTCTTTCATTTTGTCATCAGGCCTGTGGGGGTCACTTTGGTCCTAGAAAGACAGCGGAAAAGGTTTTGCAATGTGGATTTTATTGGCCGACCTTATTCAAGGACGTATTTGAGTATTGCAAAACCTGTACACAATGTCAGTATATGGGTAGAATATCCCAGAGGAATGAAATGCCTCAGCAACCCATCTTGGTTGTTGAAATATTCGATGTTTGGGGCATTGATTTTATGGGTCCTTTTCCCAACTCCTTTGGGAATTTGTACATATTGCTGGCGGTTGATTATGTCTCAAAGTGGGTAGAAGCCATTCCATGTCGCACTAATGACAAGAAAGTTGTCATTAAGTTCTTGAAAGAGAATATCTTTTCGCGATTTGGACACCCACGCGCTATCATTAGCGATAATGGGACACATTTCTGCAACAGATCTTTTGAGACTCTGATGCGAAAATACTCAATCAACCACCGACTTTCGACACCCTATCATCCCCAAACAAGCGGGCATGCTGAAATCTCAAACAGACAAATCAAACTTATCCTGGAGAAGACTGTTGCTAAGAATAGAAAAGACCGGTCGACCAAATTGACGGATGCTCTTTGGGCATTCAGAACTGCATTTAAGACCGACCTAGGAATGTCTCCATATAGGATAGTGTTTGGGAAAGCATGTCATTTACCCTTCGAGATAGAGCATAAAGCATTGTGGGCTATAAAAGAAATAAATTTTGATCTAAACCTTGCTTGCAACTTTCGGAAGCTGCAAATAAATGAGCTAAGCGAACTCCGCGATGAAGCTTATGATAACGCTGTAATCACAAAGAATAGGACTAAGGTTTTTCACGATAAAAACATTTTGAGGAAAACATTTTCACCTGGTCAACAAGTCCTTCTTTATGATTCACGATTACACCTTCATGTGGGTAAGCTCCGATATCGATGGAAGGGACCTTTTGTTGTGCGGTCTGTATACCCGCACGGGGCAGTAGAAGTAGAAAATGTTAAAAACGGCACCTTTTTCAAAGTAAATGGACATAGAATAAAGCCGTATTTTTCCACTGACCCCACGGAGGAGCTCTTATTCTTACAAGAGCCAGTTTATTTGGATTAAAATTCCTCCGTCTCACCTTCATGTCCAGTATATCATTGCATCATTTTTTGAATGAAGGTGAGTGAAAAGAGTAAGTTTGGGGGAAGTTCTTCACTTATATATTTTGCCCCCACTAATAATCCCCCCAGGCTTACAGTTTTGTAGGTATAGCATTTGGCAACAGTGAGGACACTGTTGAAAACAAGTTTGGGGGAGGTTTGTGCTTATTTTCGCATCATTTGCATATCATCTGCATAAGCACAAAACATTTCTTTAAAAATCTATAAAAATTGAAAAATTTTCAAAACCCATAAAAATTTAAAATTTTTCAAGTATAAAAATAATTTTAATATTTACACTTTTTGTACATAAATAAGATAATAAAAGTTTAGATAGTGAAAAATTACATCCATGAGATTAGAAAAATTTGAGAAAACTAAGAAAATTAGAAGTTTTCTGATACGAACTAGTAATAAGTAGTTATAAGCTGTTGTCCCAAGGGTTAGTAAGATGAAGAACGTCACTAATCTGAGGATAAAACTAAGTCTGAAAAATAGTTTCTATTCTGGAAGCCAAACATTTTGAACGTTGATACCCTGCTATTCGCACTTACACACGTCTTAAAGCCTTGGATAGTAGATGATACCTTGAAATGCTCTTGTCTTAAAGCCAAAAGTATGAAGGAAATAAAAAAAATTTAAAAAAAAATTGAAGAAAATATAAAGTGGTGAGAAAAATGGACACTGGTTTTGTTATCACCAAGGGCAATAAAAAATGTATAGCGAGGGTGCCTCTTCACCTAGTGCCCTAAGGCCAACTGGTCTGGAAGTCACTGCTACGCCTGAGGTGGTGCAAGACGGGGAAAATACACCAAGTAAGCAAGCACGGGAGTAATCGGTCAGTTAGTACCTCAAGAAGTATTAACGGTCGCATGAAAGTGTGTGAGCAATCTCATCTAAATATTCATTAATTAAAAAAGTACTGAGGCTGATGGGCAAGAGTATGATAGCTTGAATTGAATTCTCCGGGTGTAGGGATGTCTTTACACACACGCAGGGTGATATGATCGATGTTTGGAAGAAAGATAGGAATGAAGAATAAGACGATGTTTTATTGAGGGAGGACGTGATTTCTGACATCTTTTCATGACCATTAAGATAGGGCTCATAACAACCGAAAAGCTAGCTTAGTTGGAAACCCTAACTTTCAAGGCTTTTCTTTTACAATTCTTGTCTTTAAATGTAATATTCATGATCTTTCTTTTATTAGTGGATTTTGTGGGTGCAATCCGCTGAAAACCCTCAGGAGACAACACTCCTCCTACTAGGGACACCTAGAGGTTTAAAGGCTTGTTGCACGTGTTCAGTGCAATCGTGTTGCCTATGAAAGTGTGCTAGATAGTTTTTCTCTTTCTTTATTTTCTCCTTCTCTTTTTAATAAAACAGTTCGCTCGAGACGATCGAAATTAAGTTTGGGGGAATTTGATTAGTCGAAAATATTGCATATTTTAGCCGTCAATTTCCTCATCATTTGCATTCATATAGAAGTGTTCGGCATTCATAATTCACATATTAGCAAAACTGTCGCAAAATATCAGATTGCATGTGTTAGACTCTAAAACCGGCACTATAGAGGAAATTGACTGAATTTCATGGCATCGCATTATCTCTATATTGCGCAACACTTGTTTTGAGATCTATGCAGGAAAATCCAGCAGAAAGGCCAAAAACTTACAGGGTACAGCTAAAACGTTACGCTAACTCAATGATTTCAATTCTGGTATCAATCCAAAGGGACAAATACAAATCAACACATCAGATGAATCCCAATATGTTAGCACAAGACCACTGTAAAAAGCCCAAGGCCCAAGCCCCACAAAGTGCCGCGGATCCGCGGCAGGAGACTGCTTGCGCCGCGGATCCGCGGTGGGTTCAAGGAGTTATCTCCTCAAATTCAGTGCATTGTCTCTCTCCCAGGGTCAACACTACATCAAGACATGACAAATTCCAGAATGTTCCAGAAGCTTCTGCCAGATCAGCAAACTAGGGTTTCCAAGCTTAATTAATCCTAGCTTAAAACCTAAGCTAGCTCCTAACAAACTCTTTCTAGAAACTCCTCAACAAACTTTTGGAGGGAATTGTAATTTCAAACCTAGACCTAGGGTTTGGAAAGTCTATAAATAGAAGCCTAAACCTAGGGTAAAAGGATCCCCAATCTAGTATCAAACTAGAGTCATTCTATCTCTTTCTTCATCTTCTTCCACAAGTCTAGTGACAAGACTTGTGTGAAACCCTAACTCTAAATTCCAATCAAAAAGCCAAGATCCCGAGTACCCATCAAGCAAGAAGCCTTGCAACCTTTTATGAGCCGAGCCGATCTTCAATGGAGCAAGTGGTCAAAGCCGATCCGCGACTCACGGAGCCGAGCGACGCCAATTCAACAATTTAGATTCTTCCTCTTGTAGTTCTTGAGCGATTGTAATCAAAGTGTTGATATAAATAAAAGGTGATATTCTTTTATCTTGTTTTCTTTAAATTCTTGCATCATGAATCAATCTAAAATTCTAGTTATAATTCTTGTTGTGATGTTTGAGTAATACTCCGCTCGTCGTGGAGTCGAGACGATCAATAGAATGATGTTGTAATATATCTGAAAACGATTCTTGATTCCTACGAGTTTTGTAAACCCTAGCAAGTTCAAGAATCGACGACCCATTTCGTTGCGATGCTTTTTTGATTGATATCGCTTTAAATTGGGAAGTTACGATCGTTTCTTGAAAATTGCTAGAGGCTAGAGTGTGAATGATATCGACGAAAGAACAAGGGTTAAAAGATAAAACCCTAGTTTCATCAAGAAAGCCCTAACTCTCGTCGATCATCATCGATCTAGTATCAATCCTTCGAAGGACAAGAACACGTTATCTTTAGATTACATCACGTCTATAGATCCGATCGATTTCTACGAGCCTCATTTAGATTCTTGACATTTTGGTTGGAAATATTATCGAAACCCAATTCTTGATTGTTTATCAGTTTCTTGATTCTTGATTAAATATCGTGACGCCTGAATCAATTGATAAATTCTTGAATCATGTTTTCTTTTCTTTTCTTTTCAATTAACTTTTCGATTCAAACAAATTAAACATAGAAACGAATCGCACAATCCCTGTGGACGATCCGCACTCACAATCTACATCTGACACCGTAGTTGATTGCGGTCAAATATAATTCTTTGATTGTGAATTTTATTCATTTTCTTAAACACACACAAAGAAACGAAACAATCAGGATCTTTGTTAAACTACTAACTAACAACCTAACAAGAGTTTACCTACTCGGTTAGGGGGCTATACCTTTCTTGAACTCCTTCGTCTTCAACTCCTCCCGGTATACGGATCGGCCTCACCTCGTCGTCTCCTTGCGCCGAAGATTGATCCACCCGAAAGCTTCTACCCTTGGCTTCTTCTTCGAACTTTGAAGAAACTAGATCACTTGGCTTGCTAGGCCTTGTGAACTAAATGAGTAGAGGAATGATTTGGGGTCTTTTTATCTCTAAGGCAATGAGTCTCAACACATGAGAATGGTTTGCCTTGAGCTAGAGAGAGCAAGAGGAAGAGGGAGAGCTTGAGAATGAGAGAGGTCAAAAGAGAGAAAGCAAATGAAAGAATGAGCCACTCTTTTCTCATCCAACCTCTCATAATCCAAAAGCCATCATAACAAAAATAGTAATCAAGTATTGTGTGATGGTTTAAGTAAAAATGGTTATATCATTTTATGCACTCATTTTGCATAAATAAACAAGCAAGCAAAAGTCTTTGCCATGGAATGATAGCCATTATCATGATGATGGTCAACTAGTCCAACCTAGTCAACCGGTCAACAAAGTCAACAAGTCAACAAAGTCAACCCCTCAACAACCATGTCACTATAATACTTAATTAATATTAATGTTAATCATATATCTTATTCTCAATAGGGTTAAGCAAAAGTCAATGGTCAACAATCAACTGTCAACAGTCAACAGTCAACAACCCCAATGAGAATACTCTGCCTCTGTCTCTCTGTCAATTGTGCATACACACCTGCATCCGCGTTCCGAGGTACACGAATACAAACGAGATAAAACCAATCCCAAAACGTACACTAGGATCTGGCTTAAACCAAAGCCCGCTAGTGTTAACTGTCCGGACACTGTACGTGCACAAGTGCACGGATATGACCGAACCCTGTCGCAAAACCATGCGACCTGTCGCAAAACCATGCGACCTCTACTCTTTTGCCTAAAGGCGAATAGCTTTCTGTGTAGGACTCTAAAGACTCGACACTACGCTGGCAGTGGGTTTAACCACAGACCGCAAGCGGCACTAGCTGTGCGTAACGGTCCCCAGGTAGATGCCGACAAGAAGACTGATGAGGTGAAACCCATCTGAACTCCTACTGAGTCTGACTGTGACAATCTCCGTACAGTCCGGTCTGTTCGTCTGATACATCGCATGGCGGGCCTAGGGGGTGGTAAATGTCAGTCCCCTAATAGCGGTACAAGTCGTGTCGGAGTGAAGCCTAGAACACCCTGAGATAATACCGGAAACCTACCAGTATATCTCGCTTGCCCTGGCCAGGGACTACTAGTGTAATGGCTCTCTTAGACACAGCGCGATGTCAACCCCCAATACCGGGAGAGACGAATCCTGTCTAACCGTCACTGCCTCCAAGTGCTTCGGGACTGCACCCAAAAACTACCTGTTTGCACGACTCCTTTAAGCCATGGTAGGGTAGTAATCAAAGTACAGTGGTAACACACTCGAGGTGAAGTGACAGTGTCAAGTCAGCGGACTAAGCTGTACTCATGTCACCTGGAAACTGATAACTGACGATAGGTATAATACCAACCAACAGTTCCCGACGAGTCCTGTCCAGTGTACTCGTAACCTAACGAGCACCCGCATACTATCTCAAGTACGACGTACTGACGGCTGTGGGACAGACCGTCTCCCGAGCTGGGATAAGAAGCGCATACGCTGGTCTACTCCGGAGTATCGATGCCCTGTCTCGATAGTTCTGCGACTAGGGACCTGCATAAGGATGTGCTTATAGATTATCCAGCCCCCACGAGTGTGACTGCCATCACAACGCTGGTAATCAAGAAAAGATCCTATGGGCTCTACTAATATGTATAAGCGATATGCTAAAAGAAACACATGCACATATTAAAGTAGAAACAAACCAAGTAGCATACTACCATTTTGAGCAAGATTGTCAATACAAGGTGAATATCCCAAGCTTCCATTAAGTAATATACATACTAGTATGATACAGTAATGGCCTCTAGGGTATATACACTAACAATCTCCCACTTGCACTAAGGCCATGTACTGGCGTATCGAAGACCTATCATCTCGATCAGCCACTCGAACTGAGTTTGGGGTAAGGCCTTCGTGAGTGGATCAGCAGTGTTATCATCCGTATTTACTCTCTTCACCTCGATCTCCCGGCGATCAACGATCTCCCTGATCAGGCGGTACCGCCTCAAAATATGCCTGGACTTCTGATGGGACCTGGGTTCCTTCGCTGAAGCTATAGCGCCGTTGTTGTCACAATACAGCGGTATTGGATCAACACTGGTAGGAACCACCTGAAGTTCCGTGAGGAACTTCTTCATCCAGACAGCTTCCTTTGCGGCATCGCAAGCAGCTATGTACTCCGCTTCCATAGTTGAGTTAGCAACGGTTTCCTGCTTGGAACTCTTCCAGCAAACCGCCCCTCCATTGAGGGTAAAGACATAACCCGACATGGACTTGGAGTCATCCTTGTCACTCTGGAAGCTGGAGTCAGCAAAGGCCTCGATCTGGAGGTCTTTTCCGCCATACACCAAGAACATCTCTTTTGTCTTTCTCAGGTACTTGAGAATGTTCTTTACTGCTATCCAGTGTTTCTCCCCTGGGTTCGACTGATACCGGCTTACAATGCTCAATGCGTATGCTACATCCGGTCCGGTACACAACATCGCATACATAATAAAGCCTACCGCAGATGCGTAGGGTATTGATGACATGCGAGCCCTTTCCAAATCAGTCTTGGGAGACATCTCTTTGGAGAGGGTGATTCCGTGACAAGCCGGTAGATTACCGCGCTTGGAATCTTCCATACTAAATCGTTTCAGTATGGTGTCGATGTACCTTGACTGTGAAAGTCCCAACATCCTCTTAGATCTATCACGATAGATCTGGATCCCCAGAATGTAGTTGGCATCGCCCAGGTCCTTCATGGAGAACCTCTGCGACAAGAATCCTTTGACTGACTGTAGCATAGGAATATCATTTCCTATTAGGAGAATGTCATCGACGTACAAGACGAGGAATACCACATTTCTCCCTACAATCTTACTGTAAATGCATGGTTCATCTGGGTTTTTGACGAATTCGAATTCTTTGACAGTATCATCAAAGCAGATGTTCCAACTCCGCGATGCCTGCTTGAGTCCATAAATGGACTTGAGCAACTTGCACACTTTACCGCTGCTTCCACTCTGAATGAATCCCTCTGGCTGATCCATATAGACGCACTCTTCCAAATTTCCATTTAGAAAAGCCGTCTTTACGTCTATCTGCCAGATTTCGTAATCGTGGAAGGCAGCAATGGCAAGAAGGATCCGAATGGATTTGAGCATGGCTACCGGAGAAAAGGTCTCGTCATAGTCCAAACCAGGTCTTTGACAAAAACCCTTTGCAACAAGCCTAGTTTTATAGGTTTCAACCTGCCCATCTACACCAATCTTCTTTCTGAAGATCCATTTGCAGCCTACGGGTTTTACCCCTTCTGGAGCAAAGTCCAAAGTCCAAACTTTGTTGGTGTACATGGACTCCATCTCGGTCCGCATTGCATCCAGCTATTTTACCGAGTCATCGCTCTGAATGGCTTGCTGGAAGCTAGTAGGCTCATCATAATCAACTGTGCAATCCTCTCTATCACCGTCTATGAGAAAACCGAAGTATCCCTCGGGCGGATGAGACTGCCTACTACTTCTGCGGAGCGGCGCAAGAATGTCCGGTTCCCTTGAACCTTCTGGTTCTACTAAGGTTTCAGTAATAGCTTGTGCTTCTGGAATTTCTTCCAGTTCTATTGCGCTCCCACTTATCTGATTTTTTAAAAACTCAGTTTCCAAGAAGTGGGCATGACGAGAAACAAAGACTTTTTGCTCCTCTGCGTAATAGAATAGATACCCCTTGGAGTTCTTTGGGTATCCCACAAACTTGCACTGTACTGAACGTGCCTCGAGCTTGTCCGCATGCTGCTTTTTTACAAAAGCTGGACATCCCCATGTCTTAAAGGGTTTAAGACAGGGTTTCTTCCCACTCCACATCTGATATGGTGTGGTAGGCACTGTCTTAGTAGGAACTTGGTTCAAGAGATATGCAGCTGTTTCTAGTGCATAACCCCAGAAAGATCGCGGTAACTCAGCCTTACTCATCATGGAATGAACCATATCCAATAGGGTTCGATTCCTCCTTTCCGATACACCGTTGTGTTGTGGTGTGTATGGAGGAGTAAGCTGAGAGAGAATTCCATTCTCTTTTAAGTAGCCCAGAAACTCGGCACTCAAGTATTCACCACCTCGATCAGATCTTAGTGTCTTGATACTTTTGCCTGTTTGTTTTTCAACTTCATTCTTGTATTCCCGAAATTTCTCAAAGGCCTCGGATTTGTGCTTCATTAAGAAGACATGCCCATACTTAGAGAAATCATCTGTGAAAGTAATGAAGTATGAATAACCACTTCACGCATGTGTAGACATTAGACCACACACGTCACTGTGTATGAGTCCCAAGAGCTCGCTCGCTCTATCTCCGTGTCCAGTGAACAGAGTCTTTGTCATCTTTCCCATGAGACAAGATTCACAAGTGGCATAAGACTGGTACTCGAACGGATCCAAGTATCGTTCTTTATGTAACTTTGTCAACCGTGTCTCATTGATGTGACCCAGTCTACAATGCCATAAGAAAGCCTTATTTAATTCCGGAGACTTTCTTTTAAGTGTGTTCTGGACACTGAAGACCTGAGCTTGATTCAAAACGTATATACCGTTCTTCAATGTACTTGACCCAATCAAAACTTGATTTAGGTGGATGTTTACTACATCGCTTACAAAAGTAAAATCATATCCTTCCTTAGAAAGTAAAGATACAGATATGATATTACAGGTCGCACCTGGTACATAAAAACAGTCACGCAGAATCAATATCTGCCCAGTTGTCAGTCCTAGATGATATTCCCCTACGGATTCAGCATACATACTCATTCCGTTATCAACCCTGAGAGTCATATCACCTTTCTTGATAACCCTACGGTTTCTCAGAGCCTGTAATGAATTACAGATATGAGATCCTGATCCGGTATCCAATACCCAGGAAGTAGGGTTAACTGACATACAGTTCTCTATTACAAACGCACCCGAAGCCGAAGCCACAACATGCTTCGAATTCTAGCTACTGGCTTTGCAAGCCCTGCAATCCTTCTGCCAATGTTCATTCCCGTTACAATAGGAACGTTCCTCTTTAACTACATTTTGTCCCGAAACTTTTGCCCTTCCTTTTCCTTCTTCTTCCCTGATTTCCTTCAGGGTATAAGCAGAGGGCAGGGACTGTAGAATCGAGTCGGTACTTGACCCGTTCTCCAACGTGGTCTGCAGGTCCGTGAGCTCATAATAGCTGGTCTCTGTAAGGACGTTGCCCCCTACAGATGACCCGATAGCCAACCTCGCTTGAAGCAATTCGTTCGAGGTCTTATATCTTGCGATATGAGATTGCTCTCCATATAAATTTTTGTTATGGAGGAAGATAGAAACTAAGTCCATCTTCTCGTGCTGCCTCTGGTTTGCACCATCAACTGAGGCTAACACGAGGCACTTGGCTTTCGCACAGTCTTTTCCCGATGTTTTACGGATATCATTATCCGTGACAGGAGAAACTGGTCCTGAGACGGAAAGGGTATGATCAGTTAAGAGGTGTCCCAGCTTGTCATGGGTAATGGACATCTGGACAGACCTTTGCCAATCATAACAGTCAGGTTCAGTCATTTTATTATCTAGATGTAAGCTAGGTGTGGTCACTGGGTCGATGCAATTAAGAGAGAGAGAAGAAAACACTCAGCATGATGCTCTTGCAAGTTTAGAGTGGTTTTTAATTTGTCTGAACAGGATGGCTCCCACTGTCTCTCGAATCCCTCCTCAAACCAAAAAGGAAGAATTAGTCAGGATCAATCTCACCGTACAATACTTGCTTAACCGTTCAGCCAGGCTAGTGTCGGTAATTCGAGGGAGGTTTTCCAACGCTTTCATGAAGTTCTTTAATTTAAAAACCTCTTTTCTCTGGGGGCGTAGCACCGCTAACACCTTTCTAGACACCTACTAGGTTTATAACATTGATCGTTAAGTGAGAAATTTCCCGAGGAGTAGCATATACTCACAGTAGGATCGGGATTCAAATATCATCGCGTGACAAAACTGAAGGAATCCTACCAGAATCATCACACTCCAAATGGTATGCAACGCTAGCAAGTTTCAGTTCTTTTGAAACTCCCGATGTGGATTTTTGCCCCATGCTATTATGACCTTGATTAAGGCCAACAAATCATAAGTCACATGTCAAGTTCTACCCGTCGTTATCCAGGTTAATTTGAACCCATCCGTATATACCCTTGAATATGGCCAACAAAATAATATGACTGTCCCAAACCAACGCATCTATCTATGCAACATATGAATATCCACCAGCTACCAAACACTGTGCCTTGACTAAGGCCAACAAACACAGCTTGAATACTGTTGAATATTCATATGAAACGACGGAGGGCTACGAATGGTTTTGGCGAGACCTTGAACGTAGTGAACTTGATATAATCGAAGGAACCTTGATAGCTTTTAAAAGGAGTGGCTTAAGCTCCGCGTTTAAAAGTTATTTTTGAAAAGAAACCGAGTGGTTTTTGAAAGTGTTCCAACGACTTTTACTTGGTTTATTTTATCTTGCATTAGTTCTTTTAATGTGTATTTTTCTTGCATTAGTTCATTTAATGCGTCCCATCATTTAATCCTACCATTGCAGAAAACAACCAAAATATGACGTACGCTTATGCCATTCGCATTCGCCACGGGGCCCCGTCATTACCCGTTAGGTTACTTAACTAACGACAGAGCGGGGGCTGGGCTAGCGCGGCTGAAAAACATAAGCAACGCCTAAATAATATCATATATAGATATATTGCAATGATAGCCATTTCAGATCACAGATGAACACATTGGATATACTAGGAACCCGCAATTCGTACGAGCCTGTAACGAAAAGCAGATTACACGGTCACGGTGAATAGCCAATACCCCACCCAAGACCCCTACGGGTGCGGCAAACTACCCTCCAAGTACCCGAAGCGAAGCAACCTCCCTCAACACCGTGAGTAGGCCACTCGACACTTCAGGATACCCGGTAGTTTGTGCACCCCCTCCATAGGTCTATCCTAGGAGCAAAAACAGTAAAAAGAAATTATACAATGACGGCTACAACCCCAACCCGGTTGTGCGGCCATACAAATAATATTACATCAATTTACAAATTTACATGAATTGAAAGAAAAGAAAACTCTCGTCTCACAACCCCCGGTTATTCACCCGCGACAATCCAATGAATTCATATACACATACCAGCAACATTACAGATACAGATTTGTATAACCCCCACTGATCGACATATAGCGATTAACAGACGTTCAATACAAATAACACATCACAGATATATACCCGTTAGCCTTAGTCTTTAGAAGTTCGATCAAAATACAGATTTTCAAGCCCCAAAAACTAATTTTTCTTTCTGGAAAATCTGGGCAGAAAAGACATACTGTAAAAATCCCAAAATACCCCCAGAAACACTCTGCAAGAAATTTTTTCCCCGACCGAGTCAACTCGGCCGCGGAACCGCGGCGGGAGCATGCTCCCGCCGCGTTTCCGCGGCGCTTTGACCGATTCGGTGGACGAAATTTCTTGGGTGTTTAACAAAAAGCCTGAGCCATTTTTAAGATAAGATTTATCATTTTTTGGACAGAAAAAAATTCGGCAGAAACTTCATTTTCCGGGTTCGTTTCGCGACTTTTTCTTTGATCGAACTTCTACTTACTTTGCTAACATGTTAGGTAGTGTTTAACTAGGCTCTGATACCACTGTAAGTCCATGCTACCCTTCCCCGGTACTTACGGGGTTGCGCGAGTGGTGAAAAACGATTTTCAAGAGGGTGGTAACATGGACTCAAAATACGGATCTTTGTTAAACTACTAACTAACAACCTAACAAGAGTTTACCTACTCGGTTAGGGGGCTATACCTTTCTTGAACTCCTTCGTCTTCAACTCCTCCCGGTGTACGGATTGACCTCACCTCGTCGTCTCCTTGCGCCGAAGATGGATCCACCCGAAAGCTTCTACCCTTGGCTTCTTCTTCGAACTTTGAAGAAACTAGATCACTTGGCTTGCTAGGCCTTATGAACTAGAATGAGTAGAGGAATGTTTTGGGGTCTTTTTATCTCTAAGGTAATGAGTCTCAACACATGAGAATGGTTTGCCTTGAGCTAGAGAGAGCAAGAGGAAGAGGGAGAGCTTGAGAATGAGAGAGCTCAAGAGAGAGAAAGCAAATGAAAGAATGAGCCACTCTTTTCTCATCCAACCTCTCATAATCCAAAAGCCATCATAACAAAAATAGTAATCAAGTATTGTGTGATGGTTTAAGTCAAAATGGCTATATCATTTCATGCACTCATTTTGCATAAATAAACAAGCAAGCAAAAGTTTTTGCCATGGAATGATAGCCATTGTCATGATGATGGTCAACTAGTCCAACCTAGTCAACCGGTCAACAAAGTCAACCCCTCAACAACCATGTCACTATAATACTTAATTAATATTAATGTTAATCATTTATCTTATTCTCATTAGGGTTAAGCAAAAGTCAATGGTCAACAGTCAACAGTCAACAACCCCAATGAGAATACTCTGCCTCTGTCTCTCTGTCAACTGTGCATACACACCCGCATCCGCGTTCCGAGGAACACGAATACAAACGAGATAAAACCAACCCCAAAACGTACACTAGGATCTGGCTTAAACCAAAGCCCGCTAGTGTTAACTGTCCGGACACTGTACGTGCACAAGTGCACGGATGTGACCGAACCCTGTCGCAAAACCATGCGACCTCTACTCTTTTACCTAAAGGCGAATAGCTTTCTGTATGGGACTCTAAAGACTCGACACTACGCTGGCAGTGGGTTTAACCACAGACCGCAAGCGGCACTAGCTGTGCGTAACGGTCCCCAGGTAGATGCCGACAAGAAGACTGACGAGGTGAAACCCATCTGAACTCCTACTTAGTCTGATTGTGACAATCTCCGTACATTCCGGTCTGTTCGTCTGATACATCGCATGGCGGGCCTAGGGGGCGGTAAACGTCAGTCCCCTAATAGCGGTACAAGTCGTGTCGGAGTGAAGCCTAGAACACCCTGAGATAACACTGGAAACGTACCAGTATATCTCGCTTGCCCTGGCCAGGGACTACTCGTGTAATGGCTCTCCTAAACAAAGCACGATGTCAACCCCCAATACCGGGAGAGACGAATCCTGTCTAACCGCCACTGCCTCCAAGTGCTTCGGGACTGCACCCAAAAACTACCTGTTTGCACGACTCCTTTGAGCCGTGGTAGGGTAGTAATCAAAGTACAGTGGGAACTCACTCGAGGCGAAGTGACAGTGTCAAGTCAGCGGACTAAGCTGTACTCATGTCACCTGGTAACTGATAACTGACGATAGGTATAATACCAACCAACAGTTCCCGACGAGTCCTGTCCAGTGTACTCGTAACCTAACGAGCACCTGCATACTATCTCAAGTACGACGTACTGACGGCTGTGGGACAGACCGTCTCCCGAGCTGAGATAAGAAGCGCATACGCTAGTCTACTCCGGAGTATCGATGCCCTGTCTCGATAGTCCTGCGACTAGGGACCTGCATAAGGATGTGCTTATAGATTACCCAGCCCCCACAAGTGTGACTGCCATCACAACGCTGGTAATCAAGCAAAGATCCTAAGGGCTCTACTAATATGTATAAGCGATATGCTAAAAGAAACACATGCACATATTAAACTAGAAACAAATTAAGTAGCATACTACCATTTTGAGCAAGATTGTCAATACAAGGTGAATATCCCAAGCTTCCATATGATACAGTAATGGCCTCTAGGGCATATACACTAACAAAGGACATCATAGTCCATGAGCTTAAGGACCCCACAGTCCAGTTTAAAGACGTCATACTCTATGAAATGTGTGGTTGTCGGGACCCATCACCTCTCTGAAGACGTTGAAGGATTACAACGACAAATATCAGAGGAGTGAAGAGATGTACCCTCGAACCAAAGTGGATTAAGTGATCTGTAGTCCAATTTGGAACTAAAATCAATTAATTAGAATTATGAGCACATGGGCTCAGTTAAATCTGAATTGAGGACTTATGGCCAACTTGGAATAAGTCCAATTGGATTTGAAGTGTTGGCCCTTTGTTGGACCATTAGACATTTGTCTGGGTTCAAACCCACATTATTTAGCAATGTTAAACAAGAGTTTGAGGGCTTTGATAACATTTGGGTCTTTGACTGAGCATGGAACATTATAGCTCTGAATTTTACTCAATTTTGAGATTCAGTTGAAGAGGAGTATTTTGTCTCTGCAAAATTAGCCAATTTGGCTAAAAGTAGTGTTAAACACTAGAGAACAGTAGTGTTAAACACTAGAAATAAAGCTCTTAAATTAGAGTTTAAACAATAGGAAACAACAGTGTTAAACACTGGAAATAAGGCTCTTGAATTAATGTTAAACACTAGAAAATGACAGTGTTGAACACTGGAAATAAGTCCTTTAAATTAGTGTTTAAACACTAAATAGGAATGGGTCACGTGGGGCCACGTGAGAGCACCCAGAGGTGGGACCAGATCCCTTTTACTTCACTTTGTAAATAAGTGTTTAACACTTTTTTATTTTATTTTATTTTTAGCATCACGTGTTGGCATGTGATGGGGATTTATGCACAGATCATTAAAGCATTTACTAAGGGGTCACATGAGGACACGTGAGAGCGCCCAAAGCTTTGCTTTCCTTCGCTTTTTCTTTCTGTGTTTTGTAAGTCATGTGGGAGCACGTGAGGCGTTGCCTCAAAGCTTCCTACTTCTCATTTCTGGGGATCTCTTCAGGGGTCACGTGGGGACACGTGACCTAGATTTATTCCTTCTTTTCTGATCACTGCGGATTGGGGCCACGTGTCATCACGTGACTAATGTTCTTTATGTGCATGGAGATCTTTCAAGTCTCTTTATTTTTTTAAGAATTAAATTCTCTGTAGGGTTAAACCCTAATTATGTTTAGAGAAATTAAATTCCTACTGTGAAAGAATTAAATTCTTATGTAGGGTTAAACCCTAATTTCATTTTAAGAGGAATTAAATTCCTGTGAATTTGAGAGAATTAAATTCTCAATTAGGGTTAAACCCTAGTTCTGTCCATCTTGATTGAATTAAATTCCTATAATTTTAGGAGAAATAAATTCTCATATAGGGTTAAACCCTAGTTTTGTTTTGGGAGAATTAAATTCTCTAAACTCAATTCCCCCTCTAAGTTTTGGATCTGCATGGCAGGATATCGACCCGATGAGAATTAAATTATCAACTTATGTGGAGGTGTGCTCTTTGCAGATCTTCAACCAGAAGAAGAACTATATTCTTTTGTGCAGAAGAGTTAAACTCTTAGATTTGAGAATTAAATTCTCTGTTTGAAGTTTTGATCCCCTTTCTTTTCTCACGTGGGTTTTTCTTTGTTGAGAATTAAATTCTCCTTTCTTTTCTCTCTGAAATTTCAAGATTCAAAAACTCTATATCCCAATTCTTTTCTCTTGGCTCCTATTTATAGGAGAAGACAAAGAATCAATTTGTTTAGCAAATCTTTTATTGAAAGATTTTGTTTGTTTTCATAATTAATATGAGTCTTTAGATCGTTCAGTGAATTTTATTCACCGTTGGATTTTCAATCCAAAGATATTCTGTTTGTTATTTTTGGTGAAATTTTTAGGGAAATCTTTCCTTGTCTAAAATCTATTCATAAATTGGTGATTCTTAATCACCCTTGGATCTTTAATCCAACGGTCCCCATAATCCTTTTCCATTTGGAAAGATTTAGAAGGTTTTAGAATTTAATTCTATTAAACTGTAAGGCTTTCGAAGCCAGTCAAGTGCTGACATGTGAGCACGTGACCCCCAATTGATTCCTTTTCTCAGCGTTTATTTACGCTTCAGTTTTAACCATCACGTGTGAGCACGTGACCATTGGTCACGTGTGAGCATGTGACACCTCATTGAGGTATTTCCTTCAGCCGTTTGTTATTTTATTTCTGTTTTGATTGTCACGTGTCAACACGTGACCATTGGTCACGTGTGAGCACGTGATACCTCACTGAGGTAATTCCCGATTTTTTATTGCACTTTTAATTTTCTTCAGTGGGTTTTCAAAGGCCTATCACGTGATGACTCGTGACCCCATTTGATTATTTATTTTATTCAGTGCCTACAAGTTTTGCCTGTAAATGGTCACGTGTGGGCACGTGATGCCCTGTCACGTGTGGGCACGTGATGCCTCATAACTTTTGATCCCGGATGAATTATGAGTCCCATAATATATCAAATCGAAGGATTTTTCGAGACGCTTTCGATACCATCAGAATTTAGCTGTTTCTCATTCGGGAGTTTGTCAAAATATAGCCCGGAAAATACTGGTTCGTATTTTCTTAAGCGTACCGTTGCCATTTGATACCTTAGGCTCTTTGCGTAGAAATTTTTGACGGGAACAAAGAACCGGTTCGAATCCGGAATCTTCCATTTAGTGCTTCAAAAGGGGCACACGGGGCCAGTGGGCTTCGTTGAGTTCAAAAAAATACATGCGCATTATAATATTTAAAACTAAATGTTTATGTAGCATATCGAGTTGCATCCGTTATATGAGACGGTTTTGGTTCGGACGGACGAGTTTAATACAATACCCATACCAAACCCAATATATTTTTATCTAATTTTCAACCTGTCCGATTTGGTTCGGACGGGTATTCGATATTTAAAAAACATGGATAAATCGGATCGGGTTCTGGTAAACCCAACCCAGCTTTCGTCCCTAAACAACAGCATAGATTTATGCAATTTTGGATTTTATATTAATGGTGTGGGTTGCTGAAGATTGCATTAAAATTTTACTCCCTTGTTTTGAAAAAAGAAAGCCCTTTTTTATATTTTGCACACTTTTAACTACTCTAAAATCTAAAATATGCTAAATAATAATTTATCAGTTTAACTCTAATAATTACACTTCATTAATTTACTTGAAACCTTAACAAAATATTTATCAGGGGTAAATTTGGAAGCCAATTTGTACATTGCATAATCTATTGCCTTTGAAAATTTAAAAGGACTTTCATTTTGGAACAAATGAATGAACAAAAAATGACTTATTTTGGAGCAAATGAGAAGCTAAAAAGGGCTTTTTTTTAAGGATGGAGTAATGAAGTTTTAAATTGACTCCTTAGATGTTGGTCTAAAATCTAATCGTGGGCATTAGGTCCATCACAACGAACCATCAATGCCATTCATCATGAATCATTATTGTAAAATGCAAGTTTATCATATAATTTTAATACAAGTGAATCATGTGTCAAGCGGCTAAAAAATGAATGGTGTTCAAATGATAGACATATCAGCCTCGATGATAAAATAGCGATGTAAGCACGTTAAAAGAATTCCGAAAGATCGATGGAGAGCCCGCTTTGTAAGAGTGAAAGACAAGGATAAATAAAATTCTCTTAAAATATTAGTGTGTCTATAATTTCTAGAAATATGTGATTTTGTTCGGATTTCACATTCGCTTCAATGATGCAATTGTGATTTCCTTCAAAACATGTGTGACCTGTGGGTAGCTTGCATTTCCTATTTGTGAGAATCTTATACCCTCGTCCACGCGTACTACCTCTAGTGCCTTGCCACCGTCTTGCTGGCTCTACCGTCATCTATTGATGCTAGTTGTCATTTTCTTCATCACCTGCAATGTCCCCTTTCCTTGATGCCGTCCACATAGTTGCCATAGGCCCCATAGTTACCACCCTTGCCGCCTCCATCATCTTCCTAAGTAGGATATAATCTCTGAATTCTAATTTTAAAATTTTCTGCAAGGACGTCGCTGGATCAAATCGAGATCTACCGTGCGTTCATGAATGCAGAGCTTAAAGCAGATTCGGCATATACCGGTGTAAGTTCCCAAATCCGATTTACCCTCAGGAACATCAACTTGAGTTATGATATGCACCAACTGGCAACTCGATTCCGGCCGCGAAGGACGATCTGGTGCACGGAAAGAGCTCTCTAGTTTTTGGCTGATTGGATTTAGTAAGAGTATTTTGCAATAATCTCTGAATTCTAATTGAGATCGGCGAGAGTATTTTGCAATGTTCTCTGTGTTCTCCTAAGTAGGATATAATCCTATTCAGTTATCCGAGCAGGAACAAAACTATTTTGCAATAGTCTCTAATGTTTCCATTCAGTATTGTATTTCCCAAAGCATAAAGTGTTGTGTGCCTTAGCCGGAAGTCGGAGCCCGAGCCGCTAGTATCACTTATAAGTAGCAATATTCGAACCGTTGACCTTTTTGGTGGCAAAACATTTATCAAGCCAACTAGGCTGCTAGAGTCATTTGTTAATAAGCAAAATAAATAACATACAACATATTAGCTCAAAACATCACCCAATAATTTTACGGAACAAACACGAATAAGATCCAACACTTGTTGTCAAATCCACACAGGTTGCCAAATCTCTTCTCGGATAGAAGGCAAGATAGGGAGTATAATTAAGCAGGCAACACATATGAGACGGATTTACGAAAAAGCACGTGATAGTCAACCAGCAATCTGATAGCCTCCATGGATTCCATCCGGATACTTAGAAAAATCAATTTTTTAAGTATGTATTCCACAAATTTCCTCAATTGAAACTTCATAAAATCTTTCACAAGGGTGTCTATTGTCTGACCAATGCACATAGAGAACATGACATGCTAAACAATAATTTTGCAACCAGGCCACCCTCCTGTGGTCCCCACCAAACATAATTTATACAAAACAGCTTTTCAATGATACATAAAAAAAACCCTTCGCTATAAATCCTCATCTAGATCCGTCTCTAACATTATCTCAAATATTCTTGTCCGCAAATATTTTTTTCTCTGCATTAATCACAAAAAAATTACACAAATCTTAACCCATTAATTTCCCTACATCCCCTCCTCTCTCGACGCCTATCAACCCCTTTAAACCCCAAATGTTAACAACTAATCACCTCTTAATCACATCGCTAATCACCTGTCATTCTGAACCTTAGGATCAAGAACCGACGGTGGGATGAGGATCCAACCGCTATCGCAATCACGTCTCTATAACCGAAAGCGGTGTCCATTTCAAAAATTTGAGCAGTAGGATTTGGAGGGAGGGACACGTGTCGAGCATCGGATGGGTTGGAATGGGTAATGGATCAATAGACGGTAGGAAACGGTCGTGGAGGATCGGTGACCGGGAGTAGCCGGTTAATGCAGGGGTGTTCACCGGCTGGGCCGGTCGCCGGGGTTTAAGCGAAAGGGGGTGGTTCAGGGTTTTGGCGATCTCGGAGAGGGAGAGGAGAGAGAGAGAGAGAAATAAAAATGAAAATAAAATAAAAATAGTTGAATCGTTACAATACAAAAAAAAAGTCGAATTTTTTTCTGAAAATGTTTGGAGGAGATAATCTGATCGCTATCAGGGGATCGATTGGGTGAAATTCGTGTAAAAAGCTCGAATTCTGACGAATCTGAGGGGTTGTTGATCGTAGATTGTTGGAGTTGAGGTGAGCGCGTCGAATTCTGTGTGGATTTTGAGGTTTGAGTGTTTAATTTTGATGTTTTGGTTGGATCTCGTTTGGTGATGTTGATTAGGATTTTGTTTTTGTTAATTTTGTAAAATTTTTAAAGGTTTTTTGAGGTTGGGACGCAGTTTTGATCGTTTTTTTGGTTGATCGAGTGATAGGACTTGGCAAGATCCGATCTTGTCATTGAATTTGATGATTTTTTAGGCGATTTGTTTGCTATTGAGTTTGATTTTTGGGTTTAGATCCGAAGCATCTTTCTGAAACTTTGCGGAATTTACAATGGATGCTTTGGTCTAGGGTTTTGTTGTGACAAGCTTCCGATTTTCGAAATTTTCTTCAGAAATTGTATAATAACTTTTTCCTTTTGAATTGCAGGAATTTGCACAAGAAATTCTGAGATGGATTATAAAAGGCGCCTGCAGAGAGTTTAAAGGTGAGATCTTTGATCTATTCAGGATTTAAATTTATGATCCTTTTGAGATTTTAATTTATTTTTGGCAAGGTTTTGGGTTTTAAGGAGTAACTAATTGGCCATTTCCTGTTATTTATGTTCAAGTTCTGTTGATGTTTTTTGTGAATTTAGTTCATTAATTGAATTGGATGTTTATTTTCATTTTAAGAGAATTTCTTAAAGAGGCTATGTTGGTCTGTCTGTGCCTTTTTAGGTGCTGCATTAATCAACAAATTGTCTCAGTGATTTGTTTTCCTTTGCAAATACTACTGCCGATTTTGATTTTTTTGGATGGTCTGTTTGAATTAGAGTTGGAGCCCATGCCGGATAATTCTGAATTTGCCTCCTTGGATGCCAAATATTTCTGAATGTCGAAACACCACACAATTAAATTGTTGTAGATGCTCTTTGTGCATTCAGATCATCAAAATACAAATTGGACAAACTGTTGCATATCTAAATTGAAAATCTGGGTATAAAACTCTTATTTATTAGTGCAAAAAACAAATAGCCTCATTATTAGGGTTGCTCCAAAAGGCTTTTGTTGGACTTCGTATGCGTTTATTTTTGGATATTATCTACAAATTATTGGTACTTTGGTCCATCAACACTTAAGTTGTTTTTCTGATCGATTTACTGCTGCTTACTTAGTTTTATGGATGATTTTGAATTTCCCTTTGGTTTCTGTCTTCAATGCAAAACTAGAATTCTTCCAAGTGTCAAACCATTCGTGCCATGACAAACCTCACCTCTTTCCCACCCGTAAGAGATCCTTTTTGACAAAATGCATCCTCTCTCAAGTGCGTACTTTATCGATGGAGCATATGAAGTTCTCTGCATCGTTCTGTGACCATTGTTGAGCTTCTTGTTGCCATGAGTTAGTAAGATATGGTGTTGCAGAAAAGGTTGTATTATGGAAACAATGGGTACCAGAATCTGCCAATTCCCCAATGTCCAAAATCAGCTAAGGTATTATAATGAAGTTTGTAGTTTTAGCAGCTGTTTGTTGTTTCAGCAATTTGTTTGTTTGAACTGAAAGGCAATTTTTTTTATAGGGAAAACGTTCTATTAGGAGGAAATTTGCGGACAATGGAATGTGTGCATTTGACTTGCTTGCAGCCGTTGCAGGAAAGTTGTTACTAGAGGGAGAAAATTCGTCGACACCAAATAAAATCATTGGGGCACCAAATCAAAGTATTGGGACACCAATTGCTCACATTGGAAAAGATATTACTAAAGAGGAACAACTTAATGATGAGAAACCCGCCAAAGACAGCACTTTTGAAATGGGAAAGTGTAGTGTTAATGCGTTGGGTAATGATCTTGTCGCCAAAGGGATGGTTAACCCTGCTGTGAAATTAGTACCTTCAGGACCTGGTCATGTTACCCTGAAATCTGACACATGTAATGGTGATAAGTTATATGAAAATAAAGTTAAAGATGGGATTGTGGTCGATTGGAACGCCTCAAACCCTTGTGTTATTGAAGATAAAATGGATGTGAATGCTAAACCGCATGCTTTGGCGAGCTCGCATAGCAGCTTCAAGGTGCCTCATTGTGGTGGCCACATTCTTCATAATAATCTCTCTCCTAAGTGTCGGGATGAGAAACTTCTTGTAGATAGAGATGATGACGAAAACTCTTCTGGGTGCACTAATCCCAGTAGTACGACCAATAAGGCCTTGAAGCATCAAGGAGTAGGACACCGTAGGATAAGGAAGCAATTGGCGACCAAGTTCTGGAAAGTAGCTAAAGCAATTACAAAGGATAGGGGGCTTTCTAACAGTGGTATGCTTTATTATACCTGTAATTTATTATAATGTGATTGTTAGAATATAAATATGAATCTCTCTTCCCTCATCATGCATTCGGAGCTTTGGTACAGTGACTTGGACATTTAAGATGGTATTAGAGCAACCCTTGTTCAATTCTCACTAGGCGTGTTTTAAAGCAGATCAATCAATAAGATATTGCTGCGCCAAAAGCCTGGGTTTTCTACCGATAAACAGGGTAACATGGTGCGCAACCTGCGGGAGCATGTTAAAATTGAAAACTCTATCCCTCAACCCCCAAATCATAACTTCAGATTTTTGATGCAATGGCAGTGAATTTAAGCATGATTCTACCCATGATGGTTCTAATTATTGGTTGTAGTC
Organism: Agapanthus africanus; assembly: GCA_030015575.1. NCBI lineage: Eukaryota > Viridiplantae > Streptophyta > Magnoliopsida > Asparagales > Amaryllidaceae > Agapanthus > Agapanthus africanus. The sequence continues at coordinate 201,931,964 of JASDDO010000028.1, read as the reverse complement.
AAGCATGCGGGGATGGTGGCTCATTAATTGTTGGTTTTTTCTTCTTCTTTTCCTATCAGATATAGAAAGGAAGCCATCTTCTCACCACAGGAAGATTTGTTACACACGACAGAGGACTCAAAGGAGCTCGTTTAAGAGGAGAAAGTATTTCCAGCGCTACTCTATATCAACTTCTAATGGAGGAATTAATAGAGAAGGTACTTTAATGAGTTCATTTGAAAGAACATCTAGTTAGAAGTATGTGATTCTTTTCAGCTTTGCTTGGACGCATGCTTTAATTACGCCATTTCTGCTTTCCCATCCTTCTTGGCAATTCAAGGGCCTTAGACTTATGTTAACCACCTCTTCTTTTTACAGGTAACAGGGTGTCATCATCTTCCATTAACGGCCAGTTAAGGTCATATGGATCAGACGACTTTCATGGTATATTAGAGTTTTCGGACGCAATTTTTATCTTTTGAGCTTGACATTAGAGGATTCTAAGTAGCAGGAGCTTTTCTGTGCAGTCAAACTCGCAATCAAGTCTTTTAAAGTGCCGGAGCTCTTCATTGAGATTCCTGAGACTTCAACGGTTGGATCACTAAAAGTATATCCTATCCTTTTCTGCTTAGTTCATTTTATTCTAAGAAGTGACTCTGGATATATTTAGAGCATGCAGATGATATATCCAGGCTTTTCGCATCATATGCTAAACCGAGTCCTTATACGAAGTCCATTATGAGTGAAAGATATGCACTTGGTGTACCGTTGTAATGACATCTGATGGATGATAGTAGTAAAATATATCAGACTGAGCTGCTTTGTAGTATTTTGTTCCCTTTCCTGTCATTTTCATTAGCTACATGAAGTCATGTCTTCAATATATGTTCAAGATTTTATATTTTAGTTTGGTTTGCAGTCGACAGTAATGGAGGCTGTAACAGCAATACTTGGAGGTGGACTGCGTGTAGGTGTCCTCTTCCAAGGAAAGAAGGTTAGAGATGACAACAAAACATTAATCCAAGCTGGAATCTCTCATGGAGATAAGTTAGATGACCTTGGATTTACTTTGGAGCCCAATTCTAGTCAATCCACAACACTGCTCCCTTGTCCTGAAGAATCTCATCTTCTTCTTCCTAGCGATGCTGCTGACCCACTGACTAGGTAATGATCTTGACGTGCTTTGCTGCTTATCTTTTTCTTTTTTGTTGCAGTTGACTGAGTGATAGTTTGTATAAATAGTTTTTTCATCTTATTCTATTACTAGAATGATGAGGCACTATTGTAAAAGGCCCCATAAAGTCTCGCTAGCGGAAAGCAAGGCAAGCACAAGGTGTTTGCATTAAGTATAAAGCCTTTGTGCTTCTTTAGAGGTTTGAAGTCCCACTTTGGCCCGCTTTTAAGCGGGTCAAAATGGGTAAAGCTTTTATTCCATTAGAAACTGCATATGTTTGTATTAAATTATAGAATAGTTGAATCTCATTGCTGTTTCTAATGTATAACAATATCCTTGTAGACCTTCTATTATGACACATTTACAATTGTCGTCTTAAAATGGTTCAATGTATTTCTTTTATTACAAATGAATTTTATAGAAATCATACATCAAAAATATCTCTTTTGTTTTTACATATTTTTGTTTGTAAATGTTTTTTATCTAACTTTTCCGGGATAATTATTTATTTGTATTGCGTTTTTTTCTGCTAAAGTCTGCTATAGCCTGAGCCTTGTCCTCTCACTTCACCATGTTTTCTGTTATCCACAACATTGTGATGAGGTTTGGTTTAATAGCAATTAATGTACTAATATAGGAAATATAACCATACATTTGCATCTGGTTCTCTTATTAGAGAATACTTTTCTTCTCATATGTTCATTATAGAAAAAGTAATGCGATATTCTTTCTGACATATTCCCTTTTTTAGGAAATTGGATAGTGTTAATATCACCCTAGCCAAACAAGCATTCCATTGAAAGTATGAAATGACAAAAGTTACAACCTGCTAGTTACATCTCTAAATAATCCAAAGGGTACCTAAAGTTTATCTATTGGTAGTGTCTACAACAAGCTCTCTCCCCACTTCTTACTTTGTGGTTACTAAAACTTAGCTATTCCCATCTGTTGGATGAACTTTTAGGTTTCCGGTTCTGGTTACTCCATCAGATGGCGGGAAGTTAGATTTCAGCCCGGAATCTCCACTTACCCCTTCAGAAAATTTTCTTGAGAGTGATCATGATTCAGTCCATTCCCCTGTAGACACCCTAACACTGGATAAGATGGAGGAAGATGCCCGTGCTCTGGTTGCCATTCCTCCTATGAGCATCGAGGCGCTGCCTGTGGTTCCGGTTAATAAACCAAGACAACCAGACATTGTCCAACGCCGCATCAGGAGACCCTTCTCTGTCTCCGAAGTGGAAGCGCTCGTACAAGCAGTTGAAAAGCTTGGTACTGGAAGGTAAATACCAAGTGTTGTTTATCAATTTCTTTGCATTGTTGTGCTAAGAGGCGGGACCGTTGATTAGGGCATGGGAATAGTGACAAGGAGATTAAGTTTAAGACATGCAACCAATACAATAGAGGAGAACAACCCTATCTTTTAAACAGGGGAGGTATAGTCCCTCATAGTTCCAACCTTAATAAATTCCTCTATGTTGTCTTGCAAATTTAAAATTGGGGGAGTTCTTGTTTTTTGCGAGACCTTTTTTGGCCCAGAACCCGAGTTTTTGTGCTCCGGCATTTTTTCCACCTCTCAAAAGTGTGTATTTGAACGTGGTTGCCATCTCAATATCCTTATCACCGCACGAAAGCTTCGAAGTTGTGATGAGGGTTGAGGGATATAAGCATATTTTTGCTTCCATGCCAATTGAGTGAAGGCCTAACTTGTGAGGGTACGGTTGTCCTCCTTACGGCTGTTTTGCATCTTTTGACCGCCTCATGTTTGCCCTTTTCTTTTTATGTTACTTATTTGATTTATCCTGCAGGTGGAGAGATGTTAAAATCCGAGCTTTCGACAATGCAAAACATCGAACTTACGTAGATTTGAAGGTATGCGAACTGCAGATTCATTTTTGGACCAGTTAACTTGCATCTCATGCTGTCATGATTATTTGGGTTTGCACCTTAATAATAAAAGTAGAGGGACGTCTGCATATTTTGGTGATTGTGCCTGCCATATTTGCTTCTTCTAGATGGAGGTGCCCATTGAGCCTTTCAATATAATCTATAGCTGCATATATACTTCAATTTTGCATATGCAGATTTACCTGTTTAGAGTTTTAATCTTATTACATAGGAACTAAATTATAACCTTGTCATAAGCTTTCATTTCCAAAAGTTAGATGTTATGTGAAGTGAACTTCTAAAGAACCCAAAATGCCGTGAAGTTAATTCAAATTTCATTATATCTGTGAGTTCTTGACTTCAAAAATAATTTTTGTTGCTTGTTTCTTCTTTCTAACCGCATGCTTCCGGCTTTCATTTTTGCGTTGTATCATATGTCCTGATTTTTTTTGTCGACATATGTTTTATCTGCGGGGTTAATTGACAAAAAGTTTTATGGAAAAGATCAATTTAATGGCTTATAGTATATAGCTTGTCATCGACTGTGCAGGGGGGTCCCATTTTTGTTGTATGCTGTTCCCATGCCATTTACTTGGATGCAAAAGTTGTTTACATGTCTTAATTATATGGCCTTCAAGCAAATTGGCATCAATAGGATATTAAGACATGTAAGGAAGCACTAATTGGTTAAAGGTTAAGTGTCCTTTTTACCTTTATACATAATTTAGAATTGAAGCCCTCATTGTTGACTTTGGCTGCTCTTCTTTGTATTTATTTTTATCCTCTTATTAAGGGCTAAGTTCGGGTGAGCGGTGTGACACCATGGTTGTGAAACCGTGGTTTTATAACCAAACCATATTTTGGGATGTGTTCGGATGAGCGGTGTGAAATCATTGTTGTGTAAATAAAGTAAATGAGTGGACCACCATTTAAAAATTTAATATATTAAAAAAAATAAAGTTACTTGGGCGCCCACCATTTAAATTTTTTTATAGGGGGCCCACCATCTAAACCTTCACAACAGGGGAAGCCCTACAATTAAAAAAAGAATTAAGAAGGGGGTGGGGCCCACCCTCTTCTTCCCCTCTGCTCTCCATGAGCGGTGGGCGCCCATTGCTGCTCCCCCCGAATGGGGGAGCGTTGAGCGGCCTAGGCCGCTCAACTCTCGGGGGAGCGGCGGGCGCCGCTCCCCGAACGGGCCCTAAATGGTTGCTTGTATTGCACTTGTAGCAATCACAACTGTCCTCCCCCAAGTGCTGCTAGGATATTGTTATATACTTCCTCCGTTCACAATTACTTATTCTTTTAAACTTTTTCACAGCAATTAAGGTATGATATAAAGCCTATTTGAAAGAGATTATAGCATTATCATCCGAGTAAATTTTTCTAAATTACCCTCATATTAAATGGATGTTATGTTCTCATCTTCTTAAATTTTATTTGGAACCTAGCACTAGTCAGGTTAGTTTAGATATTTTACAATACAAAATAATAAATGTGGTGAGAAATTCTATACTATTCACCTCTGTATCAGAAAAGGGCTAGTAATTTACGACAAAAAAAACTTCCTAAAAGGAAAAGTAATTGTGAGCGGAATGAGTATATTTTAAGGAAAAATGGTTCCTACAAAACAAACTACACAACACTCACAAAATCAGCGGGTCCCGCAATTAAGTACATTGGCCCACACCAAGTGTTTGCGTGTGTTGTGTAGGAAACTTGTGTAGTTACTCTTTGCTCATTTCAATACGCCTCTGTTTATCGCTTTTCAGCCGAAACTCGTATCTATAAAAATCTTATAAATGCTGGATTATTAGGATTTAAATGTTAGCTGCTCCAATATAATCTTAATATTGGGATCATGGAAGAGGTCAATAGCGACGTTAACAGATAAAACTTCATATTATATATATGAAGTGAGATACGTTGAAAGATACAATTAAAGAGGTATGCATGAAACATCGCCAAAAGAATTTTTACTCAAAAACATTAAATAAAAAAGTTACAAATTAGAATGAAGAAGCTTTGTCATTGCCGGCAAGACAATGTTTCATGCGGTAGAAATTATCTCTCTTCAAAGCAATAGCCCAGAATTGCACAATATGCTCTGATATTTTTTCAAAGTAATGGTGAGGGTATGTCTTACTATTCTAACACATCCACATTGATTGCGGATCTCTTTATCTTTTTGGTAGATTTCTTTGTGGAGCGGTATTTGAACATCAGCTATCCACCTTAAAGTCTCTCTACCGCTACATGTAAACTCTGAAGTTATGGTCAGGGTTAAAAGATATATAAATTTGTATTCTGATAGTCTCTGCATTTTTTTGGAGGCAGGACAAATGGAAGACGCTAGTGCATACCGCAAGAATAGCGCCTCAGCAGAGGAGGGGCGAGCCGGTCCCACAGGAGCTCTTGGATCGAGTCCTCTCGGCCCATGCTTACTGGTCCCAGCAGAGCAAGTCGTCTTCTGCTGAGGCCTGCCTCATCTAATTTCGCTCTTTCTTAATGAAGGAGAGAAAAACACATGTAAAAAGGAAAAAATATCGACAAGGGTAATCATAATAAATGAATACTCGCCAGTACCTTTTATTTGTAATATTATCGCAACACTGACCATGATTCTTATGAGCCAGAGATGGCTTCTTGTGAATTATCAAAAATAGAGGGGGGCACTTGTGGCGTGCGCGCGCTCTTGTACATGATGTTGGCTTTGGTGAAAAACTGGAACGACAAATAAATCTGCGCTTGCTTACAGGGAGTCTGATTGTAATAATTTACTACTACGATTTTCATCCCATTCATATTTTGTTTTTTGATGTTGTGTTAGCAGAAGAATAACTTGAAGAATCAGCAAAATCAGAAGCATTGTTTTCTAATTGCATGATCTGGTAATTTATTAGATGTTTCTTATAACAAACGGTGCATCTTCTTAATATTTTAAGCTTTCAGCTTATTCATTTTCATGTAAATTTTCACTGCATTTTCCGTACGGTTGCAATAGATTTTATCATTACACGAATTGTAGTTCTATGATCTGTGTTATAAAATATCTGAATTGTTGCTGCTTTTAGCATTGATGTTGTTGTTAATGTGCTTACCTTGTGGGGTATACACAGAACCGTGTAGTATTTTATATTATTAAAGTGTTGCATAGATCTCCACTTAACTTTGTGTTTAGTGCAGCAAGGGTTGGCCTCAACTGATCTGTGATGGATAAAAGGCTGAGCCATAGTTTTGTTAACCTTTCTGTTTCTAAATTTATATTAACTAAGTGTATGATTTACTTTAGGATGAGAGATTGGCTGGTGATGTATAGATTCTAGCCACATAGCAATGTTAATGTGAATTGTTTGTATAGGTGCCTTATTCAAAAGCCTGAGGTTTGAGGAACGGGTCAATAATTTTCCATAATTTTGGTGCCAATTAAATTTTGAAATGTATTTTTAAGGAAATTGCTTAATATTATTTTTTTTACAGCTCCCGCCCAAAAGGAAATTGCTTATTTGGATGTTTAATTTTATCCTAATAGCAATAATTGAGGTTTTTATTTTTGGTTGAAATGCTGAGGGATTGACATCTGAATAAGAGTAGTATTTCTCTTTGTTTTTTTTTACCTAACAAATTTAGGTCATGTTTGGATATGGGGTTGGAATAATTTTTAGGTGACGGTAAAGTCGATGTAAACTCTAGTCTGTAAGTGTTTACTGGCGAATGATGTTGGAGTGTGTCGTAGATTTTGTTGATACAATAATGTCCGACAATAGGATCAAATGGTTTATTCCATCTGATGCATAATGATCGGTGACAACGCAGATTCTGGTAGGATTTCAAGCCCACTCAAAAAAGGGAAAAGAGAAGCCCTTTTTACTCTTTGCTGAATTCTCAATCTCAGGCATCGTTCATCATTCATCCCATAGCGCAGGAAAACGCAGCTCTCTCTTTCACTATCTCTCCCCCCCCACCCCCCCCCCCCCCCACACCACACACACACACACTAAAGAGATCGCTAGGGTTTCTGGCCTTTGATTGGCATCTTCGATCGTTTCAAGTGAATGATGGTTCCATCGCGGTTCGATCGCTGCTAATTGGTTCTGGATTAGGGTTTTGACGATGGGAACGGTACGTTGCTTAAATGATTCAGCATTAAGGTTTGATCTTGAGATTTCTTAGGGATTCTTGGTTATAAGTTTTCTAAATTCAATAAAAATCACAGCTTGTTCGTTCTCAAGCCTCTCTCTTGATTGAATTCCCAAATTTTAGCTGATTTGCCAATTTTGTGCTATATTTGGAATCCTCCATGAAATTGTAACCGTTTTGAGTTTTTTCAGCGATAGATACTCTCAAATGATACGAATTATTATTTTGATCAATCTGCTTACTTCTCTTAATTTATCTTCTTTTATGGAATCTTGTAGCTTTATTACGGCCATCGAGGCGATACTCGCATCAAGCCTAAAGATGGGAACATTTCGGTCTTCAGGTGATCAGCTCACTGTTCTCTCGGGCTAGGTACAATGTAGATTGATATCTTATCTTGGTTGTTCCTAATTGTTTAATATTATATGAGAATAATGGAGGAAAGAGAGGGAATTCCCTCCTGCGGCATCGAAAAAATACACGCTCTCTTATTTTTTCCGCCGATCGGCACCCACCATCTTCATCGTTATCATCAAAGATGTGGGTACACCAAATTTCATCTGATTCTACAACCTTTTCACCGTTGATTTAGCAATGTAAAAAGTTCTTTTGTCGGTAAACCGTTAATTTTGAACCCACTAAATCAACGGTGAAAAAGTTGTAGAATCACATGAAATTTGGTGTACCCATATCTTAGATGATAACGATGAAGATGGTGGGTGCCGATTGTCGGAAAAAATGAGGGAGTATTTTTTCGACGCCATAGGAGGAAATTCCATGCTATGGTCTCTTTCCTCCATTAACCTCTCTCTCTCTCTCTCTCTATATATATATATATATATATATATATATATATATATATAATGAAGAAAAGAGACCCTAGGAGGCTTTTTTCTGTTAGGCGGCTGCAAATAACTACATGCTCCACCATTTTATTCAACAATCGGCACCGGCCATCTTGATCTTTATCGTCTAATATGTTTATATACCAAATTTCATTTGATTCTAACACATTTTCACTGTTGATTTAGCAATGTAAAAGGTTCTATTATCGGTAAATCGTTAATTTTGCACCCACTAAATCAACGGTGCAAAAATATTAGAATCATATGAAATTTGGTGTCTCGACATATTAGATTATGTAGATCAAGATGGCCGATGCCGATCGTTGAATAAAATAGTGGAGTATAGTTATCTGCCGCTACCTGACGAAAAAGCCTCTTAGGGCCTTTATATATATATATATATATATATATATATATAGAGAGAGAGAGAGAGAGAGAATAATGTAGGCAAACCGTTGTGTGTATAGAGGCCTTAGGAGGCTTTTTCGTTAGGTGGCGTCAAAAAACTATACGCTCCACCATTTTATTCGATGATCGGCACTCACCATCATTTTTATCATCTAAGATGTGGATACACCAAATTTCATGTGATTCTACCACTCTTTCACCGTTGAATTAGTAATGTAAAAGGTTTTATTGTCGGTAAATTGTTAATTTTGCACCCACTAAATCAATGGTGAAAAGATAGTAGAATCATATCAAATTTGGTGTAAACACTTATTAGATGATAAAGATGAAGATGATGGGTGCCATCGTCGGAAAATAGTGGAGGTTGTAGTTTTTCAGCGCCATAGGAGGAAATTCTCTCCTATGACGTCTTTTTTTTTATTACTCTCTCTATATATTAGATTTTAATATATATATATATATATATATATATATTCAAGTATGAAGGGGGTGATTATATATATTTTATTTATGAGTGTACACGGTGTTTTGATATAAATGGGTTCTAACAATAAGACTCATGACGGCTTCTAGTAGTACGTGGTAACAGTAATATAACACAGATAATGAGACAAAACAGTGACTAAAACGATCAAATGAAAAGGAACTGAGCGCAGCAAAAACAACTAACCAGCGATAGTGAAAGGAACGATATGGCCGGCTCACTGATCTAGATATCCACGATCTCCTCGAACTCAGACGGGTCTACTTCTTCCACTCTGAGCATGCATACTTAGGTCAGAGCGACACAATAGCAATATATAATACGTGTAATAATAATAAACATGAAGTAGCATGCACAGGTAAACGCTATAACATGAGTGTCAGATCAGTAAATCGATGCAAGTTCATATCCCTAATCATATCAGTCTTTAGGTCTCAATGCCTATGTCACTATTCTGTCGTTAGTTTGAGCGTAAAAGTAGACCATTGGAAACACAGAGCGCTCTCCTATATTCAGTAATAATCAATAACATGTGTTCATGTAATGGGACCCTGAGTTGGGTTCTCTCATGTATTCAGTACACGCTCATGTAATTGGGACCCTGAGATTCCGTTGACCGAACTCACACTCAAACTATCCCAACACCCACGGTCTAAAGTACTAGTTATAGTCACACCTATATACGTCCCACAGACGCCGACAATGCAATAATTAAATGGTCGCGCTGATTGTGTACAAATACGTGTCATGATCACTATTCGTCCATGTTTTTACGCTGATATACTTGCTACAATCTGATCACTAACACTTCGGTTATTCTAAAAATAGGCGCTATGGTATTGATGCAAATGATCGCTAGTTATAGAGGGTACAACGGTCATGCAACATGATGAAGATGCAGTAAAATGCATTACTAATAACATATGAGCAGCCGGTGTCGTTTGGATTAGGAAAATCACATAATATCACGCGTGCATAATTTGGCGAGAAAATATAAAAGACGTAAACAGTGTATTAAATTATCTGTACAGTAAAATTGGTTTCGAGTTAATCAGGCTTCAGGTTTGCGAGTTACGGTCATTCCATTTTAAGTGTTCATTACTGAAAATCCAATTTTTAAACTGGTAGTCCGTTTCGTAACACGTTTTACTTCCTATTGGGAGCATAATTAGGCGACGCTACGGTTAGATAATATTTAGATTTATCTATTATGTTTCCAATGCACTAGACATATCAATAATATCCGCTGTATGCCGAGAGATATGCGCTGCTTAAGGTTATGATATACATTCTGTTTCTGCAGAAAACTGCAGTACATACCGACGGTTAAAAAAGTGTTATAAATATCAAACGACATTGGAATGTAATGAGACCAGTACCGTTAGAAAGCTAATTCAATTCTTTACGCTGCTATGTATGGTTACGAACACTTGCGCACTTAACCAATGAGGAATATGCGTTCTAAAACCGATATAGGTAGAGATTCTTGCTCTGGACTGCAGTCCACAGTCATGAATTGCCACAGTTTTCGTTATCATAACTTATTAAAATTCATAGATCAATTATGGGGTTCTGTAGGTTTATCTGTTGGTTTCGATACGAGCCTTAGAACATTATGTTATGAATTGTATTCAATTTAATATAGATTTTAGAACGTGGCATAGGTGGTGAATATTTAGCATAGCTTTGTAGGTGCGACATTACTCGAAGTAAACTTCACTATTTTCAACCCAAAATCCTACATGATGTTCGTTATCAGTAAACGGATTTATCCACGATAAGTTTCGCCATATTTTATTAAGTTATCGCATAAGGTTCTATATCGAACACTTAGACCATGCAAACGGTTATTGATCGAAATATCGATTTCTTTTACTTGATCAACACGAAATTAATTCATGAGTTTCTATATGATATTACTACGGCGTAATCGACCTGAGTCGGGTACACTAAAATTTACGATGATGGTACTTATTCGACATTAACTTCTCAAACGATGTATATATAAAATATCTATATTTATACATATACCAATATATATTTTATCTAGAGATTATTATAGCATGACTTGCCTTGGGTCGCTGATATAGAAGCGACGCGACGTGCAGGGTTTGTCTCGACATATGAGACGGCGCGATGCTGGACACGGTACGTGGCGTGTGCATGATGTGTGGCGATCCGGTACTGGACGTGGTGGTGACACGAGCGTGGCATGGTAGTGGGCACGGTCGTGGTTCGGTACGTGGTGTGGGTATGGCATGGCGCGACGTGGAAATGGGCCCATGGGTGGTGCGGTGTCGGGTACGGAGGTGGGCACGGGGTGGCTTGGGACCGGGCACGTAGTGGGCACGATGGCGACTCGAGGTGGGTAGGGGTGTCGTTGGCAAGAGGTCGTCGGTGAGGTGGCTGCGGTAGGCGGTCTGCCGATGTGGTGATCGGCAACGGAGCTCAGACGGCTGTGGTTGTGGAGTTGCAGGCTTAGAGAGGTGGTCTCGATCGGTTGGAGGGAAGCTCGGTGGGGTTGAGGAAAGAGCTTGGGACATTGTGGCGACGAGAGAGGCGCTGGAGGTTTGGTGGGGTGAGGTGTTAAGGGGCTCGGCTTGTAATGAGGGAGTATTGGTGTTGGAGGAAGTGGAGTCGGCCGGCGGCGGAGCAGCAGGGGGTGGCTCGTTGATGGGGAAGTTTGCGGGTGAGGGCGTCGAAGGTTGGCGGAGGTGCTCGGGCGGAGGTGGTGGTTGAGGTAGAGCTGCGGTGGTGTAGCGGCACGGCTGGAACTCGTCGGCGGCGAGTCGCAAGTGAGGGTGGTGGTCGGTGGGTTCGGCGGTTCGGCTGAAGTCGAGAGGAGAGGAAGAAGGTGATGGGTTTAGGGGAGGAGAGAGGAGGAGTTGAAGGTGATGGGCTCGATGGTGAGGTGCTCGGTATCGGTGGCTCGGTTGCAGTGGGTTGTAGCTGTTACTGTCGGCGAAAGGTGATCAGGAGAAAGGGGGTGGTGGGAGAGCAGGGAACGAGAGGGAGAGGAAGAGGGAAAATGAGAGGAGAGAGAAAGAGACGTCTGTGGGTTTTAATTAGGTTTTATTTTGAAATTAATTTGTAAAATACCTCCCAATCAAATACATTTAAAGACAATTAATATGAATTTATTACCATAAATACCAAATTAATAATATCATTAATAAAGATTCCAACAGAAGGCTTTTGGGCTAAGATAAAGGGTTTAGCTTTAGATTAAAATGTTAGGAAAAATAATTGAAAGAAATATTTGGAATAAATTAAATAAGAAAATAGGGAAAATTATTTTTAAAATACGGACAGTTGGGTATAAAAGAACTGGGTATTACAATAGTAGAAGTGGGGCCCTTGACAGGTGGTGGAAAATATGCTTGATCTTCTAAGAAGGTCACATCATATGAAGTACAAACTTTAGATGTGGCAGAGTCAAAGCAAACATATCCTTTCTGGAATCGTGATTAACCTACAAACACCATATGGGCATCTTGAGGATCAAGCTTGACTAATTGAGGATCTAGAATACGAGGATAATATAGGCAATCAAACACCTTAGGAGGAACAAACAATGGCTTGCCATGTGGAAACAAAACAAAGAAGAGAGACTGGTAGCCTAAAACTGGAGAAGTCATGCGATTGATATAAAAACAGGCTGCTAAGACGCAAAATTCCACAATCGTTTAGGGACATGCATATGCAAAAGAAGAGAACGAGCCGCCTTAAGCAAATGTCTGTTCTTTCGTTCAGCAATCCCATTTTGCTGAAGAGTATAGGAGCATAGGAGCATGAAGGTTGATGCAATATGCCATGCGTGACAAAATGCATTAGATTCCGTGCTAATATATTTCTTAGCATTATCTGAACGAAAACCTTTACCGAAACACTAAATTGATTAGTAACATCGGCTACAATGATTTTAAATGTAGACAAAAGGTCAGACCTATTATGCAGAAGATACATCCAAATCATGCGTGAATGATTATCAATAAATATCACAAAGTATTTATAACCATTCACACTAGGAGTTTTAAAAAGACCCAAAATATCAGAGTGAACTAAAACAAAAAAGTAAATCATGTTTCTTATTATCCGGAGAAAAAGAGGATCGATGATGCTTCCTAAGAATATAGAACTCACAATTAAATTATGATAAATTAAAAGAATGCTACATATTTCGTAAAGAAGAAAGAGGGGGCGACCAAGTCTCCGGTGCCACTGAATAGTAGAAACAGCTGCAGACGTACTGAGAAGGTGATCAACGTAATACAGTCCATTTTGCTCATACACCCACTAATCCGTTGCTTCATCAGAAGGTCTTATATCATAAAGTGAGATGGATAAAATGTTACGGAGCAGTTAGAATCATTTGTAAGCTGACGAATAGAAAACATGTTTTGTTTTAAAGATGGCACAATTAAAGCATTTTTCATATGTAAATATGAAGTGAGTGATAAATCAGCAGTGCTAGAAACAGGTGTAGTATTACCATCTGCCATGGAAATAAACTTGTGAGGACTAGAACTAAGATCAGATGGTTCATCATGAGACATGATTTGAGCCGTCGGAATCAACGACCCACGAATTAGAATGAGAAAGTAAAAATATACCTGACGGAGTGGAAAGATTGGCAGTAGCTACAGAAGAGAGGAGACGATGCAACTGGCATCACTCATTACTGGATAAAGGTACCTGGTCGGCAGAAAATGAAGGTTGGTCAGTAGCAACTGGTGTGGATATTTGGCGAGCGGTAGGTGTATCATCAGGATAGCCATACTTCCAACACCAGTCTTTTCGATGATTAGTGTCATCATAATAAGCATAATAAAGTCCGGCACGGCCACGTCCGTGTCCACGGGGACCACGATCACAAGCAGTCAAAAGGGGACGACTATGTGATGCCCTACGGCCACCATAGAAAGAATCAGAAGAACCACATCCAGACCGAGTGTAGGGCCTCCGTCCACGGCCTTGAGTAACAAGTGCAGGCGAGATAAGCTCAATATATGGGGAAAAGACTGTGGACATACGATAAACGCTCGACAAGATGCTCATTAATGAAGGAGAACCACTCTGAGAAGGATGGTAGTCGGGCTAAAAGTAAAGCACCAACAAGAGACCCACGTTGGTTGCGAGTAAGAGCCGGATCAATGGAGATAGGCTGATAGACGTTCCATTGATCAAGAAGTCCACTGAAGAGGACACCAAAATCCTGAATACCCCTTAGAGTAGCCATAGTAAAAATATGGAAGATATCATAGAACTTCTATAATTTATCTTCAGACGAGTACAGAGAACGAAAGTGTGTCCAAGTCTCTTTAGCTGTTTTCAGAGACATAATAGACGTATAGCAGCGAAAATTCATAGAGTTAGACAACCAAACAATTGCGTTATTATCGTTCTGAAATCAAGTATCATAGTGGGGATCTTTGGAGTCAAGAGGAGTATTCGTCAAGTGGCGGTGAAGGACAGTCTCGTTCAACAACATTAGACCATTGGAGGTGGTTCTTTACACCGGAGAGGGAGATCATAGTTAAGTGAAGATCCGTCTTGAAGTCAACGGACGACAGAGAGGTCGAGTTAACTTTATCATCACCAGAATCCATGATGAACGGCGTAGAAGTAGATCCCGAGAGAAAGAATAAAGGTTGTCTAACTCACAAGCGAGTTCAAGAAGTCCGAGCAAAATGATCTAATAGATCATTGAGACGGCTGTTGCCATGGAGCTACGGAGGCGTTGGCTACAGGAGGTGGCGGCAGTGGTGCGGTGAGGGCTGTGGTGTCTAGAGGAGGCGGGTGCAGTGAGGCAGCGTGGTGCGGGCGAGGGCGAGGGCCGCGGCATGGTGCGTGTGCGGTGAGGGCAGAGACATTGCCGGCAGCGTGGTGAGGGCAGAGGAGGAGGGTAGGGGGAGGGCAGCTAGGGCAGAGGAGGGGATTAGGGTAGGGCTTAGGAAAGAGGATCAGGGTTTTGGTTTTGGGAAATTAATATTTCCTCTCAAATTTTTTCAAAGCTCTGATACTATGAAAAGAATCAAGAAGAAATAATTTTATTGGCATAATAGAATATGAGTTCCAGCTATATATATATAGTTCGAGTATGATCATATCGGAAGGATTTGGAAACAAATCCTTCCCACTTTCACCATTAGATTAATTTTGGGATTTGCGCATTCAATTATGTTATATTTGATAATAAATAAAAGGTTTTATTCATAATTGTTAGCACACATCCCAAAATTAATCTAATGGTGAAAAGTAGGAAGGATTTGTTTTGAAGTCCTTCCAATAGCATTCTAGTCGATCTCTCTCTCAATATTTATATTATGGATCCGTTAGGGCGGGTTCGCGTTTTTAAAAATACGAATTTGAATAAGGGCCGTTGGATCTTGTGTTTTTAATTAACGGTTAAAATTAATTTAGCTTAATAAATCGTTAATAAACGGAAGGTAAATATTCTACTTCTAGATTACATCAAATTCTTTAGTATTACCTACACAATATTTGGAAATGCAAACAGATTAGAATATTTACCTTCCATTTATCAACGATATATTAAGCTGAATTAATTTTAACCGTTGATTAAAAACACAATATCCAACGGTCCTCATTCATGTTCGTATTTTAAAAACGCTAACCCGCCCTTACAGATCTGTACTCTCTCTCTCTCTCTCTCTCTATCTATATATATATATATATATATATATATATATATATATATATATTGTGTATGCATAATCGATATTGCCTTGTACTTCAAGTTAGTCACGTCTTCGTTTGTCGTATACTTTGAAAGGGCATATTACTAGGCTTTTATTAAAGGGAATGGAAATCATCTTTCAACATATAGAAACAATGTAAAAGAAGAAAGTTTCTGCTTAATTGTTCTGTGCAGGTAAGATTGAGAGTGAGAGTCTGATGAAGCAATATCTGCTCATGCTTTCTGACTATTTTTTTTTTTTTTGATATTTAGGACAATTTAATAAGAAAGACTTAGGTTTAAGGCCGGTTTTGAAAATATTGAATTTACTCTTTAGATTCATACAGACTAGGAAGCAATTGTAGAACTTTTTTCGTTTGGAATTCTTTGCAATGAATCTTACTCTACCGATTTTTAACCATGCCTTCCTCCCTGCCCCCCTTTGCCTTCCCCCCTCCCCTTCTTGCAATTATTTCTCTGAAAAAAATTCCCCTTTATATACAATTTTGTATTTGGAGTACTCCTAACAATCTGATTGCTCCATCTCCTAAGGTATCTCCAAATAAATGCCACTCCCTCTGTCCTTTACCCCTTGAACCGAATTTCCTTCTCTTTAAACACAAATCTCATTTAATTCTTAGAATTCTTTCCTTATCTTTTGCTTTACAAATGCGTATCTCATTTGTTTCGGGCCATTTCTGCATATAACAAATTTACAGTGATGAGACAGCAGACTCCTCAGGAAGACAAGATCGAGATCAAGGTGCATCCAAGGCGAGGAAACAACTGTGATTCAGTCCTTCCATTACATGTTGATCCAAGGGTTCATGTTACCTCTCCATCGAATCAGGACGATATGAAACCATCCAAGCGGTGGACCCCATGGCTGACTCTGGAGATTGTAGTGGCAAATTTCGTAATTTTCTTGATTACAATGTATGTTAACAACTGCCCAAAGAACAGTGTGTCGTGTTATGCTCCGTTTTTGGGGAGGCTCGCGTTTCAGCTGAGAAGGGAGAATATGATGTTAGGGCCTTCACTTGCCTTGTAAGCACTTGACTATATAGAGTTTCATGTTTTGTTCTCTTAGAAATATATATGTTCCATCATGTAATTTATTAGTGGTTGGAGATTTAAGACTTTTTTTGTTGGGTTTGACAATAAAAAGGCCAATGAGCAGAAAACTATCAAGTTGTGCCACATTTTAACTGAATTAAGTTCATATTGTCAATGCTTTAGGTATAAACATCTTTGTAGCAGCCTAATAGGGGATTTTTTTGATGGAAACTAGTTATCATGAAACTTACTAGAGCACGGAAATGCAATGAACGTATTGCAACACGGATATCTAATGAATGTATTGCAATAGGGGAATTTGTCGCGAAGAAGAATATATTAATTTAACCATTAATTACCTTTTTTGGTTTGACCTCTATATTTGGAAAAATATCCTTCCGTTCTCTTGATTCTTTGAAAAATGTAGAAATAAAGGGTGTAAGCCTACCTAAGGAGGAAACTTTCTAAAAATCTCTTAAAACTATAAGAATGATTTATGATAAGGCCAACATGATAGGTTTTCCTACGGAATTACATCTAACATTTGAGGCGAAGATGATATTCTATTTTTATATTTTATATTTCATTTTCTGATGCTGCAAGATTTCCTGCATGTCTTCATATTTAGACTTGGACCTAGCTAACCTTATAATATGAAACGTTAACAGGCAAGCTAATTTTTGGGAATGTGGGAATATAGTCCTTTGTTGGGAAAATTGTGGTATGCATTTGGGTATAAGATATAAGATGAGACAACCAATCATAAGGCTCGAGTCTTTTGGATGGAATTCCACTATATTAAAGCCTCTGTCCTTCCATGTGTGGGCCCAAACCGAGTTTTACACCAATGAACATGTACATCACACATACTGACTTACAATGTTTTAACTTAGCATCATCTTTTCCTTCAAAATATACTTTAATTAAAATGTTTTACTTTACAACATTGTCTTATATTAATCACAGAGAGTAGGGGAACTAGGTAAATTCGTGCATGTCTAATCTGTCATGCCAGAGACGATGGGGGCTCTAGATGTCAATAAAGTGGTTTATTTGCACCAAGGATGGTGCCTCTTCACTTGCTATTGGCTTCATGCTGGGGTTATTCACATTCCTGCCAATATATCGAGCCTTCTGTTTATTGGAATACGTCTCGAACAAGAATTTGGGTTTAGTATGTGTCTGATCAACTGTATCTTAATCTTGTTCGTTATTATCAACAAGTCTCGTCAGACCAAATCAAAGAGTTTGCAAATAAAAGAAACATGCTGCTTGCATTAACCAATATCTGAAATTTAACTCTATGTCCTGCTCTATATGGCTTGGTTCCAAGTAAACAGTTTGATGATTTTGCGTGTGCATGTTTTACGTGTTTAGTATGGGACTGGGCATAGATAGACAATAAATGTGCAGCTTTAGAGATTTTAGATAGAGATTGAAATTATATTCGCCAAGCGGACACCTCTATAATTTTACATATAGTAGATGTGGAAGCAGGAAAGCATTTGGCTATGAGTTGTAGTTGAAGAAAGAGTTTAGCAAGTTTGTGTATGATTATTTTACCGTGTTATTTTTTTCCCTTTTATAGATCCATACTCAAATGCCCACTGCAATTCATACTCAAATGCCCACTGCAATTTCTTGTTAGGTTACGTATCACACAGGCTGCATTCAGAAAGTGACCTATAATAATGCCTTCTTCAAGAAGATTTAATCATTTTATCTATGATGTTAACAAAACTTTTGATATTGTTTTTCCTGAGAAAGAGCCCAGATTTTCATTGATAAATTACTAAATTTTCTGACTGCGGAGTATGCTTCAGCAATGTTCCAACATTGCATCCCCCCTCACCCCACCCACACACCCACACACCACCACAAACAAAAAAGGGAAAGACAAGAAAAAAGGACAAGAAAGAAGGAAAAGCGAAAAAATGATGATGGTCTTCCAAATCTTCAAACGGTCTTCCAAATCGTTATTAATCAT
This sequence comes from Agapanthus africanus, assembly GCA_030015575.1. Taxonomy (NCBI): domain Eukaryota; kingdom Viridiplantae; phylum Streptophyta; class Magnoliopsida; order Asparagales; family Amaryllidaceae; genus Agapanthus; species Agapanthus africanus. The sequence continues at coordinate 201,913,304 of JASDDO010000028.1, read as the reverse complement.
TTGTCTTCATTCCAATATCTATATTAGAAATTTCACCTGTTTTGTGCTTTCAATAGTGAGAACTGCCCTACTGTATGTCATCTCTGGATTTGGTGGAAACTTAATGTCTGCTCTTTTTCTTTCACGAAACAAAATCTCAGTAGGTGCTTCTGGTGCTCTTTTTGGACTCCCAGGGTGCATGCTCTCCGAACTCCTCACAAATTGGTCCATCTGCACAAAAAAGGCATGCATGCAAATTTTTTGAAGGCCGAAATACCCTTAGCCGTCGATTTTTCAGTTACCAATCATGGAGTTTTTATTTTTATTACAGTAAGCTCCCTTGAGATGTTACGTGTACGTTTATTTTAGTGAAAAACCTCCATGAAAACAAAAGTTTTAACCAGTCGATTTTTCAGTTAGCAATCATAGAATTTTTGTTTTTATTACAGTAAGCTCCCTTGAGACGTTTACATGTAAGGGTATTTAAGTGAGAATTCTCCATGAAAACAGAAGTTTTAACCGTAGATTTTTCAGTTAACAATCATTGATGAGGCTCGATATCATGACTCTCCAGATGCTGACACGTTGCAGATGACGTATCCTAGAACCTACAAGAAAAGATCAAGAACTTCGGTCAGGACCTCACCTCGGGCCTCCGACCTGAGAGGTCTCCCGACCTTCGGTTGCCTTCCAGACCACCCCCCGACTCGCCTCCGAGCTGTGGTATAAAGATGCCTTGGCCTCCCGTCCGTCCCCGAGCCTCCTGTCGAGCTCATCCTTCTCGGTCTCATCCTGACCGACCCGCAGCGCTGATCCCAGGTATCTACACCACGGCTGCGCGAATCTCGTCATGTGTGAGATATCCGCCGCCCACGACCCCACGTTCCACGCCATCACGATCCCCCATTAACGAGCCTGTCTCGCCATTAATGCGGGATCCCGCCTATCACGTGGGTGTGACGTTAGGGCGTAACGGCCGGCGTGATTCTCGCGCCTGCCTACCCATTGCTGCCGCTATATAAACCCCTCTTTCAGACGATCGAGGTACGCAATTCTTGCTACTAAGCCGCTACTCTGCCCAATTTACACCACTAACTTGATCGTCGGAGGGTCCTCGATGGCACAACCACCCCGGGACTTCCCTGCAGGTAGCTCGGCTCAACCTCAAATCCAAGCCCATTGAGATCTACACGCTGAAGGAGACAACCTCCAGATCAAACCTCACCTGTCCATCAACGCTCACAGCAGATCTATGGAAGATAATATCTGAATAAGATTCAGACCTGCATCAGTTGGCGCCGTCTGTGGGAAGTCTTGTTCCACTCAACGAAAGTTCATCTTCCGATCCCAACTTCATGGCGAGCGATCACCGCGATGATCCAAGCACTAGCCGCCGCCTCCCCCACAACGGAGGCGCGGACGAATCTCCTCCCCGGAACGCCATCAACGCCCTAGCCGCTCGGATAGATCGACTCGCGTCCGTTGTCGATGCGCTCGTCCATGTCCAAACGGCGGGGCAAGCTTCCCAGGTCGCCGCTCCCCCACCTCGGGACCGGGACCCCTACAGAGGGAGAGAGGACTTTGCTCGCGTTGGCACTACCGACCACCGTCACGCTACCTCCGGCGGCCGTAGATCTCACGGGCAAACATATTCTATGACCCGCTGGCCCCCCTACAGTTCAACACCGAGGTCCGTCGCCAGAGCGCCTCGTCCCGAGCCCCATCGCGCCCCTGTCCCTCTTGAGGATGTGTCGGTCAGCTCGCCCGCACCCAGGCATGACCGACACCCCCTCCCTCGACAGGGTCGCGCGGACGGGACTCATCACGGCAGCTCAAAGACAACCTCGCCAGGGGACCTAAGTAACCTCATCGAAAGGAATCGAGGTCGTGGCCCAACGCAGGTCTCCGACAGCAGAGGCCAAAGATTAGAATGTGCCGATTCATCGGGGTACCACGGCCGAATCGACGCCCTCAAAAAGAAGATCGAAGGCATGCATCGGGAAGGTCGTCATTCGAGCGACGGGGCTAAATACGCCGCCGACTCGCTCACGAAGCCCTTCACCGAGGAGGTTCTCGCCGTCCATGTCTCCTCCCGGAACAAGCCCCCGAAGGTCTCACTCTTCGACGGGAAATCCGACCCGAAGGACTATCAGGACGCGTTCACGGCCGGGATGAGGTTCCAGGACTATTCCGACGCCACCCAATGCCGCGTTTTCCTGTCCACTCTCATCCGCTCCGAACGAGACTGGTTCCGAGGACTCGCACCACGCTCCATCTCGACCTTCAGTGAGCTGGCCACCCAATTCCTCGGCCACTTCGTTTGGAACAGATGACAGAAGCGGACCGTCGACCATCTCTTCACAATAAAGAGCGGGGACAAGGAGACCTTCAAAGGGTACGTCACCCGCTTCTATAACGCCCTCCTCGAAGTCCCGGAACACCAGGACGAGACGGTCATCACGGCACTTAGGTCGGGTCTTAGGCACAAGGAGTGGTTACGCTCCTTTGTATTAGCGCAACCTAAGACCATGGCCGAGGTCAAGGCCTGGACCGAACGCGAGATCCAGCTCGAATCCGAGGTGAACGCCAATTTGCTCCGGACAGAACAGACGGATCATAAGAAAAGGGGTCGAGAAGAGAAAAAGAGGCTTGAGCGGCCGAAACCCTACTCCCCAAAATTTCAGGAGTACACCCCGCTCAACGTCTCCCAAACGGTACCGCTGGCGAGAGGTTCTTCAAGCTTCCCCCGGTCTCGCGCATGGCGGAGAAGCGCACCCGGGGCCCCTTCTGCGGCTTCTACAGGTCGCAAGGCCACTCCACGGAGAACTGTAAGCAGCTCCGAGATTACATCGAGGAGCTCATCCGTTCGGGGCACCTGGTGACATACTTGCGAGACAAGCAGCAGACGGACCGCGAGCAAGAGCAACGTCCCCTCCCGGTGAGTTGACAATTGGCCAAATCATGGTCATGTCAGCGGGGGGTACATCGGGTACCTACGAGGCTCAGCGTCCTACGCCGGTTGTGGAGTCTAGCGGCCGTCCTAGAAAGAAGTCCAGGGAGACCGAGCCGATCGTTTTCAACGACGAGGACCTCCACGGTATATCCCTACCCCATAACGACCCTCTGGTGATTACGGCTCGTGTCCACCAATACGAAGTGCAGAGGATACTGGTTGACTCGGGAAGCTCGGCGGATATACTCTTTTACGATTGTTTTCTGCGCATGGGGCTTACCCCGGCAGACCTGAGGCCTACCTCCCACGTCCTGTCAGGATTCACCAATCACTTCATCCCGGCGGAAGGGGTAATCACTCTGTAGTTAAACGTTGGGGAGGCTGGCCGTACGTGAACAGTGCCTGTGGAATTCACCGTAGCGAGAATCCCATCGGTCTACAACATCCTCCTCGGCCGCCCAACGCTGAACTCCCTCAGGGCCTAGATATCAATCTTTTCACTTGGCTATGAAATTCCCGCTCGGCCAAGGCGAGGTAGGTCGGGCCTACGGAGACCAGCAGACTGCAAAGGTTTGCTTCACTACGGCATCTTCGTTTGAACAGGCGAACAACGACGTTGAGGCCGAGAGTGAAATCAGGGGTTCTCTGGACACTCGGGATGAGCAAAAGGTAGTCCGATGGACCCCGATGGAGCCATTGACAGAGATCCCTCTCGTAGAAGGGGACGTTGAACGTACCATTCAGATCGGTTCACTTCTGACAGGGACTTAGCACGATGACCTAGTTGGCTTTCTCAGAAACAACGCCGACGTCTTCGCCTGGGCTCCTACTGACATGCCTGGGATCGACCCCAAGATCATATCTCATAAACTCGGGGTAGATCCTGCGGCCCGACCCGTCAGACAGAAGAAGCGAAGCTTTGTTCCGATCAAGCAGAAAGCAATTGAGAACGAGGTAGACAGGCTCCTCGCTGCTAACTTCATTCGGAATGTGCCTTACTCCGAATGGTTGGCAAATGTGGTTATGGTGAAAAAGTCAAGCGGGAAATGGCGAATGTGCGTCGACTTCACCGACCTCAACAATGTCTATCCGAAAGACAACTATCCTCTCCCTCAGATAGATCGGCTCGTCGACAGCTCGGCAGGCCACGAGCTGCTTAGCTTCATGGACGCCTTCTCCGGCTACAATCAGATCTGTATGAATTCGGCAGACGAAGATCTCACCGCATTCACAACGGACCGGGGGGTATACTGCTACAAGGTAATGCCTTTCGGCCTCAAAAACGCCGGAGCTACTTACCAACGCTTGGTTAATCGCATGTTCAAGCCCCAGATCGGTAGGAACATGGAATTTTATGTCGACGACATGCTCGTCAAGTCGGTCTCATCGCTCGACCATGCCAAGGATCTGGGCGAGGCCTTCGAAGTACTCCGCAAGTTCAAGATGAAACTGAACCCCGCCAAGTACGCATTCGGGGTCACCGGGGGAAAGTTCCTTGGTTTCATAGTCACACCGCGGGATCGAAGCCAACCCGGAGAAAATCAACGCCATCCTCAATATGGCCGCGCCCAAGACTAACGTCGAGATAATGCGGCTGACAGGACGAGTAGCCGCTCTGTCACGCTTCATGTCGAGGTTTGGCAAGAAGTGCCTCCCGTTCTTCAAAAATCTGGAAAATTCCGAGGTTCGAGTGGTCGGTAGAGTGCCAGACCACCTTTGACAAGTTAAAGAGTCACTTTGCAACTCCACCTCTGCTCATCCGACCAGTGGAAGGGGACGAGCTATCGCTGTATCTGGCAGTATCCGACCAAGCAGCGGGCGCAGTGCTCGTTCGTGAGATCGACGGAGTCCAGAGGCCGGTGTACTATGTGAGCCACGTCTTCAAAGACGCAGAAACGAGATACCCAGTGATAGAGAAAATCGTCTTGGGGCTCATCGTGGCCTCAAGGAAACTGCGGCACTATTTCCAGGCTTACACCATCCTTGTTCTTACTAAGCGCCCCTTGGGGGCTATCCTCGCCTCACCGGAGTCCTCTGGCCGCCTGGAGAAGTGGAGATGGGAGTTTTCCCAGTTCGACATAAAATACCGCCCGAGGCAGGCCATCAAAGCACAAGCCCTGGTCGATTTCGTCGTCGAGTGCACTATCCCTAGCAAGGAGCCGGAGACGGCGCCGGCCCCAGCAGCTCAGCCCTCTATCGATGGGAAGCTCGACTTAGTCCCTGATTGGATCCTTTATGTTGACGGGTCCTCGACCGAGGAAGGGTGTGGTGCCGGCCTCATCATTCGGGGCCCGAACGAGACAGAAATAGAGTATTCCCTGAAGCTCGGGTTCAAGGCCTCAAATAACACGGCGGAATACAAAGCCCTGCTGGCCGGACTGCGCATAGCCTCCGGGATGGGGCTGAAAACAATTCGGATCCGCAGCGACTCAGCCCTAGTCGTTAGCCAAGTAACCGGTCATTTCGAGGCTCGGGAACCTTTGATGGTGAAGTATCTAGTCGAGCTAAGAAGACTTTGAAAGAACTTCGACGAAGTCCAGGTAGAGCAGATCCCCAGACTGCTCAACGCCCAAGCCGACGCCTTAAGTAAGCTGGTCTCATCTTACTCGGCCAACAACAAGCGGTCCATCCTCTTTGAGATTTTGCCACAGCCTAGCGTAGAAGACGGGGCAGCAACACTCCATGTATACACAGCCCAAGAAGAAGACCGGGACTGGAGGAAGCCCTTCGTGGGATTCCTGAGGGAAGGTACGATCACAGAAGACCGGGGAGAAGCCCGTCGTCTTCGGGCCAAAGCCCGTCACTTCGTCTGGAGCAACAGGAAGCTCTACAATATGTCCTTCACTCAGCCCTTGCTCCGATGCGTCGACCCCCACGAAGCCGACTACTTCCTCCAAGAGATCCACAAAGGGGTCGGCGGCGCACATCAAAGGGTCCGCTCTTTAATCCAGAAGGCACTGCTCCAGGGGTACTACTGGCCAACTATTCACCAAGACGCCCAGAAGCTCGTTAGGAGGTGCAAAATTTACTAATTTCACGGAAGCATACCCCGCCTTCCGGCTACCGAGCTGACCGCCCTAACCTCACCGTGGCCGTTCGCCCAGTGGGGAATGGACATGATAGGCCAGTTCCCTACTGGCACGGGTGGGAACAAGTACATCCTCGTCGAGGTGGATTACTTCACAAAGTGGATCGAAACATTCCCATCAGGAAACCAGATGCCACCACAACAATCAAGTTTCTGCAGAACAATGTGATACTCCGGTTCGTCATCCCGAGATGTATCATCACCGACCACGGGACGGACTTTGAAAACGAAAAAGTGAAGGAATTCTGCAATGAATATCATATCCTCATGAAGTTTGCCGCTGTCGCGCATCCCCAATGCAACGGGCAAGCCGAAGTCGCTGATCGGGACGTCCTCCGAGGTCTCCGGACACGCCTGGAAGGACGCCAAGGCAGTTGGGTCGAGGAATTGCCCCGGGTCCTATGGGCCCTGCGTACATCAAAGAAAACCCTCATCGGGGAAACCCCTTTCAGTTTCCGCTACGAGACCGAGGCAATGGTCCCAGCGGAGATCGGATTACCCAGTCACCGGATTGAACACTTCGATGACGAAGCAAACACCTCGGCACTACGAACCAACCTGGACATCCTGTTAGAGAAACGAGACCGGGCTCAGATCAGAGCTGCCGCCTATCAACAATAGACCACCCACTACTACAATGCGCGAGTCAAGTGTCTCCTCTTTAAGGCCGGAGATTTAGTCCTAAGACGGAACGAGTTCGTCGACCAAGGCAGGCTGCATAAGTTTTCCCCAAGATGGGACGGTCCTTTCCTTGTCTCTGAGGTACTGCCCGGCGGAGCCTACCGTTTGCAAGACGCGAAAGGACGCAAGTTTCCACGGCCTTACAACGCCGAGAAACTCAAACTGTACTGATAAAAGAGCATCTACTAGCGTGCACTTCTTTTACTAAAGCAATGTAAACTTTTCTCAAGTTCTTTCTGTTCATATAATAAGAAGGGAACAATAAGACATTGTAAAAAGAAGATTTTTATTTATTCCAAAGGGTACTATAGGCTCCTCAGCCATATATTGAAATAAAAGAAAAATTACATTAGCGAGGCAAGGGGGTGCAGGAAACACTGCTCGTGGTACTCCGAGCATATTTCAGCCAGCCGAGTCCTCACCGCTTCAGCCTTTTGCCTCTGATGCTGCCCACGAATGTTGGCGTGGTGCCTCAGTTGGGAGCACTCAAAGATGAGTGCCACCGAGCGATCGCGCCGACCCGCCGAAATCATACCGAGGCAGCACAAGGACCTCAGCTTACCGACGGCCTCGTCCTTCAGCTGCTCGGACAGAGGGTTATATAGCCCCGACGATGCCCTCCAGATGGTGTACATCAACAGCTGGAGCAGGGGCGAGCGCTGGGGGAGAAGCCGGCCGAAGTGGTCCTCAATGCGTCCTATAACCAACTGCATCGTATCCTCGGTACAATGCTGGTTATACAGGTAAACATCTTCAAAGTTTATGATCTCTAGGATGGTAAAAGAGAAGTCCTCCATTCTTACGCCTTGGGGGTGGAGAAAGGAGTGCTCAACGCTCCTTCCGCTTTATAGCCTCGTTGCACCCTCAGAAGTCCAACGGTCGCTCATGCCTTCCACAACTGTACCGCCACGTAGCGGGCATCCCGCCTTTCTCGACGAAATCAAAACGACGCGGCTCTTGCGCTCCGCCCTCCCCCACGCGTTAATGACACGTGTCGACCACGACGGTCACTCTTCCCAATGATCGAATGCCGTGGAAGATCGAACAGAACCTCACGACTTGACAGAGTAGCTTCACTGCTCAGACCATCCTTAGCAGGCCTCTTACGGCCCCTCCCGCGCTAAGGATCGAAGCCCTCATCAAGAGGCACCGGGCAGTAACCCTGCTCGGCCCGTCCTTAAGGATCTAAGCCCTCGCCAAGAGGCAACCGGGCTCGTCCTTGCTCGATTATCCCTGGCTGGTAGTTCCCTATCCCTACGACGCCAGGGATCGAAGCCCTCATCAAGAGGCACCGGGCAGTAACCCTGCTCGGCCCGTCCTTAAAAATCTAAGCCTTCGCCAAGAGGCAACCGGGCTTGCCCTTTCTCGGTTATCCCTGGCTGGTAGTTCCCTACCCCCACGACCCCAGGGATCAAAGCTCTCGCCAAGAGGCACCGGGCAGCAACCCTGCTAGGCCCGTCCTTAAGGATCTAAGCCCTCGCCAAGAGGCACCGGGCAACAACCCTGCTCGGCCCGTCCTTAGCAGGTCTCTTTCGGCCCCTCCCGCGCTAAGGATCGAAGCCCTCATCAAGAAGCAATTGGGTAGCAACCCTGCTCGGTTATCCCTGGCTGGTAGCTCCCTACCCACAATGCCAGTGATCAAAGCCCTCGCCAAGAGGCACCGGGCAATAACCCTGCTCGGCCCGTCCTTAAGGATCTAAGCCCTCGCTAAGAATCACTGGGCAGCAACCCTGCTCGGCCCGTCCTTAGCAGGCCCCTTACGGCCCCTCCCATGCTAAGGATCAAAGCCCTCGTCAAGAGGCAATCGGGAAGCAACCCTGCTTGGTTATCTCTGGCTGGTAGCTCCTTACCCATAATTCCAGGGATCAAAGCCCTCGCCAAGAGGCACCGGGCAGCAACCTTGCTCGGCCCGTCCTTAAGGATCTAAGTCCTCGCCAAGAGGCACCGGGCAGCAACCCTGCTCGGCCCCTCCTTAGCAGGCCCTTTACGGCCCCTCCCGCGCTAAGGATCGAAGCCCTCATCAAGAGGCAATCGGGCAGCAACCCTGCTCGGTTATCCCTGGCTGGTAGTTCCCTACCCACAACGCTAGAGATCAAAGCCCTCGCCAAGAGGCACCAGGCGGTAACCTTGCTCGGCCCGTCCTTAAGGATCTAAGCCCTCGCCAAGAGGCACCGGACAACAACCCTGTTCGGCCCGTCCTTAGCAGGCCCCTTACGACCCCTCCCGCGCTAAGGATCAAAGCCTTCATCAAGAGGCAATTGGGAAGCAACCTTGCTCGGTTATCCCTGGCTGGTAGCTCCCTACCCATAACGCCAGAGATCAAAGCCCTCGCCAAGTAGCACCGAGCAGTAACCCTGCTCGGTCCATCCTTAGCATGCTTCCCTATGCCCTCCCGCTAAGGATTAAAGCCTTCACCAAGAGTCAACTGAGCAGCTACCCTGCTCGGTCATCCAAGGCTGGTGTTACTACCCACCGACACCAAGGATCCAAGCCCTCACCAAGAGGCCATCCACGTCTAAGCAATCCCCACCTTGACTTCAGGGCCATGGAGATACCGACCCTTCACCGGTCTTTGCACACTTGGCAAATGATCGAATTCAACTCGACGTGCGATTGCCAGACGAAGAACCGACTTGACATGAAAGCTAGACCGTGCAAGTACAAATGTTTTCCACAAACAAAAGGAAAATATGCACACAAAGAAGCAGCAAAAACATTTTTTATTCACAAAAGCATAGGTCTTTACAGGGCACTACTGGCTCCCCAGCCTTACAAAATTCCAAAACAACAAAAGAAAATAAGAAGACGAGGGGCTTCAGGCCTCAGGGGCGGGGAGGACCTCAACAAGCCGCGCCTCCACTGCGACCACCGGAGCGGCATCTTTAGGGTCGGCACCACCGGCGGGAACTTCGGCGCCGGCGGCCGGGGCGACCGACTTACCCCTCGCACTCCCACCGGGGGCCACTTTCCCTGCATCATGTCCGGGGGCGATCCCCTGCACGTCGTCGTCGAGAGGGTACAAGGCCTGGAGCTTGGCGTCGGGGAACTTCGGCATTTGAGCCTTGACAGAGTCGAGGGCGTCGTGCCAAATGACGCCCCCGTCTCTGGCAAGGTCGGCGTAGAATCGATCCAACTTTTTATAGCTCTCCACCGCCTTACACGCCCGGTCCTTCAAAGCCTCATTCTCCTTCCGGAGGGTGCTCGCCGTCTTCTTCATGGTGGCGATGAGCACCTTGAAGTCCTCTAATCGGGACTCGGCGGCTCGGGCGGCCTCTCGGTACCAGGAGACCTCCCTGTTCCCGGCTTCCACCCGGTCTTCAAGGGCAGCAGCCCTCTCCATCACCGCCCCTAGCTCCTGCCTTAAGTTCTCCTCCCGCAAGGAGAACTCGCCCGCGGCTCGCATCGCCGGAACAATCTCCTTGTCCTCCATGTGGACGATGAGGGCGACGTGCTGGAGGACTTGAAGAATGAAAGAGGGTCAAAAAGGGTAGGTAAGCACCCGACCACGCGGACAAAAATGCTGGATGAAGAACTAGATGAAGTACGAACACTAACCTGCACAGCCTCTTGAGCTATCGCCGCCATTTGGGTCCGGAGATTTCTTCAAGGGACCCTGCCTCCGGCCGACCTCTCCATATCTGAGAGCAGGCTGTCGGTGACAGAAAGCCCCGAGGGCACCTCGAAGTGAAGCTCCCCATCGTCTATAAGGATCGGGGAAGCCGGGGAGCGGGGCGCCCTCCTGTGAGACCTCTTGAGGGACGGCGCGGGAGAACCCTCCTCGTCTCTCAGCTCAGGGGCCTAAGGCTTTTGCGCCCAAGCGTACTTTCGAACCGGTGCACGGCTAGACTCGGGGGCCCGGGGCTCGCTTGGGCACCTGGGTGAAAGGGCCACCGGCGGGGCTGGAACCGACGACAGGTGAGAAGAGCCGGCACCTCCGGCCTTCTTCCCCTTCTTGACGTCGACCATTGCCACCCGGAATTTGCTCATGTCCATGGGTGCTGCATAAGACAAGAATACGAGGAGTCAACGATGCCAGGAAAAATAGAAAAAATGCACAAGTCTAAACAGGTCGCCTGAGAGCTCCCAATATACTCGCGTACTCGGCGAGGCTGAGCCTGGCACAACTGAGGGCCCGCTCAGACAGCAGCATATCAACCCGAGGGAGTGGCTCCCACTTCGACATAGCCACCGTGTCGGGATCATCTGACCGCCTCACCCGCGGACAGCTGGCCCTTTGCCACAGGGTGGGCACAGGCCAATCCTCACCCTCGGGCGGCGCGATAAAGAAAAATTTTCTCTTCCATTCATAAATGGAAGAAGGTAATACGACAATCCCTGACCCGGCAGCGTCCCTCTGTTGTTTTCTAAAGGAAATATACACCCAGCTCGGCTCGCCCTTACGAGCGCCGGGGTGGTTTTTGTAGCAAAGGGAGGAAACAAGAAGGCTCAGGCCGAAAGGGATCAGATTCAATCTCAACCGGACCAGAAACCCGAGGAGGATCCTCCAGGAGTTCGGCACTAGCTGATCCGGGGCTAACCCAAAGCAGTTCAACGCCGCACTCACCTAGGGGGCGAAGGGCAGACGCAACCTGGCCCAAAAGGCCTCCAGGTACAGGGCAATTTCATTACCCCGTACTTGGTTTGCCCTCTTCCCCTTCTCGGCCAGACGAAGCGAATAGCCGGGAGGAATAAGGAAACGAGTCTTGATGTTAACAAGCTCCTCCGCACGCCTCAGCGAGGATCGCACGCCAAGAACACCCGAGACTTGTACTCTGGGGACCGCCCTTGTCGCATGACCCCGGGGAGCATTACCAACCCTAGCTTCCCGGGGGGACTCCGACTCAGAAGAGGAAGAGGAAGAAGTGGAAGAGGAAGCTCCAGAAGACTCCCTAGAATCATTCGACGAACGTGCACACGATCCGGCGCTTCCCCTTTTAATGCGAGATCTCTCCCCTGATCTGCTGACATCATCAAGAAAATACTACGCTTTGCCCGGGAATGCACGACCGATGATATCTTCGAACAAGAGCTCACCTCGGATGATCGGTCAGACCACTCTCAACCCGACCCAGGAACGGGTCGAGACGAGAGTGGGGGGCTAATGATGAGGCTCGATATTGTGACTCTCTAGATGCTGACACATTGCAGATGATGTATCCCAAAACCTACAAGAAAGGATCAAGAACTTCGGTTAGGACCTCACCTCGGACCTCCGACCCGAGGGGTCTCCCGACCTTCGGTGGCCTTCCAGACCACCTCTCGGCTCGCCTTCGAGCTGTCATGGTACAATGATGCCTCGGCCTCCTGCTCGTCCCCGAGCCTCCCGCCGAGCTCATCCTCCTCGGTCTCATCCTGACTGACCCGCAGCGCTGATCCCAGGCACCTACGCCACGGCTCCGCGAATCTCGCCATGCGCGAGATATCCGCCGCCCACGACCCTACGTTCCACGCCATCACGATCCTCCATTAACGAGCCTATCTCGCCATTAATGTGAGATCCCGCCTATCACGTGGGCATAACGTCAGGAGCGTAACGGCCGGCATGATTCTTACGCCTGCCTGCCCATTGCTGCCGCTATATAAACCTCTCTCTCAGACGATCGAGGTACGCAATTCTTGCTACCAAGTCGCTACTCTGCCCAATTTACACCATTAACTTGATCGTCGGTGGGTCCTTGGTGGCATAACCACCCCGAGACTTCCCTGCAGGTAGCTCGGCTCAACCTCAAATCCAAGCCCATTGAGATCCACACGCTGAATGAGACAACCTCCAGATCAAACCTCAGCTGTCCATCAGTGTCTCACAGCAGATCTACAGAAGATAACATCTGAAGGAGATCCAGACCTCCATCAATCATAGAGTTTTTAGTTTATTGTATTAATAAACTTTAAGATAGTTTAATGAAGAGTGTTAGAATTAATGTGTGATAAAATAGTTGGGCTTTTGATATTAGATCTAAATCTGTATCCGTAAACTCTAGTATAAATTTATATGTATTCCTCCATGAATTAACTAATAAAAAGAATTCTATTTTTTTCTCAAATTCCTTGTTATGGTATCAGATACGTATTTCGTCAAACCCTAGCCGTCGCCAACCTCCACCATCAAACCCTAGCTGCACCACCGCACCGGACCTTGCCTCTAGATCTTTGTCATCATGCACCACCGCACCAGATCTCGCACCATCGCCGCATTATCAGTCACCATTGTATCCTGCATCACTGCATCGTATTTATGATTTGATTCAGATCTGATCTGGATTCACACAATATTATCTAGACTTTTTCGTTGGTTGTTGGATGGCGTATATTGATGCGGATATTGATTTGATTATCGTTAGTTGTTGGTCGTTGGTCATTGTTGGTTGTGGTTGATTCTTGCTGCTGGAATCATGTTAATGATATCGTACATTGGAGGGAGTTTATTTATCTCTGATGATTTTATTCTGATGGTATCGACAAAACTTAATGGTGATAATTACGCTCAATAGTCTGTTACAGTTGAGACCTTCTTGATGAGTAAACGGAAGTTGCATTACTTGCTGGAAAGTCTTCCTGGTAAGGACAAGGATGAGAAGAAATATGATGATTGGCTTGCAAAAGATGTGCATTATCAGCTGTATCAGGAATATTTCCAGGTCAACTCTCTTGAAGGCCATTACTCGTCTTTCAATAGATTATACCAGAAATTGGATTTGTATCAGCCTATTTCTTCTAATATTGCGGAGATAAAGAAGTAACGCGAGATATTGAATGTTGTGCGTTTTTTTATCGAGTCTTCCCCTGGAGTATGAGTCCGTTCGATATGCTATTTGAGGAAGTTCAGAGATTCCGACTCTTTATGAAGTATTCTTCAGGTTACGCCATTTTTCCGTGTCGGATCCCTTGTCTAATGTGTGTGGTGATAATAGTATAGATAAGTCTGCATTGGTGATCACATCTGGCAGTACACATGGTCGTGGTCGTGGCTATTTTCATGGTGGTAGTCGTGATGGAGGACGTGGTCATGGTAGTGGTTGAGGTGGAAAGTTGTGCATACTGTGGGAAATCAGGCCATTCTGTTGACTTTTGTTTGGATTTACATGGCAGACCTTCTGCTAATGATTCATCCTCTCGGGGTGATATATTGGAGTACTCGCATCCCACTACTTCATCTGATGTGGTATCTTCGACCTCAAAGATATCTATTTCTGAGGGCGAGTATCACACGCTCCTCTCTACTCAGCAGTCTACTTCTGTTGCCACGGTAACCCATACTTCAGGTACTCCTATAGTTTGTAGTGCCATTAGCAAGTCCTGAATTATTGATTCAGGTGCTATAGATCATATGACAGGTTATCGTGATTCTTTTATTTCCTTCACACCATTTACATAAAAATCTCATGTCACCTCGGCCGATGGATCTTTCTCATCTATCACTGGAAGTGGGTATCTATCCAAGGATATTTCGCTTTCATCTATTTATCATGTTCCACGATTCCCTATTAGCTTATTGTTCGTTAGCAAACTTACGAAATTGTTGGACTGTTTTGTGACATTTTATCCTTCACATTTTATCTTTCAGGATCTGTAGACTAGGAAGCTGATTGGCGGCGGGCATGAATCTCAAGGCCTTTATTATTTGAACACGAATGATGTTTTTTGTTTAGGTTCCGCGGTTTTGTCCTCATCAGTTTCTTCCCTTCAGCTCCACTGTCAGATGGGTCATTCCAATTTGAAGGTTCTTCAGGGTTTATTCCCGCATCTTAGGTTAATAAAATCACTTGATTGTGAGTCGTGTCAGTTTGGTAATCACCATCATGCATTTTTTCCTATTTTTGACAGTCGTATATTGAACCCTTTTCATTTAGTGCACATTTGAGGTCCCTTCAATGAGCCATCATATTTAGATTTTGAATATTTTGTCATATTTGTGGATGATTTTTCTCGTATCACTTATTTGTACTTGATGAAAAATCGCTCTGAATTAAGTAATATATTTCGTGTCTTTCATCTGAAAGTTCAAAACCAATTTGGTGTGTCGTTGAAAATTCTACGTACAGATAATGCAAAAGAATACGTTTTTGATTATTTCAATAAATATTTTGCTGATAATAGAATTGTACATCAGACGTCTTGCAGATATACCCCTCAACAAAATGTGGTTACTGAAAGGAAAATGTGTCATTTATTAGAAGTTGCTCGTTCTTTGTTGTTTCATATGCATGTTTCTAAAAAGTACTAGAGTGGTACTGTTTTAACAACATGTTATCTTATTAATCATCTATCCACTCCTACTTTGGGAGGAAAGTTTTCTCATCATGTTTTAATCCTAAGG
Organism: Agapanthus africanus; assembly: GCA_030015575.1. Taxonomy (NCBI): domain Eukaryota; kingdom Viridiplantae; phylum Streptophyta; class Magnoliopsida; order Asparagales; family Amaryllidaceae; genus Agapanthus; species Agapanthus africanus. The sequence goes on along the minus strand of JASDDO010000028.1, from coordinate 201,898,286 downwards.
ATTTCACTTTTTTCATTACCTGTTAAAGTGTTCAGCAGTGTATGTTTTATTCATAGACTTGCTTTTGAAGGGGATAAATTGGATTCTCGTGCCATTAAGTGTGTTTTCTTAGGATACTCTCGACTTCAGAAAGGCTATAAATGCTTTGACCTTATATTGAATAAACATTATGTTTCAGCAAATGCCATTTTTTTGAGAATGTACCATATTTTTCTCCGTCAAGTGAACCCTCTACTGACCCGTCTCTGTTGTCTTTTAATTGTTTACCTCTTATGGATGTTGATTTGAGTCCTGAAAAACCACAGGTTATTCTTATCAAACCACCAGTCTATCATTTTTATTCACGAAGGCCACGATTACAGCCAGCTACTCAACCGGCTCCACAGTCTGTAGATTCCATACAAGCTCCACAATTTGACATCGATCTTTCTATTGCGTTACGAAAAGGTACACGCTTTTGTACTTCTCATTCCATATCGAATTTTGTTTACTACTCACAATTGTCATCCAGGTATCAGTTTTTTGTATCCTCCTTATCATCCACTTCCTCACCTAATTCTTTACATGAAGTTTGGGTCACCCTAGCTGGAAAAAGGTTATAGAAGAAGAGATGAATGCTATGTATCAGAATGGTATGTGAGATTTGGTTCCTTTACCGTCTAGTAAATCATCAGTTAGATGTCGTTGTGTGTACACTATTAAATATCATCCTGACGGGACTATTGAGAGGCTGAAAGCTCGTCTTGTTGCTAAAGGCTATACACGGACATATGAAATTGATTATGTGGAGACGTTTTCTTTAGCATCGAAGCTTCCGTCTATGCACATTCTTATTTCTTTAGCAGCAAATTTGAATTGGCCTTTATATCAGTTGGATATCAAGAATGCATTTCTCTACGATGACCTTGAAGAAGTATATATGGACCAACCGCCTGGTTTCGTGGTTGAGGGGAAGACATGCAAAGTATGTAGACTGCAAAAAGCTATATATGTGATCAAGCAGTCTTCTCGGGCTTGGTTTGGTAGATTCAGTGCTGTTGTGCAGGAGTTTGGTTTATATCAGTGCAAGAGTGATTATACCGTTTTTACACTAGTCCTTGAAGAAAAGAGAATTATATTAGTTGTGTATGTTAATGATATTGTTATTAATGGAGATGATACTGACGAGATTGTTGTTCTTAAGAAATTTCTCCAACATCACTTCTATACAAAGGACATGGGGCTATTGCGACATTTCTTGGGGATTGAGATTGCACGCTCCTCAGAAAATATTTGCTTGTCTCAAAGGAAATATGTCCTAGATATTTTAAAAGAGATTGGACTTCTGGTTACCAAGTCCATAGATACACCAATAGATTCTAATATGAAAGTTTATGATGATCAAGGAGAATTATCAGAAGATCCAGGAATGTACCATCGACTGGTTGGAAAACTTAATTATATAACAAGACTAGGCATCTTTTTTGCCGTTAGCATGGTGATCCGATTTATGAATTCTCCAAGGGAGCCTCATTAGAGGGCAGTTATTCGTATTGTTCGCTATTTGAAGAATTCACCTAGTCAAGGGTTGATTTACCGCAATCATGGAGATGTTTAACAGTTGATGGGATTTTGTGATACTAATTGGGCGAGATCTCTTACTGATAAGAGATTTACTACTGGCTATTGTAACTTCTTCGATGGTAAACTTGTATCGTGGAGAAGTAAGAAACAATCAGTTGTGGTTAGATCAAGTGCGGAGGTTGAATACCGTGATATGGCTCATACTACGTGCCAGTTGATTTCGATAACTAACCTATTAAGTGAGCTTGGATTTCAAATTCATCGTTCTAATCCTCTTTTTTGTGACAATCAAGTATCAATCTATATTTCGTCTAATCCTGTTTTTCATGAGAGAACCAAGCACATTGAAGTTGATTGCTATTTTATTCGGGAAAAGAAGGAGAATAAATTTCTTAACCCTCAATACATTACAAGCAAGGATCAACCGGCATATATTATCACAAAGGTATTGGGAAAATCAAGAATTGAATTTTTATCTAATAAGCCGGGCCTAAATGATATGTATGCACTAGCCTGAAGGGGATTGTTAGAGATAATGTATGATAAACTAGTTGGGCTTTTGATATTAGATTCAAACCCGTATCCATAAACTCTAATATAAATTTATATGTATTCCTCTATGAATTAGCTAATAAAAAGAATTTTATTTTTTCCTCAAATTCTTTGTCAAAGAAAAACTCCGTTAAAACCAAGTTTAAGGAAATTGTTGTGATAAAAGAACGTTAAGAAATTCAGGGGAAAATAACTATAGCTAAGGGTATCGTAGCATAATATGGTCTTTTCTAAATTCCTTTTTTTTAAATCTCAGTTTGCAGCATTGTTCGTCCTCGTCCTCATTGTTGTGACTAACTTAGCTGTTGGGCTTTTCCCTCATATCGACAACTTTGCTCATATCAAAGGATTTACTTCAGGGTTTCTTCTTGGATTCATCATCTTGATTCACCCACAGTTTGGATATTATGCCGGTACAATCAGGCGTAAGCATGCAATGTATCAATATGTATACTTCATAATAGCGCTCATCATTCTCATTTCTTAGTAGGCATCTCTCTTCTCCTAAACAAAGTATTTTTTGGACTTTTATGGGTTAATAGCATAAATTTCCTCCAGTTTACTTGCACATACACCACCTTAAAGTAATGTATTAGCGCAAAAGGCCCTATGATTTTCGATTAAAACCTTTAAAATGCTCAAATGCAACTCTAAACAACTCCAACGATTGTATAATTTAACTCTAGAATTTGGTTGATGATCAGAGGACATGTTTGCACTCATAAATCAGGGGTATAAGTTCTATATGTGATAAACTTCATCGATGTTTTGGGAAATCAATCCTTATTTTATATATTTTTAATAAGATGGATGAGTTTCTTTTTTCCCCTTTCAAAATCTAGGTTCATTGGTGGTCTTGTTTTGCTTTTATGAGGGGTCAATGTTGTTGTGAAGGTCTCTCGTATTTAAAGAATACTGTGCATCTGAAGGCGGGACTGACGTCTTCCTGCAAAGAATAGACTGTAGGGTTAGCTAGGACGGCAGCAAGGTTTTAGGAGGTATCATCCATGCCGTTTTTAAATTTTTGCCGTTCTAAGTAACTCTAACCTAGAATCTATAACTAGAAATTTAAACAATCAAGCAATGTTAACAACTTAATATCTAAGTGAATGAGGAATACAACCTTTGTAGACCGGTCCTTCACTTCAATAGCTCCGTGTAGTAGTCCCTTTGCTGCGATGAAATGATCTTGCGGACTCTTGAATGGCTCCATGAGAAGAAAGCAACGATCTTACTTGAAGTCTTCGAGGCCGAAGATGATCTGCGTCGAGGAGACACTAACCTAAGCTACCCTCTTCACTAATGTGGGATTAGTGAAGCTAACACCGTATACTAAAACGCTAATCTAGTAGAGGATGACGAAGTAGGATTTTTGCTCACTTTGGAATTAATTTTCTCACTAGGGTTTCTCACTTGATCAAGAGCTAGAGAGCTCTTGAGCTATCAAGAAGAAGATGAAGAGAGATAATGCTATGAGTGAGAATGTCAACCATGGGTGAGAAAATATCTAATATGTCTCATGTAGAGACTTAACCATGAGTTAAGATAATGGTTGGGTTAACAAAATATCTAGTATAAAACAAAACTAGTGGACTAGTCAATGGGTCTCCAAGCTTCTCAAAGCTTCATGCCATGTGACCATTATTCAACCAATAATTGATTTACACTAAATAAATAAACCCTACATTATCTTTATCATAGTGTAAGTCTCATACACCCATGTAGCTTGTATCATCAACCATGACACAAAATGAAACACAATTAATATATATCACATATATATTAAGTGTGCACATGTGAGAAAAACAAATGTTTAAGTGAGCTAATATTAGTTAATGTAAATTAATATATCAAATATATAATTATACATTAAATCATTAAATCAACACTTGATTTAATAATCTAGTTATATCTCATATGACCGACTAATATTATTTGTATCATTATATCGAATCAACACTTGATTCGATAACTCGGCTATATCACATATAACCGACCGATACAGTATCGACTTATCGAATCAACATTTGATTCGATAACCCGGCTATATCATATATAACCGATCGATACTTAATCTCGGTCCCGTACATATCACATATATGCTCCTACTTCGTTTTGCCTGAGCTAGTGAAACCAATGTGTAGGACTCTAAAGACTCGTCAATACGCCGGCAGTAGGTGATGATCACATCAAGCACCCACAAGCCGTCAGCGGTACTAGCTGGACGTAACGGCTACCCGGGTATTGAACGATCAGAAGATCAGCTAGAAAACCCGCTCTAACTCCTGCAAAAGCCTGACAGTAACACTACCGTACAGTTCGGTCTCTTCGTCTGATATGTCGCATATCATCGCCTGGGGGTGGTAAAACTTCAGACCCCAATAGCCTGATAATTCATGCCGATGCAAGGTCTATAACAGTTCGAGAAACTACTAATAACACTCACCAGTAAATCTCAGCAACCCTGACTAGGGATTTCCTGTTATGGCCAATCGAGCATAGCGCAACATCAACTCCCAATACCGGGAGAGACGAATCCCCTCCTATCGCTCATTGCCTCTATGTGACTCGGGACTGTATCCAAAAACCACCTTTTTGCACAATCTCTTGACCGTGGTATGGTGGAAATCAAAGCACAGTGGGAATCACACGAGACTCTATGACGATCTCGGGTCGACAGATTAATCTGTACCAGTGTCACCAGAGAACTGCTATCTGACGATAGGTATAATACCATCTAGGAGTTCTCGAAGAGTTCGTTCAGTGTACCCAGTCTCCACTGAGCACCCATACACCATCTTTGATGTTAAACACCAATGGATGTGGGATCATCCATCGCCCATCATATGGGTCAAGATGCGTATACGCTAGTCTATTTTGGAGCATCGATTCCCTGTCTCGATACTCTCTCGACTAGGAATAATTATAGGGTGTACTTATGGACTACCCCTGGCCCCACTAGTATGATCTCCATCATAGTCCTGGGTGTCAAGTACACATCCTAAAGGGCTTTGTCAACATATGAGAGCAAGACAGCATCAAGTATATAAGTCAACATGTTAAGACAAAAAGCAACCAGATAGCATACTATCATATCGAGCAAGAAAGTCCTCCCTATATATGTCCAAACATCCACTACATTATACATCCCATGTACAGTAATGGCTTCTAGGGTATACATATAACTAACAATTTCCCACTTGCACTAAGGCCATTTGTCGCAGTATCACATATTTAACAATATAGCAGTGGTTGTAGTATCCCATACTCAACCATCCCAAAATCTCTCAAATTGTATTTGGGAAAGCATGCCTTGGTGAGTGGATCCGCCGTGTTAATCTCAAAATCTACTCTCCTTATCTCGATCCGTTGGAGATCAACCATCTCCCTGATCAGGTGATACTAGTCTCAGAATATGTCCGGATCGCTGATGGGACCGGTGTTCCTAGGAGAAAGCCACAACTCTATTGTTGTTACAGTAACAGTTATTGGACGCTCATTGGTAAGAACCTTGCTCATCTCATGAACAAGTAATGTCCAGACAACCTCTTTGGTAGAATCGTTGGTAGCAATGTATTCAGCCTTTATCGTCTAATATGCCACGGTATCTAGCTTGGAACTCTTCCAATCATACCGTCCCTCCAATGAGGGTAAAGACAATGCCTGTGACTGACTTTCAATCGAACTTATCACTCTGGAAGCTGGAACCAAGAACTTTCTTTTAGTGCTTCTCAAGTACTTAAGAATGTCCTCCACAGCTGTCCAGTTATTCTCTCAAGATCCGATTGATTCATGATCACTACACCTAGTGAGTCATCTACATTACATAACATCGCATACATGATAGAGCCTACTACCGAAACATAGGGTATCCCTTGCACGTGAGTGATCCATGAGTAAGTGGGCGAACCACCACGCTTAGAATTCTCCATACTAAACCCCTTTAGTATGGTGTTAATGTACCTGGATTTGGGACACTCCCAACATCCACATAGATCTATCACCATAGATCATAATCCATAAGATGTAGTAGGTATCATCCAGATCTTATATTGAGAATCCTCATGATAAGAGGAGCTTGACCTAGTGTAGCATAGGAAACACTTTCCTATTAAGAGTATGTCATTTACGTATAATACATGGAAGACAACCTCACTCTCTACAGCCTTCTTGTATATATAAGGTTCATCTACCTTTTTGATGAAGTCAAACACTTTGACCGCCACATCAAAACAGATGTTCTAACTCCATGATGCTTGTATTGATCCTGATGGACTTAAGCATAGCTTTGAAAGTCTCAACTTTTCCATTTACACTAAGAATCTTCTCAAGATTCATTTGCTCCTAATGGGTTTTACCCTTTCAGGTGCAACATGCAAAGTCATACTTCGTTGGTGTACATGGATTCCATCTTTGATCGCATAGTATCCAGCCATTTCACAGAGTCCCTACTCGTGACGGCCTGCCTGAACCTAGTTGGTCCATCATCAACCATGATGCAATTCTTGCTCCCACTGTCACCGAGAAGACCGTAGTATCTCTCAAGTGGATGAGAAACCCTACCAGATTCGTGGAGAGGCTGAGATTCGTTGGAGACTATTGAATCCTTTAGTTTCACTAAATCATTGGCTGTTAGTTTGTGTAGCTACTTTCCAGTTCTACCTCATGACCACTAATTTCTTCACAAGAAATACCTTTTCTAAAAAGGTGGCATGCTGAGAAACAAAACACCTTTTGCTCCTCAGAGTGGTAGAAGATGTTCCCTCACAAATGTTTAGGATATTCTAACAAACTTATACAGAACTGATCTTACCTTGAGTTTGTCCGGATTTTTCTTTTCAACACAGGCCTGACAACCCCATATCTTAACTCGTTTAAGACATGGTCTCTTCCCATTTCATATCTCATATGGAGTGGTAGGCACTGATTTTGATGGAACCCCATTCAATAGGTATGCAGCTTCTCAAGTGCATAACACCCAAAAAGAAATAGGTAACTCACCAGTACTCATCATAGAACGCGCCATATCTCACAGGGTGCGATACCTCCGTCCCAATACACCGTTGTGCTGTGGTGTATACGAAGGAGTAAGCTGAAAGAGAATTACATTCTCCTTTTAGAAAATCCAGGAACTTCATGCTCAAGTATTTTCCTCCTCGATCACATTGAAGGACTTGAATACTTCTACCCGTTTGGGTTTTCAACTTCAAGCTTATATTCCTTGAATTTCTCAAAAGTTTCAGACTTGTGTTTCAACAGGAACATATGTCTGAATCCTGAGAGATGATCAGTGAATATAACGAAGTACAAAGAACCAACCTTGGCATTTGTAGACTTAGGACCGTATACATCATCATGTATGCATTCCAAGAGTTCAGTAACTCTTTCTCTGTTTCCAATAAACGGAGTATAGGTCATTTTACCTTTGAGACAAGACCGGCAAGTAGCATAAGATGAAAAATTCGAACAAATTCTCATATTCATCCTTATGTAACTTAGCTGGTCGTGTCACATTGGTATGACCTAGTCTACAATGCCACAAGAAGGATTCGTTCATTTCTGAACTACTCCTCCAGTGTGTGTTCTATACACTTTGAACTGTGGTTTGATTTAGAACGTATATGCTATTATATAACGTGCCTGATTGAATCAACTCTTGATTCAGGAGAATATTCACAACATTATCCTCCAATACATAATTACATCATTCTTTAACTCATTAAAGAAACCGATGTAATGTTGTATATCAGGTTCGGTATGTAATAACATTCGTTCAGAATCAATGTATTAATACAAGGTGATATTTACCAACTGATTTGGCTGCAACAATTGCACCGGTCTCTAACACTTAGAGATATATCACCCATTCCCAGTTCTCTACCTATCTGTAGCCCATGTAACATATTACATATGCGGGATCCTGATCCAGTATCACATACCCAGGACGCAGAGGATACTGAGAAACAGTTCTCGGTAATGAACACACCCGAAGAAAATGCATCAACATGCACTTTCTTCATTTGGGTGGCATGGAAATCCGGATATTCCCCAATTTCCTGCTTGGACTTATAACAATTATAAGATGGAGCGGAACCAACGTTCCCTAGCACAGTATAATAAGCAGGTTCGGTCAATACATCCATATTATTATCTTGATTAAGGCATGACATGGTCGCTACCAGGAGAGAGAGAAGAAAACACTCTGCGTGCGCTCTTTGTAAGATTAGATTGGTTATTATTTTATCTAATCAGGATGGCTCCCACCGTTTTTATCAAATCTTCCTTCAAACCCTAAAAGGTAAGACTAGTCGGGATTAATTACACCCTACAAGTTCGCCAATCTTTCAGCTAGGCCAGTGCCGATACTTTGAGGGAGGTTCCCCGTGCTTTCGCACGGACCTAATTAAAATAAATTTCGTTTTCCTAGGGGCGTAACCCCGTTAACACCTTTCTAGACACCTACTTGATCGGCTAATTGTAATGTGTAAAACTCTCTCAGGAGTAACTTTTACTCGCAGTGGGTATCGGGATCCAACTATCTCATAGAAGGTATGCAATCTCATTGCAAATTTCAACACATGAAATTCCCGATAATAGTTTTTACCCCTAGAGACTTATGACCTTAACTATGGTCAACAAATCATAACCACTAGTCAAGTTCTACCCGTCATTTCGTGATTAATTAGACCCGCCCACATGACCCTTAACTATGGTCAACAAAGTCACATGGCTGTCCTAATTAATCGCATCATATGCTGTGTAGGAAGACATCACTTAGCTACCACACACTACGTCTTAACTATGGTCAACAAACGTAGCACGAATACTAAGTACTCTACTTCCTAAAATGACGGAGGGTTACGACAGGTTTTTAAGAAAACCTTGAGCGTAATGAACTTGATATCGTTGTAGAATCGAGTGATTTTGAAAAAGGAGTGTTTTTGAGGTTTTTACTAGTTTTGCTAAAGAGGTCACTCCCAGTGAAGGGATCTCGGCTATTTCCCATCGAATGAGGTGCAGGATATTTCACAAATGCCACTATTCAAAGCAAAAACTATATAAGCAATCAAAAGACAATCCGAGTTTGTAGCATCTGCTAGTTTCGCTAAAGAGGTCACTGTAAGTCCATGTCATGCACCCCACGTGTTTGCGGGGAGGCAGAATATATGAAAAACAATTATCAAAGCTTCATAACACGGACTTGAGCACACTGATCGTGTCTAAACCATTACTAGCAAACTACGAGAGATTTAACTACTCTGATTCGAAATTATACCTCACGTTACTTGTCCTTCGGGTCTTCATCGCTGTCCTCCACACCTCGTCGGCTCTATGGAACATAGGTACCTCAACGGCCTCCTCGAGTCAAAGACGATCCACCCGAGAGTCTATAGTCTGAGCTCCTATCTCGAATCTGAGATAACTACGACTTCTAGTTTGCTAATTTAGAAGTCCTAGAGGGTGTAGAGTATTTAGATGGATTACTTAGTCACTTTAAACCTAAGGATTCTCAACTTATGAGAGCTTTTAGGGTTTTAGGAAGAAGATGAAGACTTGAGGAGAGAGAAGTGTTTTATGATAATGAATTGAACCTTGACTCAATTTGAATTATCATGAAGCATCTAAAATATCTTGCACAAATAACTTGCACAAATATCTTCCATGCTTCATTTAATTCTTGAGATGAATCATCTCATGAGTCATGGTGCAATTAATGATAATTACACCTCATCTCCTCCACCTCATTTAGTTTAAATCTAAAAAGAAATAAACACAAATGAGTCATCTCCTTCTAGAAGCTTCCCGACAAATTACGAGACTGTCCCTCCCATCCCTATTTCCGAAAAACACGGAAAAACTGAGACTGAATAAATCCATCTGTATAATACTAGGATCTGGCTTAAACCAAAGCCTACTAGTATTATCTGCTCGGTCACAATACGTGCAAAAGTGTACGTATGTGATCGCGGCCCTACCGTAAAACCATACAGCCTCTACACCTTTTGCCCGGTGCAGAGAAACTCTCTGTGTGGGACTCTAAAAACTCGACACTACGCTGGCAGTCGGTTTAACCATAGACCGCAAACGGTACTAGCTGTACGTAACGGTCCCTAGGTAAATGTCGATAAGAAGGACGATGAGGAAACCCATCTGAACTCCTACTGAGCCTGTATGTGACAATCTCCGTACAGTCCGGTTTGTTCGTCTTGGACTATCGCATATCGGGCTCAGGGACGGTAAACGTCAGACCCCTAATAGCGGTATAAGTTGTGTCGGAGTGAAGCCCATTACACCTTGAGAAACTACCGGAGCACCTACCAGTAAATCTCGCTTGCCCTGGCCAGGGACCTTGCGTAATGGCTCTCCATACACAGCGCGATATCAACCCCCAATACCGGGAGAGAACAATCCTGTCTAACCGCTACCGTCTCCAAATGCTTCGGGACTGCACCCAACTACTACCTGTTTGCACGACTCCTTTGAGCCATGGTAGGGTAGTAAGCTAAGTACAGTGGGAACACACTCGAGGCGAAGTAGCAATGTTAAGTCGACGGACTAAGCTGTACTCATGTCACCGGGGAACTGCAATCTGACGATAGGTATAGTACCAACCTGCAGTTCCCGGTGAGTCCTGTCCAGTGTACTCGTAACCTAACGAGCACCTACATACTATCTCCAGTACGACGTACTGATGGCTGTGGGACAGACCATCTCCCCATGCTGGGATGAGAAGCTTATACACCAGTCTACTCCTAGACCCCTACGAGCGCGATGAATAGCCAAATCCACATCCCTAGACCCCTACGAGAGCGGCAAGAAACCCTACCAATTCTAGAGTTAGGAGACCCGGTCTCGACTCCTCGAGATGGTCTCCTACTGGACCCTAGAACCCGGATATTTGTGCTCCCTTCCTTGGGTCTATCTTAATGCGGAAAAATAAATAATATACATCAATGGTGACATCATCCTCAACCCGAAAGTGCCCCAATAAAAGAATATTACATACAAGCTTTTACTTGAATGAAAATGAAGAACTCTCATCTCACATAAACCCCCCGGCTATTCAAACACGACGATCCAATATAACATATCACAGCAACACATAACATCACATGTCATCAACGTAAGTAAATATGCGTATCCCAGTTGTCGTTGACATATAGCACTGAAACTGGCGATACACCACATATTACACTTACAGTCGTAGAAAAGAAAATGAAAAACTACAACAATTGGAATCCGCAACCACTTTAGACATCATAAACCTAATGTATCACATACTTTGGATTTCATGCCCAACAAATGAATTCCTTAGACATCACATGCTTAACAATTATAAACCCTGCATTTTAGTCTCGATATTGAAAACAATTTTCAATAACCTGTCGGGTAATTCAACAAGATTCCCGGCAACATGATCGAATACTCGTCGAAAACTTTAATAGGTGGCCACATCCCCCGATGCTGTCGACGAAGTGCACCAAGGCGGAACACCACTGCCGCGAGTACCACTGTAGGGTTACCTAGGACGGCAGCAAGGTTTCGGGAGGCATTGTCCATGCCGTTTTTAAATTTTTGCCGTTCTAAGTAACTCTAACCTAGAACCTTTAACTAGAAATTTAAACAATCAAGCAATGTTAACAACTTAACATCTAAGTGCATGAGGAATACAACCTTTGTAGACCGGTCCTTCACTTCAATAGCTCCGTGTAGTAGTCCCTTCGCTGCGATGAAATGATCTTGCGGACTCTTGAATGGCTCCATGAGAAGAAAGCAACGATCTTACTTGAAGTCTTCGAGGCCGAAGATGATCTGCGTCGAGGAGACACTAACCCAAGCTACCCTCTTCACTAATATGGGATTAGTAAAGCTAACACCCTATACTAAAGTGCTAATCTAGTAGAGAATGACGAAGTAGGATTTTTTCTCACTTTGGAATTAATTTTCTCACTAGGGTTTCTCACTTGATCAAGAGCTAGAGAGCTCTTGAGCTATCAAGAAGAAGATGAAGAGAGATAATGTTGTGTGTGAGAATGGCAACCATGGATGAGAAAATATCTAATATGTCTCATGTAGAGACTTAACCATGAGTTAAGATAATGGTTGGGTTAACAAAATATCTAGTATAAAACAAAACTAGATGACTAGTCAATGGGTCTCCAAGCTTCTCAAAGCTTCATGCCATGTGACCATTATCCAACTAATAATTGATTTACACTAAATAAATAAACCATACATTATCTTTATCATGGTGTAAGTCTCATACACCCATGTAGCTTGTATCATCAACCATGACACAAAATGAAACGCAATTAATATATATCACATATATATTAAGTGTGCACATATGAGAAAAAAAATGTTTAAGTGAGCTAATATTAGTTAATGTAAATTAATATATCAAATATATAATTATACATTAAATCATTAAATCAACACTTGATTTAACAATCCGGTTATATCTCATATGACCGACTAATATTATTTGTATCATTATATCGAATCAACACTTGATTCGATAACCTGGCTATATCGCATATAACCGACCGATACAGTATCGACTTATTTAATCAACATTTGATTCGATAACCCGGCTATATCATATATAACCGATCGATACTTTATATCGCAAGAATAGAATACGGTATCACATACACGTATTAATCTCGGTCTCGCATATATCATATATGTGCTCCTACTTCATTTTGCCTGTGCCAGTGAAATCTCTGTGTAGGACTCTAAAGACTCGTCAATACGCCGGCAGTAGGTGATGATCACATCAAGCACCCACAAGCTGTCAGCGGTACTAGCTGGACGTAACGGCTACCCGGGTATTGAACGATCAGAAGATCAGCAAGCAAGCCCGCTCTAACTCCTGCAAAAGCCTGACAGTAACACTACCGTACAGTCCGGTCTCTTCATTTGATATGTCGCATATCATCGCCTGGGGGTGGTAAAACGTTAGACCCCAATAGCCTGATAAGTCATGCCGATGCAAGCTCCATAACGGTTTGAGAAACTACTAATAACACTTATCAGTAAATCTCAGCAACCCTGGCCAGGGATTTCCTGTTATGGCCAATCGAGCATAGCGCAACATCAACTCCCAATATCGGGAGAGATGAATCTTCTCCTATCGCTCATTGCCTCCATGTGATATGGGACTGTACCCAAAAACCACCTTTTTGCACGATCTCTTGACCGTGGTATGGTGGAAATTAAAGCGCAGTGGGAATCTCACGAGACTCTATGACGACCTCGGGTCGAAAGACTAATCTGTATAAGTGTCACCAGAGAACTGCTATCTGACGATAGGTATAATACCATCTAGGAGTTCTCGGCGAGTCCGTTCAGTGTACCCAGTCTCCACTGAGCACCCGTACACCATCTTTGATATCAAACACTAATGGATGTGGGATCATCCATCGCCCATACTATGGGTCAAGATGCGTATACGCTAATCTACTCTGGAGTATCGATGCCCTGTCTCGATACTCCTTCGACTAGGAACAATTATAGGGTGTACTTGTGGACTACCCCTGGCCCCACTAGTATGATCTCCATCATAGTCTTGGGTGTAAAGTACACATCCTAAAGGGCTTTGTCAACATGTGAGAGCAAGACAGTGTTAGTTATATGTATGCCCTAGAGGCCATTACTATACATAAGATGTATATTGTAGTGGATGCTTGGACATATATAGGGAGGACTTTCTTGCTTGACATGATAGTATGCTATCTGGTTACACTTTACCTTAACGTGTATACTGTTTGTCTCTCTGTTACATGTTGGTAAAGCCCCTAGGATGTGTACTTGACTACCTGGACTATGATGCGGATCATACTAGTGGGGACATGGTAGTCCATAAGTACATCCTTCAAGGTCCCTAGTCGTGGGTGTATCGAGACGGGGCATCGATATACCAGAGTAGACTAGCGTATACCTTCTCGACCCATACAGATGGGCGATGGATGATCCCATATCCATTGGTGTTTGACATCAGAGATGATATACGGGTGCTCAGTGGAGACTGGGTACACTGGACGGACTCGCCGAGAACTCCCAGATGGTATTATACCTTACGTCAGATGGCAGTTCTCTGGTGACACTGGTACAGAGTAGTCTGTTGACCCGAGATCGTCATAGAGTCTTGTGTGGTTCCCACTGTGCTTTGATTTCCACCTTACCACGTCCAAGAGGGCGTGCAAAACGGTGGTTTTTGGGTACAGTCCCGAATCACATGGAGGCAATGAGCGATAGGAGGGGATTCGTCTCTCCCGGTATAGGGAGTTGATGTTGCGCTGTGTTCGATTGGCTATAACCAGAAATCCCTGGCCAGGGTTGGTGAGATTTACTGGTAAGTGTTACTAGTAGCTTCTCGAACTGTTATAGACCTCAGATCGACACGACTTATCGAGCTATTGGGGTCTGACGTTTACCACCCCTAGGCGAGATATGCGACATATCAGACGAACAGACCGGACTGTACGGTAAGTGTTACTGGTTGGATTCACAGGAGTATGAGCGGGCTTGCTCGTCGATCTTCTGATCGCTCAATACCAGGGTGGCCGTTACGTTTAGCAGACCGCTTGCGGCTTGTGGGTGTTTGATATGATCATCACCTGCTGCCGGCGTATTGACGAGTCTTTAGAGTCCTACACAGAGGTTTCCTGGCTCAAGCGAAATGAAATAGGAGCACATATGAGATATGTGCGGGACCGAGAATAATGCGTGTATGTGATACCGTATTTCATTCTCGCGATGAATGTGTCGAATGGTTGTATGCGATATAACCTAGTTATCGAATCAAGGATTGATTCGATAAATCGATACATTGTACACTAGTCGGTTGTGTGCGACATGACCGGATCATTGAATCAAGTGTAGATTTAATGATTTAATGCATAATTATATATTTGATATATTACTTTGCATTAACTAGTATTGGTTCACTTTAAATGGATTTTCTCACTTGAAGTTCACAAGTTGTATATGTGATATACTTTTGTGCACTTCATTGTATCATGTTTGATGATACATGCTTACTTGAGTTTGTGTAAAGATTAAACCATGGTTATATGAGTGGTTAGGGTTTTTGTATATTTACTTATTCATTTATTTATTTCTTTTGTTCATTTTGGCAAAAGAAAATGATAAAGGGAAAATGGTGGCTATTTTTGTTTCTAAGTTGAAGCTTCATGAAGCTTTGACTAAGTGACCATTTTGTCATCATGCTTAACCCTAACCATTCCTTCTAACCATGATTTATTTTCTACACTTGACCATGGTTGCCAAATGATAAGTATTGTTTTTTTTATTTTCTTTTAAAAAAACAACTTATCATATTCCTTTCATCATCTTCTTCTTCTTAAAAGATGAAGAAAGCTTGCTCCATCAATGGCAACTTGAGCAAATGAGTGAGAAATCCAATTCTAAAGTGAACCCACCTCCTATTTCTTCATCCTCTACCTCTTGCCAAGTAGTATAGGGTGTTTTCTTCACAAGTTTCATGACTTGGTGAAGTGGGAGCTTGATCTTGTGATGCCTCGACGTAGATCATCTTCGGCATCGAAGTCGACGACCTAGCCCGCCCATTTTTCCGATGAAGCCGACGCTAGAGCCCGGGATTCCATTTGGACAGCGAGGAGACTTCATTGCGGAGCTATGGAGGTGGAGGACCGGATCTACAAAAGTTGTATTTCCGTTCTTTTAGTTAAGTTGTTAACTATTCGCATTTGTCGCCTAAAATTCTAGTTAACGATCCGTATTAGGGTTTCTCGGCACTTGTAAAATTTGAAATTGGCATGGTTGATACCTTGTGAGACCTCATTAGAGTGCCTAGGAACCCTACAGTGGTATCAGAGCCTAGCTAGAGCATTAGGCGATGCGTAGACGATGTTAGAAACCCGATCGAACTCGAAACCCTAACCCGACAACCCTCTCTGTACATTTTTGAAAATTGTGGATTTTTGAGTATTAAAAATATGCAGAAAATTCAGCAGGAAATTCTAAGAATTACGGTACAAAAATTACCTAATGATGTGTCTAAAGTGCGGCGGAACCGCGGCATTAGCATGCTAATGCGGCGGTTCCGCGGCCATTTTGTCTTTTCTCCCATTGAATTTTGCATAGTAATTCCTCTTTTATGGTGCTGGATTTTCTGGGAATTTTTAATATTTATTCAAGAGTTGAATATTATGGGTTGTTTTGGGGATTCGATTATTCGATCGGATTATCAAACTTTGTCTAGGTGTTTTCCGGATAATTTTTGAATATGTTAAAAAGTTCGATCGGATATAAATACCCACCTTTTCCCCTGTCGGGAAATTTTCAAGCGTTGGATCTTTCCGTAGTTTAACGACGTTCTAAGTAGTGCAAGTAACGCGATGGTCCCTCTAGAAGACAACAAACCTTAACTCGATTATGAGACCGTCTTGAACTGCCCTTTGAACCTTCGGGTTTGGGGCAGTACGGCGTGTCACATGTGAGGCGTTGGCTTGACCCTTCTACGGCTGGACTGTTGGTACTGAGGCATGAACTGGATGTTTTTAAACTTGTTTCATGTGATGAGCTGTTTTGGGAAAACTTGGGTGTTTGCATGTTCGATCGGAAAGTTTAACATTTTCTATTTATCTGGAATGGGATACAATAATTGGAATTCACAAACAGTTATGAGATAACTGAATGAATGTTATAAACATAGCAGTTTAGTCTCACTTGATCGGTTGCCACGGAATTTTGATGTGATCAAAAGTCCGTCGCAATCACGTAGCATACGCGGATACTCGCCGGGTAAACTTAATAGACAGCTACACCCCTTAGCCCCGACCAAGTGACTGTAGGAGAACCCCGTCGCCGAAAGCATCCGTTCGGGTGCTCGCGGTAGCGGTGTTCCGCCTTGGTGCACTTCGTCGACGGCGTCGGGGGTGCGGCCGTCTACTAAAGTTTGCGACGAGTATTCGATCAGGATGTCGGGAATCTTGTTGAATTACCCGACTTGATATTGAAAAGAGTTTTCGATTATGAGACTAAAATGCGGGGTTTATAATTGTTAGGCATGCGATGTCTAAGGAATTCATTTGATTATGCATGCGATGTCTATGTAGGTTGCGGATTCCAACTGTTGTAGTTTTACACTTTCTTTTCTGTGACCGTAAGTGTAATATGTGATATCTCCGGTTTCGTTGCTATATGTCAACGACAATTGGGATGCGCATATTTACTTACGTTGATGACATGTGATGTTATGTGTTGCTGGATATGTTATATTGGATCGTTGTGTTCGAATAGCCCGGGGGTTTTTATGTGAGATGAGTGTTTTCATTTTCATTCATGTAAAAACTTGTATGTAATATTCTTTTATTGGGGCACTTCCAGGTTGCGGAAGATGTCACCGTTTGTATATTATTTACTTTTCCGCACTAGGATAGACCCAAGAAGGGGAGCACAAGTAACCGGGTTCTGGAGTCCAGTGGGAGACCAACTCGAGGAGTCGAGTCCGGGTCTCCTAACTCTAGAATTGGTAGGGTTTCTTGCCACTCTCGTAGGGGTCTAGGGGTGTGGGTTTGGCTATTCATCGCGACCGTGGAATCCGTGTTTTATACTGGCTCGTATTGAAAACACGGACGTCCTAGTATATCCAATATTTCATATGTTTTTTCTGCTGCGATATCTGTGATGTGATCATGTGATATATTCTGTGATAGATACTGTATATAGTATATATATGATATATTATATAGGCGTTACTTATGTTTTACACCCGCGCTAGCCCTGCCCTGCTCTGCCGTTAGTTACCTAACCTAACGGTGCACGAGAGGACATCGAGGCGAATGCGGATGGCATAAGTGTACGTCGTATTTATATGTGATGTTTAGGTAACTTAAATGATGGGACTTCATTAATGAGATTAATGAAATAAAAGAAACCTAAGATGTTGTAGAATCGAATTTCAAAAATAAAACAGGTAGCTACAGTTCTTGCTTTGCACAGCGGTATATATGATATATCTTGCACCTTATTCGATGAGGAAAGGACCGAGATCCCTTCACAGGGAGTGACTCCTTTAGCAATAACTGGCAGATGCTACACACTCGGTTTGTCTTTTGATTGCTTTTAAGAGTTTTTGCTTTGCACAGTGATATATATGATATATCCCGCACCTCATTCGACGAGGAAAGGACCGACGATCCCTTCACCGGGAGTGACTCCTTTAGCAAAACTAGAAAAGCCTCAAAAACACTCCATTTTAAAATCATTTGATTCTACAACGATATCAAGTTCATTATGCAATAGGTTTTCAGAAAAACCTGTCGTAGCCCTCCGTCATTTCAGATAAGTCCTGTTTAGTATTCGTGCTGCGTTTGTTGACCTTGTCAAGGCGCAGTGTGCGGTAGCTAACCAGTATTTATCTGCTTATGCATATGATGCAGATTGGGTTAGGGTAGTCGTGCGGCCTTGTTGACCTTGTCAAGGGTCGTGCTGGTGGGTTTGATTCAATCAAGAAATGACGGGTTGAACTTGACTTGCGGTCTATGGTTTGTTGACCTTGTCAAGGTCATAGATCGTTCAGGGCAAAATATTATCGGGAATTTCAAGTGTTGAAATTTGCAATGAGATTGCATACCTTCTATGAGATAGTTGGATCCCGATACCCGCTGCGAGTAAGAGTTACTCCTGGGAGAGTTTTATACATTACAATTAGCCGATCAAGTAGGTGTCTAGAAAGGTGTTAACGAGGTTACGCCTCTGGGAAAACGAGGTTTACATTAATTAGGTTCGTGCGAAAGCACGGGGGACCTCCCTCAAAGTACCGACACTGGCCTGGCTGAAAGATTGGCGAACTTGTAGTGTGTAATTAATCCCGGCTAGTCTTTCCTTTTTGGGTTTGAAGGAAGATTTGATAAAAAGCAGTGGGAGCCATCCTGATTAGATAAAATAATAACCAATCTGATCTTGCAAGAGTGCACGCTGAGTGTTTTCTTCTCTCTCTCTCCAGGTAGCGACCATATCACGCCTTAATCAAGATAATAATACGGATTATTGACCGAACCCGCTTGTTATACTGAGCTGGAGAACGTTGGTCCCGCTCCAACTTATAATTGTTATAAGACAGAGCAGGAAATTGAGGAATACCAGATTTCCCGTGCCGCCCAAACGAAGAGAGTGCATGCTGATGCATCATCTTCGGGTGTGTTCATTACAAAGAACTGTTTCTCAGTATCCTCCGCATCCTGGGTATATGATACCGGATCAGGATCCCAGATATGTAATCTGTTACATAGGGCTACAGTAACGTAGAGAACTGAGAACGGGTGATAAGTTTCATGAGGCAGAAAACGGGGCAAGAGTTGCAGCCAAGTCTGTTGGTCACTGTCACCCTGTATTCCAAATACATTGATTCTGAACGAATGTTATTAGATACCGAACCTGATATACAAAATCATATCAGTCTCTTTATTAGTAAAGAAAAGATATAATTTTGTATTGTTGGATAATGTTTTGAACATTTCCTATATCAAAAGTTGATCGGTTCAGGCATGTTATCTAAAAGCATTAATGTTCTAAATTAAACTACAGTTCTTTAGTATACGGAACACACACAAGAGGAAGAGTTCAGAAATGAACGAATCCTTCTTGAGGCATTGTAGACTAGGTCATATCAATGTGACCCGACTAGCTGAAGTTACATGTAGATGCATATTTAAATCAGTTTGAATCTACATCTTGTGAAACTTGCCAGTCATATCACAAAGATATAATGACACCAGCTCTGTTTATTGGAAACAGAGAAAGAGTTAGTGAACTCTTGGGATAATACATGTTGATATATGTAGGTCCCCTGTCTACACATGCCAAGACCGGTTCTTTATACTTCATTACGTTCTCTGATGATCTCTTAAGATTCAGACATATGTTCCTGTTGAAACACAAGTCAGAACCTTTTGAGGTATTCACAGAATATAAGTTAGAAGTAGAGAACCAAAATAAGGGTATAAGTATTATGTCCTTTGATGAGATCGAGGAGGAGAATACTTGAGCACGGAAATCCTGGACTATTATATAGGAGAATGAGATTCTCTCTCAGGATTACTCCTCCGTATACACCATAGCACGATGGTATATCGGGGCGGAGCAATCACACCCTATATGATAAGGTGTGCTCTATGAGTTACCTATTTTCCTTTTGGGAGTTATGCACTTGAGAAGCTGCATACCTATTGAAAAGGGTTCGAATCAAATCAGTTGCCTACCACTTCATATTTGATATGATAAGGGAAGAGCCCATCTCTTAAGTTAGTTAAGATTTGGGGTTGTCCGGCCTATGTCTAAAAGCAAAATCCGGACAAGCTCGAGGCAAGATCAGTAATGTAGAACTGGAAAGGTTCCAGTTATACAAACTGCAGCAGATGATTTGGTAGAACCAAACGATTCAATAGTTACCAACGAACCTCAGCCTCTCCGCCGATCTAGTAGGGTTCCTCACCTATCTGAGAGATACTACTGTTTCTCTATGACAGTGGGAGCGAGGATTGCATCATGAGATGATGACCCAACTAGTTTCGAGCTGGCCATCGGGAGTAGGACTCTATAAGAATGGCTGGATGCTTAGCGATCTGAGACGGAATCCATGTACACCAACAAAGTATGGACTTTAGTTGCTATATCTGAAGGGTTAAATCCCTATCAGGAGCAAGTATATCTTGAGAAGATTACTTGGTGTACTTGGAAAGGTTGAGACTTTCAAAGCTAGACATGTTAAAGGTTTTCATCATCGACCAGGCGTGGATAATGATGAATCCTTTTTCAGTGGCTATGCTTAAGTCCATCCAGATCCTATTTGCCACGGCTACATACCATGACTACGATATCTGGCGGTTGGGTGTCATGACTGCTTTTCTAAATGATATTTTAGAAAAGGGCGTCTATAAGTATACAGCCAGAGGGCTTCGTAGACAGTGGGAGCAGCGGAAACGTGTAAAAGTTGCTTTATAGGATAAAGCAGGCATCGCGGAGTTGGAACATCTGTTTTGATGTAGTAGTCAAACAGTTTGAAATCATCAAAATGGTAGATGAACCTTGTATATACAAAAAGGTAGTCAGGAGTATAGTGACGATCCTTGTAGAGTACGTGGATGACATGCTCTTGATAGGGAAGGAGTTTCCTATACTACGCTCGGTCAATCTCCGCTTATCACTATGATTCTCCATATAGGATCAAAATGATACCTCCTAAATCCTGGGGCGGGCACGAGCGATCTGGTGTCCGAGCCGATTGGTCAGACGACGACTACTGCACTTATGAGATTCGTATTAGCCGCCTATCCCGGAATGGACTGGGATGGAATTGAAAGAACGCGAAGCGCTATAGGGTCGGTTTTTTTGTTGGATCTATGAGATAGATCTAATTGGATGTTAGGATTCTCACTAGTTGTAGTGAGATGGTATCAACCGATCCTGGGGAGAATCACTGAAAGGGTTCCAGGGAGATAAGGACGACTGAAAGTCAGTCACAGGCATTGTCTTTACCCTCAGTAAAGGGACGGTATGTTGGAAGAGTTCCAAGCTAGATACCGTGGCATACTAGACGATTAAGGCTGGATACATCGCTACTTAAGATGCTACCAAAGAGTCTGTCTGGGTGTATATATATGTTCATGAGATGAACTCAGTTCCTCCCATTGTGTAACAATGGAGTTGTGGCTTATGCCAAGGAACTCCGGTCCCATCAGTGATCCAGACATATTCTAAGGCAGTGTCACCTGATCATAGAGATGGTTGATCTCCAGGGTGATCGAGGTTAGGAGAGCAGACTCAGAGGATAACATGGCGGATCCACTCACGAAGGCCTATTCCCAGAGAGAGACTTTTATGGGATGGTTGAATATGAGATACTGCAACCACTGCTATCAGATGGCCCTAGTGCAAGTGGGAGATTGTTAGTTATATGTATGCCCTAGAGGCCATTACTATACATAGGATGTATATTGTAGTGGATGCTTGGACATATATAGGGAGGACTTTCTTGCTTGACATGATAGTATGCTATCTGGTTACACTTTACCTTAACGTGTATACTGTTTGTCTCTCTGTTACATGTTGGTAAAGCCCCTAGGATGTGTACTTGACTACCTGGACTATGATGCGGATCATACTAGTGGGGACATGGTAGTCCATAAGTACATCCTTCAAGGTCCCTAGTCGTGGGTGTATCGAGACGGGGCATCGATATACCAGAGTAGACTAGCGTATACCTTCTCGACCCATACAGATGGGCGATGGATGATCCCATATCCATTGGTGTTTGACATCAGAGATGATATACGGGTGCTCAGTGGAGACTGGGTACACTGGACGGACTCGCCGAGAACTCCCAGATGGTATTATACCTTACGTCAGATGGCAGTTCTCTGGTGACACTGGTACAGAGTAGTCTGTTGACCCGAGATCGTCATAGAGTCTTGTGTGGTTCCTACTGTGCTTTGATTTCCACCTTACCATGTCCAAGAGGGCGTGCAAAACGGTGGTTTTTGGGTACAGTCCCGAATCACATGGAGGCAATGAGCGATAGGAGGGGATTCGTCTCTCCCGGTATAGGGAGTTGATGTTGCGCTGTGTTCGATTGGCTATAACCAGAAATCCCTGGCCAGGGTTGGTGAGATTTACTGGTAAGTGTTACCAGTAGCTTCTCGAACTGTTATAGGCCTCAGATCGACACGACTTATCGAGCTATTGGGGTCTGACGTTTACCACCCCTAGGCGAGATATGCGACATATCAGACGAACAGACCGGACTGTACGGTAAGTGTTACTGGTTGGATTCACAGGAGTATGAGCGGGCTTGCTCGTCGATCTTCTGATCGCTCAATACCCGGGTGGCCGTTACGTTTAGCAGACCGCTTGCGGCTTGTGGGTGTTTGATATGATCATCACCTGCTGCCGGCGTATTGACGAGTCTTTAGAGTCCTACACAGAGGTTTCCTGGCTCAAGCGAAACGAAATAGGAGCACATATGAGATATGTGCGGGACCGAGAATAATGCGTGTATGTGATACCGTATTTCATTTTCGCGATGAATGTGTCGAATGGTTGTATGCGATATAACCTAGTTATCGAATCAAGGATTGATTCGATAAATCGATACATTGTATACTAGTCGGTTGTGTGCGACATGACCGGATCATTGAATCAAGTGTAGATTTAATGATTTAATGCATAATTATATATTTGATATATTACTTTGCATTAACTAGTATTGGTTCACTTTAAATGAATTTTCTCACTTGAAGTTCACAAGTTGTATATGTGATATACTTTTGTGCACTTCATTGTATCATGTTTGATGATACATGCTTACTTGAGTTTGTGTAAAGATTAAACCATGGTTATATGAGTGGTTAGGGTTTTTGTTTATTTACTTATTCATTTATTTATTTCTTTTGTTCATTTTGGCAAAAGAAAATGATAAAGGGAAAATGGTGGCTATTTTTGTTTCTAAGTTGAAGCTTCATGAAGCTTTGACTAAGTGACCATTTTGTCATCATGCTTAACCCTAACCATTCCTTCTAACCATGATTTATTCTCTACACTTGACCATGGTTGCCAAATGATAAGTATTATTTTTTATTTTCTTTTAAAAAAACAACTTATCATATTCCTTTCATCATCTTCTATTTCTTAAAAGATGAAGAAAGCTTGCTCCATCAATGGCAACTTGAGCAAATGAGTGAGAAATCCAATTCTAAAGTGAACCCACCTCCTATTTCTTCATCCTCTATCTCTTGCCAAGTAGTATAGGGTGTTTTCTTCACAAGTTTCATGACTTGGTGAAGTGGGAGCTTGATCTTGTGATGCCTCGACGTAGATCATCTTCGGCATCGAAGTCGACGACCTAGCCCGCCCATTTTTCCGATGAAGCCGATGCTAGAGCCCGGGATTCCATTTGGACAGCGAGGAGACTTCATTGCGGAGCTATGGAGGTGGAGGACCGGATCTACAAAGGTTGTATTTCCGTTCTTTTAGTTAAGTTGTTAACTATTCGCATTTGTCGCCTAAAATTCTAGTTAACGATCCGTATTAGGGTTTCTCGGCACTTGTAAAATTTGAAATTGGCATGGTTGATTCCTTGTGAGACCTCATTAGAGTGCCTAGGAACCCTACAGACAGCACCACGTATACAAATCAACATGTTAAGACAAAGAGTAACCAGATAGCATACAATCATATCGAGCAAGAAAGTCCTCCCTATATATGTCCAAGCATCTACTACAATATACATCCCATGTACAGTAATGGCCTCTAGGGCATACATATAACTAACATAGACGTCAGTCAAAAGAAGATATATAAACCCAGATGAACTACATGTGTCAAAAACTGACGTCTGTACAGATGTCTGCCTGCAAAGAATAGACATCTGCCTGCAATCTGGACAGAAATATGTTAAAGTAGCAGACGTCAGCCTGCATGGCTACTTATGTTTGTGCAGACGTTAGTACTGACGTCTGGTCGGCAATAACTGCGAATTTAAGTTCGAGATTTAACTTGAAAATCAGGTTGTTTTGGTGGCAGTTTTGTAATTTTTGAGATCTTAAATTATAGAGACTATATATAGGATTTTAAGGTTATTAATTAAAGTTGATGTTTTTTATCCTAAAGTTTAAGAGAGATGAAACGGCGGCTCCATAATGGATCAAAACGATCATAAGGAGAATTTGTAGAAGGAGATAGATCTCGTTGGAGATCAAGGAGAGCGTGTAATAATTCTCTGTAAGGTTTTTTTCTTCTCAAGTTTTAATAAAGGTTCTCCCTGTTTCCCCCCTAAATCTCTTTTGTTATTTTTATTGCGGTTTGCATTCGGTTTTCTTTTGTTATTTCATCTATAAGGTTTTCCGCTGCGTTACCGATCGGTCTTGCAGCAGCAAAAATTTGTATCAGAGCTATATTCCATATTTTTGCGATTTAAGTTTACGGTAGGTGACGATACTTGTGCTCGCTCCCTATCTTTTTAGATCATAATTATATTGATAGTAGTTCGTAAGGATCTGAGAGAAATGTATTTTATTTGGAATTAGGGATAACAAATAACAAAGTAAATAGCATAAAATTTGAGATGGAAAAATTTAATGGAAAACAAAACTTCTCTATGTGGCAGAGAAGGATGAAGACATTTCTGGGAAAGGAAGGGCTGTTTAAGGTACTTGGCGGTAGTAAACCTACCGACATAACATAAGCAGCGGGGACAAAATTAGTGTAAATCCCTAGTTCCATGTATATTTTCCGTTTATTTATTTATTATATTTTACCAGAATTTTTCCTATTAACTACCCCAGCCCGGACCCGATCACGACCCGACCCATTACATCCCCACTTCTTCTTCTTCTTCCTTTCTTTTTCCCGCCATCTTCAGTGGCTTCTTCTCTTCTCGCGTTCGCCCATGACCCAGCCCTCGTTGATGCCGTCCACTCACCGAGATCCCCGAGATCCCCTCCTCCAAATCTTCGCTTTCTCCCTTCTCTTTCCCCTCGCCGACGTCTCCGCGAGATCCGCTTCCCCAACGGCCACGATGACCTCGTCCACTCGCCAACGATCCCCAAGACCCCCTCGCCTAACTTCTCTAAACCTTCAACCGCTCTCTTTCATTATCTCTCCCTCGTTCTCTTCATCTCTTTTAATCGCCTCCTCTCTCTCTCTCTCTCTCTCTCTCTCTCGATCTCCCTCCACAAACCGAGCCCCGCCCACTGCACCCTCACCGTCGACCTCGTCGCCGACGATCTCCCATGTGACCTCGTCTCCTTCAACCCATAACCTCCGACGAAACACCGCATCCTCTCACCATTATCAGCCACTACTCGAGCTCCCTGTCTCCATCAACTACGACGATCCCAGCTACCCATTGCACCCACTTTCTCCCTTTCACCCTCGGCTCCCCTACCTCACCACAGCTATCAACTACCGAGACCCATCACCGGCGACACCTTCATCCCTTTCGAGATCCTCGAGAGAACCCCCTTCGATCCCAGATCCCACATCACCTTCAACCTTAACCTTGACCACGTCGCCGACCACCACCGATATCACCACCGCCCCAGCTCCTCCTCCTCCAGCTCAAGCCACGCCCCAAGTCTCCTCGAGCTATCACTGGGCCACTACCTGAGCTCCGAGGCCAGCCACCATCGCTATCATCTCGTTGTTGGCCCGTGATCGTACAGCTGCTCGGTGACATGCTGGTGTTGCTGCTTTGCTGCTATTGTCATCGTTGCCCATGCGTGCCATGCTCGTGCCATTCGTTTTCGTCATTGCTGTCTTCGCCAGGCAAGTTAAACACTTGCTTTATATACAATACACACACACTACCGTTAATAACAATCAAGACTTAATTATATATTTTGGAGTCTGATAAAAATTGTGAAGCGCATTTGTGCATTACACGACGACTGAACAATAATGAGCTTAATATCCCATGATAGATATATAGAGTTCTCCGGGATCGAATCATGTTCATATGTGCGATAAACCAAATTCACTATAGTTACGAAATGATGTGCTAAGTGCTCGATGCAAAACCTTAAACCAAAACATATCTTAATATGGCAGAACTTGCGATAGTTAAATCCCTTTATTGTTTATGAATATACTATAGAAATTTGGATGCAAAATATCGTGTTTTTAATCATGTAAAGTCGCCCCTTAAAGGCAATGCTAAAACTGAAATGCATCGCACATGTCGCGTTGAAAAATATATATTAAATTCAATATAGATTGGAATGTGATGTTATATGGCTTATATCAAATCCGACTCGATAAACTAGAACCCTATAAAGTTTACCCTTCAATTCTAATAGGCCACTATAACGAGAATTGACCGGGAATACGGCTCTGGACTGCAGTCCGTGGCAGCATTCCTCGAGGATACCTGAATTTAAGCGCCTGCACATCCCCACATAAAACTGAAAATGCATGGAGTCTTATATGGTTATGTAGATAATTTAGTTAGATAACACATGAATCTAGTTCCGTTCAGTTTCACAGTTGTTTGATATTTTTTTTTATTTTATAATGTCGACGTGTTCTGCAGTTTCTGTAATGACATTTCTTTCACCTTCACAGTAAACAGGACATATCTTCTAGTAAAGGAAAGCTATTATTTATCCGTTGGATGCGTTGGAAACCTAATAGATAGAACTAGGTTTTATTCAACAGGGAAAACACCTGAATCTAAACAAAATCCCTAGTAAACTACGTGCGAAGTTGGACATCCAGTTGAGAAACTGGAATTCCAGCAATCGATCGCTAATAAAAAATGATGAAAAGTCCCTAACCTGAATTTTGTTTGACATGAAACTAATTTTACCGCTTAGATAATCAAGTATACTTCGTACGCCTTTTATATTGTTTTGGTCGATTCTATACGTGTGATTTATGGTGAATTTTATAAGTCATATGGTGTAGGGTGTCATAATGTAGTGAATATCGCATTTCTACCTATTTTTGTGCTTGTTTTATACCTTCTGCATAGTGATTGTTTACATTGAGACCTAGCGAATGTTGTGCATTATCGATATATAAGTGTTAGTGATTGGGTTGTGGTAAGTACGAAAGCGATATTGATAAGTGGAAACGTGATTGGAAGTGAAAGCGATACGTATTTTTTCACAACCTATCTAATACTTGAATACATACTATAACCTGGGGAATGAGGAAATCAAAGTAGAAATGAACTCGTATTTAGCGAGATACAGTGACTTAGAGGATGATCATTCGATATTAGTGATACACACACACACATACATTAGGTCGTGGGCCTAGCGGCACGGCTGCAGCTCGGGCAACAGTGGACCGTAGTCTCGGCCATACACGAGACCCTTGTTAAACACGAGTATCCTTTTCACCAATTGATTTCATTAATTTAGTGACTGATAAGTAGTGACTTACACATTGCCTGGTTTATTGACATGATACTTATATCGCACTGTTCATATTCAAATGATATTCATTATTCTCATGTTCTGTATTTTGTTGCACATTTCATGTTTAATAGCATTGTACCTATCATATATATTTATTTCTATATGTATCGCCCTGACGACCCGAGTGTGCATGCTCAGAGGATGAAGCAGACCCAGCCAAGGAGCATGACCTGCCATTCGAGATCGTGGAGGTCTAAACCGCAACATCAGCGCCATTCCTTTTTGCTATAAGCACATTACTATTTTGTTGGTTAGTTATTTCTTTATGCAAAATAAATGTATCTCGAACTCTTTTATTGTAATGCAATAAAGTTGTGAATTGTGATTTTCTTTACCCTAGTACTATTTACTGACTACCATGTAATATTAGAAGCCGAAGTGTGACCACGGCGGGATTATTCTCCGACCGTAAGAGCATGGCTGACCTAGTCACCCCTCGTATTCCGTATTTTGGGAAGCAGGGCGTGACATGGTTTTGTTGGCATCAGAGGCAGGTTTTGAAGAAATTACGGTTCCGTCGACGGATCCCTAGATTGAGTTATACCCTTGATGTGTGCTTTATTACATTTCTTTTTCACGTCCTAATCCTCGTTAAATTATCATGTAGCCCTTGTTTGAATCTGATTTTTTTATCATCTTTCAGAAATATGGACTCCTCGGGCAACTCCTCAGGTGCCGGTTCCCATGATCGTACCGAGAAGATTCTCAGCACACTGACGACCTGATTAGTCGAAAATAATGTATTTTTAACACGGCAATTTCCTAATCATTTGCACTCATATAGAAGTGTTCGGCATTCATATTTCACATATTAGCAAAACAGTCGTCAAATATCAGATTACATATGTTAGACTCTAAAATCGGCACTATAAAGGAAATTGACCGCATTTCATGGCATCGCATCATCCCTATATTGCGCAACACTTGTTTTGAGATTTGTGCAGGAAAATCTAGAAGAAAGGCCAAAAATTTACATGGTACCGATCAAACATTACGTCAACTCAATGATTTCAGTTCTGGTATCAATCCAAAGGGACAAATACAAATCAACATATCAGATAAAGGCCCAAGTATCAACCAAAGACCATATCAGAAGAACCAAGTCACAAGGAGTCTACATGGCCGCGGAACCGCGGCCTAAGCCGCCTTGTGCCGCGGTTTCGCGGCGGGTTGTCGACGTCACCACTTCATCTTTGCACCAAAATTCTTCACTCAGGGCCCTCATTCAGCTCATATACTTGAAGTTCCAGAAGACTCCAGAGACTTCTGCCAGATCAGCAAGCTTTGGAATCAACACTAAACTAGCCTATCATTCTAGAAACTTCTCCCTAAACCCTAGCTTAAACCCTAAGCTAGCTCCTAACAAACTCCTTCTAGAAGCTTCAACAAACTTTTGGAGGGAATTGTAATTTCAAACCTAGACCTAGGGTTTGGGAGATCTATAAATAAGACCCTAGGCTCACTTGTAAAGTATCTTGGAAAAATCCCTCCATTAGTTCATTCTAGTAGCCAATAGATCCATTCACTCTCTTTCTTCATTTTCTTCCACAAGTCTAGTGAGAGGACTTGTATGAAACCCTAACCCTAATTCCAATCAAAAAGCCAAGATCCCGAGTACCCCATCAAGCAAGAAGCCTTGCAACCTTTTATGAGCCGAGCCGATCTTCAACAGAGCAAGTGGTCAAAGCCGATCCGCGACTCACGGAGCCGAGCGACGCTAAATCGACAATTTAGTTCTTCCTCTTGTAGTTCTTGAGCGACTGTAATCAAATTGTTGATATAAATAAAAGGTGATATTCTTTTATCTTGTTTTCTTTAAATTCTTGCATCATGATTCAATCTAAATTTCTAGTTGTAAATCTGGTTGTGATGTTTGAGTAATACTCCGCTCGTCGAGGAGTCGAGACGATCAATAGAATGATGATGTAATATATTTTAAATCGATTCTTGAATCCTACGAGTTTTGTAAACCCTAGCAAGTTCAAGAATCGACGACCCAATTCGTTGCGATGCTTTCTTGATTGAAATCGCTCGAGATTGGGGAGTTACGATCGTTTCTTGAAATTGCTAGAGGCTAGAATGTGAATGATATCTACGAAAGAACAAGGGTTAAACGATGAAACCCTAGTCTCATCAAGAAAGCCCTAACTCTCGTCGATCATCATCGATCTAGTATCAATTCTTCGAAGGACAAGAACACGAAATCTTGAGATTACATCACTTCTATAGATCCGATCGATTCCTACGAGCCTCATTTAGATTCTTGACATTTGATTGGAAATATCATCGAAACCCGATTCTTGATTTGTTTATCAATTTCTTGATTCTTGATTAGATTAGTGACACCTGAATCAATCGATAAAATCTTGAATCATGTTTTCTTTTCTTTTCGATTAACTTTTCAATTTAAACAAATTAAACATAGAAACGAATCGCACAATCCCTGTGGACGATCCGCACTTGCTAACGAAATCTACATGACACCGTTATTGATTGCGGTCAAATATAATTCTTTGATTGTGAATTTTATTCAATATTACCGACACATTGAAACTTATTTGCTTTATTCGATTTACACAAACAAGAAAATATTACAATCAAATGAAACCGTTATCAGGGATCATTTGATTTGATTCGATACTTTTACATCCAATCGGAAAATTATGAACAATCAAATGGCGCCGTTGCCAAGGATTACGCGCTAATTCATTTCATATTATAGTTTGAATTGAAAGATTTATTCCATTGTTATTTTGAGATCAAAATTCGTGCAAATCCTAAACGATTTGTTATGGTTCATTGCAAGGAAATCTGGAGCTGTTTGGCAATTGAAGAAATTTTTTGGAAAATACCAGAGAGTTGAGGGAGTCTACAGAAGCTCCCTGAAAAATTTTGGTGAAGAGATCTGCACATAAGACCGCGGAAGCGCGGTGGGAGCCCCCTATTGCGGCGGAACCGCAGCTTGGTGGAGGGTTCTCTGTACAATTTTGCTTCAGGTGACTTCTTACCTTCTCCTCTCTCCTCTTTTTAGCTCCAACTAACATTTTCTGCAGTATTCTTTGCAAATAATTGCAGCGTCGCAAAAAGAAAAATTAAATTTGTGCGTGATTTTGTTTCTTGGTTGTTTGCATTCTAATACGGAAATTAAAGGGCACGGCCAAATCCAAATTAGGCGGGGATTTCATTACCCTTCCTAGGCCCTAAAAATCGCAAAACTTGCATCCGCATTGACCCACATTAACTAAAAAATATCTAGAGATGACTTTAAGGACCGTCGTGCTCAATTAGGACAAGAGAAGGCCGTGGGTAATTCATTGCTTATCCGCGTTTTCTTGTGGTGTCTAAGGCGAGTGTGTCTAAGGCTAGTGGTTTTTAATTAGGCCCACCACTTACGTAGTGGAATACCTTCCCACTTACCTGGCACTTATCCGGCCACAGGGGGACAAAGAGGCAGTGGAGGATTCTATCCTGCGACTTGTCTTTTGGCAGTTAGGAGCAGTCTAGAGCCGGACCTAGGTGACCACTAGATTCTAGGGTTTTGTGTGTTGCATTTGTTGTGTCGCATCATTTTTTCAAAAATCCGTCCCTTTTTCAAAGCAAGCACCGCATTCATTTACCCCTAATTATAAGTCAACGCTGCCACTTGTACTAACCCTTTTTAGTGCAAGATAGGATGGACACGGGATTCTAGTGCCCGTTTAGTCCGCGTACCTTTTATCGACTCCGAAGTCGATATTTCTCCATTTACCTTTCCTTTACCCACTACCACACCCACACCGATGGATCCGAATCCATCGAACTTCTTTAACCCTAATCTGCCGCCGTCCGTTGGTGCGCAGAATCCACCCCGCATCTCTCTCCAGGAGAGGTGCTACCCTATTCGAGGTTCTCTTTTGACCTGCCTATCCACACCACCAGCCAATGGGGATAACTTTGAGATTAAGCCCCAGTACATCAACCTTTTACCTAAATTCCACGGACTCGAGACTGAGGACGCTTACGTTTTCATTACCAAATTTGAAAACGTATGCGCAATGATGGGTACGTCACAACTTTCAGTGGATGCTATGCGTCTACGACTTCTTCCATTTACATTGTGCGATATAGCCGAGAAGTGGCTATATAACACTACCGCACACTCTATTACGAATTGGGAAGAATTCGTCGCTGCATTCCTTAAGAAATTTTACCCAATACAAAAGACAGCTCGAATCCGTAGCGAACTAAATCAATTTGCCCAGCTCCCTACTGAACCATTTTCAAAATGCTTTGAACGTTTCAAGGATCTATTGGTTCAGTGTCCTCATCACGGCATCCCGAGATGGGAGCTTTGCCGAATCATTTATGAGGGTATTAACCCAAACACTAAACAGAGCCTTGAAAACATGTGTCAAGATACTTTTATGACTAAGGATGATGGGGAAGCTTGGAAGTATTTAGAAGAGTTCGCTGAAAAATCACTACAGTGGGAGAGTAGAATCCAACCATTGAATAGGGGTGGCGTACACCAAATAGATGTGTCCATAGGTGTTCGAGCTGAGATGGCAGCAATGCAAAAGAAGCTCGACGCTATGGAACAAAAATTTGCAGCAGCCTCCCTAAACCCAGTGTCGCTCCCCAAAACTGTTTGTGGGTGCTGTTCTGATCCGTCTTATTTAACGGAAGAATGTTCATTAAATTCTGCGTTTCAAGGTCACGAGCATTCTAATGCCGCATTCCAACGACCTAGAAACGATCCATATTCTTCCACGTACAATCAGGGTTGGAGGAATCACCCGAATTTTGCTTAGAACCAAAACCAATCTCAAAACACGGTTCCAAACACGAATCAATTTCAAAGGGCTCTTCCTCTACCACAACAGAAACCCCTTCAACTCACTCAGCACCCCTACCAGTCACAAAATTTCCAAAATCAGATCAACACTCCTGCACAGTCTAATCCTATGACCTGTTCTGACGAGTTCTCTCAATTCACTCAAACCATGAAATCACTTTTGTCAAATTTCATAGAGGTTTCGACTGAGGTTAGATATTCCGTCAGTGAGATTAAGAAAAACTCAGCGTCCCAAGCTGAGAGTATTAGAAAGATGGAAGCTGAAATTGCACGACTTAAAGCCGAAATGCGTGCGAGAGAAAAAGGGAAACTTCCCTCTCAACCCCTACAGAATCCTGGGCATTACAATGTAAATGCCGTCACAACGTTGAGATCGGGAAGAGTGCTGAACAATCATGTCGGGGAAGGTATTGATGATATTGGAAATCATATCAACACCCCGGCTGAGACCTTTCCACACACACACATTTCTCCTTCTGATCCTTCTTCTACCACACCACCTTCTCGCGAGCCTATTCTCCATTTCTGACTAGGCTCGACACCTCAGTATAGCCCTTTTAGTTCTCCACAGACGGTCCCCACACCTCTTTTGGGACCACATCTACCCCCTCTTCCTTCTTCTGTGATGGACCCTGCGCTTATTACGAAAGCTCCTTACCCGAATCGGTTAAGGGCTAACAGTATGAGTCCTCATATGGAGAAAATTATAGAAATGTTCAAACAGGTTAACATCAATATCCCTCTCCTAGATGCTATTCAGCAAATCCCCGCTTATGCGAAAATTCTTAAGAACTTGTGCACTAGGAAGAGGAAGACTCAAGTGCCGAAGAAGGTCTTCATGTTTAATAATATTAGCACTGCTTTTATCCCCCAGCTACCAAAGAAACGTAAGGACCCAGGATGTCCTACGATATCGATTTCTATTGGGGGTAAAAACATAAATCGTGCTCTTTTAGACCTTGGCGCAAGTGTTAACCTACTTCCATATTCGGTATATGAGCAATTAGGGATTGGAGAGCTGAAACCTGCTCACTGCACTCTCCAGATGGCAGACCGCTCAATCACCAAACCAAGGGGTGAATTAGAGGATGTGTTGATAAAGGTCGAGGAATTTGTTTTCCCTGTAGACTTCATTGTGCTAGACACACAGCCTGTGGCAAACCCCCGGAGCCAAATTCCGGTGATTCTGGGTCGTCCTTTCCTTGCCACTTCCAACGCTGTTATAAACTGTAGAAATGGTTCAATGAACTTATCATTTGGAAATATGACCATTGAACTAAACATCTACAAAGTTGGAAGTCAGCCATCAGAACCCTCTGCTCATATTCTAGATGTGTGCTCTGTCCATGAGATCACTCCCGATAGTTGTGGAGCTGAGGATCTTTGCTTTCTAGATCTCGACGACATTACCACATCTCTGCTTGATCTTACACATGATCTTAGTGAGGACACTTTTCCTACACTTGAGTCCTGCACTCCTGACTTTACTCCATCCGAGTCTGTATCTTTCACAGGCTCTGAGCTTCTTTGTAACTCCAAAAATCACTCAATGATCCCTCCTTCTATCATTTCTTCGCCCGAATTAGATCTCAAAATCTTACCTTCTCACCTTAAATATGCATATCTAGGTGAGAATGAGTCTTTACCGGTTATCATATCCGCTTCTCTTGCATCAGAGCAAGAGAATGCACTTTTATCGGTATTGAGATCTAACAAAGAGGCGTTTGGTTGGAGTATGGCGGACATCAAAGGGATTAGTCCCTTGATAGTTGAACATCATATACATGTGATGGATGATGCCAGACCAACCCGAGAACCACAGAGACGGTTGAATCCCGTCATGAAGGAAGCGGTGATGAAAGAGATCGTCAAATGCCTAGATAATGGTATTATATACCCCATCTCCGATAGACAATGGGTGAGTCCTATACATGTCGTTCCTAAGAAATCCGGCATCACTGTTATAACTAATGAGGCAAATGAGTTGATTCAGACACGCGCCCAAACTGGGTGGCGTGTATGTATTGATTACAGAAAACTCAATGCTGCCATGAGGAAAGACCACTTTCCTCTACCATTCATTGATCAAATGCTGGAACGCTTAGCAGGACGAGAGTATTATTGCTTTATGGACGGATACTCAGGCTATAATCAGGTCCCCATCGCCAAAAAGGATCAAGATAAAACCACTTTTACTTGTCCTTTTGGTACCTTTGCTTATAGTCGCATGCCCTTTGGGTTATGCAATGCTCCTGCTACCTTTCAACGGTGTATGATGGGGATATTCTCTGATATGGTAGAGAATTTTCTGGAGATCTTTATGGACGATTTCTCGATTTTTGGAGACTCTTTTTCTGATTGCCTAGCGAATCTTGACGCTGTTCTTACTCGTTGCAAAGAGAAGAACTTGACTTTGAACTGGGAAAAATGCCATTTTATGGTCCAAGAAGGAATTGTACTTAGACATGTCATTTCACAGAAAGGCATTGAGGTTGACAGAGCAAAGATAGATGTCATTCAAAACCTCCCTCATCCCAAAAGCGTCAAAGATATTCGATCTTTCCTTGGCCATGCGGGCTTTTATAGGAGATTCATTAAGGACTTTAGCAAAATTGCTAGACCTTTAACTCTTCTCCTGGCCAAGGATACGACCTTCCATTTTGACTCGGATTGCGAGACAGCTTTCGACTCACTTAAACACTCACTCACTTCAGCTCCCGTTCTATCATCACTAAACTGGGACTACCCCTTTGAGCTGATGTGTGATGCATCTGATTTTGCAGTAGGTGCAGTCTTAGGACAGCACATCGAAAAGATGCCACACGTGATATACTATGCTATTAAGACCCTGAATGATGCTCAAATCAATTATACAACCACAGAAAAAGAACTTTTAGCGGTTGTATTTACATTAGAAAAATTCAGGCCTTACTTAATTGGCTCACCTATGGTTGTGTATACTGACCATTCCGCTTTAAAACATCTTCTGGCGAAGAAAGATGCAAAAGGTCGACTAATACGTTGGATCCTTCTGTTACAAGAATTTGATCTTGTTATCAAAGATAAGAAAGGATGTGAAAATGTAGTAGCCGACCATCTTTCACGCATCTCTTCTTCCCCTGTGACCCTGCAGATCAATGATTCGTTCCCTGACGAACAACTCTTGAACGTATCCGCTGAACCATGGTTCAGGGATATTGTGAACTATCTTGTCACGGGACTTATACCCAGCGATTGGTCAAAACAGGACAAATACCGCTTTCTATCCCAAGTAAAACACTTTTACTGGGATGATCCATATCTGTTTAAATATTGTCCTGATCAGATCATTCCCCGGTGTGTCCTGAAAGAAGAGTTCAAGAGTGTTCTTTTTTTTTGTCATGATCAGGCCTGTGGGGGTCATTTCGGTCCTAAAAAGACAGCGGAAAAGGTTTTGCAATGTGGATTTTATTGGCCGACCTTATTCAAGGACGCATTTGAGTATTGCAAAACCTATACACAATGTCAGTACACGGGTAGAATATCCCAGAGGAATGAAATGCCTCAGCAACCCATTCTGGTTGTTGAAATATTCGATGTTTGGGGCATTGATTTTATGGGTCCCTTTCCCAACTCCTTTGGGAATTTGTACATACTGCTAGCGGTTGATTATGTCTCAAAGTGGGTAGAAGCCATTCCATGTCTCACTAATGACAGGAAAGTTGTCATTAAGTTCTTGAAAGAGAATATCTTTTCGCGATTTGGACACCCACGTGCTATTATTAACGATAATGGGACACATTTCTGCAACAGGTCTTTCGAGACTCTGATGCGAAAATACTCAATCAACCACCGACTTTCTACACCCTATCATCCCCAAACGAGCGGGCAGGCTGAAATTTCAAATAGACAAATCAAACTTATCCTGGAGAAAACTGTTGCTAAGAATAGAAAAGACTGGTCGACCATACTGACGGATACTCTTTGGGCATTCAGGACTGCATATAAGACCGACCTAGGAATGTCTCCATATAGGATAGTTTTTGGGAAAGCATATCACTTACCCGTCGAGATAGAGCATAAAGCATTGTGGGCTATTAAAGAAATAAATTTTGATCTAAACCTTGCTTGCAACTTTCGGAAACTGCAACTAAATGAGCTAAGCGAACTCCGCGATGAAGCTTATGATAACGCTGTAATCACAAAGAATAGGACTAAGGTTTTTCACGATAAAAACATTTTGAGGAAAACATTTTCACCTGGTCAACAAGTCCTTCTTTATGATTCACGATTACACCTTCACGCGGGTAAGCTCCGATCTCGATGGAAGGGACCTTTTGTTGTGCGGTCTGTATACCCGCACGAGGCAGTAGAAGTAGAAAATGTTAAAAACGGCACATTTTTCAAAGTGAATGGACATAGACTAAAGCCTTATTTTTCCACTGACCCCACGGAGGAGCTCTTATTCTTACAAGAGCCATTTTATTTAGATTAAAATTCCTCCGTCTCACCTTCATATCCTGTATATCACTGCATCATCTTTTGAATGGAGGTGAGTGAAAAGAAGAAGTTTGGGGGAAGTTCTTCACTTATATATTTTGCCCCCACTAATAATTCCCCCCAGGCTTACAGTTTTTGTAGGTATAGCAATTGGCAACAGTGAGAACACTGTTGAAAACAAGTTTGGGGGATGTTTGTGCTTATTTTTGCATCATCTGCATATCATTTGCATAAGCACAAAACATTTCTTTTAAAAATCTATAAAAATTGAAAAAAATTTCAAAACCCATAAAAATTTAAAAATTTTCAAGTATAAAAATAATTTTAATATTTACACTTTTTTGTACATAAATAAGATAATAAAAGATTAGATAGTGAAAAATTACATCCATGAGATTAGAAAAATTTAAGAAAACTAAAAAAATTAGAAGTTTTCTTATACGAACTAGTAATAAGTAGTTATGAGCCGTTGTCCTAAGGGTTAGTAAGATGAAGGACGTTACTAATCTGAGGATAAAACTAAGTCTGAAAAATAGTTTCTATTCTGGAAGCTAAACATTTTGAACGTTGCTACCCTGCTATTCGCACTTACACACGTCTTGAAGCCTGGGATAGTAGAGGATACCTTGAAATGCTCTTGTCTTAAAGCCGATGTATGAAAGAAATAAAAAAAAATGAATAAAAAAAAATAATATAAAATGGTGAGAAAAATGAACACTGGTTTTGTTATCACCAAGGGCAATAAAAAAATATATAGCGAGGGTGCTTCTTCACCTAGTGCCCTAAGGCCAACCGGTCTGGGAGTCACTGCTATGCCTGAGGTGGTGCAAGACGAGGAAAATACACCAAATAAGCAAGTACATGAGTAATCGGTCGGTTAGTACCTCAAGAAGTATTAACGGTCGCATGAAAGTGTGTGAGCAATCTCATCTAAATATTCATAAATTAAAAAGTACTGAGGCTGATGGGCAAGAGTATGATAGCTTGAATTGAATTCTTCGGGTGCAGGGATGTCTTTACACACACGCAGGGTGATATGATCGATGTCTTGGAAGAAAGATAGGAATGAAAAATAAGACGATATTTTATTGAGGGAGGACGTGATTTCTAACATCTTTTCATGACCATTAAGATAGGGCTCATGACAACCGAACAGCTAGCTTAGTTGGAAACCCTAATTTTTAAAGCTTTTCTTCTACGATTCTTTTCTTTAAATGTAATATTCATGATCTTCCTTTTATTATTGGATTTTGTGGGTGTAATCCGCTGAAAACCCTCAGGAGACAACACTCCTTCTACTAGGGACACCTAGAGGTTTAAAGGCTTGTTGCACGTGCTCAGTGCAATCGTGTTGCCTACGAAAGTGTGCTAGTTAGTTTTTCTCTTTCTTTATTTTCTCCTTCTCTTTTTAATAAAACAGTTCGCTCGAGACGATCGAAATTAAGTTTGGGGGAATTTGATTAGTCGAAAATAATGTATTTTTAACACGGCAATTTCCCAATCATTTGCACTCATATAGAAGTGTTCGGCATTCATATTTCACATATTTGCAAAACAGTCGTCAAATATCAGATTACATGTGTTAGACTCTAAAACCGGCACTATAAAGGAAATTGATCTTATTTCATGGCATCGCATCATCCCTATATTGCGCAACACTTGTTTTGAGATCTTTGCAGGAAAATCTAGAAGAAAGGCCAAAAATTTACATGGTACCGATCAAACATTACGTCAACTCAATGATTTCAGTTCTGGTATCAATCCAAAGGGACAAATACAAATCAACATATCAGATAAAGGCCCAAGTATCAACCCAAGACTATATCAGAAGAACCAAGTCACAAGGAGTCTACATGGCCGCGGAACCGCGGCCTAAGCCGCCTTGTGCCGCGGTTCCGCGGCGGGTTGTCGACGTCACCACTTCATCTTTGCACCAAAATTCTTCACTCAGGGCCCTCATTCAGCTCATATACTTCAAGTTCCAGAAGACTCCAGAGACTTCTGCCAGATCAGCAAGCTTTGGAATCAACACTAAACTAGCCTATCATTCTAGAAACTTCTCCCTAAACCCTAGCTTAAACCCTAAGCTAGCTCCTAACAAACTCCTTCTAGAAGCTTCAACAAACTTTTGGAGGGAATTGTAATTTCAAACCTAGACCTAGGGTTTGGAAGATCTATAAATAAGACCCTAGGCTCACTTGTAAAGTATCTTGGAAAAATCCCTCCATTAGTTCATTCTAGTAGCCAATAGATCCATTCACTCTCTTTCTTCATTTTCTTCGACAAGTCTAGTGAGAGGAGTTGTGTGAAACCCTAACCTTAATTCCAATCAAAAAGCCAAGATCCCGAGTACTCCATCAAGCAAGAAGCCTTGCAACCTTTTATGAGCCGAGCCGATCTTCAACAGAGCAAGTGGTCAAAGCCGATCCGTGACTCACGGAGCCGAGCGACGCCAAATCGACAATTTAGTTCTTCCTCTTGTAGTTCTTGAGCGACTGTAATCAAATTGTTGATATAAATAAAAGGTGATATTCTTTTATCTTGTTTTCTTTAAATTCTTGCATCATGATTCAATCTAAATTTCTAGTTGTAAATCTGGTTGTGATGTTTGAGTAATACTCCGCTCGTCGAGGAGTCGAGACGATCAATAGAATGATGATGTAATATATTTTAAATCGATTCTTGAATCCTACGAGTTTTGTAAACCCTAGCAAGTTCAAGAATCGACGACCCAATTCGTTGCGATGCTTTCTTGATTGATATCGCTCGAGATTGGGGAGTTACGATCGTTTCTTGAAATTGCTAGAGGCTAGAATGTGAATGATATCTACGAAAGAACAAGGGTTAAACGATGAAACCCTAGTCTCATCAAGAAAGCCCTAACTCTCGTCGATCATCATTGATCTAGTATCAATTCTTCGAAGGACAAGAACACGAAATCTTGAGATTACATCACGGCTATAGATCCGATCGATTCCTACGAGCCTCATTTAGATTCTTGACATTTGATTGGAAATATCATCGAAACCCGATTCTTGATTTGTTTATCAATTTCTTGATTCTTGATTAGATTAGTGACACCTGAATCAATCGATAAAATCTTGAATCATGTTTTCTTTTCTTTTTGATTAACTTAGATTAGATTAGTGACTCCTCAAGTTGGTCTCCCACTGGACTCCAGAACCCGGTTACTTGTGCCCTCCTCCTTGGGTCTATCCTAGTGCGGAAAAGTAAATAATATACAAAAGGTGACAACATCCGCAACTTGGAAGTGCCCCAATAAAAGAATATTACATACAAGTTTTTACGTGAAGGAAAAAGAAAAACACTCATCTCACATAAAAACCCCCGGCTATTCAAACACGACGATCCAATATAACATATCCAGCAACACATAACATCACATGTCATCAACGTAAGTAAATATGCGCATCCCAATTGTCGTTGACATATAGCAACGAAACCGGCGATATCACATATTACACTTACGGTCACAGAAAAGAAAGTGTAAAACTACAACAGTTGGAATCCGCAATCGCCTTAGACATCGCATGCCTAAACCAATGAATTCCTTAGACATCACATGCCTAACAATTATAAACCCCGCATTTTAGTCTCAAAATCGAAAACTCTTTTCAACATCAAGTCGGGCAATTCAACAAGATTCCCGACATCATGATCGAATTCTCGTCGCAAACTTTAGTAGGCGGCCGCACCCCCGATACCGTCGACGAAGTGCACCAAGGCGGAACACCGCTGCCGTGAGCACCCGAACGGATGCTTTCGGCGACGGGGTTCTCCTACAGTCACTTAGTCGGGGCTATGGGGCGAGGCGGTCTATTAAGTTTACCCAGCGAGTATCCGCGTACCCTACGTGATTGCGATGGACTTTTGATCACATCAAAATTCCGTAGCAACCGATCAAGTGAGACTAAACTGCTATGTTTATAACATTCATTCAGTTATCTCATAATTACTTGTGAATTCCAATTATTGTATCCCATTCCAGATAAATAGAAAATGTTAAACTTTCCGATCGAACATCCAAACACCCAAGTTTTCCCGATACAGATCAACACATGAAATAAGTTTAAAAACATTCACTTCATGCCTCAGTACCAACGGTCCAGCCGTAGAAGGGTCAAGCCAACGCCTCATATGTGGCACGCCGTACTGCCCCAAACCCGAAGGTTCAAAGGGCAGTTCAAGACGGTCAAATAATCGAGTTAAGGTTTGTTGTCTTCTAGAGGTCCATCGCGTTACTTGCACTACTTAGAACGTCTTTAAACCACGGAAAAATCCAACACTTGGAAATTTCCCGACAGGGAAAAATTGGGTATTTATATCCGGCCGAACTTTTTAACATATTCAAAAATTATCCGGAAAACACCTAGACAAAGTTTGATAATCCGATCAAATAATCGAATCCCCAAAACAACCCAGAATATTCAACTCTTGAATAAATATTAAAAATTCCCAGAAAACTCAGCACCTGAAAATATGAATTACTCTGCAAAAGTTATAAAATAATGTGAAAAAATGGGCGCGGAACCGCCGCACAAGCCATGCTTGTGCCGCGGTTCCGCCGTGCTTTAGATGGATCATCGGGTAATATTTTCACCGTAATTCTTAGAATTCCCTGCTGAATTTTTAAAGCATTTTTAATCTGGAAAAAACCCAGTTTTTGAAAAAAGTCCAGAGAGCAATTTGTTTTAGGGTTTCGATGTTCATTCGGGTTTCAAACGTCGTCACTCCTTCGCCTAAGGCTCTAGCTAGGCTCTGATACCACTGAAGGGTTCCTAGGCACACTAATGAGGTCTCACAAGGCATCAACCATGCCAATTACAAATTTTACAAGTGCCGAGAAACCCTAATACGGATCGTTAACTAGAATTTTAGGCGAAACTAGAAGCTAGTTAACAACTTAACTAAAGGGTAAACGAAAATACAACCTTTGTAGATCCGGTCCTCCACCTCTATAGCTCCGTGACGGTGTACCCTCGCTGCGATCATCGGATCCCGGGCTCTAGCGTCGGCTTCATCGGAAAAATGGGCGGGCTAGGTCGTCGACTTCGATGCCGAAGATGATCTACGTCGAGGCATCACAAGATCAAGCTTCCACTTCACCAAGTCATGAAACTTATGAAGAAAACACCCTATACTACTTGGCAAGAGGTAGAGGATGAAGAAATAGGAAGTGGGTTC
Source organism: Agapanthus africanus (assembly GCA_030015575.1). Lineage (NCBI taxonomy): Eukaryota > Viridiplantae > Streptophyta > Magnoliopsida > Asparagales > Amaryllidaceae > Agapanthus > Agapanthus africanus. Next base: position 201,855,683 of record JASDDO010000028.1, on the reverse strand, counting down.
ACTTTAGAATTGGATTTCTCACACTTTTTCTCTAGTTGCCATTGATGGAGGCAAGCTTTTCTTCTTTGAAGAAGAAGAAGAAGAAGATGAATATGATAAGTATTATCTAAAATAGAAAATAATATGAATACTTATCATATACTAACCATGGTTATGTGTAGAGAATAGATGATGGTTAGATGGAATGGTTAGGGTTAAGCATGAGACAAAATGGTCACTTAGTCAAAGCTTCATGAAGCTTCAATAACAAAAAAAGAAAGCCACCATTTTTCTCTTTATCTTTTCCATAATAAATAAATAAATAAATAGATATGAAAATCAAAACCCTAACCATTTAAATAACCATGGTTTAATCTTTACACAAACTCAAGTTAGCATGCATCATCAAACATGATACAAACTTGTGCACAAAAATATATCACATATACAATGTGCACAAACAAGAGAGAAAAACCATTTAAAGTGAACCAATACTAGTTAATGCAAAGTAATATATCAAATATATAATTATGCATTAAATCATTAAATCAACACTTGATTTAATGATCCGGTCATATCGCATATAACCGACTAATATCCAATGTATCGATTTATCGAATCAATCTTCGATTCGATAACTAGGTTATATCGCATACAACCAATCGAAATATTCATCGCGAGAATGAAATACGGTATCACATACACGCATTATTCTCGGTCCCGCACATATCTCATATGCGCTCCTATTTCGTTTCGCTTGAGCCAGGAAACCTCTGTGTAGGACTCTAAAGACTCGTCAATACGCCGGCAGCAGGTGATGATCATATCAAACATCCACAAGCCGCAAGCGGTCTGCTAAACGTAACGGCCACCCGGGTATTGAGCGATCAGAAGATCGACGAGCAAGCCCGCTCACACTCCTGTGAATCCAACCAGTAACACTTACCGTACAGTCCGGTCTCGTCGTCTGATATGTCGCATATCTCGCCTAGGGGTGGTAAACGTCAGACCCCAATAGCTCGATAAGTCGTGTCGATATGAGGTCTATAACAGTTCGAGAAACTACTGGTAACACTTACCAGTAAATCTCAGCAACCCTGGCCAGGGATTTCCGGTTATAGCCAATCGAACACAGCGCAACATCAACTCCCTATACCGGGAGAGACGAATCCCCTCCTATCGCTCATTGCCTCCATGTGACTCGGAACTGTACCCAAAAACCACCGTTTTGCACGCCCTCTTGGACGTGGTAAGGTGGAAATCAAAGCACAGTGGGAACCACACAAGACTCTATGACGATCTCGGGTCAACAGACTACTCTGTACCAGTGTCACCAAAGAACTGCCATCTGACGTAAGGTTTAATACCATCTGGGAGTTCTCGGCGAGTTCGTCCAGCGTACTCAGTCTCCACTGAGCACTCGTATATCATCTCTGATGTCAAACACCAATGGATATGGGATCATCCATCGCCCATCTGTATGGGTCGAGAAGGTATACGCTAGTCTACTCTGGTATATCGATGCCCCGTCTCGATACACCCATGACTAGGGACCTTGAAGGATGTACTTATGGACTACCATGTCCCCACTAGTATGATCCGCATCATAGTCCAGGTAGTCAAGTACACATCCTAGGGGCTTTACCAACATGTAACAGAGAGACAATCAGTATACACGTTAAGGTAAAGAGTAACCAGATAGCATACTATCATGTCGAGCAAGAAAGTCCTCCCTATATATGTCCCAGCATCCACTACAATATACATCCTATGTACAGTAATGGCCTCTAGGGCATACATATAACTAACATGTAGAGATATCAAGAACAAGAAAAGATAAACTAGACTGTCTAGTACATGTCCATGAGCCAGAATAAATGAATCAAGAAATAATAATATGCGGAAGCAAAAGATCCAATAAATAAAACACCTGGAAAGTAAAACTGGATACCAACAGGATCCTCACCGCTCGGTCTAACAGCGGCAGTACTCCTGATCAGTCTGCAACAAAGGTAGAGGATCTGGGCCATGCAAAACCCAGACGTCAGTGCGTCATAATATCAAGCAATAAATTAAACAGGGGTAGCAATACATACAGGTATGTATATGAACAGTAAAATAGGTATAATAGTAATATAAATGAGAACAGTAAGGGTAATGTGTAGTGAGTAATCTAGACTGGTTTATTGGGTTAACTACTCTCAAGTCTTTGAAATCAATTTGATGAATCATCGATGTAACTCAATAGTATCCCGTGCGTGCCTCGGATCACGGTCTATGACTCTCGGGCTGAATCCGAGACGTGCCACAAGGCAGTAAAGGGTAATAGGTAATGACGAGTGATGTCAGCAGCATCACCCCGGGGCTGGCCTAGCCCGTAAGACTGATCAGTAAAGGTATCGAATTGTCGAGTTACAAGTCATGTTTCATCATTGATTTCCCCATACCCCAAGTTATATATTCAAGTCAGGGATTAATAAATCTGGAGCTAATGCCAACACGGGATCAGGCAGGTATAGGTTTGTCTGGATAGATAACAGGAAATATCCGTAGGGGCAACATGTCAAGTTTGTTGGCATTAGTAACAAGATCAGGTAACAGGTAAAGCCATGGTACCTTAAGTCAAGTCAGGTAATATATAAGTGTCAAGAAGTATACGGTATCACGACGTGTCAAGAAGTGTACGGTATCACGACGTGTCAAGTAATGGTATATCAAGTCATGTCAGGGGTGCACAAATGTCACGTGGGTGCTCATAATCAAACTATAATAAGCATGGGTACACAAAAACAGGTATCGAGTACTAACGAAATGAACTAGCATGAATGGTATCCACATAGATAGAAAGACAACGACATGGATGCACGTTATCGATTAGGGTTACATTTAATAGTTCTAAAACTAATTAGATTACACTTTATTAAACATGGGGTATTAAAACAACAATATTGGGTTATTAATAAGATCTGTAAATGCAGCTATGTGTATTCTATTCGATATGGATGCGGATGGATACTATATAACCTTTAAATGATAAACTAGTTAATGCACGATGTTCAATTAAACAATGTGAATGGTTATATTCAATTTGATGCGGTATACTATAGTATGATATGTGACAAGATAGGTTTGCATATGTTAGATATGAAATGATAAGAATGGATGCATACGGTCATTGTAACACTGTGAAACAAGTACTTTAGATGCACGGTTTGAAATTCAAATATTATATTCATTAAAATAGATGCATAAAATATAATGCAGCATGTACCAAGATAAACTTGCCTCGGGGATCCATAGATGCACGACACACAGCAAGAATGCGAGAAACGACGGAAAATCTCCATTGGGGCATTTCGTCGAACACTTTGCACACACAAATGCAGAACAGAATCAGGCAATGCAAGAATATAACCACGTAGGTAGGGGACGTCCACCGGGTCTCCCGGATCAGCGGCGGTGAGCACGGCTCCGGCGATCACCGGAAAAGTATGAATCTAAGAAATCAAGAAAAGAGGAGAAGAAGAAGAAGAAAGGAGGTGGTCTGGGGTTAGGGTGTTGTTTCTTGGCTTGGGGTTTAGGACAGAGAAGGTGAAGAGATGGTGACGACGAGGTCGCTGGGTTTTCCGGCAAAGGGCAGTGGGCAATCCGCTGTAGGTTCTTGACGTCGGGGATCGGGGTGTGCAGGGAAAGCTTGGGGTGCAGGGAAGTGGAGCGGAGGTGACAAGGGGATGCTGACGAGGGTGGTCGGTGGTGAGGGTACCGGCAACGGCGATACGACGAGGGCAGTGGCTTGCAGGTGTGGGTTCTGTGCGGCCGGGGACGGGAAGATGGGTTGTGCCGGCGGAGGAGAAGAGGAAGGAGAGGATGAAGGTGAGTTTGAGGAGGAAGACGACGAAGGTGGAGGATCGGCGGCGACGGGAGCATGGGTTGCTCGGTGATGGGTTCGAGGGCAAAGGCGATCGTGGGTGTGCAGGCGGGGTTAAGGTTTATGGGGTTCGTCGAGGGTTGTCGGGAAAGGAGAGGAGGAGATGGTGTTGACGACGAGGGGCTGAGGCGAGGGTGGAGGCAGTGACGGCGACGACGAGACAAAGGCAAGGGCTCGCGTCGGGAAAGGAGAGAGAGGAGAGGAGGCGGTTGCGGAGGTGAAGATGAGGGTGAGGGAGGTGGAGACGAGGGGGCGAAGTCGGCGAGGCTCGAGGGCGGCATGGGTTAGGGTTAGGGTTTGCGATGGAGGTGAGAGGTGAAGGCGGGAAAAATGAAAAAGAAGGTGAGAAGAGAGAGAGAGAGAGAACTATAAGGGGGGAGAGAGACGTGGGCGTGGGGTTAAAATTAAGAGAGAGAGAGAGAGGAGAGGGAGAGAGAGAGGCAGAGGTGAGAGGCAGAGAGACATGCATGTTTTCCTTTCAAAAAATTTAAAAGGATTAATATAATTTTTATAAAAAGTAAGAGAGAGAGAGAGAATTGAGATCTGACTGTTACGAGTTTTGGTACATAAAAATATTTCTTTAGTTAAAGAAAACTTTAGAATGAAATAAAGAATATAATATTATAATATTAGTCCGTTTTGAGATTTTGGAAAATACAAATTTACACCAAAACACGCCCGGGTCGGGTCTAAAAATCCGGTTTTAAAATATGAATAATATATGCGACTTTCAAAATCCAAAATGAATGCTCTGGTAACGAAAATGCATACCCCAAGAACGGACGCACGCATGTGCGCTTAGCCATCCAAACACGTCTGTTTCACGGAACGGGACGAGAACAAGATGCGCGGACGCTACCACGGGGTTAGGGGTATCATGCAAGCCTATAATGTATTTTTAAAAATATTTTATGTGACTTAAAATGTTATATGGTAAAGGATGCAATGCCCGATAAAATGCCAGTATGCAGTATTGATGAAATGTACGTGTCTATTTAATAAGCCAGGGTAGTCTATAAATATAATTCAACAAGTTCAAGCAAGTGGGTCGGGTCGAATGCAATGTAAAGATGTAAAGTACCATTCGCACCCAAACACGATAAATCAATAAAATACCACAGATATATAAATACGGGAACTGGAATTGGTATAAATGAACTCGGTTGTTACATTCACTCACCTCATTAGTTTATTCTCATCTCTTGAGCTCATCTTCTTCTTCTTTGAGCAAAAGTTTGCTAGGGTTTTCAAAAGAGAGAAAATATTATGAGAAAAATAAAACTAAAGTGAGCCCACTTTCTACTTCATTATCCTCTACTAGATTATCACTTTAGTATAGGGTGTTTGCTTCACTAATCTCTCAATTAGTGAAGTAATAGCTTGAGTTAGTGTCTCCTAGACGTAGATCATTTTTGGCCTTGAAGACTTCAAGCAAGATCGTTCTTTTCATCTTGAGAAGCTATGCAAGAGTCCGGGACTTGGATCGCAACGAAAGGACTTCAACTCGGAGCTTTAGAAGCGAAGGACTGGTATACAAAGGTTGTATTCCGCAAACACTTAGATGTAAAGTAGTTTACTTTGTGTTTCGTATGATTCTCTAGTTATCGATTCTAGTTTAGGGTTCTTTAAAACGACAAATTATTTTAAATGGCGTGGACGATGCCTCCCAAAACCTTACTGCCATCGATGGAAACCCTACAGTGGTATTAGAGCCCAGCTAGAGAATTAGACGGATTGTGTTAGATTACGAAACCGAAATGAACTCCGAAACTTGAAACCCTAAAACCCGCATTCTTTCGATTTTCAAATGAGCTCCAAAAATTTTTCAAACAAGTGCAGAATCATCTAAGAGAAAATATAAGAACATGGGAGAAAATTAGGACTATGTGCTCGGAATTTGGCCGAGCACATAGGGATAATTTCCGAGGTCGCAGTCCCCAGTAAGGAATCTTGGTATCAAATTTTTTCTATGTTCTGTGCTCTGGGTTTTGGTGTTTCAGGTGTTATTTGATTTTGCTACTTTTTCATGTGATGATTAACTTACTGCAATGGCAACTTGGAGTGTTTTCGTAGTCGTAATTGTAACCGTTTTCGGGTTACTTTAGACGGTATTAAAAAGTTCGATCAGATATCAAATACCCGCTTTAACCCTTGCCGGAAAAATTTCCAAGTGTTGGATTTTTTCCGTAGTTAAAAAGCATTCAAATATCATGCAAGTTTTGTGATGGACCCTCTAGAAGAACAAAACCTTAACTCGATTATGTGACCGTCAGAACCGCCACTAAACCCTCGGGTTTGTGGTGGTTCAGCGGTGCCACATGTGAGGCGTTGGTTGAACCTTCTACGGCTGGTCCATTGGTAGCATGTGCTGAACAATTTTAAACTACGCTCAAGTGTTGAGCTTTTTGGGTAATTGTGGGTGTTTGTTGATTCGATCGGAATGTTTAACATCGTCTAGTTTTTTCTGCGATCGTAAGTGTAATATGTGGGGTATCGCCGGTTTCGTTGCTATATGTCAACGACAATTGGGATACGCATATTTACTTACGTTGATGACATGTGATGTTATGTGTTGCTGTATATGTTATATTGGATCGTCGTGTTTGAATAGCTGGGGGTTTTATGTGAGATCAGAGTTTTTCATTTTCATTCATGTAAAATTCAAATGTATATAATATTCTTTTATTGGGGCACTTCCAGGTTGAGGATGATGTCACCATTGTTGTATATTATTTACTTTTCCGCATTAGGATAGACCCAAGGAGGGGAGCGCAGGTAACCGGGTTCTAGAGTCCAGTGGGAGACCAACTCGAGGAGTCGAGTCTGGGTCTCCTAACTCTAGAATTGGTTGGGTTGCTTACCGCTCTCGTAAGGGTCTTGGAATGTGGGTTTGGCTATTCATCGCGACCGTAGAATCCTTGTTTTATACAGGCTCAAAATAAACACGGACCTCCTAGTATATCTAATATTTCATATGTTTCTTCTGCTGCTCTGTGATGTGATCACTGTGGATTCTGAGACGAATGGATATATATTATATATGAGATATATAGTAGATGCTGCTTATGTTTTGCACCCGCGCTAGTCCCGTCCCGGTATGCCGTTAGTTAAGTAACCTAACGGTGTCTAACGGAACATTGTGGCGAATGCGGATGGTATAAGCGTACGTTGTATTTTCATTTCTTCAGTGATACTTAGGAAGCTTAAATGATGGGACTTCATTAATATGACTAATGAAAGAAAAAGAAACCTAAAAGATGTTGTAGAATCAAATTTTCAAAAAGGGTAGCTACAGTTATTATTTTGCATAGTGATATATTTGATATATCCCGCACCTTATTCGATAAGGAAAGAGCCGAGATCTCTTCACCGGAAGTGACCTCTTTAGCAATAACTGGCAAATGCTACAACACTAGGTTTGTCTTTTGATTTCTTTTAAAGTTTTTTGATTTGCATAGTGATATATGTGATATATCCCGCATCTTATTTGATGAAGAAAGAGCCGAGATCCCTTCACCAGGAATGACCTCTTTAGCAAAACTAGTAAAACCCTCAAAAACACTCCTTTTCAAAATCACTCGATTCCACAACGATATCAAGTTCATTACGCAAAAAGTCTTCTGAAAAACCTGTCGTAGCCCTCCGTTATTTCAGATAAGTCCTGTTTAGTATTCGTGCTATGTTTGTTGGCCTGTGTCAAGGCGTAGTGTGCGGTAGCTAACTAGTGCTTATCTCCAGCATAAGATGAGATTGGATTAGGGTAGTCGTACGACTTTGTTGGCCTGCGTCAAGGGTCGTGCAGGTGGGTTTAATTCAATCAAGAAATGACGGGTTGAACTTGACTAGCGGACTATGGTTTGTTGGCCTACGTCAAGGTCATAGGACGCTAGGGGCAAAATATTATCGGGAATTTCAAGTGTTGAAATTTGCAATGAGATTGCATACCTTCTATGAGATAGTCCGATCCCGATACCCACCGCGAGTAAGAGTTACTCCTGGGAGAGTTTTACACAGGATAATTAGCCGATTAAGTAGGTGTCTAGAAAGATGTCAACGGGGTTATGCTTCTGGGAAAACGAGGTTTATTTTAATTAGGTCCGTGCGAAAGCACGGGGAACCTCCATTAAAATACCGGCACTGGCCTGGCTAAAAGATTGGCAAAATTGTAGGGTGTAATTAATCCCGGCTAGTCTTTCCTTTTTAGGGTTTGAAGGAAAATTTGATAAAAACAGTGGGAGCCATCCTGATTAGATAAAATAATAACCAATCTGATCTTGTAAGATCATACGCTAAAGTGTTTTCTTCTCTCTCTCTCTTCAGGTAGCGACCATGTTAGGCCCTAATCAAGATAATAATATGGATCCATTGACCGAACCCGCATGTTATACTGTGCAGGGAAACGTTGGTTCTGTTCGTTATTATAATTGTTATAAGACTGAACAGGGAATAGGGGATTACCAGAATTCCCGTGCCGCCCAAACGAAGAAAGTGCATGTTGATATATCTTCTTCGGGTGTGTTCATTACCGAGAACTGTTTTTCAGTATCCTCTACGTCCTGGGTATGTAATACCGGATCAGATTCCACATATGTAATTTGTTACATAGGCTACAGATAGGTAGAGAAGTGAGAACGGGTGATAAAGTTTCAAGAATTGGAAATGGTGCAATTGTTGCAGCCAAGATGTTGGCAGTTATCACCCTGTATTATCAAGTACATTGATTCTGAATGAATGTTATTAGATACCATACCTGATATACAATATCATATCAGTCTCTTTATTTAGTAAAGAAGGATATAATTTTTTATTGTTGGATAATATTTTAAATATTTCCTATATCAAGAGTTGATCGGTTCAGGCACGTTATCTAAAAGCATATACGTTCTAATCAAACCATAGTTCTTAACGTACAGAACACATATAAGGGGAAGAGTTCAGAAATGAACGAATCCTTCTTGAGATATTGTAGACTAGGTCATATCAATATGACCCGACTAGCTGAAGTTGCATAAAGATGCATATTTAAATCAGTTTGAATTTATATCTTGTGAAACTTGCCAGTCTTGTCACAAAGATAAAATGACCATAGCTCCGTTTATTGGAAACAGAGAAAGAATTAGTGAACTCTTAGGATTGATACATGATGATGTATGTAGGTCCCCTGTCTACACATGCCAGGACCGGTTCTTAATACTTCATTACATTCAATGATGATCTCTCAAGATTCGGACATATGTTCCTGTTGAAATACAAGTCTGAAGCTTTTGAGAAATTCAATGAATATAAGTCAGAAGTAGAGAACCAAAACGGGTATAAGTATTATGTCCTATGATGAGATCAAGGAGGAGAATACTTGAGCACGGAATTCCTGGACTATTCTAAAGGAGAATGAGATTCTCTCTCAGCATTACTCCTCCGAATACACCACAACACAACGGTGTATCGGGACGGAGCAATCGCACACTATTAGATATGGTGCGCTCTATGATGAGTACTACTGAGTAGCCTATTTCCTTTTGGGAGTTATGCACTTGAGAAGTGCATACCTATTGAATAGTGTTCCAACCAAATCAGGTGCCTACCACTCCATATGTGATATAGTATGGGAAGAGCCCATCTCTTATGTAAGTTAAGATTTAGGGTTGTCCGGCCTATGTCTAAAAAAAAAATCCGGACAAGCTCGAGGCAAGGTCAGTTCCTTGGAAGTTTGTTGGATATTCCAAGCATTCGCAAGGGAATATCTTCTACCGCACCGAGGAACAAAACGTGTTTTATTTCTTAGCATGCCACCTTTTTAGAAAAGGAAGTTATTTTGGAAAGAAATTTGTGGTTATGAGGTAGGACTGGAAAGAGTTCCAGCTATACAAACTACATATGACGATTTGGTAGAACCGGAGGATTCAATAGTTCCTGACGAACCTCAGCCTCTCCGCCGATCTGGTAGGGTTCCTCATCCACCTGAGAGATACTTCGGTTTTCTCTATGACAGTGGGAGCGAGGATTGCATCATGAGATGATGACCCAACTAGTTTCGAGCAGGCCATCAAGAGTAGGGACTCTGTAAGAATGGCTGGATGCTATGCGATCTGAGATGGAATCCATATACACCAAAAAAGTATGGACTTTGGTTTCTTTATCTGAAGGGTTAAATCCCCATCAAGAACAAGTATATCTTGAGAAGATTACTTGGTGTAGATGGAAAAGTTGAGACTTTCAAAGCTAGACTGGTTGCAAAAGGTTTTCATCATTGATCGGGTGTGGATTATGATAAAACCTTTTCTCCTGAAGCAATGCTTAATTCCATCCGGATCCTACTTGCCATTGCTACATACCATGACTATGATATATGGTGGTTGGGTGTCATGAATGCTTTTCTAAATATTGATTTAGAAGAGAGCGTCTATAAGTATACAGCCAGAGGATTTCGTAGACAGTGGGAGCAGCGGAAACGTGTGCAAGTTGCTTTACGGGTTAAAGCAGGCATCGCGGAGTTGGAACATCTATTTTGATGTGGTAGTCAAAGCGTTTGACTTCATCAAAGTGGTAGATGAACCTTGTATATACAAAAAGGTAGTATAGAGTATTTTGGTTCTCCTCGTATTGTACGTGGATGACATACTCTTGATAGGAAAGGAGTTTCCTATGCTACGCTCGGTCAATCTCCTCTTATCACAAGTATTCTCCATATAGTGATACCAGCTAAATTCAGGGTTTTGGATCTATGAGATAGATCTAAGTGGATGTTAGGATGCTCATTAGATATAGTGAGATGGTATCAATCGATCCTGGGGAGAATCACTGGATAGCTTCCAGGGTGGTAAGGTCGACTGAATGTCAGTCACAGGCATTGTTTTACCCTCAGTGGAGGGACGGTATGTTAGAAGAGTTCCATGCTAGATACTATGGCAAACTAGACGATAAAGGCTGGATACATCGCTACCTAAGATACTACCAAAGAGGAAGTCTGGGTGTATATTAGTTCATGAGATGAACTTCGTTCCTACCATTGTGTGACAATGGAGTTGTGGCTTAGGCCTAGGAACCCCCGTCCCATCAGTAATACAGACATATTCTAAGGCAGTATCACCTAATCATGGAGATGGTTGATTTCCAAGGGATCGAGGTTAGGAGAGTAGACTCAGAGGACAACACGGCGGATCCACTCACAAAGGCCTTTTCCCAGAGAGAGACTTTTATGGGATGGCTGAGTATGAGATACTATAACCACTGCTATATGATGGCCCTAGTGCAAGTGGGAGATTGTTAGTTATATGTATGCCCTAGAGGCCATTACTGTACATGAGATGTATATTGTAGTGGAGGCTTGGACATATATAGGGAGGACTTTCTTGCTCGACATGATAGTATGCTATCTGGTTACTCTTTACCTTAACATGTACACCGATTGTCTCTCTGTTACATGTTGGTATAGCCCTAAGGATGTGTACTTGACTACCTGGATTATGATACGGATCATATTAGTAGGGCCATGCTAGTCCATGAGTTCATCCTTTAATGTCTCTAATGGTGGGTGTATAGAGACGGGGTATCGATATACCAGAGTAGACTAGCGTATAGCTTCTCGACCCATGTAGATGGGCGATGGATGATCCCATATCAATTGGTGTTTGACATCAGAGATGATATACGGGTGCTCAGTGGAGACTGGGTACACTAAACGGACTCGCCGAGAACTCCCAGATGGTATTATACCTCACGTCAGATGGCAGTTCTCTAGTGACACTGGTACAGATTCGTCTGTAGACCCGAGATCGTCATAGAGTCTTGTGTGATTCCCACTGTGCTTTGATTTCCACCTTACCACGTTTAAGAGGACGTGCAAAATGGTTGTTTTTGGGTACAGTCCCGAGTCACATGGAGGCAATGAGCGATAGGAGGGGATTCGTATCTCCCGGTATTGGGGTTTGATGTTGCGCTGTGCTCGATTGGCCATAACAGGGAAGTCCCTGGCCAGGGCTGTTTCAGAGATTTACTGGTAAGTGTTACCACTAATTTCTCGACCCGTTACGAGCCTCATATCGGCATGACTTATCGGTTATTGGGGTCTGACGTTTACCACCCCTAGACTTGATATGCGACATATCAGACGAGAAGACCGGACTGTACGGTAGTATTACTATCAGGCTTTTGCAGGAGTTAGAGCGGGCTTGCTTGCTGATCTTCTGATCACTCAATACCCGGGTACCCGTTACGTCCATCTAATATTTCTGACGGCTTGTGGGTGCTTGATGTGATCATCACCTACTGCCAGCGTATTGATGAGTCTTTAGAGCCCTACATAGAGGTTTTACTGGCTCAGGCAAAATGAAGTAGGAGCACATATATGATATGTACGGGACTGAGAATAATACGAGTATGTGCTACCGTATTCTATTCTCGCGATAGTTGTATCGGACGGTTATATGTGATATAGCTGGGTTATCGAATCAAGTGTTGATTCGATAAGTTGGTACATTTAATATTAGTCGGTTATATGTGATATAGCCGGATTATTAAATCAAATGTTGATTTAATAATTTAGTGTATAATTGTATATTTGATATACTAATTTACATTAACTAATATTAGCTCACTTAAGCATTTATTTATTCTCACATTTGCACACTTATTATATATGAGATATATATTAATTGTGTTCATTTTTGTATCATGGTTGTTGATACATACTACATGGGTGTATGAGACTTACACCATACTAATTATAATGTTAGATTTTAATATTTAATGTAATTCCAAAATTAGTGGATTATTAGTCACATGCAAGAAGCTAGAGAAGCTTGTGGATGCTTTGACTAAGTCCACTAGTTTTGTTTTACTTGAGATATTTATTAACCTAACCATTGTAATTAAGCCATGGTTATGTCTCTACATGAGTTAGTATATGATACAAAGTCACCCATGGTTATTTCTCACTCAGCTCATTAGTTCATTCTCATCTCTTGAGCTCATCTTCTTCTTCCTTGAGCAAAAGTTTACTAGGGTTTTCAAAAGAGATAAAATATTATGAGAAAAATAAAACTAAAGTGAGCCCACTTCCTACTTCATCATCCTCTACTAGATTAGCATTTTAATATAGGGTGTTTGCTTCACTAATCTCTCAATTAGTGAAGTAGTAGCTTAAGTTAGTGTCTCCTCGACGTAGATCATCTTTGACTTCGAAGACTTCAAGCATGATCATTCTTTTCACCTTGAGAAGCCATGCAAGAGTCCGGGACTTGGATCGCAGCGAAGGGACTTCAACTCGGAGCTTTAGAAGCGAAGGACCGGTCTACAAAGGTTGTATTCCGCAAACACTTAGATGTAAAGTAGTTTACTTTGTGTTTCGTATGATTCTCTAGTTATCTATTCTAGTTTAGGGTTTTTTAAAACGATTTTTTTTAAAAATAGCATGGACGATGCCTCCCGAAACCTTGCTGTCGTTCATAGGAACCCTACAATGAGATCATGAAGAAATCAAATCTATTGGAGAAGTCATCGGGTTGTTTGCCGATGAAAGGGGAAGATCGAAGAATAGAGACGCAGGCAAGAGCATAAGGGGAAACTCAAATCATCCGGGCAAGATAGAAGACCGTGCTTCTTTTGCAAATAGCCAGGGCATCTAAAGAAGCAATGCCAAAGGTATAAGTAGTGGTTGGGGAAGAAGGGTAAAGATGCTAATTCAAAGGGTTCAGATCAAGCCAGTGTTGCGACCGAAGCAGAAAAAGATCCATGTGATGTACTAGCAGTACATACAGGGGAGGCAAATTCTGATGCTTAGATCTTTGATTCTGATGTTCATACCATATGTGTCCAAAGAACGAGCTGTTCGACACCTATAAAGAGTTTAATGGCAGCAGTGTTCTCATGGGGAACAATGTGGCATGTAAAGTCATTTGCATAAGGAATATCAAAGTCCGCATATTTGATAGGGTGGTGCAAATGCTTGTGAACATGCAACACGTTTCAAAACTAAAGAACCTGATTTCTTTTGAAGTATTAGATGCAGCTGGATGTAAATTCGTTGGTCAATATGGAGTATTAAAGGTTTTCAAGGGTGCCCTAGTGGTTATGAAGGGACAATGACTAAAGAATTTATATCGTTTGGACGAAAACATATTGACTGGTGGTGCGGCCGTAGCTATGGAGAAATAGATGGAGGATACCGTAAAGCCGTAGCATACGCATCTTGGCCACATGAGTGAGAGGGGGCTTTGTGAGTTGCACAGAAGGGAGTTACTGAAAGGTGTTACCTCATGCAAATTAGATTTCTGCAAATTTGTACTATGGGGAAGCAACATAAGGTCGGATCTAACCAAGCCGTGTACAAGACTGAAAGACTCCTCAATTACATTCACTCAGACGTATGGGGGCAATCGCCGGTTGCATTAAAGAGAGGTGCCATGTATTATGTCACTATCATTGACGATTTCTCACGGAAGGTATGAGTCTACTTTCTCAAACAAAAATCAGATGTGTTTGCCAGATATAAGGAATGGAAAGCAGCCATGGAGAAGCAAAAGATGTGACCGGTGAAGTATTTGCGGATAGATAATGGAGGTGAATACACCTCGATGGAGTTTACGGACTTTTGTAAAGATCATGGCATACAGCGACAATGGACTATTTCAGGACATCCAGAGGAGAATGAGGGTAACAGAGCGCATGAATATACACTACTAGAGAGAGCCAGAAGTATGCGGTTCCAATCCGGACTTTCGAAGGACTTCTGGGCAGAGACGGTGAGTCATGCATGCTATTTGGTCAACAGGTCTCTATCAACAGCCATAAATTTTCAAATCCCAGAAGAAGTATGGAGAGGAGTGTCAGTCAGTTACGATTCATTACGGGTGTTTGGGTACCCTGCTTATTCACTCGTGGATCGGAAGGATAGAACCAAGCTGGAATTAAAGTCTAAAAGTTGTGTTTTCTTGGGATTTAAACTTGGAGTTAAAGGCTACAAGTTATGGGATCTCGAAAACAAAAGGGCGTTCACTAGCCGGGATGTAATTTTCGATGAAGATTCCATGTTGAAAGACGTGGCTGGAGATAATAAGTAGGCAGGTGGAGTATTAAGGTACAATGATTCAGTGGATGTGAAATTATCTGACGCTCATAAGGTTACTAACACTGAATCACAATTACAGCCTATTGATGCAAAGGCGGACGGGCAGATTTCGGAGACAGAAGGTGAAGACCAACCCCAACAGGACCCATAGGAAATGACATTAAGGCAATCAAAACATACTCATAAGGCACTCGTCAGATGCAGTTTCGAAGATATGGTTGCATTTGCTCTAGTCACCGAAAGAGGAAATCCTAGCTCTTATCAGGAGGCCATTGGGCAAGTGCATAGCGATCGATAGATTGTGGTGATGACGGAGGAGATGGAGTCACTTTGAAAGAATAGTACGTAAAGATTAACAGAGCTATCGAAAGGCAAAAAGGCTATTGGCTGCAAGTTGGTATACAGAAAAAAGGAAAACGAGTAATACAAGACATATTTAATTGTGAAGGGTTTTGCTCAGAAGGAGAGAGTTGATTACAATGAGATTTTCTCGCCGGTAGTCAATCATACGTCTATTCGAGTGTTGTTGGCGTTGGTAGCTACTCAAGATTTTGAATTGGAGGAAATGGACGTGAAAACGATATTGCTACATGGGGAGTTGGAAAAGACGATCTTCATGAAGTAATCTGAAGGATTTATAGAGCCCGGCAAGGATGATCATGTATGTGAACTCAAGCGGTCTTTATATGGGTTGAAGCAGTATCCCAGGTAGTGGTACAAGCATTTCAATTCGTTCATGAGGAAGACCAATTACTCTCGATGTGAGTATGACAGCTGCGTATACTCGAAGCGGCTTAAGGATGGGTCGTCGATATATCTACCCTTATGTCGATGACATATTGATTGCGGCTAAGAGTATGGCAAAAATAAAGGTGCTCAAAACTTCATTGAGCACAAAATTTGACATGAAGGACTTAGGTGAAGCGAAGAAGATTTTTGGGATGGAAATTATTCGAGACAGAAAGGCTGGAAAGCTGAGGTTATCCCAAATCAGATATATAGAGAATGTATATAGAGAAGGTGTTAGAGAGATTCAACATGAAGAATTCTAAATCAGTGAGTACCCCTATCGCCGGTCATTTCAAGTTATCCTCAAATGAGTGTCCGAAATCAGCAGAGGAGAAGGAAAAGATGTCTCGAGTACTATATGCAAGTGTGGTGGGATCGCTGATGTACGCTTTGGTATGCACACGTCTAGACATATCCTATGCGGTAAGTCTGGTTATCCAGTACATGTCAAATCCAGGGAAACTTCATTGGGAAGTTGTAAAGTGGATACTTCAGTATCTAAAAAGAACTAAAGATATCGGTTTATTCTTTCACAGGTCAGAAAATAAATCGAGCCAGTTGCAAGGATATGTAAATGCGGATTACGCTGGGGACTTGGACAAGAGGAGATCTCTTACAGGTTATGTATATACAGTTGCAGAATCTCCTATCAGTTGGAAGTCGACACTTCAGGATACCATGGCGCTCTCAATAACAGATGCAGAATATATGGCGACAGTGGAAGCATTTAAGGAGGCCTTATGATTAAAGGGCTTAGTTGGCGAATTCGGGTTCGATAAGGGGCCGGTTTCTTTGTTTTGCGATAGTCAAAGCGTCATTCACTTGGTGAAGAATCAAGTATACCACAGTCGAACTCAATATGCGGTATCATGAGATAAGGCAGTAGACCGAAAAGGAGATCGACTTGATAAAGATCGATACTAAGGTGAATCCGACGAACATGCTAACGAAGGTCAATTCTGCAGAGAAGTTCAAGTCTGCATTGACTTCTATTCAAGTACTCAAATATGAGGAAGGGAGATCTCGGTAGGAGGATCGTAAACTAGTTTCTCAGTTCTGGTTAAAAACAGTGACAACATCAGTTTCGCAATTCTAAAGAAAAATTGTTCCATCAAGTGGAAACGGGAGAAAAACTAAAACAACCCTAAAGGGATACAAGACGAAGGGCAACATATTTTTAAGGTGGTTATAAGGAAATATGAGCCAAGATGAAGATTGTTGTAATGGTGTCTCGTATTTAAAGAAAACTGTGATTCATAAAGAAGGACTGACATCTGCCTGCAAAGAATAGACGTCAGTCAAAACAAAATACAGAAACCCAAATGAACTACAGACGTCAAGTACCGACGTCTGTACAGATGTTTGCCTGCAAAGAATAAACGTCTGCCTGCAATTTGGGCAGAAGCATGTTAAAATATCAGATGTCAGCCTACATGGCTACCGACGTCTGGTCTGTGAAAATTGTAAATTTAAGTTCGAGATTTAACTCAAAAATCAGGTTTTTTGGTGGCAATTTTGTAATTTTTGAGACCTTAAATTTTAGAGACTATATATAAGATATTAGGGTTATTAATTAGGGTTGATGTTTTTGATCATAAAGTTTAAGGAAGACGAAACAACATCTCCATAATTGATCAAAATGTTTATAAGGAGAATTTGTAGAAGGAGATAGATCTCGTTGGAGATCACAAGGAGAGCGTGTAATAATTCTCTGTAAGGTTTTTTCTTCTCAGGTTCTAATAAAGATTTTCCCTGTTTTCTTTCAAATCTCTTTTGTTATTTTTATTGCGGTTTGCATCCAGTTTTCTTTTGTTATTTCGTCTATAAGGTTTTCCGCTGCGTTGTCGATCGATCTTGCGGTATCAACTAATGTGAACGATCACTGCTCTTGGTGCCGTTATATGAATTGTATTCCGGTGCAAAAATGGATCTGTAAGGGATAAGAAGCAGTTGGTGAGATTGGTTCCTCCCTTCAAATCCTTGCTTGTATTACGATGAGTGTACTATTTTTGTTTTAACGAAATGACCAATACTTCCTATGACAACAACACTTACTTCTGATGGCTCGAGGTGTTCGTAGGGCCTGAGAATTGTAATAGAAAAGCTGTAATATGTAAAATATATACGCGTTTCAACTTGTATCACATATTTAGTCTTGAAAAAGCATCGGAATATGGAAAAATTTTATTATGACATTATTGAAAACATTTTCACCTAAATTTATTGTTTGTTTGAGACTTATTTATCTTTAATCATCAAGATTACAATTTTTTTTCCGAGGGAATGGTATTAATCCTTTCCAGCGAACTTCTTCTTCTTGTGTTGGTTGTTATGCCTTGTTCAGATTTACATATATAAATTCTGAGCCATTATAAATCTCTTTATTTTGGAGGTTAAAAGTTTTGGCATTTTAGCATTTTTGTTCTGAAAGAATGCTCAAACCTGGAATCAATTTTCTTGTAAGCAACTGAAATTTGAAACCTGCTGAAGCTGACATGGATACTAACAGCATCAGGATCTACTCATGCAACTAGTGATGAGATAAGAATGTCGCGATCTAAATTTTTTACTATGAAGAAGAAAAAGAAAGCGCAAACTAAAATTTGTACTCCTTTATCTAATGACTGCAAAATTAGCGTTGTGGTGCAGTTTGGGAGTTGAGATTCAAACATAATGTCTGTGCAAAAGTGTATGGTAAAATAGAGTTTATGAAATTTTACGGGATAATGTTGGGGAATAAAAGTAAATCTAGTGTTGCATATGAATTCATGTGAAGTTGGTGTTGGAAAGGCGTTTTTATCGAAAAAAGAAATAATGATGGGCTTGGAGAAAACATTTTAGGGTAAATTGTCAAAAAGCCCCAGCCCGCTCAGCGGCAGCCTAAAAATCACAGTAATTTTTGAAATTGTTGGGAAGGGTCTACTGTTCAAATCTTTGTGAAAAAACCTCTTAAGCCGCATTTCATTTTGGCCATTCCCTTTTGGATATTACATGCAACTGCTTAGATATTATAGGCAACTGCAGCTGCTGCTTGGATATGATAGGCAACTGACATTCAGAGGGTTTTGATTGGACCTAGAGGTTATTTAGCAAGAGCAAAAAGGCCAAGGGTCACAAGTTTAAAGCGGGCCCGGACAGGGGGCTTTTTGACTATTTTCTAAACGTTTTTATAGGGTTAATGGGCATGGAAAACCATGAGAATTATAAGTAGAAGTTGTAAGTTCCCAGATATGCAACCAATATAAATTAAGATCAGATAACCCTTATGTTGAGATGTGTGGATTAAAATAGTTTTATATAGAAAAAAGTATAAGAAACGCATGTGTATAAAACACAAGATTGGCCAAGCCTCAATAAGACTTGATGGCGCCTGTCTATGTTAAAAGCCCGTGTACACTTATATAAATAAAATATATAATTGTCCCTCTCGTTCGTGTATAATTAAATTTAATAACATTCGCGGATTCATGAATTATCG
The DNA here is from genome assembly GCA_030015575.1 of Agapanthus africanus. Lineage (NCBI taxonomy): Eukaryota > Viridiplantae > Streptophyta > Magnoliopsida > Asparagales > Amaryllidaceae > Agapanthus > Agapanthus africanus. The sequence continues at coordinate 201,836,444 of JASDDO010000028.1, read as the reverse complement.
TACGGTAATTTTAATGGAATAAAGTTAATGGATGGAGTTGTGCCATGGGATTTTATCGTATTATGGGTTTTATTGATAAATTGCATTGTTTTGGTTTATCATGGGACTCATTGATTATGGTTTATCATGCGACTCATTGATTATTGTTATTATTAGTCACATAATTTATTGTATGGAAAATAATTAATTGAGAAAAAATTCATGGCTAAAAGATTGGAAAGATATGTATTATAAAGTTATATTTTTTATATTATCTTTAATCCTTAGTTCTAGTGGGTATAGGGTTAATAGAATACCCGTCCCATATTATAATTAGTCTATTTAAGTATTTCACAACTCTCATATTTCACACAAATCACAAAATAACACCCTAGCGTATTTTAAACCAAAACCCTAACCCTAGCCGGCCGATCCTCTCGCCATCATCGCCGGCGTCTTCTTTTCATGGCGACGTCGTTTCCCTCGCAGTCATCATTATCATCGTGATCGTCTCGTCACCATTGTCGTCTTCTTCCTTGCATTTGGGCCATCGACAAAGAACCCATCAAATTGAGAAATCGTGTATATCGTTGCATCGTGAGATCGCTGTTTGGAGGCAAGTATTTAAATACTTGCTTAACATGCTAGTTGCAGCGAGATCCAATCTTACTGTAATATTATGATTATGTTTTATCGTGTAATCAATTAATGCTAAACCCTAGTTAAACGATAAATCGAGATTTGAATCACGATTATCGATGAATCGAATTCAAATATTATATGCATTGTCAAACCCTAGAATTTATCGGCCTTATAGCTAACTAGTCGCTGTATTACACCAGAATAATTTATATGATCAATACCTGTTTAATTCATATTGGATAAATCGTTCGAAAACCCTAATTTTATAATCTGATAGTTTAGGAAAAATCCCGTACAGACATCTGCCCACAGACACCGGACGTCTGTATGATGACTTTACAGAAACTAAAATTGAACCGCAGACGTCTTTCTGGACGTCCGCTACAGGGACTAGACGTCTGTCTACAGAGACAAGATGTTTTTATATTTATTTCTTAGAACTTGAATTGCACTACAGAAGTCTCCCTCAGACGTCTTCTGTAGGGACCAGAGGTTTCCTACAGACGTCCGATATAGAACTTAGGGTAGACCATACGTCTATCTACAGTGACAAGACATCTTCTACAGACGTCTTGTGAATAAAATTGCTGAAACTAATATTTAAAACTGATATGAAACTGACATGTTAGCTTACGAGTATACGATTAACATCGTATGGATATGCTACCTGACCTGATCGTAATATTGGACATGAATTGATTGCCTATCTTATTCGTTAATTGCTTGATTACCATATTCCTACATATGTTATTGATTGTTTATATGAAATCATGCTTGTCATGCCCCGCTTCCCAGTGTACGGCGAAGGGGACGCGACGAGGTCCGCTACGTATATACTCAGAAGTACATACGCTAAGCGTATCTAAACAATATAAAAAGAATACACAAGAGACAAGAGGTAATAAAAACAGCAACTTTTATTTATTAACATTCTTTTGTACAATGCATGAAAATGAAATACAACTGAAATAAAAAGAGCCTAAATAGTGGCATAACAGGAAATGAAAAGTACAGAAAGGAAAAGTGTACAATGAAACTAAAGTGCAGGGTCTTCAGAAAACTGCTCTAAGTCTTCTTGAGATGGCTCGATCTCTGCAGGGTCCAAATCACCTGACGACATTCAAAGAAGAAAGAAATAGAATGTCGTCAGCGAACATGTCGCTCGGTAAGTCCCAAAGGTAAGAGGAAAGTAGAATATACAGAATAAGAAGATATCTTTTAAAGTTGTATACTATTGTTGTAATGTTGTGTTAACGCTGTTGTTTGTAGCTTGGTACAGAAGGATGCCAGTGTATATGAGGGGGGTCTCTATATGCTAGAGACCAGAACAAACAGAATGTACAAGGAACCGTTAGGCCACGGTACAACAGCAACGGAATATATGTTAGATGTCTTAACCTGACCACCTCGTACCACCTTTAACACCTTCCGTACCAATCTACTCCTTAAACCCTGCGATGGCTTGTTTGTATTGTTATCTTGTAAATTGTATTGATTGTAAGATTGATTGACTGACTGGCCGAAACCATGATATCAGGAAACGGTTGTAACCATAGGGTCATGTAAATAAAATAACTAAGAATCATGTAAGAGGAATATATCCATGGTTCAGTTCAGTCAAGTTGTATAAATTGATAATTGGATTCATGGATTCATGTGTTCATATTGAATTGGAATCTTGTAGATTATAGATTGACTTGAATCATATTCAAGTCAGTTTAATCAGACTCAAGCCCGAGTCAGACAATCAGAAATGTGAATCGAAGTCTTATAATTGCTAGGGTCCTTAGGGTAATTTATAAAACTTGAGGGGGTTTTATATAAAAACACGTTTATATACTTTTCAAAATACATCTCAAGTATTTATTACTCGTCTTTAGAGTTGTAATGAGGGTGGACTTTATATTGTGATATTTCTAGTGAAAATATCCTAGTTTTTACAAATAAAGGTATTTATCTATAGTATTGATTTATTTGAAGTTCATGGTATTTTAGTGTAAATTCATTCTTGGGATTTTTAGAAAAAGGTGGAATATTTATATTATAATAAAATAGATATTTAAATGATAAATATACATATATTTATACAAAAATAATTTTAATAAATATTTTATATTCCAAAAAGTCTCATTTTCTTAAGATGTCATATTTTAAACCTTTCGAGACCGAATGCTCTTTGCGAAGGTCTAGATCTCGCACTACTAAATTCGAGGATGTGATAATCCGCACCATTCCGAACGGGTTCCCCAAAATGGGTTGCAGCGGCGCTTTGCAAAGATTGTAAAATACTAATCCTTTAAAAAACGGTTTTATAAAGTAAAAGTTATTTATTTGAAAAATGTAAATTTTCCGTATTTTAGATTCTAGGGTTTCCTAAATCGACTAGCCTATTTCTAAATGGTCTAAACGACAAGTTGTTAGATACCTCAAATCGCCTCTTCACCGCCAATTGTGGCCAGGTAAGTACAAGTGAGGGAAGGAGGGATCCGCTCACGAATCACCGTGAGACGGGCCTTTTAAAGTTACCTTTCTCACTTGCCTAGCCCAGACACCACAAAGTCAGGTTTAGATAAACGACCGATGTCCACAACTTATCGTGTTTTCCTAATAAGAGGAATTTATTTAAAAGTGTATCAAATCTAAAACTTTTAGGAATGGTTTTATTAAGAATATGGTATTTAAATGAAAGTATTGTTTTATCGTATTCTAAGTTTTTTTGATGATATCGTTTTAGGTTGTATATGCGTGTGTGTGGAGGTAGGTCATTACCTCGTGCTCCAATTTAAATGTAAAGGGGGTTAAATGTGAAATCGAAATATTGTGGCATTTAAGTGAAAAATACGATAAATTGGAAAGGCTATCATTTCATGTGATGAAACTTGTTCAAATTATTTGTTAAATGTTTAATAGTCAACAATAAAATGTTTAAGTATGAATGTATTAGTGAGAGGTGAAATTTTATAGAAAACTGAATCGAAAATCGGATTTGTTCTGATTCCGTCGGATTTTGTAATTTCGTATTTTAGAGAATAAGAAAGAGGGATAGAATGGGATTTACGGGTTTCGATTAACCAAGGGAGTGAGGGGGAACTAAAGGGATTATCGATGCGTTGTGTCTTCGCCGGTATTTCCTAAAAACGTCACTGGAATTTCCGCCGGAATTTCGTCGGAGTTTCGCCGCGAGCTTGTTTTCAAAGTACACAACTCTTGGAAAATTTTGAAAGAGTGAGCTTAGGGTTTTAGGATGAGAAGGTAGAGGGTAGGGGGTGTATTTATAGGGTAGGCTAGAGGTAGGGTAGGTGAAGGGTCTTTTTAAATAAAAATGTAAAAATATAGGAAAAGTAAAAAAAAAAATAGAGTAAATGAGGTATAATTGTGTTTCTGGAACCGATCCAAACATTTAAAGTATACAGGAGGGTACATGAGACGAAGAGCCCCAACTTTCATGTTGGGGACTCGGCCTTCCGGCCGAGTCCGGCCGGCGGCGTTGGCCCAAGTCGGGCCGAGTCAGGTGGTCGGGGGGATGGGGTGTCTCCTGGTATAGCCTCTGGTGCATTTAACTTTTCAGGTGCAGTTCAAGTTTTGGGAGTTATGGTGTTTGGACTGTTGGGCTTCCAAAGAATTTAAAACAAAATAAATACAAAAATAATGTGGGGTATGGGATTTGAACTCTGATGGCTTGGTTCAACAGTGCAAAGTATTTCCAATGAGTTACAAGCTCCTTCTTGTAATTATTTGTGTGAAATAATTACTTAAAGAGATATCAGCAATATTAAATACTCCAAGTATACTTTGAATTTAAATCAATTCTTTGTACTTTAAAAATGGAGTTATTTAATTACTTAAGTCTTGCGCTCAGGTAATAAATACACCTTTATGGATTTTTAAAAAAAATATTTGAAAAAAAAATTTGTATAGGAAAATTAGGGTTGTTACAATGCTTGATGGACTCTTGACTATTACTATCATGACATTATACTTAAATTGTGATGCTTACCGAAATGCCAACAAATTCCGATATTGATTGATTGACCTGCTGTCTGGATAGACATGATATGTATATGTACATGCTTATTATTGTGTTGGCATTAGGTAACATACCAGTGATATTTGACATGAATTGAAACCTGGGGAAAAGAGGAAATCAATAATGGAAACCGAATTGTAACTCGGTGGGATTGATTGCTAGAGACCAATCAGTCGAAACGAGCTACGGGCTTCGGAATGATGGTGCTGATATCATTCGTTCAGCTATTGACATTGTTTTACTTCCTAACAGCACATCTCAAATTCAGCCCCAAGAGTCATGAGACCATGGTCCCGGACACGCACGGAATACTATTGAGTTATATTGAGGATTGCATTAATTGTTTTCAAATACCTGCAGGATAGATAACTTAGCGATATGAACCCATACGACTTACATGACCTGATTGACTGCTATATCTTGATTGTTATCTCGCATGCATCGCTCATGTTTATTGCACTTGTATGACACTAGTTTCGGTATATTTACATTATAATATACTTCCGGTTACATTATTATTATGATATATATGACGCGCTGATGTCTGGGTTTTGCATACCCCAGATACCTTGTTTTTATCACAGGAGGATGGTGAGTACTTCGAGAAGGTTGTTAATCAGTGATGAGCATTCCATTAATTTAGTTATTAGTTATGATTTAGTTTTTTTAGTATCACACATTTATCATATTTTATTGTGATCCCATAAGGGTCAGGTTTTGGGATATCGTTGTTCTTATTTCCTTGCATCTTAAGACTTGACCATTATTCATCACTTCCGCTATCGACTCGTTATTATTGTTATTGCGTTATTGCGGTGTATTGGACATGTGATAGTTATGTATTTTTATTGTTCTTGATTACTGATTGACTGCTGACTATGGAAGGATGATTTCTTACCGTATGGCTGGTTTTGTTACGTTCCTGTATTTGCGTATATTGAGAAGAAAGGCGTGACTAATCCGGGCCTTGTGTGGATTAAAATAGTCTCATATTGGAAAGAGTATAAGAAGTGCATGAGTATAAAATATAAGATGGACCAAATCTCAATAAGATTTGAGTCTTATTGATAGAGCCTGTCTATATTAAAAGCATGTGTACACTCATATAAATAAAATATATAACCGTCCTTCTCGTTCGTGTATGATTAAATTTAATATCAGATATATCTCTTCTAGATCTAGAAGAGAAGAGAGTTTGCCATGTTTAAAACCAGCCGGAAAAAAAATATAAGAAACAGTGACAACATTTGGCATGTGCACTTTATACGTATACGATGAACTTTCATCCAATTTGAAAAAGCCCAAGTGCGTAGGGATGGAGGTGGATATGGATAATCCAAGCTAACTCTTATTTCGTATCCGATTTTTATCAAATACCAATTGTAGCTTTTATTTCCCATGACTATTGATATGTGTATGTGCATCCGCCAATAGCAACCAAACACGGTTATGTAACACCTATATCTGTTCCATATTCGATATTAAAAAAAAGGTCATTTTTTTGCTTTATCAAGAATGTTTTTTCTAAATATTCTAATATCCATATCCGTATTCGATTTTTATCAAATATGGATAGTAATTCTCATTTCCAATAACTATGCGTATTCGATCCAGTCTACAACTACTACCGGATATTTAATGTTGTTACACCTATATCCACTTCATTTTTATTTGTTTACATCCCAAGTATTTTGATATAAATACTAAGTGTGTTCCCTTTGTTGCATGCCGCGATTTGTTCGAGATGTGATCGTTGCTTTCGGGAGTTATATTATTGATACTGTTTGTAGGCTTAAATCCAACAAACTCTTCCATAGTTTCAGCCCATGGCAAGTAACTATCATATACTCTAAAAAAATCAGAAAACTATTCTATCTAACGGATTCATAAACACCATTAACCCATAGGTAAATTGACAATTCTACCCTCATTATTTTTTTACCGAGAAAATAGTAAAACTTTTAAAACCTAAGGATGATGATGAAAATGGTGGTGGAGATGATGATGATGATGATAGAAGTGGTGGAGAGGATGATGATGATGAAGTAGACCGTGGCGGTGGCGGCGATTTTAGGGGAGGTTGAGGAAGGGGTGGTGAAAGGGATGATGATGGTGAAGGTGATGGAGGCGGTGGTAGTGGCGATTTTGGGGGAGATCGAAAAAGGGTGTGGTGGAGGGGTTGATGATGACGATGGTGATGGAGGTGGTGGCAGCGGCGATTTTGGGGAAGATGAGGGGGTGGTGGAGAGGCTGATGATGATGATGATGATGGATGAGGAGATGGCGGCGAAGGTGATTTTGAGAGAGATCGAGGAAGGGACTGATGGTGATGATGATAGCGAGAGAGTTCAAGATAGGGGAAAGAAATAAGGGAGGTTGGGGGTAGAGGGAAGGGGTGGAGGAGTGAAGAAGAGCAGGAAGGCAGGGGATGAGAGAGGAGGTCGAGAAAGTAGAGGGCGGCGGCGGCGGGAGGACGGTGGCAAGGTTTAGGGTTTGTGAGATGAAGATGAGGGTATTTTGGGAATAATTGAATTTTTGTGATGATGCGACTGCTAAAACTGACGTGGGGATGATGTGGACTGTTATTATTAACGGGGCACCTTTAGATAGGGGAGTTTTCTAATTTTTTTTTAAAGTATAGAGCAGTTACTTTCCACGGGCTAAAATTACAGAGGAGTTTTTTGGATTTAAGCTTTGTTTATATTCTTGATATATTGATGATATTTTGATATTGTTGATTTCGGTGTAGTTGATATTGTTGATATCGGCGTGTTCCCATCAATGGTGAATCCTAAACCCGTTATCAGGTGGGCCGAAAAATTCATACATGACAAAACTAAGGATAAACTTGAAGTGGGTTAAAATTTATAAAAGCAATTAAAGTCTAGATTTAAAGTTATGAGTTTAACCCTTTTGTAACCTTGGACCTTGAACAATCATTTATTTAAGAAGAATTTTTTTTCTTCTATTTTTAACTTTGGATATTTCTTTCATGAATCGAAGCAGTGTTACCACATTAGCTATGTACAATTGATCTTAAATACCTTTTTATAAAGAATTTTATTAATTATGTCCAATTGATCTTAAAACCCTTTTTATAAATAATTTTATTTGATCTTAAAACCCATTTTATAAATAATTTTATTAATCCACGAAAACACTTGTAAACCTTTTATACAAACATACGTGTGTGTGTATATTAGAGATTTTTTCTGTCAAAATCTATACTCTAAAATAACTTTTGCAAATACAAGACAATATAAAGTTTTTTGGTCAAAAGCTAGACTCTAAATAACTTGGACCTCCGTGGATTCCCCTACGCCTCCGCCCAGCTGCTAGGGCTCGCCTTCGTCTCCGCGCCTCCCCTTACGCCCCCTCCCCCTCTCGGTGCCCGGGCTAGCCTCCTATTACTTCTCCACCCCCTCTCCATCTCTGGGCTCTCCTTCGCCCCCTTTCGCCGCCTACGCGTGCTTCCGGGATCGCCTACGCGTGCCTCCAACTATGCCCTCTCTCGCCGCCTACACGCCTCCGCACCCTCTCGCTGCCCGGATGAGCTAGCCTCCTCCTAAACCTTCGCTCCATTTCCCCGCCCGGGCTAGCCTCCCCCTAAGCCTCCATGCCTCGCCGCCCGGAGACGAATCCCGGACGTGCCTACGCTTCTAGGCTCCGGGTGTGCCTCCCCTCCTCTTGCCGTCTAGGCTCCTCTTTTCCCCCTTTCGCTGCCCGGGCATGCCCCTGCCTCTGGGCTAGCTTTCGCTCCCCTTCACCCCCTCCCACCGCCCGAGCCTACCTTCGCCTCCGAGCGCGCCTCTGCCCGTCCCCTCTCGTTGCTAGGGCTCGTCTCCGCCTCTGCGCATCCCCCTACGCCCCCTCTCACTACCCGAGAGCCTCCGCTCTCTCTCATTGCCTGGGCTAGCTAGCCTCCCCTTCACTACTACAAATGTTGGTTGCCCTACGAATTGAAAAATACATAAGGGCAATTTTTGTCTGCCCCTACGGTTTTCACCGTAGGGGCAAAGACTATAAAATTTTATTTCCTTTTGTTGCCCCTACGTGCCGCAAAAGAAACCCCTATAGTTGGCACCGTAGGGGCAAAGTCAAGCACTTAAAAAATAAAAAAGAAAAACCCGACGCCCAAAATTCTCAGCCCAAATCCCCCCCAAATTTTCCCCGTCGCCTCCTCCTCCTCCTTCCCGAGCTCACCCTCCTTTTCGTCATCGCCCTAGACCTCATCATCCTCGTCGCTATCGCATAAATCCCCCTTTAAGTTTTCACCTCATCGCCATTGCCTTCCTCCTCTTTATCGCTGTTGCCCTAGCGCTCCTCCTTATCGCCGTCGCCATCCTTCTTCCCCGACCTCCTGTCGTCGATCCTCCTTCCCGGCCTCCTCTTCGCCGCGGTAGAGCCACCCCCTCCTCCTCGTCGCTGCAACACAACCTCCTCCTTGTCGCCGCCGAATCCCTCCTAGCTTGTTCGATTTGCCCGTTAGTTTCAGCAATTTTAATTTTAATTTTCCTAAAATTTTATTGTTAATTTCTTCAATTCTAGGTATTTAATTGTTAACTTTTAATAATTTTTTTGTGTTTTTGTTGTTGATTTCTAATAATTATTAAAAATTATTATAATTTTGTTGTTAGGGTTAGGGCCAGTTTAAGGCTGGGTTAGGTTAATTAGGGTTAGGGTTATAATTAGAGTTAATGGTTAGAGGGTTAATTAGGGCCGGGTTATGGTTAATTAGGGTTAGGATTAATGGTTAGGGTTAGGTTTAGGATTAGGGTTGTGGTTAGGGTTAAGATTAATGATTAAGGTTAATGTTAATAGTTAGGGTTGTGGTTGTGGTTAGGGTTAGGGCTAATGATTAGGGTTAGGTTAGGGTTAGGGTTAGGGTTAATGATTAGGGTTAGGGTTAGGGTGTTTCCCCAATCAGAGTAAAGCTCTGTTTAAATTTTGAAATTTGAAATGAAGCAGCGTTTCATAGCAGCGCCAGCGCTAAGAGAGCGCTGCACTCTAAGCGGCGCACCACGTGTAAAACACGTGAGCGCTAGCGCTAAGAGCGCTGCACTCTAACCAGCGCACCACGTGCAAAGCATGTAAGCGCTGGCGATAGAACAAAATGTTCTCGGCCTTTAGATCAAAGATCCAACGAACATGATTAAAAATCATCAACTGACCAGAATAAAATACTGTTAAGGAAACATTCCTCAGAATCTTTCCAAATAGGAAAGATTGTGCTCTGAAAATCAGAGCACCGTTGGATCAATGATCCTACGGTGATTAAAAATCACCAAAGTATAGAATAAATTCTGTATGGGAAAAGATTTCCCAATATTGTTAAAAATAAGAAGATTGCCTTTTGTAAAACAGAAACCTTAGGATCAAAGATCCAACGGTGGGGAAATCCCCAAATCAATTAGAGAAAAGATCTCATCAGCTTATTCAACAAATCAGCCTACCCTATATAAAGGCCCCAAGACTTCAAGTCTCATAGAGTGGAACCCCCCCACAAATTTTGAGAAAGTTCAGAGAGAAGAGTAAGCTCTCAGCAGAAGAAGAATTTCTTCAAGATAAAATAAAGAGATCAAAGTATCTCATTAGAAAAGAACTTAATTCTTTGGCCAGATCATAGATCTTTAAGACTAATTGTCTTTCATAAAAGAGATCATAACATCTCATTATAAAGGGGGGAGAATAATTCAATTCTCTCAGGATCACAGATCCATAAAGGCAAAGCCTTTCACTAAAAACATAAGAGATTGAAAAATCTTCTATAAAATAAGAACTTTGTTCTTAGATCCATGAGACAAAGTATCTTATAAGACAGAATTTAATTCTCAGAGCGCAAAACTGCCTAAAAAGAGCCTTAGCGCTCCAATTAAAAGAAGCGCCTCAGCACTCCAAATCTAGCGCACAGCGCTGCAGAGCCTTAGCGCTCTAAATTTAAAAGAAGCGCTCCGCGCTCATTGTCTGGCGCACAGCACCAAGCGCGCTACGTACTCCTCACGTGTGCGTTATTTCACAGAAACCCTTAGCGCTCCAAGTCTGGCGCACAGCGCCAAGTGCGCCATGGGTTTCTCATGTGTGCGCTACTTCACAGAAGCCCTCAGCGCTCCAAGTCTGGCATACAGCGCCAAGCGCGTCATGTGCTCCTCATGTGTGCGCTACTTAACAGAAGCACTTTGCGCTCATTGTCTGGCGCACAGCGCCAAGCGCGCCACGTGCTCCTCACGTGTGCGCTACTTAAAATAAGCGCTCTGTGCTCATTGACTGGCGCTCAGCGCCAAGCGCGCCACGTGCTTCTCACGTGTGCGCTAAGAGAACATAAATTATTCTTTAAATGACAAAGCCCCAGAGCTATGATGAGTGCTCAACACTCAATAAAGACAAAAAGTTTGTCAGAACTCAAACCAATACTCAGCATTGCTAAATGTCTAACATTTTAAATGAATGGGCCGAGCCCAAGCTGGCCATAGATCCCCAATTCAGATTAATTAAGCCCATATGCTCATAAATCTTTGATTTTAGTCCCAAATTGGACTACAGATCAACCAACTAATATTGGTTCAAAGGTATATCTCTTCACTCCTCTGATATTTGTCGTTGTAATCCTTCAACGTCTTCAGAGAGATGACGGGTCCTGACAACCAGACATTCCACGGACTGTGGGGTCCTTAAACTCATAGACTATGATGTCTTTAAACCTTATAGACTATGACGTCTTTAAACTGGACCGCAATGTCTCTAAACTAAAACAATAGAGCCCAAATGCTCTTTTGTTGGATCTAAATGATCTTGTTAAGTTGATCTTAGTCTAAAATTAGACTAACGTATTCTTAACAAGCCGTTAAGTTGATCTTAGTCTAAAAACTAGACTAACATATCATTAACAAATGTTTAAGTTTATCTTAGTCTCAAATGAGATTAACGATCCTTAAACCCAACCCAAAGCCCAAATCTAAGAAAATACGGATTTGGACTAATCCACACCCTACGGGTGACAACATAAATTACTCTCCGTATACAATCCACGGGCAACCAAAAAATAAAACAAACACACATGACACGAAGTGACCATCTGGAGAAGGAGAAAGTTGTTATCGCGATGCGGTAGCGTAATTAACTGCAGGGGCTTGCACCTGCAGGGAAGAGCGTCCTCATAATCAAAAACCCCTCAAACGAGGGGGCATCTGACGAAGTCTGCTACAACGGCTGCATCCGTATAAACCTCTGATACACGGTACCATAAATCAACTTGGCATCTTTGAAGATGTGGACGGATAAATCCAAATAGCATCTGCCCCCAAAATTCAGGCCAGACGTCCCAACGTCCCGATCGCGTCTCTCGGCGGTAAAAAGATTCTGGAACGCCCGGTTGGACCTTTTCCTCTTTCCACTCCACACTTCATGTGTCGTGTTTCATGAAAGAATCGTGGTTTGCTATGGTTTCCCCTGGATTCGAGGTACTAACATTTGGTGTCTTGCTCCGTGCAGAAAACAGAAGATTAATGGATTCAAACTGCACTAACTGCAATAACTCCCACTCCGTCCTCGCCGGAGGAGTGACCTACGGGCCTCAAGCGGCCTCCTTTTTTATGATGCCGGTGGACCAGGTGACGCAAGCCACTACAGGGCTATTCTTTGGGACTATGCTCCCATCAATGAGCTTCAATGCCCCATTGCCGTCGCAAGAAGCTCCGAAGAAGTCGGTCTTTGATCGGCTTACAACTACCGCGGCCTCTCTCAATGAGTCGCCTAAGTCCAGTGCCTCAGTTTTCAACAGACTGGGCCAAAGCTTAAGTGGGCCCGTGAAGAAGCCCGCAATACCTGAAGCGGCCATTCCAAAGCGGATAGTCATTCCTGTTCCTGAAGTCATCAGAACGACTTCTCCTGCTAAGGAGTCGGTTTTTGCAAAGCTGACCGTTTCAGCTCCCATTCCAGGCGAAGTTATCAAAACTGCTCCCCCTGTGCGAAAGTCTGCCTTCGATAGATTGGCCATCCTCACTCAACGAACGTCAGTTTTCAAGAGGCTAATGCCAGTAGAAACCCTCCGCCAGAATAGGGGGCATGACGAAGCCACCCCCATAACTGAGCCGGTACCGTTAGCACGACATGCTCTCCGTCGTCACTGGCGCCGAGTAAGGAAGGCTGGGGGCAGCTCTCCTTCTGGACTGACTCCGCCAGCTCCGATAGTGGATATTGATGCTGCTGTTCCAACTGGGAACAGTTTTGAACCACTTGGGAGGGTCCGCAAGAACTCTCCGACTGCCGTGCTGAAAAGATCTTCTCCATCTGTGGAAAATATTACAAAGGTAGAGCCAGAACAACCCCCTCAGCGGTTGTCCTCTAAAATTCGCAGGGTCTGCCGACAGGTCCAAAACTCTGTGATTAACCAAGAATACTCCCGCCAATCGAAGAAGATGAAAGTTCGGCAAGAGAAGACCACACTGTCATACCACAGGAGATGTTATCTATTTGGGTGCCCGCTGCAACGGTTCCTTCAACTTCGAACACCCACAAAAGAAGGAGGCCGGATAAAATCTCCATGTCTGCGACGAATCTTAAGAACACTGAATCTAAATGCTCCAAGTCTGGGGGCATGGTGGTGCACACTGTTTATATGGCATCCGGGAAAGAGGATAGCCGTATCTCTACGGGCTATCGACCGCTTACCAGATCCATAACAAAGGCCCAGGAGCAACAACAGAAGCTTCAGGAAATGTTAACACAGATGGCCGCACTCACTGAGCCGAAAGAAAGCCCGGAGACGTCGTCAGAGCAGCGTCATGAATAAGAAACAGATGCTGAGTTCCTCTGCAGAATTCTCGAGAAGAAGGACAAAGAGGCAGCGGAACAAGCTGCCAACATAAAACGAATGGCGCTTTTATTCCAAGACATGGTTAGGATGATTTTACAGCCGGATCCTCCAGCTGAAGACCCCCCGATTATCCTTAAAGACGACAGAAGGGAGACATCGAACCCTCTTCCAGCTTGTTCAGGAGCCAAGGAGGAGACCATCTCCAAAGCCGTCCTGGATGACTATATATCTCAACAGTTACGAGCTCATCAGGCGATTGAAGCGGCCGGCCAAATTGTTAAGACCGGACGACTTTATCCGAGTTGGTACGACCAAATAAAGTACCCGCCAGGATATACGATCCCTAAATTCCACGTATATAAAGGGACGGGAAATCCACACCAGCACGTTGCTCAATTCAGAGCCTTGTGCGGTAATACTGGGGGTGACGACAAACTGTTGCTTCACCAGTTTGTTGGCAGTTTGTTGGAGACAGCGTTTGAATGGTACTCCGAGCTCCCGAACGACTCCATTAAGACATTTGCAGAAATGAAGTTACTGTTTATAAAGCGTTTCGCGAGCGCTAGCGAGTGCACCCCAATCACAGCATTAATTAACGCCAGAGTGAAGCCAGGTGAAACATGGGTGCAGTACGCAATACGGTGGCGGAATCTATGGTCGAAATACGAACACCGCATCGAAGAAGCTCCTGTGGTAGGCATGTTCGTGGGTACTCTTGACCCGCAGGCGACCATATCCCAGTTCATGATGTTCTTCAAGCCAACTACTTTCCAGGCCTTGATTGACAAGCTGGCCCAAATGGATCAGATGAGCCATAGACCATCTTCTTCGAAGTTGGAATCTCGAAACGAAAAAGGGAAAGGGAAAGCGACCTTCATCGCCAATGCTCAGCAGCAGCCCACTGGTCCAAAACCAACCGATCGCCAAGATGATAGACGGCGATTCTTCAATGAGAAACTGAAGCCGCGCCTGACTCCAAGAATTGGTAGCGATAATCAAAACACTCAGGCCCAGCCGTCAAAGTCTTCGAAGAAGAAGTCCAAAAAGCCCGAGAAGCCTGATGACAAGCGCACGGACCTGCAAAAATATATTGACGCACTGGAGGAATATAACCAGAAGGCGCGAACCCTGGTCACACTCCAAGAGTTTCTTAACCACATCCTTGAAGATAGAGATTGTGATGAAGATGAGGGAGACGACTCGTTAGATAAATCTGAAGATTATGTGGCAAGCTGCCACGTGATCTCTCACTCATCAGTAGATGGTGAAGAAGCTTCTGATACAGAGAAACTAAGGGCAGATCCCGAACCGGAACTCCTAGGACCGTCAGACGAGATGATTGACGTATTCCTGAACAAAGCTCTTCTGAAAAGCAAAGCTGATCAGGAGCGTGAAATCGTCGTATACGAAAAGCCAAACGTCGGCGACTAAACAAAAGGATTGAAATACTCTAACTAGATAGGAGCACTTCGGCCACCAGCAAAAGCAAGTTCAAGACAAGGAAAAGATTCGCCAAAACCATATCGATGGGAATGAAGCTGCCACCCTCCGAAGGAAACACTCCTGATAGGATACACCATAACGAAGAGGATGCACATCCAAACTACTGCTTGTACCATTGGAGGACCACACACCCTACTGAAGAATGCAACGTCTTTAAAAATTGGTGGCAGGGATACGTTGCTCACCGGCAGCATTTCAAGCGAATGAAGCGCAAAACTCGTCGGGAACAAAGAAGCACGACAGATGTGCATAAAAGAACTATCGGTGAATGTCATATGGTTAATTCCAGGGGATTGCAAGTTCTCACCTTCGGGAGTGATTCTGATAAAGAAATAGCCCTCGGCCCTCTCTTCAAGGAATCCATCTCTGAAACAGAAGAGATGAAGACCTGCGAGAACATTCAGCTGTGCAATCACATGCTAACTGAAAAGGATCTCGAACCCGCAAATAAGGGATCGAACAAAAAGGATAAGGGGAAAGAAAAGGTCCCTGAGAATATCACCCTCGATGACCGAGTCGTCGAAGAGCTGGCAACCAAGGACCCGCCCAAGAAAAACAAGGTGGATTACAACGTTCTGGCACATTTGAGGAAGATACCCTCGCAGCTAAGCATTCTCTACACCCTTCTGCTATTTAAAGAGGCGAGAGATTCTCTGATCAAGGCATTACAAGAGCCTGACCAGTTTCAAGTTTTCTTCGTCGAAGAAAAGATGAAGGACGAGCTGAAAGAAATTCACATAGCTGACATCACTTTCGGCGATGAAGATCTCCTCCTCGGAACATGCGAGCACAACTGTCCCCTATATGTCTCCGGATATTGCCATGACATTAAGATAGGGATGATCGTAGTTGACAATGAGTCCTCTGTCAATATCCTAAATATGAGGGTGCTAAAAGAAATCTGTATGAGCGTTCAACACCTCGCTCGGGATAAAATCACTATCTCCGGGTTCGACTCCCAGTCATCACGGACGCTCGGGTCTATGATACTGACGTTGTGCTTTAGGCTGCTCGTTACTGATATCAAGTTCCACGTCATTGACGCCAAGACTTGCTACAACGCTTTGCTCGGCCGGCCTTGGTTACACGAGTACAACATTATCCCTTCTACACAATATCAGTGTATGAAGTACTTCAAAGATGGGCTTGAATACACTGTAACAGGAGAGATGAACCCATTCTCCATAAACGAAGTCCGAAAGTACGAAGATGCAAAGTACTTCTTACAAGACTTTGAAGACACGGAAAGATGCCATAAACCTGAGGATAAGCAAAAAGCTATCACCACCATTCCAGTCTTCGGGAGCGATACCGAGGAGGAAGAAGATATAGTCTATTCGGGACTTTCCCGATGCAACAAGACGAGACCGTCTACCACTATGTTGGTCTTCGACAGCGACTCTGAAGATGAGGTCAATACAATATTTTCTATTCGGCCATCAATACAAGCCTTCACTGGCGATGAACGGAGTTTGCAGATCACCATGGTTCCGCAAGAGCATTACAAAGAGCTCGACGCACTTGATACCTACAGTATGCAAGAACTGCAGACGTTCTACGTCCCTCCTAGGAGAAAAGATGAGAAGGTGATCCTCTTTTATCGATCCGCGGAAACCAAAGTGGAGAAAGAAATCTGGTATGGCGCCGATTCTACGCTTGACAGGCTCCAGCTCATCCGTTTTCCCAGATACTACATAGAAGGATTAAAAAGGCTGTTGAGGCGCCAAGGCGTACCCTTGAAGCAGACCGTGCGACAAGCCCAGTTCTACGACAGGATCTGGAACGTCCGTGGAACTTAGCGAAAATTGCTTAACGGGAGAATGGAAACGATCGGGCTCGGATATGTTCAATCCAAGAAACGGGAGCGATTCCATGGCTGCTATGTTATACATGATTTCGATGAAGAAAAAGATGCTCTGTTAAAAGACGCTAACCCTGAACCAAAACGAGGTCTCGCCATGAAAGTGCCAAGTCCGTCGTTTAAACAACAGATGGATAAGCTAATAAGGGAAGCAGGTCAAAAGATCCGGGATGACCATAACTGTGAAATGGCCATCTATGAAAAAGCCAGAACGCAGCGCCTCCTTCAGCAGGCTATGAAAAATGACGATGCCCTTCGTCGCCAGCCCATCATACGGATGACTCGACATGGAGGCAAAAATAAACTGAAGAACGAAAAAATGTTCGACAGCAGCAAAGCGGGTCCAAGAAGCCTCGCGATCAAAAATTGAGGAGCCGGGATTCGTCTTTTATAAAGAAGATGGGTCGAGCATACTCTTTTCCCCGAGACAAGACAAGGAAGATATTCTATCTTGTCATGAAATATCAAATGATTACGCTCCCGGAGTCCAAACACCCCGAACAAGCAGGTGAGGTTCATCACCCAGACTATTGCTTCTATCACCGAGCGATATGACATCCTCTCGAAGACTGCTTCACATTTAAAGACTGGGTAGAAGACCAGTATCAACAAGGCAGGTTCGCTTTATCCAGTAGTTGGAGGGTAACCTCGCCACAGAAGCATGAACAAAAAACTACGTATGCAGCGAGAGTAGAGCCGAATCAACATCGATCTTGGAAGTGATCTCGTACCTGTCACGTGATAATGATGTCGGAAGAAGGAGTGCCCGAGGATATGGATGACCTCCCCTGGTGCTTCGAAAATGATGACGACGAAATGATCTCAGAGTTTCCACTGCCGCCAAAAGAGCTGGAAGATGGGATACATACTACTGCAGATAACCTCAAAAAAATCGACCTGGGGACGGAAAACGACCCACGACTTACGTTCTTCAGCGAACTGTTGTCTGAAGAAAAGGTGGCTACGTGTTCATATCAGATTTTTGCATTTTCATACCACCCAATTTTTATCACATTGCATATCGGTAGGTACTCTTGAGCCGTGTTTGCTAGTCAATTACAGGATACAGGTTCTTGGCTCTAAACGGTGAAATTCATGGAAAAACACGACAAAACCCGGGTTCCTGCCAACCACAGATAAAACACGGATCTCCGCTCTTTATCCGTCTGTTGCCACACACCAGTTTAAGAGACAAAATGGCAAATCAATGTCATTTTCATGCACAAGGCTCAATGGCAACACAAGATCCAAGAAATCTATGCGGAGCTCGAGGAAATCATGACAAAAAGATCCACATCAAATCACCTTTTGCTCAACAGAAATTCTGGAAAAATCGTGAAGAAAATCTGAGAAAACACATATACCAGAATAAAGTACAGAGAAAACCAGGGAAGCACAGAAAGTTGGAGGGCCCAACTCCTCCATACGGCCGCGGAACCGCGGCCAATGGGGGGTCTAGGCCGCGGTTCCGCGACCATACTGGCGCCGCAGTCGGCCAAACTTCAGGGGTATATTTGTCTTTTCGTGAGGGGTCAGAAATTTGCCCTAGGTTTCCATCCCCCTGCCTATAAATAGTCCAGAACCTTGTGAAGCCAAAGGGTGCTTAATCTTATATTTTTTAGGGTATAGAATACTTGTTCTTCTTCCTCTTCTCATCTCTTCTCCATTGAAAAACTTGTAGTGAGCTTTTGTGAGTGAAGAATGATGAATAAAGAAGTTCATTTTGTTATTATACTTGTCTTGCTCTTTTTATGTTAATCGCTTGTAATCGTTAATTGATAAGTAGTTGTTGTTATTTATTGTTGTTTCTTTCTTTTCTCTTTTTCTTTATCCTTAAAACAACCATGATGCTTACGCTTGATCCTTGCCAAGGTGAGGTCGCAAATAGCTAGTTGTTATCTTCTAATCTCTTTCTTTCTATCTTCCTCTTTTGTTTTATTTTCTTTTCATTATGATGTGTGAGTAGTTTCCATACTTGTTAGGGTAGGATAAGGGAAGTTTGAGAGAAGGAAATCTCTCTCACTCTTTCCTTGCCCAACATCTTAAATCGACTCCCGTTAATGGAACCACAATCCGCTCCCTACGGCACCCTATCCTACATGATAGCGGTGATTCCGTAGTGAGACCGGTTGTGGTTGAATTAACCAGAGGTTATGGCTAAGAGCCAAGAACGGACAGACAAGAACCAAAAGGAAGAGCTTAAGCGTTGGAAAGCCTAGCTTATACTCGCAAGTTCCTTCCTAGTCGTGCTAATCCCCGTTGCTGCCGATTACCGTAACACCGATATTAAGAGTGGCAACGAAAGAAGTGAGCGACTCCTAACTCAAACTAACCTAATCCTAACCCTAACAAGCTCTCTTTACATATCATTTTAACACTTAGTTAATCACAAACAAATCTGGAAAATTGGACTTAAATCGTTAAAGCACATAGAAAAAGATTCCCATCTCCCTGCGGACGACCCGTACTCAACCGGCTAGCTACAAGCGAAACCGTTTTGATTGCGGTAATTAACTAAACTTGAACACGCAGAATCTCTAACAATCAAATGGCGCCGTTGCCGGGGAGACGGTAGTTTATTTCTTTGTGTAATTTCTGGTTAACTTATGAATATAAATATAACCAAAAAACAAAACAAAAAAAAATACTTTGTAAAGAAAAATCATCTTGTTATTTTTGATTAGTTTTTGTGCAAATGTGCAGGATAATACGGAGTTCGAGTTCAGTGCCAAAGACGTGGGAAGATAGACCCACATTTCGCGGCTACACCACGACAGATCAAAATGAAGCAAACGGTCTACTGTAAAAATCTGGAGCAGATATAGTAAGCAAGTCAAAATTCAGCACATCCAGACAAGCAGAGGACACCCAACAGAGCACACCCAAAAATTTCAGAAGCCCAACTCCACCCTACTGCCGTGGAACCGCGGCATAAGCTGGCTTAGGCCGCGGATCCGCGGCCGTTTGGTGGCCTCAGGTGCCAAAATCCCTGTAAGTGTTTCTCTCCTCTCTTCTACTTCTCTGAACTCCAATAAACTGTTCTTGTGCAGGATTCTTTGCGCCGCGCTGAAAATAAAAATTGTTTGCAGTTGATTTGTTACCGCTTTGCATTCATTAATACGGACTTAAGGGGCTTGAAACCAATTCAGATTGGGTGGGGATTTCATCACCCTTCCCAGGACCCCAGAAATCACAAAAAGCATATGCATTGACCATTGTTAAATTAAAAAATACTAGACTCGGCCCTAAGGACTTCGCGCTCAATAGGACAGAGGACTAGTTACAGGCATCGGTCGTTTATCCTATCTGACTTTTGCGGTGTCTAGGCAAGTGTGTTGAAGGCAAGTGGTTATTTAATTAAGGAACTTCGCGAAAGCGTTGGACAACCTCCCACTTACCTGGCACTTACCTGGTCGCAATTGACGGAGAAGAGGCGGTTTGAGGTCCTATTTCTAGCCCTCTGGAACAGTTAGGAGCTGTCTAGCAGACCTAGGTGACCTTAGATCTAGGTGTGATTGTGCATATCTTGTTTGTGATTGCTTAAAGCCGTAAGTCCGTACATATTTCTGTAAAGCTCTTTCTAGAAATAAAATAAAAAAAAGGAAAAAAATCAAAAACTTTTATAAAAACTTGCCCTTTGTCGCCAAAATCCATTTTTCACCCACCACCCATCGCCTTTCTCCATTGACGTTTTCTTACCCTCACCTTCTCCGCTTTGACTATACTAAACTCGTTTAGTGTATGTCCGCTTGGACTCGGGACACTAGCGCCCGCCTAGTCCGCGTTACGTTAGTCGCTACCGACTACGCGATCGACTCAGACGTCGAAACTCCGTCCACTCCTCTTTCACCTTTACCTTTGCCGGCCAACTCCGACGTTGACCGGAATTCTGTTCATACATCTTCACCTTCACCATCACCAACCTCTTCTTCCGCAATGTCAGGATTTAATCCGAACATCTCTTTGACTACCCCTGGATTGGCTCCACATCCTACGGAGACCAATAACCCACCACCACCTCCTGTTGTAGCGCCGCAGCGAATCGTGCTCCAGGATCGTTTCTATCCCACCCGTTCTGCACTTCCCACCTGCCTTTCTCTTCCACCGGCCAATGGGGATAATTTTGAAATGAAGCCCCACTTCATCAACATGCTTCCACGATTTCATGGGCTTGAATCTGAAGATGCCTATATCTTCATCAATAAATTTCAAAACGTTTGTGCCATGATGAAAATTACCCAACTGTCGGACGATGCTATACGTCTACGGGTCATTTTGTTCACTTTATGCGATCTTGCTGAAAAATGGCTGTATAGCACTGCTTCCCACTCCATAACCAGTTAGGACGAGTTTGTTAAAGCGTTTCTTAAAAAGTTCTATCCGAATCATAAAACCGCAAGCATTCGCAATGAAATCAACCAATTCTCTCAGCTTCCTTCTGAACCCTTCTGGAAGTGCTTTGACGGTACAAAAACCTTCTTGTTCAGTGTCCTCACCACGGTATAGAGAAATGGAAACTTTACCAAACCTTATATGAGGGCCTGAACCCAGCAACGAAACAGTTGTTGGAAACCATCTGTCAGGGCCACTTCCTATCAAAATCTGACGAGGAAGCGTGGCAATTCTTTGACGACCTTGCGGAGCAAACGCTACAATGGGAGAGCACCAGACCGACTTCTTCTTCTTCTACCTCCACTTCTACCGGTCAGTCTAGGGTAGGAATTCACCAACTTGATGTCTCTATTACGATGAAAGCTGAAATGGCTGCAATAACGAGAAAGCTTGAAGCCATAGAGAGCAAATTTTCTTCTCCTGCTCCTGCCCCTGTTCTTCCCCTTTGTACCATCTGCGCTTGTTGTTCCGATCCTTCTCACTTAACCGAAGAGTGTCCTTACAATCCACCATCACAAGGACAGGATCAGGTTAATGCTGCATTCCAGCAAAGACCGAGGAATGATCCATACTCTTCCACCTACAATCCCGGTTGGAGGAACCACCCCAATTTTGCCTGGAATCAGAATCAGAATCAATTCCAAGGCAACAATTTCCAAAGGCCCCCTCCGCCGCAACAACAAGCGCAACAACAAACTCAACATCAATTTCAGCAGCCCTTCCAACCCCAACCTTTTCAAAATCAGACGAACAACTTTGCACCCAACAATTCTTTTCCACCAAACAACTTTGTTCCGTCAAACAACGATAAGGTTTCCTCGCTCGAACGAAGTCTGGAGGTGTTCGTTAAACAATCGACACAATCCACTGCCAACATCCAGTCTTCCATTCAGTCCTTAGTGCAACACACTGCCGCTCACGGGCAAAGCATCAAGACCATCGAGACCCAGATTGCACAGCTGAATGCGGCCTTAAGCGAGCGAGAGAAGGGGAAGCTCCCGTCCCAGCCACTCCCAAATCCCGGTCACCCACAGAATGTACATGTTGCTCTTGAACAACAGAACCATAATGTGAGTGCCGTGACCATATTGAGATCGGGAAGGATGCTGCAAAACAACATTGGTACACGGATCAACGATGACACCCCGGCCGCTTCTTCTTCTTCTTCTTCTCCTGCTTCTTCGTCCTCTGAGCCTATTCTCCATTCTTCAAAAGGCTCTCCTTCTTCTTCTTCTTCTTCTTCTGCTCTGAACGGACCCACTTCTCACTCCATGAAAACACCTGTTCTAGGATCCGTTCCAACTCCACAATCTCCTCCACAAGCATTAGACTCAACCAATTTTAAAAACGTCCCATTTCCAAACCGGTTGAGGTCTAATAAACAAAATCCTCAAATGGAGAAGATTCTGGAGTTATTTAAGCAGGTTAACATTAACATTCCTCTTTTAGATGCCGTCCAACAAGTCCCATCCTACGCGAAAATCTTAAAGGACTTGTGCACGAAAAAGAGGAAGTCTCAGGTACCAAAGAAAGTTTTCTTGGCTAATGCTGTGAGTGATGCTCTTACCCAATCTTTACCACAAAACGGAAGGACCCTGGCCGTCCTACGATTTCTATTACCATTGGGGATAAGAACATCAACCGCGCACTATTAGATCTTGGTGCCAGTGTTAACCTGCTTCCGTACTCAGTATACGAGCAATTAGGCGTAGGAGAGCTGAAACCCACACACTGTACTCTCCAAATGGCTGACCGATCGATCACCCATCCTAGGGGTGAGCTAGAGGATGTGTTAATCAAAGTCGGGAACTTCATATTCCCCGTTGACTTCATTGTATTAGACACACAGCCTGTAGCTAACCCCCGGAATCAAATTCCGGTGATACTCGGTCGCCCATTCCTTGCAACCTCAAATGCTGTGATCAATTGTCGCAATGGTTCGATGAACCTCTCTTTTGGAAACATCACAATTGAACTCAACATTTTTAGGTTGGAGAATCAGCTCTCCGAACCTAATGCTCATATACTGGACGTCTGCTCAATCCAGGAGATCACCCCTGAAGAGTGTGAATTCGAGGAGTTTCTGTTCGATCATGCTAACCTTAACGCCACTAGTGCGTTCCTCCTCGAACCTGCTGCTGTTTCTGCGCCCGACAACGACTACGAGTGTTTCACGTTCTTGAACGATCTTAGCCGCTCGCAACCTGAGTTTGAATCCTTCGAATTTCCGGATGAGTTACCTGAACCATCCGACTCGGTCGCTTACACTCGTTTTGAACCTTTGTTGGAGTCCTTTGAGTTCGAGACCTCTGCACCAATCTTGCCTTCAGTCGTTTCACCTCCGATGCTCGAACTCAAGCCTTTGCCGTCTTACCTTAAGTACGCTTACTTAGGTGAGAACGAGACCCTCCCTGTCATCATCTCGGCTTCTCTAGCTCCAGAGCAAGAGAAAGTCCTTCTCGCGGTCTTGCACAGCAACAGGCAAGCTTTTGGCTGGTCCATGGCGGACATCAAGGGGATTAGTCCCCTGATCGTTGAACATCACATTCATCTGATGGATGATGCCAAACCAGCCCGGGATCCACAAAGACGTCTTAATCCAGTCATGAAAGAGGCTGTGAAGAAGGAGATCGTAAAATGTCTGGATAGTGGTATCATTTACCCTATCTCTGATAGCCAGTGGGTTAGCCCCATTCACGTTGTCCCCAAGAAATCAGGTATAACGGTCATCACTAACGAGGCGAACGAGTTAATCCCTACTCGCACCCAAACTGGGTGGCGAGTATGCATCGATTACAGAAAACTCAACGCCGCAATGCGGAAGGACCACTTTCCGCTACCTTTCATTGACCAAATGCTTGAACGATTGGCCGGACACGAGTACTACTGCTTTCTTGATGGCTACTCCGGCTATAATCAGATTCCCATCGCCAAAAAAGACCAGGACAAGACCACATTCACTTGTCCTTTCGGCACGTTTGCATATCGTCGCATGCCCTTTGGGTTATGCAATGCGCCCGCTACCTTCCAGCGGTGTATGATGGGAATCTTCTCAGACATGGTGGAAAAATTTCTGGAGATCTTCATGGATGATTTCTCCATCTTCGGCGATTCCTTCAACGAGTGTTTGCTGCATCTTGACGCTGTCCTTACCTAATGTAAGGACAAGAATCTCACTTTGAATTGGGAGAAGTGCCACTTCATGGTGCGCGAAGGTATTGTCTTAGGACATATCATCTCGCAAAATGGCATAGAGGTTGACAAAGCAAAGATTGAGGTCATTTCCAATCTCCCTCCTCCCCGATGCGTCAGAGATATCCGAGCCTTCCTTGGCCATGCCGGTTTCTATAGACGGTTCATCAAGGACTTTAGCAAGATTGCTAGGCCCTTGACTCTTTTGCTGGCCAAGGATACGCCATTCGAGTTCAACTCGAGCTGTGTGACTGCATTCGAGTCATTGAAAAGCTCACTCACTTCTGCTCCCGTTCTTTTTTCGCCTGACTGGATGCACCCATTTGAGATTATGTGCGATGCATCCGACTTTGCCATTGGTGCTGTCCTTGGACAACACATAAACAAGATGCCGCACGTAATCTATTATGCGAGCCGAACCCTGAACGACGCCCAACTCAATTATACAACAACTGAGAAGGAATTCTTAGCTGTTGTATTTGCTTTAGAGAAGTTCAGGCCCTACCTCATCGGCTCTCCAGTCATTGTCTACACAGACCATTCTGCTCTGCGCCATCTTTTTGTGAAGAAAGATGCAAAATCTCGGTTAATACGTTGGATCCTCTTGCTTCAAGAGTTTGACCTTGTTATTAAGGACAAACGAGGATGTGAAAACGTAGTTGCCGACCATCTCTCACGACTTCCTTCTTCACCTTCGCTTCCAATTCCGATCAATGACGTTTTCCCGGATGAACAGCTCTTGACAGTATCTTGCGAACCCTGGTTCGCAGATATTGTGAACTATTTGGCCACGGGATTACTACCGACTGAATGGTTAAGTCAGGACAGACTTCGCTTCTTATCCCAAGTAAAACACTTTTACTGGGACGAACCCTATCTGTTCAAGTACTGTCCGACCAGATTATTCGTCGGTGTGTCCCTGACGAGGAATTCAAGAGTGTGCTGTCATTTTGCCACGATCAAGCATGTGGCGGGCATTTTGGCCCCAGAAAGACAGCTGAGAAGATCTTGCAATGTGGTTTCTACTGGCCACAACTCTTCAAAGACGCTCATGACTATTGCAAGACTTGCTCGCGGTGCCAACACTTGGGCCGGATATCCCGGAGGAACGAGATGCCGCTCCAACCGATCTTGGTTATGGAGATTTTCGATGTTTGGGGGATCGATTTCATGGGGCCGTTTCCTAGCTCTTTTGGGAACTTGTACATCCTTCTCGCTGTTGATTACGTCTCTAAGTGGGTCGAGGCTGTGCCCAGCTGGACTAACGACAACAAGGTTGTCGTTAGGTTTCTTAAAGAAAACATTTTCTCCCGTTTTGGGCACCCCCGAGCGATCATTAGCGACAATGAAAGTCATTTCTGCAACAAGACTTTCGAGGCCTTGATGCGAAAATACTCCATTAATCATAAGCTCTCTACGCCCTACCACCCACAAACCTGCGGGCAGGCCGAAGTTTCAAATCGGCAAATCAAGCAGATACTGGAGAAGACGGTTTCCAAAAACCGTAAGGATTGGTCGCTGAAACTCACTGATGCCCTTTGGGCCTTTCGAACCGCTTATAAGACCGATCTTGGCATGTCTCCCTATCGGCTTGTGTACGGAAAAGCTTGCCACCTACCAGTCGAAATAGAGCATCACGCATTTTGGGCGATAAAGGAGCTGAATCTGTCTCTCGAAGATGCGGGCAGCCATCGGAAGCTGCAGTTGAACGAATTAAGCGAGCTTAGGGATGCGGCTTACGATAACGTGGTTGTCGTTAAGAACCGAACGAAGGTGTTTCACGATAAACACTTTTTGCGCAAAACTTTTGTACCTGGTCAACAGGTACTGCTTTACGACACCAGACTACACTTCCATCCAGGAAAGCTCAGATCTCGCTGGAAAGGGCCGTATTTTGTGCGGATTGTGTATCCGCATGGCGCTGTGGATTTGGAGAATCCAAAGGACGGTTCATTTTTCAAAGTGAACGGACACCGACTAAAACCGTACCTTAGCGCCGAACCAACAGAGGAACTCCTGTTCTTACAAGAGCCGGTTTACCCTGCATAATCTTCCTCTGCCTACCTCCAAACTTCGGTTATCCAGCCAAGAACAAGTGGACACTGTTCCAAATAAGTTTGGGGGTATGCATATACCATTTTGTACATTTTTGTGGATATTCTTTTTCTTTTTCTTTTTCTTAAAACCAAAAACACAAAAAAATAAAAATAAAAATTTTGTGTCTATCTAACCGACAATTTTGACCCTTCAAATGATCTCTTCATGCAATGACAGTGAGGACACTGTCCAGTTTAAGTTTGGGGGTACGCTCGGTACGCATTTCTAACCTTCGCATTCATATGTATATTTTGCATCTGCATGTTAAAATCCATAAAATCCATAAAAATCTGAAAATTTTCTTAAAAAAACATAAAAACTTTTCTGTCGAGTTAGCTAGTGGGAGGACTCTGATTCAACATTTCGACGGTTTTGTTTGATAAGATAAGAATAACTAAATCTTATGTTTAGATTTTAAAAATCTGAAAGATAACTCTCCTTTGAAGTTAACTATAGCTGATATACGTCTTTACATCATACTACACGTGTCGTGAGTTTTGGAAATTAGATGACAAGTCTTTTATGTCTAAAAACTTTTAAATGGATCAATGATTTTCTGAGGATCAAATAGGTTTATTCTGAAATAAGTAATATCAAGAATAGTTTATGAAGTGAAGTGAATATGAAGGAATGTTATTGATGCCTTAATTAGAACTAAGTCTGAAAAATAACCCATCTGAAATTTGATTGGAATGATTACACACCGAACCCACTAAACACGTTTTTTATTCAAAAAAATAATTGAACTGCCGGTTATGTCTCTGTTCGTATTGAATCATCATGATTTTCACGCCAAACTGTCTTTTGTTTTTGGACCTATGTAACTTGAGTAATTAAGTCCGCTGGGGTGTTTCTACACCTAATGCCCTAAAGCCAACTGGTTTGGATGCATTGGCCCAAAGCTCGCTAAGAAGCCTAGAAAGTCCAGATTAAAACAAAATCAAGCAAGTGTTCTCTCCGAGTTAAAATTCCTAACGGTTCTTTGTGTGAGAATAATCTT
The DNA here is from genome assembly GCA_030015575.1 of Agapanthus africanus. Classification (NCBI taxonomy): domain Eukaryota; kingdom Viridiplantae; phylum Streptophyta; class Magnoliopsida; order Asparagales; family Amaryllidaceae; genus Agapanthus; species Agapanthus africanus. The sequence goes on along the minus strand of JASDDO010000028.1, from coordinate 201,808,939 downwards.
GATAAAAGACAGGCTTTTATAAAAAAATTTAGCGGAGATATGAAGGTTTTATTCTATGATAAAGACTATTGCACGTTCACAGAGGTGTGTATGAAATGAAAACAAGAAAAAGGTGGAGTGAAAAATAAGACCTAGTTTCCTGTTAAGGAAGATAGAAATTCTAAAGTTGAAACTTTACTGGAAAACGAAACTTGAAAAATGCTTAACTCTTTATAAAACTTATGTGATCCTTTCAAAAATTTTTATCTGGGCTTTATTGTGTGACATGATGACGTAAATCGATCCTTTTGGAAACTTAACGACACTATTTGCACTGCACGTAAAGACATATAAAATCTGTAGTTAAATAAGAAGCGAGGTGTGAAAAATAAAGGTTCGATAGTCTAAACTTAGGATAATAGAATTGTTATTTTCTGAAACAAAACTTTAGGGTTTGAATCTTAGTTATTTTACAAAACCAACTTGACCGGATTTTGTGGGTAGTATCCGCTGAAAACCCTCAGGAGACAACACTCCTCCTACTAGGGACACCTAGAGGTTTAACGGCTTGTTGCACATGCTCAGTGCAATCGCGTTCCCTGCGAAAGTGAGGTTAGGAAATTTTTTGTGAATAAATTGGCTTTGCTCGGGACGAGCAAATGATAAGTTTGGGGGTATTTGTTCATATCAGATTTTTGCATTTTCATACCACCCAATTTTTATCACATTGCATATCGGTAGGTACTCTTGAGCCGTGTTTGCTAGTCAATTACAGGATACAGGTTCTTGGCTCTAAACGGTGAAATTCATGGAAAAACACGACAAAACCCGGGTTCCTGCCAACCACAGATAAAACACGGATCTCCGCTCTTTATCCGTCTGTTGCCACACACCAGTTTAAGAGACAAAATAGCAAATCAATGTCATTTTCATGCACAAGGCTCAATGGCAACACAAGATCCAAGAAATCTACGCGGAGCTCGAGGAAATCATGACAAAAAGATCCACATCAAATCACCTTTTGCTCAACAGAAATTCTGGAAAAATCGTGAAGAAAATCTGAGAAAACACATATACCGGAATAAAGTACAGAGAAAACCAGGGAAGCACAGAAAGTTGGAGGGCCCAACTCTAGGCCGCGGTTCCGCGGCCATACTGGCGCCGCAGTCGGCCAAACTTCAGGGGTATATTTGTCTTTTCGTGAGGGGTCAGAAATTTGCCCTAGGTTTCCATCCCCCTGCCTATAAATAGTCCAGAACCTTGTGAAGCCAAAGGGTGCTTAATCTTGTATTTTTTAGGGTATAGAATACTTGTTCTTCTTCCTCTTCTCATCTCTTCTCCATTGAAAAACTTGTAGTGAGCTTTTGTGAGTGAAGAATGATGAATAAAGAAGTTCATTTTGTTATTATACTTGTCTTGCTCTTTTTATGTTAATCGCTTGTAATCGTTAATTGATAAGTAGTTGTTGTTATTTATTGTTGTTTCTTTCTTTTCTCTTTTTCTTTATCCTTAAAACAACCATGATGCTTACGCTTGATCCTTGCCAAGGTGAGGTCGCAAATAGCTAGTTGTTATCTTCTAATCTCTTTCTTTCTATCTTCCTCTTTTGTTTTATTTTCTTTTCATTATGATGTGTGAGTAGTTTCCATACTTGTTAGGATAGGATAAGGGAAGTTTGAGAGAAGGAAATCTCTCTCACTCTTTCCTTGCCCAACATCTTAAATCGACTTCCGTTAATTGAACCACAATCCGCTCCCTACGGCACCCTATCCTACATGATAGCGGTGATTCTGTAGTGAGACCGGTTGTGGTTGAATTAACCGGAGGTTATGGCTAAGAGCCAAGAACGGACGGACAAGCACCAAAAGGAAGAACTTAAGCGTTGGAAAGCCTAGCTTATACTCGCAAGTTCCTTCCTAGTCGTGCTAATCCCCGTTGTTGCCGATTACCATAACACCGATATTAAGAGTGGCAACGAAAGAAGTGAGCGACTCCTAACTCAAACTAACCTAATCCTAACCCTAACAAGCTCTCTTTACATATCATTTTAACACTTAGTTAATCACAAACAAATCTGGAAAATTGGACTTAACTCATTAAAGCACATAGAAAAAGATTCCCATCTCCCTGCGGACGACCCGTACTCAACCGGCTAGCTACAAGCGAAACCGTTTTGATTGCGGTAATTAACTAAACTTGAACACGCAGAATCTCTAACAATCACTACGCTCAAAGACGTGCTCATGCAGTATAAAGACTGCTTCGCATGGAACTACTCCGAGATGCCGGGGCTAATCCGAAAATAGCAGTGCATAAATTGGCGATATCTCCGGACGTCAAGCCAGTCAAGCAAGCACCAAGAAGAATGCGGCTTGAACTTGAAATGAGCATCAACACCGAAGTCAAGAAGCCAATCGACTCCGGTTTTATCCAAGAAGTTCAGTATCCTGACTGGATCGCCAACATTGTCGCAGTGATGAAGAAAAATGGGATAGTACGCATCTGCGTAGACTTTCGGGACATCAATAAAGCATGCCCGAAGGATGACTTCCCCATACCGGTCACCGAGCTGATGATAGACAACACAGCCACTCACGAAGTCTTCTCCTTCATTGACGGCTCATCAGGGTACAATCAAATAAAGATGCATCCTGAAGACCAGAAGCATACCGCTTTCCGGACTCATCTGGGGATATTTTGCTACAAAGTAATGCCTTTCGGTCTGAAGAACGCCGGCGCTACCTATTAGAGGGCTATGACGAAGATTTTCGATGACCTCATACATGAAATCGTCGAATGCTATATTGACGACCTTGTTGTAAAAAGAAAATCATACGAGGAGCATTGGGAGCATCTGAAGATCGTGTTTCAATGTCTTCAGAAATACGACTTGAAGATGAACCCTCTCAAATGCGCGTTTGGAGTCTCCTCAGGCAAATTCCTAGGATTCATCGTACGACACCGGGGCATCGAGATAGACCCATCGAAGATCAAGGTGATCATGGAAATGCCCCCGCCAAGAACTCTCAAGCAACTGCGGTCTTTCCAAGGGAAGCTCACGTATATTCGGCGGTTTATAACCAATCTTTCGGGCAAAGACTGTCCCTACAGTCACTTGATGAAGAAGGGAACCCCGTTCGTTTGGGATCGCAAATGCCAAAGTATACTGGACGAAATCAAGCAATACCTGCAGAATCCGCCAGTACTAACCGCTACAGTCAAGGAAAAGCCTCTCATCCTGTACACAACATCCCTTGAAGGTTCTTTAGGCGCGCTATGGGCATAGGAGAACGACCAAGGGAAGGAGAGAGCCCTCTACAATTTGAGTTGAGTTCTCCTGGAGGCAGAAAACAACTACTCCCCCATTGAAAAACACTGCCTGGCATTAATCTTCGCGATAACGAAGCTCCGGCATTATGCTTTGGCGTATAAGGTCCACCTAATATCAAAGGTGGATCCTCTCAAATATTTGATGTCAAGAGCCATATTAACAGGACGACTCGCTAAATGGGCCCTCTGTTAGTCCATGATGCATGCTTCCACAACTCTTGGGAGGCAGCGGAAGTGATAATCAAAAATTTTCTTTGCATACAACACGCACTTTTCATTAGATCTTGTCTAAACCACAACTAGAAAACCCTAACTAGAGATGTTGTCTATTATGTTAGGGATTATACCTTGATGATCCGGTCCTTCGGGTCTTCTTTGATGAACTCCTTGGCTCCTTGGACGTTACCGATGAACTCGATCTTCGGCCACCCCAAGACCTAGATGATCCACGCGAGAGTTATCGTGCAAGCTAGAAACTCTTCATAAGAGTTTAACCTATAGACCAAGTTTGCTAGAAGAGGTCACTAGGATTATGTAGAGATTAGGGTATTGGATTAACTTAAGGTCCTAAGCCTTGGATTCACATCTCATGTGAGGGTTAAAGCTAGGAAGAAGAAGGAGGAGAGAAGAAGGAGAGAGAAAGTGTTTTTGATAATCAGAGAGTTTAAGCATGAGAAAAATGATATATTGCAAATGAAATAATTGAAGCATATAATATAAAATTAGCACCATACTTCAATAGTAATTCCAAAACAATATAAAATTAAACAACCCATTCTTTCAACCATACTTGGACTTTCTTATTTCCACCTCATTTATTTATTTTCTTAAAATAAATAATGCCATTATGAGGTGGCACCTTCTAGAAGGTATTCTTGTAACAATTACAAGAATACCCCTCCTCTGTATACCGTATACCGTATACCCGTATCCGAATTCCGAAAAAATACGAATAGTATTAATCCAATAATATAATATCGGTATCCGGCTTAAACCAAAGCCTACCAGTATTATTTTCCGATTATTATTCCTGTAACAATTACACGAACATAATAGAAACCCTGTCGTAACACCTTACGGCTGCCGTAACAACTTACGGCCTCTACATTTTTCGCCTGAACGAGGGAACTCTCTGTGTGGGACTCTAAAGACTCGACAGTACGCTGGCAGTGGGTTTAACCACAAGCACGTCAACGGCACTAGCTGTGCGTAACGGCTACCCAGGTACATGACGAAAAAGTGGCCGACGAGCGAACTCATGACAACCCTAATGAGCCTGTAAGCAACACATACCGTACAGTCCGGTTACTTCTTCTGATACGTCGCATATGAAGTCTAGGGGTGGTAAATGTCAGACCCCAGTAATTTTATAAGTCATGCTGATTTACGGCTCATAATAGTTCGAAGAACTACTGATAACACTTATCAGTAAACCTCGAGAACCCTGGCTAGGGATTTAGGTGTTATAGCCGATCAAACATAGCGCGACATCAACTCTCTATACCGCGAGAGACGAAACCCCTACTATCACTCACTGTCTCCATGTGATTCAGGACTGTACCCAAAGTCCACCTGTTTGCACGACTCAATAGAGCCGTGGTAGGGTGGAAATCAAAGCACAGTGGGAATCACATAAGACACCATGACGATCTCGGGTCTATAGACTAACCTGTACAAGTGTCACCAGAGAACTGCTATCTGACAATAGGTATATATACCATTTAGGAGTTCTCAGCGAGTCCTGTTCGGTGTACCCATTCTCCAATGATCACCTATGTACAATCTTTGATGTCAAACACCAATGGTTGTGGAATCAACCATCGCCCCCAGGGAAGAAACGTACACACTAGTCTAATATGGTAATACCGATGCCCTGTCTCGATATACCCTCGACTAGGAACTATTAAAGGATATGCTTATAGACTGCCCAGGCCCCACTAGTTTGATCTCATCATAATCCTGGTAGTCAAGCATAATCCTAAAGGCTTCATTAACACGCATATAAAGATATGAAATATAACACAACACATCACATGTTAAGATGAAGATAAACCAGATAGCATACTATCATTTCGAGCAAAGATTGTTTCTGTACATATATATTGTTGCGCCACGGCAGCGCCCTGGCCGTCTTGCTCGAGGCCAAATTGCAGAATAAAAAATTTTCCTTACTCGGAAACCGGCGCTACCGCGGACAAAGAAAACCCGGATCGTTAACCATTAACCTACGCTAGCAAACAAGAGATAGGGTGAGAAGTATACCGAGTGATCCGAGTCCTCCGGTCTTCTCGTCATCGTCCCGATCTCCCGCGGAAAGTGTTGCCTCCACATTGTCGCCTCCTCGCCGGAAAGGGCACCACATCGCCTTCTTCTTTTACGGGCTCCCGCCTCAATACCGAGGCAACTCGGGCATGAAGCCGGCAACTCGACATGCCCAAGAATTGCTGTAGAATGTAGTGTAGAATCGTTGTCTCATTTGGGGTTGGTTGCCATAGATGGAGGAATGATCTAAAGAAAATTGGTGCTTTCAATTTTCTAACAAATTGAATGAGATGAAGAATGCTATACACAAAAATGAATCTCTCTCATTTTTCCATCCTCACTTAAGAATGTGGCCGGCCATGACTAGTAGGAAATGGTGGAGGGAAATGATATGTATCATGAAGGGAGGTGAGTGTAGGAGTGCAAGGAGGGTGACCATATACAAACATCAACCATGCTTTGCACCTTTTTCAAACCATACCTCACATCTAATCTCATTTAAAGCAAGTCATGGAGCAAGATAAGAAAGGTGTCATAATCAATACAATATGCAAGAATCCCCCCCACAAAATGTTATTTGCAAAACTGCAAATAACCCCCTCCATCGAAAAAGTCCGGCCGGGAAAGAACAAAGGAAAACCGGCCGGAACGGAATGCAAACTAGCAACTCCAGAAAACTGGTCCCGTAATAAATTACAGGAAAACCCCGACACTGTGCATACACACCCGCATCTGTATTCCGTCCGGATACAAATGCAAAGAGACAAAATCTACACTGTACTAGACTAGGACCGGCTTAAGCCAAAGCCGGCTAGTAAAATCTGTTAGTGTATATGCCCTAGAGGCCATTACTGTATCATACTAGCTTGTATATTACTTAATGGAAGCTTGGGATATTCACAGTTGTATATACAATCTTGCTCGAAATGGTAGTATGCTACTTGGTTTGTCTCTGCTTTAATATGTGCATGTGTTTCTTTTAGCATATTGCTGGTATACATATTAGTAGAGCCCTTAGGATCTTTGCTTGATTACCAGCGTTGTGATGGCGCTCGCACTCGTGGGAGCTGGGTAATCTATAAGCACATCCTTATACAGGTCCCTGGTCGTTGGACTATCGAGACAGGGCATCGATACTCCGGAGTAGACTAGCGTATGCGCTTCTCATCCCAGTGTGGGAGACGGTCTGTCCCACAGCCGTTAGTACGTCGTACTTGGGATAGTATGCGGGTGCTCGTTAGGTTACGAGTACACTGGACAGGACTCGTCGGGAACTGTTGGTTGGTAATATACCTATCGTCAGTTATCAGTTCCCAGGTGACATGAGTACAGCTTAGTCCGCTGACTTGACACTGTCACTTCGCCTCGAGTGTGTTCCCACTGCACTTTGATTACTACCCTACCACGGCTCAGAGGAGTCGTGTAAACAGGTAGTTTTTGGGTGCAGTCCCGAAGCACTTGGAGGCAGTGACGGTTAGACAGGATTCGTCTCTCCCGGTATTGGGGGTTGACATCGCGTTGTGTCCAGGAGAGCCATTACACGAGTAGTCCCTGGCCAGGGCAAGCGAGATATACTGGTAGGCTTCCAGTGTTATCTCAGGGTGTTCTGGGCTTCACTCCGACACGACTTGTACCGCTATTAGGGGACTGACGTTCACCGCCCCCCTAGGCCCGCCATGCGATGTATCAGACGAACAGACCGGACTGTACGGAGACTGTCACATACAGGCTCAGTAGGAGTGCAGATGGGGTTCACCTCGTCAGTCTTCTTATCGACATCTACCTGGGGACCGTTACGTACAGCTAGTGCCGCTTGCGGTCTGTGGTTAAACCCACTGCCAGCGTAGTGTCGAGTCTTTAGAGTCCCACACAGAGAGCTATTCGCCTTTAGGCAAAATGAGTAGAGGTCGCATGGTTTTGCGACAGGGTTCGTTCGCATCCGCGCACTTGTGCACGTTTGCTGTCCGGACAGTTTATACTAGCGGGCTTTGGTTTAAGCCGGATCCTAGTATATGATTTGAGATTGGTTTTTCTCATTGTGTTCGTGTTCCTCGGATCACGAATGCGGGTGCGTATGCACGGTTGCTTGAGATTGAGGGAGAGGACCTTGTTTAGGGTTAATGACTATTATCATTTTATTAACCCTATTGTTTTTGTGTGTATTATTGTTAATTAATAATTAGCTTAATTATTGTGCATGGTTGTTGTTGTTGACACTTTGACTTTGTTGACTTGTTGACCAAGTTGACAATTTGACCATGATCATTTCATTTGGAAGATGCTCTTTGATTCTTGCAATTTGCATTAATAATGAAATGATAATGGTCACCTCTTGATTAAACCATGACAATTTTCTTGCTAATTAATTAATTAAAATAACTCACACATATTAGTGAGAATGGCTCACTATTATTCTCATTCTCTCATTTCTTTTCTCTCTCTTGCTCATCCTCTCCCTCAAGCTCTCTCCCTCTCATGTGTTGAGAAACAAAAAGCTTGAGAAAAACCCTCTCTTGATCTTCTCTACTCACTTCTAGGGTTCAAGTCTTAGCATTTCTTGCACTCTAGTTACTCCTAGCTTGGAGTTGAAGCTAAAGGTGGTGGCTTTCGGGTGGATCCTTCTTTGACGGGAGAAGACAAGCAAGGTGATCCTTTTCTACCATACCTAGGAGCAAGGAGAGAAGGACTAAAGACCAAAGGTATAACCTTTCATCACTTAGCTACTTTGTAGTTAGGGTTAGCTAGTTTATGTTTAGCAAAGATCCTCACAAGCTTAGTCCATGTTGCCTAAGTCATTAAAAATCCGATTTTTATTATGTTTTCCGCCTCCCCGTAAGCACCGGGGTGGGCAACACGGACTTACAGTGGTATCAGAGCCTAACTAAACTCAAACTAGCTAGGTAGTGAAGTGTAACGAAGTTTCGAAACCGAAAATCCAAAAACCGAACTTTTGAAAAACCCTAGTTTCTGTTGAAATTTTTTCTGCTCAAAATAGAAAACTTTATATTTGTAAATTCATCTCAGGGTTTTTTATGAACACCCATGAAAAACGACACAGAGATTCGTTCAAACCGCCGCCCTTCCGCCGCACGAGGTAGGCTCGTGCCGCGGAACCGCCGCGGTTTGATGTCCTCTCTGCATCGTTTTTCGTGCAGTGTCTGTATGTGTTGATTTTGGGATTTTTAGGATATATAATATATGCCCAGATTTTCCAGAACTAAAATTTACTTTTGGGGGCCTATAAATCCGTATTTTTCGGAACTTCACTACACTTTAACTACATCGGTTATATCTGTAATGCTTGCATGTATTGAACGTCGGCTAATCGCTATAAGACGATTAGTCGGGGTTATACATGATCTGTGATTGTTATTGGTTTGTGGATATGAATGGATTGGATTGTCGCGGGTGAATGGCCGGGTTGGATGTGAGATGAGCATTATTTTTCTTTCATTCATTTGTAACATGTAAATTGATGTAATAATATTCTTTGTATGACCGCACAACCGGGTCGGGGTTGTAGCCGTCATTGTATAATTCTTTTTACTGTTTTTGCTCCTAGGATAGACCCATGGAGGGGGTGCACAAACTACCGGGTATCTCGAAGTGCCGAGTGGCCTACTCACGGTGGTGAGGGAGGTTGCTTCGCTTCGGGTGCTTGGCGGGTAGTTTGCCGCACCCGTAGGGGTCTTGGGTGGGGTATTGGCTATTCACCGCGACCGTGTAATCCGCTTTGCGTTGCAGGCTCGAACGCATTGCGGATTCCTAGTATATCCAATGTATTCATCTGTGATCTGTAATGTCTATCATTGCTATATATTTATATATAATAACTATTTAGGCGTTGCTTATGTTTTACAGCCGCGCTAGCCCAGCCCCCGCTCTGTCGTTAGTTAAGTAACCTAACGGGTGATGACGGGGCCCCGTGGCGAATGCGAATGGCATAAGCGTACGTCATATTTTGGTTGTTTTCTGCAATGGTAGGATTAAATGATGGGACGCATTAAAAGAACTAATGCAAGAAATAAACCAAGTAAAAGTCGATTGGAACACTTTGAAAACCACTCGGTTCTTTTTCAAAAACTAAACTTTTAAACGCGGAGCTTGAACCACTCCTTTTAAAAGCTATCTCGTTCCATCGATTATATCAAGTTCACTACGTTCACGGTTTCGCCAAAACCATCCGTAGCCCTCCATCATTTCGGTTAAATATTCGGTAGTATTCAAGCTATGTATTTTGACCTCACGCCAAGGCATAGTGATTGGTAGCTGCCGGATATTTATCCGTTGCATAGATAGAATGCGTTGATTTGAGACAGTCGTACTGCCGTTTTGGCCTACGTCAAGGGTAGGTACGGGTGGGTTCAAATTAACCAGGATAATGATGGGAAGAACTTGACATGTGACTTATGACATTTTGACCTCACGCCAAGGTCATAAGAGCATGGGGCAAAAATCCACATCGGGAGTTTCATAAGTACTGAAACTTGCTAGCGTTGCATACCATTTGGAGTGTGATGATTCTGGTAGGATTCCTTCGGTTTTATCACGCGATGATATTTGGATCCCGATCCTACTGTGAGTATATGCTACTCCTCGGGAAAACTCTCACTTAACGATCAATGCTATAAACCTAGTAGGTGCCTAGAAAGGTGTTAGCGGGGCTACGCCCACAGGGAAAAGAGGTTACTTAATTAAGGAACTTCGCGAAAGCGTTGGAAAACCTCCCTCGAAGTACCGACACTGGCCTGGCTGAACGGTTAAGCAAGTATTGTACGGTGAGAATGATCCCGGCTAATCCTTTTCTTTATGGTTTGAGAAGGGATTTGAGAAACAGTGGGAGCCATCCAGTTTAGACAAACTAAAAACCACTCTAAACTTGCAAGAGCATCATGCTAAAGTGTTTCTTTTCTCTCTCCTAATTGCAGCGACCATTCAAGATGACCGGACTTAAGTTACTATTAGATAAAAACATATTGACAGGGCCAAACTACAAAGATTGGCTCAGGAATGTCAAGATGGCTATCACTTATGACAAGCTGGGGTATATACTTACCACCAAAGCTCCCCCCGTCCCAGGTCCCACCTCCAGCGTCGCGGATGTAGAAATCCATAAGACATGGGAGATAGATTGCGCGAGGGCCAAATGCCTCGTACTAGCCTCGATGGACAATGAACATCAGAGGAGGCACGAGAATATGGACCTAGAGTCCATATTTCTCCATACAAAAGAACTGTATGGAGAGCAGTCTCGTATCGCAAGATACGAAGTGTCGAAGAAGCTCTTTTCGGCAAGGTTGGCCGTCGGATCATCGGTAGCGGACCACGTGCTTAAGATGATCGGCTACATAGAGGAGCTCGCGGACCTTGGGACCACGTTGGAGAATGAACTCTATACTGATCTGATTCTCCAGTCCCTTCCTTCCACTTACGCCCAGTTCATTCTTAACTTCAACATGCAAGGAAAGGAGGTTGAACTTGCCGAGCTTCTGAACATGTTGAGGACTGCTGAGGGCACCCTACAGAAGGGTAGGGAGACATCCACTTTGTTTGTAGGAGGATCTTCCTCTTCTAGGTCCAGGGCGAAAGCCAAGGGCAAGAAGAAGAAAGCCCCCGCCAAACCAAGAGGCGGTGTCGGTAAAGTGGATACGAAGGGAAAGGGTAAAGCAACAAAGGTAGCGGGGAAGCTGGTGGGGAAGGAAGAATGCTTCTATTGTCACAAAAGTGGCCACTGGAAACAAGATTGCAAGGCTTGGAAAGCCAGAACACAGGATTTGAAGCGAGTTGCAGCTTCAGCTTCAGGTGTGTATGTTATTGAAAACTGTCTATCAATAAACTCTACATCCTGGGTATTGGATACCGGATCAGGATCTCATATCTGTAATTCTTTGCAGGCGTTGAGAAAGTGTAGAGTTTTGAAGGCAGGTGACATGACCCTCAGAGTTGCGAACGGTGCTAGCATGGATGCAGAGGCCGTGGGGGACTATCACCTGGGATTATCAGATGGACACTTTTTGGTTTTGCGTAGTTGTTATTATGTACCAAATGCAACCTGTAATATCATTTCTGTATCTTTATTATCTAAAGAAGGTTATGAATTTGCATTTGTAAGTAATGTAGTGAACATTCACCTTAATCAAGTTTTGATTGGGTCAGGTACATTAAACAACGGTATTTACGTTTTAAACCAACCACAGGTTTTCAATATCCAGAATACACACAAAAGAAAGTCTCCAGAAATTAATAAAACTTTCTTATGGCATTGTAGACTGGGTCACATCAATGAGAGAAGATTGACTAAGTTACATACTGAAGGATATTTTGATCCGTTCGAATATCAATCGTATGCAACTTGTCAATCCTGTCTCAAAGGAAAGATGACAAAGGCTCCGTTTTCTGGACACGGAGAAAGAGCGAGCGAGCTCTTGGGACTCGTACACAGTGACGTGTGCGGTCCAATGTCTACACATGCGCGAAGCGGTTTTTCTTACTTCATAACTTTTACGGATGATTTCTCAAGATTCGGACATGTCTTCTTAATGAAGCATAAATCCGAAGCTTTTGATAAGTTCCAGGAATATAAGAATGAAGTAGAAAAACAAACAGGCAAAAGTATCAAGATCCTAAGATCGGATCGAGGAGGAGAATACTTAAGTGCCGAATTCCTGAATTACTTAAAAGAGAATGGAATTCTCTCTCAGCTTACTCCTCCATACACCCCGCAACATAACGGTGTATCGGAGAGACGGAACCGAACCCTATTGGATATGGTACGGTCCATGATGAGTAATGCTGAGTTACCGCGATCTTTCTGGGGATATGCGCTAGAAACAGCTGCATATCTTTTGAACCGTGTTCCCACTAAGACTGTGCCTACCACACCATATGAGTTATGGAGTGGGAAGAAACCCTATCTTCAATACTTGAAGATTTGGGGATGTCCAGCTTATGTCAAAAAGCAGCATACGGACAAGCTCGAGGCACGCTCAGTACTGTGCAAGT